>JAUIMM010000153.1:5647500-6847500 GCA_031769625.1 Taudactylus pleione | reverse complement strand
CCACACTGTGCGTGTGCAGGAGCCACACTGTGCTTGTGCAGGAGCCACACTGAGCCTGTGCAGGAGTCACACTGTGCGTGTGCAGGAGCCACACTGTGCCTGTGCAGGAGCCACACTGTGTGTGTGCAGGAGCCACACTGTGCGTGTGCAGGAGTCACTGTGCATGTGCAGGAGCCACACTGTGCCTGTGCAGGAGCCACACTGAGCCTGAGCAGGAGCCACACTGTGCATGTGCAGGAGCCACACTGTGCTTGTGCATGCACAACATTGAGCGTGTGCAGGAGCCACATTGAGCGTGTGCAGGAGCCACACTGTGCATGTGCATGAACCACATTGAGAGTCTGCAGGAGCCACATTGAGCATGTGCAGGAGCCACATTGAGCGTCTGCAGGAGCCACATTGAGTGTGTGCAGGTGCAACACTGTGCATGTGCATGAACAGGGGTGGATTGGGATGGAAAACCAGCCCGGGAAATTTCTGGAAGCAGCCCTAATTGAGGTGCCATTAGATGAGGGGGCGGGGTCTGTAGAGGGGGGTGAGATCATGGCCATAACAGGGCACAGTTGCAGCCTGTGCCGACCCCACCCACTAAGTGCGCAACGTCATGACATTGTACGCATGAGATCCTGATGTTGCGCAGCAGTCAAAATCCAAGCACCAGAATCCCGACGTTAATATTAGGGTTAGGGGGACAGTTAGGTTTAGGGCTAGGGGTCAGTAATCTGCTAGGGCGAGGGTTAGGTTGCCGGAGGGAGGGTTAGGCTGTGGGAGGGAGAGTTAAGGTACTTACCTAGTTGGGTCGGGATTCTGTCGGGATGCCGCTGTTGGTATTGTGACCGCCGGGATCCCATTCCCAACCCAATTGAAAGTAATTGTTTTCATATTGTGTTTGTGAATGCTACTGAAGGGGTCACCAAATCTAAAGTACAAGGTAAATGATATAACAAAACTACTAATAACATTCAGAAACCTTTCACTTCTCAGAACTAATGATATTTAAAAGAAATGTGAGATCTTGGTAAGGAAAGCAAACTCCCTGACAGTTGTCCCATTGAATAATACTAGGCTTAATTCACTAGAGGACTCTAATGCAATTGCAGCTTCATTCTCTCACGGATCGCAGTTGCTAAAATATGCTAATGCCCTCCAAAACACATCCAGCATAGGGACGCCCACTGCTGCCTTCTCATATATGTACAACGACCAGAGGCGTAAGTTCATCCCAGACGCCCGGACTTAAGTTATAATTTGGTGCCCGCCGTCGATGCCACTGACACTGTAATGTAGCATTTTGTATGCAGATACAACCGCCATGGAGGAGTGAGACAGAGAGTTGTGGGTGAGGTGGCACCGGCTGATGAGGAGCGGCGACACTAATGAGCAGGGACAGGCAAGAGATAGACGGAGGTGGCAGCTGATGGTCTGACACAGCTCTCCACTAATGTATGGTGGCTTCTCAAGTGCCGGGAAGAAGTGACATGTATTGGGTGGCCGTGACGGTACACTCCGGGTACAAACAAAGCTACAGCCCTAAGTGGGGTGAATATATTGTGGGCAATGGAGGAGGTGCCCCTTCAGTGCTGGAGCCCAGCAGCAGGCACTTCCATTGTCTCCCATAGTTCTGCCCCTGACGATGACGTACAACTGTGTACACATCGGTACCATCGCCGTACATCAGGCAGTCATGGAGTATGTAAGTCATGTCTGACTAGCCGCAAACACTGCACCTTTCCTGACACGCAGAGAGGTCTCATACTCTGAATGCAATTGCAAGGGCTAATTTATGCACACCCATGAAATGGCATTCAAACGTTCAGACACACCAGCATTTTTTGGACCACACCCCCGTACCTCCCCCAAATGCTGACCTGTCACTCACTTTGCAAATAGATCCAAACGTAATCGCATTGCAATCACTGTGAATGCGCAATAGTAAACAAATGCTCGTTCTGCGTAAATATTGGCATTGCGTTCTCTGGTGAATCAGGCCCACTTAGCGCAGTTATTTAACCATCTTTTACAGGCAATGGCTGAGAATAGTACATTATACTGCACATAAAATGTGAATGTAAAGTCAGACATCTCTAGTTATGGTATGGAAACTTTTACATATACATGTTTAAATGTGATTAGCTGTTTTTTTATTTTATTTATTTCTAATGGTTCTGTAAGGCAAGTAACACATGGGTGCTTTGAATGTTTGCATGTTTCAGCCCCATGACCTCCAGCAATTACACAGTCAGTGTGGTGAGTAGCCAGGACAGTCAGTGTGGTGAGGAGCCAGCACAGTCAGTGTGGTGAGGAGCCAGCACAGTCAGTGTGGTGAGGAGGGGACGCAGAGGAGTCACATGCAGTGAGTTACTCAGTCGAGGAGCAGGAAGAGGAGGGCTGATTCGTGCAGCCCACTGAGCCCGGTGATAGGTAGGCTGGTGAACCCTGGGGAGGGGCCAGCCAGTGTGTAGCAATGTTGGACAGGCTCAGCTGGCCCCAGTCCCCGATATGTGTGATACCTGGACGGGAGGCAATCGGGAAGCCGACTGCCTAAATACCGGCAGCCGGGTTCCCGACTGCCTTATCCCGGCAAGGGTGAATGCCAGGCGTCTAGATGTAGACGCCTGCATTTCCCCGACGCTGGGAGACCAGCGCCCGGCATCACGATCGTAGTGATGCCGGGCGCCGCGAGCGGACAGCCGCGGGGGGGGGAGGGTTAGGTTTAGGGCTCCCGGGGGAGACTTAGGGTCAGGCACCCCCCCCCGGGAGGGTTAGGCTAGGGGGAGGGAGGGTTAGGCACCCCCGGGGGGGACTTAGGGTTAGGCACCCCCCCAGGGGACTTAGGTTTAGGCAGCGGGGAAGTGGGTGGTTAGGGTTAGGCACTTAGAGGGGGGATTAGGGTTAGGCACTTTGGGGGGAAGTTAGGGTTAGGCACCCCTAAGGAGGGTTAGGGGGGTTAGGTTAGTGGATACTTACCTATCCATGATCGGGATTTCCAGCGCTGTCGGGCTTCCGCTGCGTCGCACTCTGCTCCTGTCGGGCTGCCGCTGACGGGAATCGAACCGCCGGCCATGCAATTCCACCTGGACGGCCCCTCACTGCCCTATCTGCTGCACGGCCGCGCCACACAGCTGACAGCTGTCAACACTTTTCCACGATCAGCGCTGCTCCAGCTCCAGTTAGATGAATTAAGCAGGCATGGGAGAGAGCACGGCCACTGAGGGGAGCACGGGGCCCGGCCCAGCAGCAGATGTCCCGCCATCCTCATGGCCCAATCCACCCCTGTGCATGAAACACATTGAGCGTGTGCAGGAGCCACACTGAGCGTATGCAGGAGCCACACTGAGCGTATGCAGGAGCCACACTGTGCGTGTGCAGGAGCCCCATTGAGCGTGTGCATGAACTACATTGAGCGTGTGCAGGAGCCACACTGAGCGTATGCAGGAGGCACACTGTGCGTGTGCATGAACCACATTGAGCGTGTGCAGGAGCCACACTGAGCGTGTGCAGGAGCCACACTGTGCGTGTGCATGAACCACATTGAGCGTGTGCAGGAGCCACACTGAGCGTGTGCAGGAGCCACACTGTGCGTGTGCATGAACCACATTGAGCGTGTGCAGGAGCCACACTGTGCATGTGCAGATCTGTTTCTGCGATGTCGCTCTCAGTGCCAAAAAAGCCACAGCATGATGGACACGCTGATGGCGTTTGGGGCTGGGATGGGCAGGCATTCTAGATAATGGGGCATTGTCAGCCCTGTTTTTTGGGTGTGCCGAAGCCAGTGGCTGCATCTTTGGACGCAGCTTCAATGGCCCTGTAATGTGATTTCACCTGACATCCTGAGGGTTACTTAGATGTCTGATGGTCACGCAGATGATCTGATGCTGCATCTTGGACAGAGCAGCGAATCATAGGAGCCGGCAGTGGGCGTTTTGTTAAAGATGCCTCCTGCGGCTTTTGCATATTTTAGCACTTTTGCAGTATACAAAGACACAGCAGCTGTAGTTATAGTGTCCACCTCTGAATCAGGCCCTGTGTCTCCTTGCTGCAGGACCCCTTTGAGGCATTAGTGGGGCCAGGGCACAGGCCCTCAGTCCTTTTTGCAAATCACCTGGGAAACCTGTGACTGTATCCTATAAGCAGAACTTACAAGACTTTCTGGACAGCAAAAATATTTCCAATTGCACAAATTCAACTGTGATAGTTTATTAAGGGGAAGATATATCAAACTTTCCAAAAAGGACAAAAGGTAATGTTGTCCATAGCAACCAATCAATCAGCTTTTAGATATCATTTATCAAATATGGAGGTCTATTTACTAAGCCTTGGATGGAGATAAAGTGAACACAGATAAAGTACCAACCAATCAGCTCCAAACTGCCATGTCATTGGCTGTGTTTGAAAAAATTACAGTTAGTAGCTGGTTGGCTGGTACTTTATCTTTGTCTACTTTAGCTCCATCCAAGGCCTAGTAAATAGACCCCATATTCTATAAAACGGCAGCTAGACGCTAAATGACTGTTATGGGAAACTTCTCCATCTGTCCTCTTTAGAAGGTTTTAGAAGGTTTGACACATCTCCCCATGAGCTCACTAAAGTCAGATCTTGAGGCAGTTTAGGTTTGGATTAAGGTTAATAATTGTGACTTAAGATTTAGGATTTGAGGATAGATATGAAGCCTTGAGAGAGATAAGGTGGAGAAGTTGCCCAAAGCAACCAATCAGCTTCTAACTGTCATATCAAAAAGTGTGCTAGATAAATTACAGTTAGAAGCTGATTGGCTGCTGTGGTCATCTTCTCCATCTTATCTCTCTCCAAGGTTTGTTACATCTCCTCGTTGGGCTGATGATAGGACAATGTAAGTATTTAGGGCCCCATTTAACAAGGTGACATAACCCCTTTAGCACTCGCTAAATGGGTTATGTCCTCCTTTCAATATTTAATCTAAGATTTCATTGTTTGTCACTGTATTGCTTACGCTATCAATAGATAACGAGAGCGATACGGCCCCCAGTGCCGGCAATATGGGCCCAGCACAGCCTTCCAGGCTTTGCTGTGTCCCTGGTCGGGTGAAAGTGTCATGCGCATGTGCAGACTGGGCGTCACTATAGCTTCCAGCAACAGAGCGGAGAACTGCGCTGAGGAGGGGGATTGTTGCTGGACCTTGCCAGAGAGGTAAGTAATGTTGCATACAAGTGGCATATTCATTAGTATCACTGCAATACTAAACAAAATATGCCGCTGGTATTTAGGTACTTTCTTAGATGGGACCCTCAGTTTATAAAGTTGAGGCTCGTAATTAATTTATTTAAACTTTGGAACATTACATTTCACTTGAAAGTGAAAGTCTCCTCTGTGATTACAGGAGTCTTGTGTCTTCTTAGTGGGCTGAGATAGAGATTACCCAATTCAGCGGCCATTACTACATCCCATGTAATGGGAGCTCTTTCTCTTGTAGGAACTTCCCCTTTTCTCCTGTATTTAGAATACAGTGCATGGGTGTCGCAGCTCTTTCTAAATGATGTAGTGAGCATATTACATACATATGTCCTACAGAAGTTTGGAGTGAAACAAGTTTTTTATGCAAGTTATTTTGTTTGTTTCTATTACTGAAACACAGTAAATATGTGCATATGGTATTGCAATTTACAATTATATATGGAAATTCCTCACAAATACTAAGAATTTTATAACCTTATATGTCAATTTAGGTCAGTTTGTCCTCGTTATGTGAAATATGTATCTATTTCCACACCTGAATAGCAATTTTTGAAACATAGAACAGTTAATGCCCAGTTGGTTCTTCCTATAAACTGCCCATATTCCTTACTATTGATTTAAGTGTCAGACAGGCGCCTTCTGCACCCTGCATACAACTGCCTCAGAGACCTTGCAGTTATCCTCTCTTATGCCTGCACCCTGCCTCAGCATAAACACCAGATTCCTGTTACACTACCGAACATACAGTATATGAATGTTGCAGACAAGCACGTATAAAGAAGGAAAAATGCTTGACTCCAGGGACAGTTATAGGCTGGGAGCACAAAGTGACTGTCTGACACAACCTCATACTTGCCTACTTTTGAAAAAAGCATTTTAGATATGTGAAATCACCACCTATGAGCGCGGCGGTAAAGTGGACGTGTACTGCTACGTCTGCGTGTAATAAAATTGATTTACATCAAAATTTAAATGAGCCCCAAAGCAGTTAGTAAGATCCACCTGTTGATGAAAACACACTGATACTTTTTAGAAAATGCGTGTAGCCATAGGGATCATTGTGCCTTATAACCAATGCAGGGAAATTATACCAATGATCCTATTTGTATGTATATATCTGTTTATATATATATATATACTGTATATATATATATATATATATATATATCAATATCAGCTGCATAATGGGGGTAGGGTGCAATCAGGGAGATTGCTAGACTCTTATGGTGCGTACACATGGTACGATCAGTCAGCAATACCGATATCGCTGACTGATCTACTGCGCCTTCCCGGAGTGCTGAATGATTGATATCGATCATCCAGCACACCATTAACAGCCAACGACCCGCGATCAATGAACGGGGGTCCCTATAGTATCCTGGTCGATATCAACCAGGTTGGCCTGCATGCACGGGCGATAGACAATATCGTCCATACGTGCCTGCGCATCACAGGTTGTTGGTGGGTTGAAAGGGACCAAGAAATGCACAATATAAAAGAAAACGATATGATCGATATTGTTATCGTTCATATAGTGCTTTTTAATCGTCCAGTGTGTATGCACCATTAGGGAGTCAGGGAGATTGCTATTCAGGGAGTCATCCTGACAATCAGGGAGATTTGGTAAGTATGCACCACCTTTATCCCAAACATGTATAAATTCCTTTACTGTTACAATAGTGTATAAATGTATGCATGTCAGTGATTTATTGGTATCTTTACCATGCAGGTAGCAAGTGAGTACATGACACACAGAAAACTTGCAGCATGATAAATAACTAACAATAATATGGGATTTGGATCCATTGAACATGTTTGGTTGAGGCAGTTTTCAAAATTGGCCTGAGGCTTGCAGAAAACAAATCTGCTCCTGCTTCCCATACTGCTTTATGACACATTACCCATTTCTTACTTAGGACATCCTTTCTTCCATACATTAAAATGCAAGTTATAGGCCATCACTTAAGGTGCCCACACACATAGCGATCTGCACACGATCAGCCGGTGTACGATTTCCCTTGAAACTCTCCCCGGCAGCTCTGCACACGATTTGGTGTCCAATCTTCATGCGATCTCTACTGCAGTCAGACTTTCACAGTGCATCGCCTCCTAGATTGTCAGATCTGCCCTACGGCACGGCAGATCTGACGATGCGATGTGCATCGAGTGGGGACGCGCATCGCATCGTGATCGTGAGTGGGGACTCACGATTTACTCATGATTTGGCCATATTTTAAACGATCTGTCGTTCCAATGTGTCGGAATCGGCCAGATCGGGTAAAATATCGCTATGTGTGTGGCCAGCTTTACAGAGGTTCCCAAACCAATCTGGAGGATTAACGAATCACAACGTATATATTTTTTTTTGTAGTTATGGGATATAAAATAAAATGTCTTATTATTTAATAAAGTAATTTTGTTGTCTTTTATAGACTGTCGTATTGCATGTCCCATTTTGAGGAGCATTTCCATTTGTCCCTATTGTAATATATTCTTGTGTGGATTATACTGTGGTAAAACTGTCTTGCACATAGAATGTCAAGATAAATTTATGGTGTATAAGTTGGAATGATGAACAGGGCAAGATGGATGTATTGCATGCTAAGCACAGAATACCTGACATCATTCTGCAAGGAAACCTAGATAATTCATGACTTGTGTCCTGGTAGCATCTGGTTAACATCTTCACTTCAATTCCTTCACCTCTTGGCCGCTGTTCATAGCAAAAGTAAAACACCCCAGGATGGTTTATTAACATTGCCATGCAATATGGAGTCAGATGGCATCCTGCAAGCATCTGACTGAGCATTACAAGCAAATCTTGGAGCTCGTTTAAGAAAAGCCCAGCCTCCCATAAAGCAGGCATCAAACAGGCTGGAATTCCAATATACATGAATTGTTCTCTTTTATGAGCAGCTAACAAGTAGCCTCTGCCCCTTAGATGTACATAACGAGCGTCCTCTGAGGCGGGAGGTAGCAAGCAGGGGGTGAGGAGAGGGCAGACCAGCGGCAGCACGGGGTTTGTTACTACAGACACTGCCAGTCAGTGTCAGGAAAGGTGTGCTGCTGCTGCTGCTGGGACACCGCATGCAAAGACACATCCCAGCCCGTCTCACTACACCGGGCGGGAGGGAGGAGGGGGATCGGGCATGTGAGCTTGTCCTAGCAATCCTTCCTGAGACAGCAGCACGGCTGGAGCATAGGAGGGAACAGCTCAGGTCCTCCAACAACGGAGACCTAGGTGCCTTTTATAGGCAGCCTGACCCTTTTTTTTAGACCTGCAAGGCAAAGGTCGAGAGCAGCAGCAGCAGCAGGATCTGACAGACTACTCCCAGACACAGGCTCTCTCCGATTCCAGTGGTGCACGCTGTGGGTACTGAGGAGAGAGGTACAGACAGAGGAGAGAGGCACTGACAGAAGACGGAGGCACTGAGGAGAGGCATGGATCTCTTATAACTCTCAAGGGGGTGAAACAAGGAGACGTGCAGGCTTGTGAGTCAGTCATACCTCATTCATTTTCTGTGCCATTGCCAGCTCTGTGTAGATGCCCTCTCCCTGCCCGGCTGCACCGCTGTGTGTGGAGGAGACCGCTCTGGGCTAGGGGAGCTATGGCCATATAGTGAATGTTGTTGGGAGCCATTTGGTGAGGACTATGTGATTGGAGGCTCCTGTGTGGACTGGTGGTGTGTCAGTGCTGTACCTCGGAGGCATCACTGCACCGATCTGACCGTACAAGTCTTCCTCTCTGCAATCTGTATTATCCAGTCGGCTCCTGGACTTACCTTTCCGTGCGAAAAAACATCTGGATGTAAATTGTATAAATCTGCTAATTGTCCCCGATCACCATGAGCTCAGTGACAGGAAATAAAGAGAGGCTGACAGTCACCTCCAGGAGCAGAAAATATGGGGTAAGACAGACACATTCTATACAGTATTGCAGAGGTGCATTAATCAGTGGCTTAGCATATGCCATTGGCACCTCGTATAAGCCTAAAGCCTAATCATTATATAGGCTTCGTTTAAAGGTGCCTAATGTGCTCTATCTATCTATCTATCTATCTATCTATCTATCTATCTATCTATCTATCTATCTATCTATCTATCTATGTTGGTGAATAAATACAGTATGTTTGTGAAATCTGATATGCCAATGTTGCTATTGCTATATTCATACACTATAGTGAGAAACTGTATAGATAATTGACACATCGTTGTGATTTCTTAATGGCCATTAATTATATTTATGTGTAGTGACTGAAAAATACATGTCAAAATAGATCTATGGAACATACATCTACCGTATGCATGTGTATGGCAAACAATAGTGTGAGAGTTGTGCTAAATACAACCAAATGTTTGCCCAGTTCCATCTGCTCCCTGGAAAATGCCCGCTGTCCAACCTTCCCAGATATCCTTTGCTGGTCTTCTCCTATTGAGAACTGAGGTACTGTATGCATAAAGCTGTCATAGCATTAGACATTTTTGACGTGATGTATGACAAGAGACATGCCTGTCCCCTAGCCAAGTCTATGCCAATAAAAATGAGTGTATATATAATCATACTGTATCTAGCAGGCAGAGATAACTCTGTCTATACTATATAGACTGTACATGCATAGGAATACTATAAGAATAGCAAATGAAGAACAGAAATGTGCATATTTCAGTGTCTATATTGTGTATTTTTTCTTATCTTAAATTGTTATCATTTTAAAATAAAGATTCTTTATATTTTCCTTAATAAATTCCTCGGTTATAAGAAACTTTGGTAAAATCCTGAACTTGGGTATTCAATCTATGATCGATTTGTGTCTTCCCCGATAACCTCCTGGGTATACTTCCATCAGATTACAGTCTTGAAAAAACATGAAGAGATACAAGCAGGTTACCCTTAGTGAAGACAGAGGGCAATTTATGACGCGTAATTACCTTTTCTATGGAAGTTCTAAGAGGTGCCTTTACGCAGCACACATATTACCTTCAAACAAAGAATAAGTGACGCAGACGCATCTCCTGTCATCCCAGTGGTCAATAGCCTCTTACTCTCTTACTAGTCTTACTGAGGATATTTTATATAGTGTATAATATTAAATCAATTAAAGTCTTTGGTGCACATTACAGTATATCATGTTACAGTCAGGTCTAGTTTTCTTTAGGGTTGGTTCTCCTAGAATTGTATACAGATCTCCTAGAATTGTAAGCAGGTATGAGAAATACAGAAATGCATTCTGTAGATACTGTTGAAATGTTTATTGTAATAGATTCCAGCCTATAATGGGATTACTGGACTCGCAGAGATTCTGGAGGGAATCAGCAGAACATACAGTAGATTGTCCAGTGTCTTTCCCGCACAATAACACAGCAAAAGGCAGTTTATAGCAGACATCTCTGATACGGCAGGGAATTCATCTCCAGTTCATGTAACAACGTTACCACAGTTCGGATATGTGAGGAAAATAATCTGCATTGAGGAGGAGCTCTGTTTTTCCTGCAGGATCTCTGCTGTAGATGAATATGTGCGTGGAATGAAAGCTAAATTAGGAGGATTAGAAAGAGTTATTAAGGTGATAATATCAAAGATAAATAATGTATTCCTATGCAAACACATTGCTTTATTACTTGAAGAATAGAGTGCTAGACATACCTAAACAAGGTGTAGATTGTGTAGGATTTTCTGACTGTGCCAATTTCTCTTCAACATCTCATAGAAAGAATCATACAACACTCATGCTGCCAGTGAAAATGATTCTGCCTTGTACGTATTGGTGTGGTGCTATATGGTATTAGTGTTGCAAAAAGTAATCTTGCTACATAAAGGCTGTGGGCAAAGAATGTAAATACTACTATAAAGTCACTTCATAAGGTGCGTATGGCCTGTAAGGCATGTTTCCTCTGTGGCATTGAATGTCAGAAATATTATGGGAAGGAGGTAGCATCCTCTTACAATAGTCATTCAAGTAACGTCTGTATGATAGAGGTGGGAAACGGTTTAGGCGTCTTTACTTTGTCCCATAAATGCTGTAATGGGATCAGACCTGGTGACTGAGAAGGCTATTCCATATGGATGACATCAGTGCCATGCTCATCAAGTCTTTGGGCGGCCACACTTATCCTGTGGATGAAAGTATTGTCATCCTGGAAGTCATCTCTTCTGTCATGGAATACATGCTTTAACATGGGGTGAGGATTATTACTCATTACCATTAAGTAGCAATTAACATTGCCATTGGCTTCTAAGGGAAGGACTGTACCCAATACATGCCAGGGAAAGCACCCCACAACATTATGGAAGCATCTTTCAGTCAGAAAAGAATCTATCCGAACTATAATGTTTTTTTGGTTGCTGGCACCTTTGGACTTGTCTATTTTTCCAGAACTCAGTAAAGAATGATACATCTGACCATATCACTTCCCTTCACTGCTCAGTAGTCTGTGCTCTTTGCAACACTAAACTCCGAAAATGCATTGCCAGATGCGATGAGCGGTTTATGCACTGCAACCTGACTATGATATCCTATTCTGAGGAGTTTTCGACAGGCCATTTTTTAAATTAGCTGCTTGCACTACAGGTTGAGACTTGAAGCCAATTGATCTACAGTTGCTCGCTTGTCTTGCTTGCAAGAATATTTCTGTCCTGGAGTACACAGTTCCAAGAAATGTTTGCTGATGATGTTTTTTGACTGCATTCTATGCTGACATTACCCTAGTCAGTGTTGCTCTTGAAATATTGGCAAGGTTAGTTGGCTTGGCCAATGAAGCTGCTGCCAAACGCCTCCCATCAGTCACTGCTCTTTCAAAGTCAGTGATCTACACTTCCAGCCAACGCTAGCCATATATAGGCGACAAGGCCAGTCCAGCATTTTATACATGACCCCGAACATGCAGGGATGTTATTTGCTTCATTAATGAATTAGCCATACCTTTGGCTTGGGCTTAGGCATTCAATATGCTTGGTGACCCTCATTTACGCATGTGCTTTAATTTTTTGTTCTCTATCTGAAGATGGGCAATTGGGACCGTTCATTTAAAATTACCCTGAAGTAATATAATTTCAATGGGGTTTAGAAAGCAGAAATGAAAATTATGTTTTAAAGTTTTACCATTTCTAACAGCATGCATAGAGAGATGGTTCAAAATCTTATGGTAAATACTACTAAAAAAAGGTAATCTTCTAAATGCTTATTCATACACCTCCCAACCCAAAACAAAACATACACTAAATCAAATAAGACAAGATTATTATCTCTCTATAAAGTAACCGGCATACAGATATCACTCCACTAAAAGTGTTCCACGCAGGAATGTATAACACAAACAAAAGGAAAAACATTGCTCGCTACAAAAATGAGCAGTTCTAAGCAACTGATATCTTTTATCTTTGTTGCTGTTGCTAAGCAACATGAATGCCTTGAAATCTCAAGTTGTCAGGGGTACATACCCTCTACCTGCTACCAGCTTTCTGGTCATTTTGTAATGCATGTAATGTATCAGTAATGACAGTTGTCTCAGAACCATCCATGACCATTTACTACAGGACAATACTGGTGAATATACCTTAACACTGATTAGCTCAAACTATAACAAATGCTGATTGTTGACTGGACAGATAAAGCTAAAGTATCTTAACAAGAAAAAGATTAGGAAAGAGAGTAATAGAGGCAGCTGTCTTGGTTTTTCGGTGTCATAAGGTTTGTGGGCACACATTACTGTAGTTGTCACTTTTTGACAACAGCACATGGGGTTCTATGTACTAAGCTAGGGGCACTTCTGTGCAAAGGGGACGTGGTCACGAGAAATGGGGAGTGTCTTTAAGACACACCCACTTTTCATCACTCTTGGGGGGTGCCTAGCATTTCCGGACATTCCGGGCTGCTCCCAAACTTTCCTGTTTCTGTGAATCGATGCCGGACGCATGCGTCCAGCATTTTTTCACTGGCGTTGATCGCTTCACCGCTATTTTTCCCAAATGGGCAGGGTGAATTTTCCGCAAACAAAAAAAAGTAGGAACGCTATAAGCCTTGGAGAGAGATAAAGTGGACTGCGATATAGTACCAACCAATCAGCTCCTAACTTCCTTGTCTCAGGTTGTGTTTGAAAAAATAAGAGTTAGGAGTTGATTCGCTGGTACTTTATCTCCGTTCACTTTATCTGTATCCAAGGCTTAGTAAATAGACCCCAAAGCCTGTACAGTGACAGGAGCTGATTGGTTGGTACTTTATCTCCATCCACTTTATCTCTCTCCAAGGCTTAGTACATAGACACCTTGGTTTGCATTTAGACAAAGCACCATGCATTGTATCCCTTGGTCACATAAGTTTTGACCACCAAAATCACATATGGACCACTCATAGGGCCCCTTTTATTAACGAAGCTGAACACCAGCTGCATGTTTCATTTAGTATCACTGTGATACAAATGAAAATGCCATTGGTATTTCAAGGTCCACCTCGTTGGCGAGGTCCTCCGCTCACCTGCTGCCAGCATCAGGCTCCCGTGTAATGCGCATGCACGACGGTCCGTCTGCGCATATGCATGACACGTTCACCCTGCGGGGACCCGGCAGTGCCTGGAAGGCTTCTCTGAAGCTGGAAGGGCAGCACCGGGTCCCCGTTGGCATCACTAAGGACCACATCACTCTCGCCATCTAAGGATGGCGAGAACGATGATGTAACAAATAGCGGTACTCTTAGATTACCGCTGTTGAAGAACCCAGTTATTCATATACAGTCAGGTGCATAAATATTGGGACATTGACAGAATTGTCATATTTTGGCCTCTAATCACCACCACAATGGCTTTGAAATGAAACAAACAAGATGTGCTTTAACTGCAGACTTTCAGATTTAATTTGAGGGTAATTACATCCAAATCAGGTGAACGGTGTAGGAATTACAACGGTTTCTATATGTGCCTCCCACTTTTTAAGGGGCCAAAAGTAATGGGACTATCAACTCAAAAGCTATTTCATGGACAGGTGTGGGCTATTCCCTCGTTATTTCATTATCAATTAAGCAGGTAAAAGGTCTGGAGTTGATTCTAGGTGTGACATTTGCATTTGGAATCAGTTGCTGTCGACTCTCAATATGAGATCCAAAGAGCTGTCACTATCAGTGAAGCAAGCCATCATTAGGCGGAAAAATCAAAACCAACCCATCAAAGAGATAGCAAAAACATTAGGTGTGGCCAAATCAACTGTTTGGAACATTATTAAAAAGAAAGAACGCACGGGAGAGCTCAGCAACACCAAAAGACCCAGAAGACCACGGAAAACAACTATGGTGGATGACAGAAGAATTATTTCCCTGGTGAAGAAAAACCCCTTCACAACAGTTGGCCAAATCAAGAACACTCTCCAGGAGGTAGGTGTATATGTGTCAAAGTCAACAATCAAGAGAAGACTTCACAAGAGTGAATATAGAGGGTTCACCACAAGATGTAAACCATTGGTGAGCCACAAAAACAGGAAGACCAGATTAGAGTTTGCCAAACAACATCTAAAAAAGCCATTACAGTTCTGGAACAACATCCTAGGGACAGATGAGACAAAGATCAACTTGTACCAGAGTGATGGGAAGAAAAGAGTATGGAGAAGGAAAGGAACTGCTCATGATCCAAAACATACCACCTCATCAGTGAAGCATGGTGGTGGTAGTGTCATGGCGTGGGCATGTATGGCTGCCAATGGAACTGGTTCCCTTGTATTTATTGATGATGTGACTGCTGACAAAAGCAGCAGAATGAATTCTGAAGTGTTTCGTGCTATATTATATGCTCATATTCAGTCAAATGCTTCAGAACTCATTGGACGGCGCTTCACAGTGCAGATGGACAATGACCCGAAGCATACTGCAAAAGCAACCAAAGAGTTTTTTAAGGCTAAAAAGTGGAATGTTATGCAATGGCTAAGTCAGTCCCCTGACCTGAATCCGATTGAGCATGCATTTCACTTGATGAAGACAAAACTGAAGGGAAATGCCCCAAGAACAAGCAGGAACTGAAGACATTTGCAGTAGAGGCCTGGCAGAGCATCACCAGGGATGAAACCCAGCGTCTGGTGATGTCTATGCGTTCCAGACTTCAGGCTGTAATTGCCTGCAAAGGATTTGCAACAAAGTATTAAAAAGTGAAAGTAGGATTGTTTAGTTTGTCCCATTACTTTTGGCCCCTTAAAAAGTGGGAGGCACATATAGAAACCATTGTAATTCCTACACCGTTCACCTGATTTGGATGTAATTACCCTCAAATTAAATCTGAAAGTCTGCAGTTAAAGCACATCTTGTTTGTTTCATTTCAAAGCCATTGTGGTGGTGAATAGAGACCAAATTATGAAAATTCTGTCAATGTCCCAATATTTATGCACCTGACTGTATGCCTTGGGTGCCAAAAGGCAATGATCCCCCCAAAAAGTTACTTCATTTTAATGCAACGTATACGTCCTGCACGGCCGACGCAATATATCTGTGAATGACGTGGTTCCCAGATACATCGTGTGTACACACTGGCCGACGGTCGGACTGTATATTGTTTGTCAGCTATACGAATGATATATTGAATAGTATGCACCCAGTATGATTCAGTAGAATGTATGGAAGATCCTAATTTAGTGCCACAGCATTTTGATTTACATATTTTCAATGGCAAAAAGGTGGCAGTGCCCTGGAAATTCATGGAAGCCCTATGCTTAGGATGCTGGCAGTACTACTGAATATACATATTTATAATATTATCCTTTGTATATTGCTTCTTAGGTGCTTAAGTTCACATTAGCAGTAAGGAGCTGTGGCAAAATCTGTGGATGCAGGTTCTTTCAAATACAGCAGCCCCATAGCGATGCAATGTACTACAGTACATTACAGGCATAGCAGGCCCATTAGGGGACCTGAGGTTTGCAGACACTATTTTAAGTGTAAACAAAGGGTCACAGAGCTGGTTTCAGATTCTAATAAAGTGTATTTGCTTTTTTACTATTTTAAGTGTAGCCCTAGTCTATCATCCATAAAACACAGACCTAAATTAGTGTTTTGAATTATGTGTGAATGGGTTGATGGTCATACGAGTATTTTAATTTTGAGCACATTTGTTGAAATCCGGATTCTTAGGTTGCCGATTCCTGCCTTTGTAGGGTCTGCCTTAAGACAGCTATGTGTTACATTATATTGCTTTTACAAATAACATTAAACCTAACATGGAAATGTTTACATGTCTCATCATCCTCATATTTGTGCATGCTTTACAATGTGCATATTTACAAAATACACATTTTTATGCTTCCAAGAAATGTCTTTGCTATAGACATGTAGCTTAAATCCTGAAAATGTAGTTTAATATATCTTGCTCACTCAGTGGTTCAGTGGTGTGTGTTACAGTCTTCAGATCTGACTAACAGCTGATGTTTTTGTATACCGGTAGATGCCATGTGTGGCCATATACAACATTTGGAGCTTGCAGATCACATCATCAAAGAGCACAGTCCACACTGATTGCTGTTTGTTTGCAGGAGACATGTTGTTAGAGCATGTGGTCAGTGTGGAAGCTTGGCAGTGATGCTCTGATTTGTTCACTATGACATAATCCTAATAGGTTTGTGAATCCTTATCTTTACAATACAAGCATGTTAGCATTAGCAAGCAGTTCAGCGGCGTGCAGTTATAAATACTGGATATAGTGTATCAGCTTAGAAAAGTTGCCTGTGTGGCTGACATAACGGGTACGATTGGCTGAGCAGTGAAAAATAGCAGCAGATTCTAGCTGTGTCACACCGACCAAACTAATGTTTCTTAGCGGCATAACTTAAAAATGAAAGCCTAAAATAGTTACAGGCACCTTTGCCCAATCATTCTACAGTAAACTATGTATAAGTGCATTTGGACACTTACCAACGTTAGCCAGTAAGCTGACAGGAAAGCATAAACTTGAGCAGAAGAGTGTACTTGGGGTCTGATTATTAAGTGCTGAGTAAATAAATTAACATCTGTTATTGCAGCTAGTCATAGTGAAAATAGATAAATTAATGGGGCAATTTACCATTGTAGTCATGCTGGAACAGTGCATCTGATTGGAGGATATTCCAATGTTGACTTTGACACATTCAAATCTCCCACACTGCTTGATTATCGCAGTGGCAAAGGAGGTGTTTCTCCTGGCCATGCATTATAAGGTAGCTTTAGCTATCGGAGCCAAGCTCCAAAACATTTTTGAGAGCTTGGTAAATTGTCCCAGATCGCAGTTCACATTAACAATAATGAGGACTGCTGTCAGTTTTCGTAATGCAGGAGCTATATCTGATATCTCCTTCATTAGGCCTCTCTTATATCATGTGGAAACTGCCGGTTCCATATGATTTTGCAGCAAAATAAATAGGCACCTACAAGAGATCTGCCAGCATTATGGTACACAACAAAAACTGTAAAAAGAAATGTTGTTTTTTAAGATTTTATAAATAACCTGCAAGCTGTAGCTTTCCTTAGATAAATAAGCTGACAGAAATGTGTATTAAGAGTCATTGGACAATGTGAGAGACAGGCAATATAGAAGGAATCAGGTAAGGTTTGTTTATATCCCAAATAGGTGCGGCACTGGTATAAAGCTATATCCTGGTTGCGGTGTTTTGAGATGGGATTCAGATGTCCTACGTAAAATGGCCAAAATCCCCATCACTAAAAACCCATAATCCTTCCTCCTGGCCCTTCCAATACAGGATCTGGGTAAACGTGCTGATTAATTTAAAAAAATTGACAGCCTATCTTATTAATAATAAGTCCCACAAGTTTTCCTAAACATGGAACTTGTAGTATAATTTCAATAAGCCACACTTCCAAAACTCCTCAACCCAGGAACTGCCAGCCCTTTCAGTTTAACTATTTCATACAAGATTCCCCCATGAACACTATTATAATTTAAAGACCTTATCTCTCAGTTGTACAATATCTTATAATTACATACAGCGACTTCCAGACTACCATGGCCAAAGCTTCAGTTTCCTTCCTTCCATCCCCCCACTCACCTTCTCATCTTCCTTTTCCACCCTGCCCCCCCACCTGAATTAATATACAAGCAAATATATGATACTGTTAGTATATGAAATATTTCAACCACTGAATAGTTTCAAGTAGACTAGCTGTATTTATTGTACATGCTTAGTGTTATAAACTTATTGAACTACCATTGTGCTGATACTTGTGACGTGTATTGTTGCTTTAAGTCTGAAATAAAATAAACTGTTAAAATAAATTATATACTGACAGGAGATAGGATTGAAACCATTGGATATATCTTTTTTTCTGTAAAATAAGTCCCAATATCTATTATAATGTATTAATTATATTATAATATACAGTAACCGAGTGTACAGTCTGAAAAACCTTATAAAATGTACAATCAAAAGAGTCAAGAGGAAGTGGGTGCACCAGGGTCCCTAGTCCACCACATGGTAAGAACTCATTGCTACATACAGTACCTTGCAAAAGTATTCACCTCCCTCGGCTTTTTACTTTTATTGTTACATTACAACCTGTCATTTTTTTTTTTTTTATCTGAATTTTATGTGATGGATCTGCACAAAATAGTCTAATTTGGTGAAGTGAAATGAGAAAAATATATATAAAAAATAATTTTTATAAATAAAATTCTGAAAATTGGCATGTGCATATGTAATCACCCCCTTTGCTGAGCAGCTGGTGACCTGAGTGATGAGAGATGGGGAAAAGCACAGAAATTGAGGTGAATACCCTTGTTTTTGCCTCCCCTAGAATGGCACCATTTGAAACAAGGTTCATAACTCACCTTATTGCAGGAACAGCACTGTTTAACATCAGCCCCCTGACGTCAACAGATAGTACTGAAAATAGCATGTGGTTTGTGACTCTAATGTATGCAGTGTGCAGCAATGGCTCCTGTGTGGTCCTAACATCAGTCATATTGACTACACATATTGCTATGTATACAGTATATCTATTACTACACGTTTAAGGGGGAATGAAGTACAATATCTACACATCATTTGCACAGAGACTTTATTTTCTCAGTGTAGTTGCACATTCATTTACAGTGCCTTGCAAAAGTATTCACCCCCCATCGGCTTTTTACATTACAACCTGGAATTTATTTATTTTTTTAATCTGCATTTTATGTGATGGATCTGCACAAAATAGTCTAATTTGGTGAAGTGAAATGAGAAAAATATACTGTATATAAAAAAGAATCTTTATAAATGAAATTCTGAAAATTGGCATGTGCATATGTAATAACCCCCTTTGCTATGAAGCCCCTCAAAAGTTCTGGTGCAACCAATTGCCTTCAGAAGTCACATAATTAGTGAAATTAAGTCCACCTGTGTGAAATCTAAGTGTCACATGATCTGTCAGTATAAACACACCTTTTCTGAAAGGCCCCAGAGGCTGCAATACCACTAAGCAAGAGGCATCACACCATGAAGACCAAGGAGCTCTCCAAACAAGTCACGGATAAAGTTGTTGAGAAGTACAATTCTGGGTTGGGTTATAAAAAAAATATCCAAATCTTTGATGATCCCCGGAGCACCATCAATCCCTCATCATCAAATGGAAAGAACATGGTACCACAACAAACCTACCAAGAGAGGACCGCCCACCAAAACTCACAGACCGGGCAAGGAGGGCATTAATCAGAGAGGCAGCACAGAGACCAAAGGTAACCCTGAAGGAGCTGCAGAGTTCCACAGCAGAGACTGGTGTATCTGTGCATGTGACCACAATAAGCCATACACTCCATAGAGCTGGGCTTTATGGAAGAGTGGCCAGAAAAAAAACATTACTTAGTGATAAAATAAGAAGACACGATTTGAGTTTGCCAAAAGGCATGTGGGCGACTCCCCAAATGTATGGAGGAAGGTGCTCTGGTCAGATGAGACTAAAATTTAACTTTTCGGCCACCAAGGAAAATGCTGTCTGGAGCAAACCCAACACATCCCATCACCTCAAGAACACCATCCCCACAGTGAAACATGGTGGAGACAGCATCATGCTATGGGGATGTTTTTCAGCAGCAGGGACTGGGAAACTGATTCGAGTCGAGGGAAAGATGGATGGTGCTAAATACAGGGATATTCTTGAGCAAAACCTGTTTCAGTCTGCCTGTGATTTGAGACTGGAACGGAGATTCACCTTCCAGCAGGACAATGACCCGAAGCATACTGGTAAAGCAACACTCAAGTGGTTTAAGGGGAAACATTTAAATGTGCTGGAATGGCCTAGTCAAAGCCCAGATCTCAATCCAATTGAGAATCTGTGGTCAGACTTGAAGATTGCTGTTCACAAGCGGAAACCATCCATGAAGGAGCTGGAGCAGTTTTGCCTTGAGGAATGGGCAAAAATCCCAGGGGCAAGATGTGACAAGCTCATAGAGACTTATTCAAAGCGACTTGCAGCTGTAATTGCCGCAAAAGGTGGCTCTACAAAGTACTGACTTTAGAGGGGTGAATAGTTATGCACGCTGAAGTTTTCTGTTATGTTGTCCTAAATGTTGTTTGGTTCACAATTTAAAGAAAAAACACAACTTGACAGTTGTAGGCATGTTCTGTGAATGAAATGATGCACACTTTCAAACAATCCATTTTAATTCCAGGTTGCGAGGCAACAAAACATTAAATATTCAAAGGGGGGTGAATACTTTTGCAAGACACTGTATATAAGTAGAAGCTTGGCAATTAATATTTTTCCTTGCTTTGTTCCTTCAGCCTGCTACTAAAGATTTATAGTTCTGCAGTTATCACAGTATCCTAGTTGCGCAGTTATCACAGTAGCCTGTGACTACCATGACAACTTCAGACACATGACACATGATGTAATGAACAAAGAGGGTAAAATTTATTAAGCGGCGGGTTCTAAACCTCGTTGGGTTGGTGGCAGTTTTGCTATCTGCAGATTTACTAAGGGTTTATGCTGGGTACATACTGCCCGACATATTGGCCAATATATCTGCTGGCCATCGGCCGGTGTGTACAGATGATATGTCTGTGAACCGCGTCGTTCACAGACATATCACATTGGCTGTGCTGCACAGCCGATGGACAGATATGTCTACAGATCACCCGTACACACACCCTGCCAGCCAGATCCGCTGCTGCTGGATAGAGGATGGCCGTTCAGTGTGTGCGAACGACCATCATCTAAAGATATATCTGCAGATCACTCAATCTGCATATATATCTTTCAGGTGTGTACCCACCTTTCGAACCCGCCGCTTAGTAAATTTTGTCCAGAGGCTTTTATAATGCACTTCAGCCAACACTGAGAAACTGTTCAACTCTATTCCTACCTCTGCCACCATATGACATGCTGAGAGTCTGAGTTTATGAGTGTGACTGGTAGCCATAATTATCTACCCTCCCGATAGCTTATGAATAGGAGATGATGATTTGTTAGAGTACAGCTAAGAAAAATTAGATGTATACTTAAGAGGTAGTTAAATTGTCATTGTAAGAAAGAAAAAAAATCTCTATGTGAGATTGCAGATTTATATTTAAATATTTAATCCCTGGCCTGACAAGACATAAGGATATGGGATTTTGGAAACAAAAACAGGCCAATATATTTTATCACTCCTATTGCCTATAAACCTACCATCTAATGCAGGGGTCTTCAAACTTGGCCCTCCAGCTGCTGTGGAACTACACATCCCAGCATGCACTGCCACTAACAGCATGCTAAAAATATGTGCAGTGCATGCTGGGATGTGTAGTTCCACAGCATCTGGAGGGCCAAGTTTGAAGACCCCTGATCTAATGCTTCAAGATGATGCTTGTTATATATAGAATATGTGTGGCTGCAAGCCTGAACCAATGAATGGTTATTATGCTGTTTGTACTTTATGCTGTTTTATTATTTTCTTATAGGTCAATGAGGTCTGCTCCCCTACAAAGTCATCAGCACCCTTCTCTCCAGAGAGCTGGTACAGGAAAGCCTATGAAGAGTCCCGAGCTGGTAGCAGGCCTGCACCAGAGGGTGCAGGGTCCATACCAGGCTCGTCTGGCACCCCATCCCCTGGCTCTGGCACTTCTTCTCCTGGCTCCTTCTCTGGGTCTCCTGGGCCTGCATCTCCTGGGATTGGCAACAGCTCTCCAGGGTCACTGGGAGGGTCTCCAGGATTTGGCACTGGATCTCCTGGTTCTGGTAGTGGTGGAGGATCATCTCCTGGATCTGATAGGGGTGTCTGGTGTGAGAATTGCAATGCACGTTTAGTAGAACTGAAGAGGCAGGCCCTAAAACTGCTGTTGCCCGGGCCCCACTCCAGTAAGGTAAGAACTGGGACTTATGTAAAGAAGGCAGTTATAAAATTCAATGTTTAATAGAACATTTACAGAAGAAAATGTTCTATTAATTTAAAATTTGGTTCCTCCGATGCACAGTTGATATGTAGTTGGCTAATCAGAACAGTCCTGTATCATCAAGGATGTAACAGAGGGCAGTTAGTTTATTTGTAAAGAGAGTTAGTGAGAGCTGTACCAATTCTTCTAAAGAGTTACACTATCAACCAATCAGATTCTAGCTATCTTTTTATAGAATCTACATGATAAATTATAGGTAGAAGTTGACTGGGCAACTTTTCCACTTATCCCCCTTAATCTTTACATTAAGTCCTTATTCACTGGTACATTGGGTATTGTCTAAAGCCAGTGACTGTTTAGTACCTGGCTTTGAATAAATAAAGCTATACAGAAACCTTATATAAAATACTGTAGCATTTATCATTTTTAATAGGACATTGATGTTTGGTATTGCACAGATTTATAAAATGACTTCCAGTCCAAATAACTTATTTGGATGTATTGTGCCATATGGGGATGCCTTTAGACTCCTTTAAATGACTAGACCCAATTGCAGTAATATTATTGTGTAACCATGTAAATGATAAATAACTAAAGGATCTTTGCATTGTTGTCTGGGTGGTCATCTAATGACTGTTCCAGACCATTATGCTGTTTTTGAGAATCAGATTTGCCACCATAAGTTGTTTTTCTGCCATACAATGGTTTTGAAAATGAAATGTCTTAGAGTCTGCCAAATATAAATAGCTTGGGAATCAGCCAGGAAGCTGCAGGGACTCCCATGTTTCAAATTATTTAAACCTATAAATCTGTCTTGAATGCATCATGGGCTATTATAAACCTTGCCGTACAAAATAGTGATAGTGTGTTGTTGAAGACAGAAAAAGTTATTGAAGAGAGAGTGGTTCAATTCTATGTTAGAAATTAATTTGTGATTAAGTAAATGAACATCATACAATTCCCTAAATGTGGAATTAAACTAAAAATAAAAATAATAATAAAAAAATATATACATTATTTCTAATTTTAAAATGGATCACAGATTGATAGAACAAATGCTACTAATGCAGCATTGATTTAAATGTGTAATTTCATGAAAAAAAAGTCATTGTTTTTTTGTTGTTTGTTTACATAAATCACTGTTATTTACTGTAACATACACAGTGGTGTTTTTCCCTTGCCTTTGTTTTTATTTAAGCACATAATAATCATTTATAATTTGGTAAGTGCCATGCAGCTACCAAGGCAACTACAGTCACGTTACACACGGTGTAGTGGGCATAGAGGCTTACTAAGCATGCTCATTCATAGCACAACCCTCCTCCTTCCTTTGCCATCATGTATATGGAGGGAAGGCTTAGGTGACCCTGGGGAATCAGATGACCCTAGGGACCAGTTTGAGGTGTAATACGCAATTGTGTTCTAGGTTGAGAGACTCAGAGATATTTTAGGTGAAGAGGAGACTGAGTTACTGGAGAACATCATAGAAAAGATCAATGCTAAACAAGATCAAAGCCTATTGTTTAATAAAACAAAACTAATAAAAATAGTATGTGGGATTGCAGATTTAATACATTACTAGTTGCTTTTATGTCAGGGCTGGGCATATTCCTGGAGCCAGAAAGCAATGGCACCTAAAAATTAACTTCTGCCTCTTACGTGCAGTAGAATCGCTCCTGAATTCTACAATATTTGGTCTAGCCTTGTTTGATAAGACATTATGGACAATTTTTTTTGTTTAAGGGACTATTGTTGTCCCACATACTTTACAGCATGTGCTGTAAATCCTGCCAAGAGATTAGTCTGGCAACACAGCAGAGCTTGACTTCTTTTTAATGAGATGATCGGGATTGCATGAAAGCCAGAGCTGACGTCTTTTGCCGTACAGGAAATGTGCAAGCGATAGAAAAATGTAACTGAATAAGTGACCTGTGTTTTTTAACCAGCAATATCAAACTGTATACAACCAGGTTATCATACTATATACTAGAGATGAGCGGATTTGTTGGAATCCGAACACACCCGAACATTGGGAATCCGAGTAGATCCGAGCGACGGCTCGGTTCTTTCCGCCTGACTCGGATTCCACTTTGGAGGCAAAACCTCATCCTCGCAGTGTCGGATTCTCGTGGGTTTTAGATTCTATATAAAGTGTCGCGGACGAGGCTCTGCACCATTTCCTTGTTAAGCATGCTGCTGTATGCTGCACTTAACTCTGATGTGTAAGCTGTGCTGTGTTAGTAATGTGTGTATATATATATATATATATATATGGGCGTGCACACTGCGATGCTGTACTCTGCTGTATAGGCTGTGCTGCTTAGTTAATTGTATATAGATGGGTGCATGCTGCTGTGCTGTACTCTGCTGTATACGCTGTGTCCAAACTCCAGACTCACAAGTCACGACTGTGCTACTTAGTCAATATGTAGTGTATAGGGGTACACACTGCTGTATGCTGTGCTGTACTCTGCTGTATAGGCTGTGTCCACACTCACAAGCCACAAGTGGCTGTGCTGCTTAGTCAGTGTGTATAGGGGTGCACACTGCTGTATGCTGTACTGTACTCTGCTGTATTGGCTATGCTGTGTCCAGACTCCATCAATAAGACATTCACATACATATATAAGCCCTGTGACTCCACTCCACGCTGTTTGAATAGAGCTGTGCCTGAGACATCAAAATTTTAATTAAATAATTGGATTGTACTGTTTTGTGCTCTTTGTTTTGCTCATGTGCATATAAGAGCCCTGTGGCTCCAGTCCACGCAGGAATACAACTGTGCCATCCAAAAAAAAAAAATTGTATTGTTTGTACTGTTTGCTGCAATTTGTTTTGTTCACATGCATATGTAAGCCACGCAGTGATCTGCGAATTGAAAAATAGATAATGTTCCATTTAGAGAAGATGAGCAACCACATACTGTCGCTGCAGCTCCTGCCACCAGTAATGATGACGACGCTAGTCCTTCATCGTCATCTACTAAAGCCTACTCATCTACTTCATCATCTACTACTCAAGGGCATAGAAGGTCTAAGTCAGGGCATCTAAAATAAAAAAAACAATATACAGTGGTAAAGAAAAAAAACACATCTAATAAAGGGAAAGTGTGGTGCACAAAAACATAAAATAGCCAACATGCCATTCACCACACGCAGTGGCCTTTATTTTTGACTCGTGGTGGTTCTGCAAGTGTCAGTGAGGCATCTCCCTCTGCCTCTCATGATGATGCAATACCTTATCACTCAGAGTGTAGAAGAGGTGTAAAAAAAATGAAAACCACTAAGGCAGTAGAACAAACTGTGTGTTCAGAAACAGAAATGTCACAGATCCCTGAGGAGAGTCTAAGTGTGTCCACGAGAGCGATGACTCCTTCCTTATCCAGGGTTCCTTAGAAGAATCCTTCGGTGCTAGGCCTGCTGCTGCTGCTGGGGATGGATCTTCATCCCAGAAGGACACCAAGAAGACTACTATTTAAAAAAAAAAAACTGACTGTGAAACAATCCTTTGCAAGGGGAAGCAAGTATGACAGTCGCAAAATTGAATATTCAAAACAATATTGTGAGCTGTGAGGTGGTCAAAATTGACTGGGAATGAGTGGAAATTAATTTATTGAGGTTAATAATACTGTAGAAACAGAAAAAGACAAAAATTATGTGATTTTAGCTTTTTTTGCCAATTTTTGGAAAAAAATCCAAAACCAGTCACGGCGGTTTGTCAAAAACAAAAACAAAATCGGCCAACGGATTAGAACCAAAAAGAGCAAAAATGGTCTGGCCACATCTCTACTGTATTCCTAAATTGCAGATCAGGTGCCATGTTCAAATAATAAGGATTGCACTTGTGATAGGGTAGTGACTGTGATGTGCTATCACTTGCCAAATTATAAATGAATGTATTATAATAAAATTTAGAGTATTCATCAACATGTGGCCCTATATGATGTGTTAAAAAGTGCTTAAAGTGGTTGTAAATGTTTAACCCAAAAAGTAAAAGTCATTGTTGAAGAGGTATGCATTTGGCATCCTGGCAGTCGGGATGCTGATGCTTACATTACCGACGCCAGAATACCGACGCCGGTCATAATCCCGGTGCCGGCATCCTGACCGTCGGGATGCCGTAGGTAAGTAACGGAGTTGGGGGGAGGGTCAGGTTTAGGAGTTATGTTTAGGTACTAGGGGGAGGGTTAGGCACTAAGGAGGGAGGGTTAGATTTAGGCTGCGGGGAGGGGGATGTTAGGTTTATGCATTAGGAGGGGAAAGTAAGGGTTAGGCACCAAAGAAGGAGGGTTAGGGTAGGGAGACGGGGAGGTTTAGCAAACCGACCAACAAGTGTCGGTATGTTAACCCTGTCGGGATCCCGGCGTCGGGATTCTGACTGTCAGTATTTCATACCGATTCCGTTGAAGAGAAATTAGAGAAATGCAATAAAAATTAGCTAGTTGAGTTATTTGAAATACAGAACCATTTGAATTAAGGGGAAGATTTAGTGCCGTCACCATTTTCAGCTGCGCACAATCATCACTGTATATTACTGTAGCCATACATCGCTAATATTCCTGCTCATCTCTTTGGGGGGCAAGAGAAAATGTGCAATGTTATTAGCCGTGAAGTGCTTTTGTCCAACAGTTCCAGGAGGCACATTAGGGCCATTGCGGAGAACTTAATCTGCCCTATATATTTTAGTTGCTACTCTTCTTGCGTACCTTCACCACTCTATGTACCTTCTGCCCATGTGCCATGTAATAGAATTGGTTAATAGAAGTCGAAAGATTAACAGAAATAATCAGCTCAGAATAGCGATATCTGTGCAGCTAATGGGTTAATCAGTGGTGTGTAGAGTTACCATGGCTGCAATCTTTATGCTGAAATCCATTTAAAGGGAAACTGTCATGAAATAAAATGTATGTGCAATGTTCTACGCTGTGGTACTGCCACCTCTGTTACTTGTTTTACATTTAGCTGCATTTTAGTAGTAGAAAACAGCAGCATTGACTATAAATGCTCTCATTGTTGGATAAAGCATTCCAACATGAATGCAGTACAATGGTAATTATATATTGTTTGTTTTGTAATCTCTGAAGATGAGTATATGCTAACTGCTAACTATACCCTTCCTCTCATCATCATAAGCTCATGCTTAATACATTACCAGACTCATTAAAACGTATTGACAAAAACAAGTAAAGGATTGTTTTAACTATTTGGAAAACATATTTGGAATACATTTGGGTTTGCATCATAAAATCCTCTATATGTAATAAAGTGGCGAGAAGATCAATTGGCAGGGCTATTCCCTCTGTAAATTCTCCAGGGTTGTTCAAGCTTTCCTGTCTTGGTTCCTAGAATTTAGCTGACGTGCCACTACAGGGTGTTATGAGAAGCTTGTGTTTCTGAAGCATAGTCAGGGCTTACATGAATTCAGCTCTGGCTCACTACTCCAGCGGAATGCAACACAGGCAATTAAGGGATAAATAAACACATGAGTATATTGAGCATCGTAATATCTTTAAATGTTTGCTCATACGTATCATGTAATGAACATTCCAAAATCATGTGCAGTATGGTAGGCTGGATTGTGAGTAACAAGCAGCATCTTTCCATTGATGCCCAGACATTTGTGCTCTGTTCTTGCCAATAAAGTAATTGTATGAAAGTACAAAAATGTAGATTATGCACAAACGTGCCTTTCTATCCTTTCCACACGTACAAAGGTGCACACCATAGTCCATATTTTGGAACTGCGCTTTGCACCTGTGTTTGATGGATTGTGGATGTGGCTGAATGTGTATGGTGGGAGTGGGAGTTATAAAATGTTACCTTGAAGTCCTGTCGGCTACCACTTTAGCACCAACCTTTATATTAATGTAAACATATATATTTTCTACTCCATCCTGCTATAAAAATATTTCTTCTTAAAGTCTCATCTGTGACTACAATTAATAATGACAGTGAAGGGATATCAGGCATAGGCAAACACAGGGGGGTTTCCGGTTGCCTGGAAACCCTCCTCCCCAGCCCACACCATGACCACAATAAAACTAGTAATATAATAAAGTTTTACTAGTGTCGCATTTTATTCTCAGTATCAGAAATTAAATAATTAGCACCACCTGTGGATCTTTTAACGTGTCGGCCAATAATAAAAACACCTATACACCAACTAGGAAATCTGGAAAACATGCACAGTTAGGGATGCAATGCTATAGACCATTAATAGGGTTAATTATTAAGACTGTATAATATTACAGTATACATTACATAAGTAGACCAATATTTACATATATGTCTAGAGCAGTGCTAGGTTCTTCTGCTGCTCCCCCAGACTCCAATGTTCTGGAATGGTGCCCACATCTATACTTTTAATAAAGTTGTAATGGTTGTATCTGTACATAGAATTGTTTTGGAGAAATGTACTCCTTGGGATTGTGTATGAACTATGGAGACAATTTTTATTATTTTTTTGGAATTTTTGTTTGTTTGTTCCGGCATCACGCAAAAACTACGGGATGACTTTGGATTATGTTTTCAATATTGTATAGCTTAGTCACCTAGAAAAAAACTGGGGTATTATCTTAATGTGACATCATGGCGAGAAGCAATAAAGGAAAAAACAGACGCTTGACTATAATAATTTATTTGAGACAAATATTCTTTTAGGGACTGTTTATGAACTATGGAGACAAAAAAGAATGTTATCAGAATTTGCACAGGCTTCTCAAGTCCAAAATGACTATATGTATATACATATATACATATATATATATATATACAATATATACATATATTGCACACCCTGAATGCAAACAGTTATATATGTATGCATATATAAATACATAGATACATAAATATATCTGTCTATTTCACAGGAAAAGCCATCTATATATTAAGCACTAATCAGGCAGCTTATCTTGACTCATGAAGTTGCAGTATACATGTCAGTCCAGTAGATGGCACACCAAGACAAATACTACATATCATAGAATTGCTGCTCATGTTACTTGCAACCTTTCAGTGTTACGGATTTGGGAACTGCAAGGTAGTGCAGCTGGAATTCCAGCGCACAGCATTGCACTAAAAGTTGGTGTTCCGATCATGCTTCTGCGGAACTGGACTCTGCCCAAGTTATGCAACGGAACCTGACTTAAAATCACTGCTATACAGAGGAACCTAATTGAGGCACAGATTCTAAAGGAATCCTGAGCAGTTGAGACTGTGTTTATACCACGTATACCCCTTATTTCCTTTTCAATTCAAATGTTGCAATTTCGTGTAAGCGTCCGCTTCACTATGACGATTAAAAAATCTCAGGGACAAATGCTCAGGGCTGCAGGCGTAGATCTCAGGACCAGCTGCTTTTCCTATGGGTAGCTTTATGTGGTTTGCTCATGAGTTAGTAGCCCCAAGCATCTTTTTGTGTTAATCCCTCAAGGAAGAACTGCAAATATTGTTTACAAAGACATTTTGTGATCAATGTCTGCATTATAAAATATACATCATATTAGATGCCACTACTGTCTTTGTAAAATTAGTTTCGCTGAGCAATAACAGACATCCGCGTGAGCGAAGTTGCGGGCAAATGCTAGTCTGAGATAAAAACATTCAGCTCAGACAGGATGGCCCTATTGCCGCATTCAATGGCTTACTGTGATTGTCGATATGCTGGAATGATGATACACAATACACTTCTACTGTTAGTACTGATGCTACAGACAGTGCCAGAGCATGGTGATTTTCCTCTCTGTGGCGGCCCAGTCGCCCCAAAGATGTGATGTCATGATGTAGGTAGAGTACTGCCCGGAGCATCCTTAGTACGGACTGGGCAACTCTAAAAGCTGCAAGGTGCATGCCCAGAGCATCCAACGCTCCACTGGCTGCAGGAACTAAAGGGACATTAAGGAAATGCTTGAATAAACAAGTTGTGTTGAGTTTGTTTTTGAAGGATTGTAGAGTGGGGGCCTTTCGAACTGTGTGAGAAAGCAAGTTCCATAGAGTTGGAGCTACAAAGATAAAAGCTTGACCCCCAAATTAATTAAGGGAGATTCTAGGTACAGCTAATAGTCCTTCAACCAGAGATCGAAGTAAGCAAGCGGTGCAGTAAGGAATCAGAAGCTGCTTCAGGTGAATTGGGCCCTGGTAATGTAGAGCTTTTAAAGCCAGTAAGCCATCTTACAGGCAGCCAGTGAAGGGAGTAGAGAATGCGTGTTATGTGGCAAGAACGGGGCTGGTTAGTTAGTAGCCTGGCAGATGCTTTGTGTACCAGCTGCAAGCAGGAGACCCATGTAGAGGGAATGGCAGTAGTCTAATACCCCTTTTCCACTAAATCCTGGGTCTGACACGGTTCCAAGACCCGAGATTTACCCCATTTCCACTGCAGCGCCGACCTGGGAATATCCCGGATCGGCTCCGTTCACACTGCACACGGGTGAAGATGATGTCATCACCAAGCGAGATCTCCCCTGAACGCCAGACCGGAGTAAATCGGCGACCAGGGAAGGGGGTCTTTTCCAAGGGGAGTGTCATTCGGAATCTGTCTGTGACAGCTGTCACTGGGTAGGGAGAGATTACAGCCTCCCTGTATTATTATTATTATCCTTTATTTATATGGCGCCACAAGGTTTCCGCAGCACCTTACACAGCACATAAACAAATAAGCACACAAGAAAACATGAAGCAGGGATGGGGTAAAAACCTTAAGGTGCCCACACACATAGCAATTTTTTACCCGATCTGGTCGATTCCGACATCGGGTAAAAAATGCCCAAATCTTGAGTCCCCACTCACGATGCGATGCGTGCCCCTGCAGGTCGCACATCGCATCATCATATCTGCCATGCTGTACGGTAGATCTGACAATCTAGGACACAATGCACTATAAAAAAGTCTGGCTGCAGGAGATCGGATAAAGATTGCACAGCATATCGTGTGCAAATCGTGTGCAGATCGTGTGCTGAGCTGCCGGTGAGAGTTTCAAGGAAAATCGTTCACATCGTTTGATCGTAAGTATATCGCTATGTCTGCGGGCACCTTAACCGTCCGGACCGTTCTCACTTCCTGATGACAGCTATCACCGACAGCTTCCGAATACCATGCTGTTAACGGGTCCCAGGTCAGATGAGCCGGGTTACCCGTTTACACTGAGCGTTACCCGGGTTTTACCCGTGTAAAACCCTGCACGAGACCCTTTTCCACTGAGCAGTGACCCAGATTGACATGGCAATAACCCGGGTTTTTGCGGCAGTGGAAAAAGACTGTAAGTGTGATGATAGAATGCATGTATTGCTTTGACATCCACCAGATCAGCAATAAAGTGTCAAATGAAATTATTTGAAAATGTTAGCATCTATGGAGAATGTTATTTCATTTTCTTTTTTATAGAGTTGATGCACTGTCCTATATTAATACTTTCCTCCTCCTATCAAGCTATCCCTGCGCCACACTTCACAGGAGTAATCCTCATCAATAATAGACTGTGCAATATCAGCTGTACAGCTCTGAGCTGGAGCTTGGAGGGAGAGAAGTGACTGGCAATTATATTGCATCTTGCCATCTTGCCGCCTGGGATTTACAACAGGCAATATCCTGAAGCCCAGGATAAGACACCCACAGATCAAGTACTGCAGACTACTGTGTGAGAAGAGAACAGTATTCAGCACGTTTATATGATTAAATAGTACTGACTTGGAAATTTCCATTTTAATTTTGTCTTTGCCACAGGGCCTATATAGTATTGACGGGATATGGAAACTATACATATTAGCCTTTGAATGAGACCACACAGGAACCTGCTTTTTTTTTATTTTGGTTATTCCCAAAAACAATATGGTTTACCTTGGTGTTAGAGCCGCAAATGGCAACGCGAGGCCAGTTTGTGATGTAGCTTTTCCTAATGTAAGCCTAATGTAAGCTAATTTGATCTCATGGTCTTCCCTAAAAATTTTTATTTTGTGCTGTACAGTACAGTTGGCAGTCCCTCTAGAAGGTGACATTGTATGGGGCACCATGCAGTCATGCCAGCATCACATGAGGAGCCAAATGGGAGGAAATGATGGTTCTTACTGGTGAATTGTGACGCTCGTAATATGTAATCCCTTTGAAGGTTGCCAATAACATAGGCAGGGGCTGGCTGGCAACTTTTACCCTGGGAGGCAAATGCATGCAGGCGGCCCTGGCAGAGGAGTAGCGTGTAGCCAGGGTGCCCGAAGAACGTGCGTGTGCGAGAGGACCCCCTTATGCAAGCCTCCAGTAGTGCCCCCAGTAGTGATTCCCCCCTATGCAGTGCCCCTTATACAGTTCCCCCAGTAGTGGTCCCCCCTGTGCAATGCCCCTTTTGCCCCCAGTAATAAGCCCCTTATATAGTGCCCCCAGTAGTGGTACCCCTATGCAGTGCCCCTTATATAGTGCCCCCAGTAGCAGTCCACCCCCATGCAGTGCCCCCAATAGTGGTAACCCTTATGCAGTGCCCCTTAAATAGTGGCACCAGTTGTAGTCTCCCCCTATGCAGTACCCCCAGTATTGCCCTTTTTATAGAGCCCCCAGCAGTGGTCCCTCGATGCAGTGCCCCCAGTGGTAGTCCCCTCCCCCCTATGTAGTGCCCCTAGTAGTTGTCCCCTCCCCCCTATGTAGTGCCCCTAGTAGTAGTCCCCTCCCCCCTATGCAGTGCCCCTAGTAGTTGTCCCCTCCCCTTGTGCCCCTAGTAGTAGTAGTCCCCCCTTGTAGTGCCCCTAGTAGTAGTCCCCTCCTCTGACAGACTCTCATTGGCTGCTGATCAAAACAAACACACAGCTGCCGGAGCCGGCGACTGTGTGTTTGTCACTTGTGTAGCGCTGACCGAACTCCGTCCGGTCAGCGCTACACACGCAGTGCAGTCTGTGTCACAGTGACACAGACTGCCCGTGGCCTGCGGCCCGAATGACGCTGCGGCCCGGGGGGCACATGGCACCCTGCCCCCCGGCCCAGCCCGCCACTGAACATAGGATGGTGGCTCATGTAACCCTTGGTGGGATTAAGTAGTCTGGGAGTCGGCGGTCGGCATTGCGTCCGCCGGCTTCCCGTACATATACGCTTTCGCTGTCTGAAAATCTTCCATGAGCTGTGGACTTTTGTCAGCACTATTTTGTTTTTGTAATATTGAACAGTTTCCCTGAAATGTCTGCGTGCACCAGCCTTGTGTGATCAGCGCCGTTGGTAGAGGCACTATTAAGTTACATAGCAACTGTGTAGTGTTGAACTGTTGCCAGGGCTAGTGCAAATGTTTCTCTGTACAAGTGTTATCAAATGGTAATGTTTACAATTCCACTTCAAAGGCTTCATTGCTTAGGTCAGGTTCAGTACTGTTATTTAATAGGGATGAGGGCTGCAGTTGTCATTATTACCTCCTTACTGGCTTGCAGTCTTCATTTATTTTATATTTGTAGTTCTATGAATAATTTTTTTTTGTTACTAAGTCAGTATATTTTGGGTACTGGCTGGTTGCGGTCTTTTTTAGTGGCCAATACCATTTTGGATTATTATTTAAATTGCTATTGTGTAAGGTTGGCATACCCAAGGCATTCAATGTTCATATTGCCTTTATACTTTTTTTAGAGGTTAAGTGAGCAAAATAGATCCTAAGTATCCCCTATGTTATGTCTAGTGATCTACTAGACACACTCGCTAGCAGAGTCTGTTTAGTACTTACCTTTCCTTCAGACTAAGTGGGCCCTGGCATAAGCAGTTCCCTGCCTATGCCCACTACCACTACCATGCCATCTGGCTGACATCAGTGGCATGAACTAAGTAGTGCAAAAAGCTATCTGTGGGATTCAATTTCAACCTCATAATGTCTGGTATGTGACAGAAGAATGCTTACACCCTTAAAGATGGAGTGTCTGTAGGACATTTTGGCTTAATGTAACATTAGGAGAATTTGGATACATTTAATTTGAAATGCCATATTACACAATATACATAGTATGTTTCCTGAGAACCACAGTTACCTTATTGTAATTCACCCCCTCCTGTAATTATTGGTTATATTTATCTAACCAATGCACTACAGCCAGGATGCCATAATAAAGATTACATGCTAATATAGAGTTAAATGCAAGTCAGTTTTGTGGACGCATCTTGCGTATTACTGTACTGCACATGTTATGGGACAACTATTGGCGATGGCGAATTGTACATAACTTGGCTGCTTCTCCACTGCAGGTGATATAACTGGGTGATAATGGGGCATTCGCACATTTGTTTAGTGAGGGCGTGTCATCACAATTGTGAGCTATGCAGAGTTTGTTTTTGGATGGATTTTTTGCACCTAGTATAGGTCTGGTGCAAGTGCTGCCTGATAATGATGACAGCTATGAAGCACAGCATATGGATAGAGGGGTAAAACTTTGTATACGGGCAAATATCTGCTTTTAGATCCATTAACACAATGCAGGTTTCATTTACAGACAATTTGCTTTTAACCATGCATCAACTCCTTACTGGCTAATCTAATCCCTCAATATTCTGCAATAACACTCCCAATTGAAATATATATATAATTAATATGGAGACTGGTAGCATACAATGGCCAGGACGCAGAGGAACACAAGTGCAACCTCAGTCTCGCTGTGTACTGCTTTATTTAGGCAATCAGATTTATTAGCTGCTCCGCATACAAGGAATATACATGTAATTAACAATATCCATTGTGGATTTGGGGTTTAATAATAGTAATACATAATTTAATACTGGACATGATAATCCTGGCCTACCCTTTTGTGGTTTATCATTTGTAGTACACCTCCAAAATCTCTGGGTCTGAAATTCTCACCTATTGTATCATTTCAGCAGCTGTCTCCCTTGGCAAGCTCTTCAGGTTGAGGAAATGCCCATTTAGCATTATTTCTATAACAAAACAAACAAAAAACAAAACAGTATTTGTGATGTATGAAATATGTATGTAAGGCAGGTAGAGGTCACACTAATGTAGGCAGATCAGATTGCAATTTTCTTACATTTTGTTAGCAAGTTATTTTGTTTCATTTTATTTCTCATCTCACAACACCTGCAGGAGCTGATGCTGCAAAATGGATTATCACAATATTATTTTTTATTAGACTGTAAACCCAAGCACAGAATGACATAACCCAGACAACTGCGGCCAAGTGAGGGCTGTAAGCTCTGGAGCGAAAACACAATGCCGGTGTATTCATTTCCGCACAGACTTTTGATTTGTGAATAATATTGGCCAGCAACTATTCAGCCCTGATTCGCTGTGCAAACATTTCCAGTGCCTAATCGTTTCACCCTGGTTCATTGTAATGCAGATAGGATTATTGTATTAAAAATGTGATTTGAAATGGCCAAGGGCAGTAATTAGTCAGCATTTGGAAGGATTAGCTGCCTTATAGCTGTCCTATAGAAACTGTTAGAAACACAATCACAGGTCAACAAATCAAATATTCTGTAGTACTTCTCCCCAGATGTGTGCTCAGCAACAGAATCAACTAGTAAAGGTTGCATAGTAAACAGCTGGCATTATACTTACAATAATAATAATTTTATTTATATGGCTCTTTTCTCCAATAGGACTTAAGGGGTTTTACAGGTATGATGAACATAATACCGATCTTTAGATTTGTATCAAATACAGAAACCATGAATATAATACAAAGGTGAGATGGCCATTTTGAGTCATCATTCCAAGGATTGATCATCCTACATACGAAGGATCCAGGTGAGGCATTTTAGGCGCAGTACATAGGAATACATAAAGCCAGAAAGAGAGTGCACATAATGGGAGGATGAAAATACTAGGTGAGAACCTTGCAAAATCACAAGAACCATGCATTGTTCATTCTACACAAGAGAGTACCAGGCGAGGCAGCCATCTTACGCGCTCTAAATAGGTTACAATGCCTGAGATAAGCATTACATCGAAATAAGACATCCAAGGGTAAAATGAAAAGCAACAAACCGGATACCCACTGTATAAATAGTTCAATAGTTGTAGATCTTTAAATAGTAAAACAAAATGTTAATTTAATTCTACTATCATATATGTTGCTATGGGGATTTATTTTATTTTGTTATGGCACTATTAGTATATTTGTGCAATATTTGCTGATTTATATTTTAAGATCATGCGGGTAGTGGTCCTCATTTCTGTTGTCCCCATGTCATGTTAATGAAACAGTTATGTAAGTGTAATACTCTATGTATATAAACTGCTTTAGCCTGTACATCAGTGCAAGGGGCTGTTGGTGCTTTATAAAATGGTTATAATAATAAACCATACTTAATAGCACAAAGGCCACACAACATTCACATATTGCTTATTTGATATCTTCAGGGCTGGTTTGATATTTATTATTTATTTATTTATTATTATTTTTTATATATATATATATCGCAACATATTCCGTTGCACTTTACCATTGGAGACATTAATAGCACAAAACTGGGTGTTAATATACAGATATATAGGTAGAAAGACCCTGCTCGCAAGCTTGCATTCTATAGGGAAGTAGGCATTGATACACAAGAATAGGTGCTATATATTGCATTTTTGTCCAGCCAGAATACAGAGTTTCTTGGTTGGCTGTATGATCCAGTCACACAGAAATGTCGGCCAAATGTCAGGAGAATGTGAAAAGGTTATGTGTGGACTGTGAAAAGGTATGTAATAGATATGGAAGCTATGAAGGTTATGTGGGCGGTTCTGGAATCTGATAAGCTTGCCTGAAGAGGTGAGTTTTTAGGGAACGCTTCAAGGTTTGGAGACTAGAGGAGAGTCTTATTGTGCGTGGTAGGGCATTCCACAGAGTGGGTGCAACCCGTAAAAAGTATTTAGATACATTATGTGTGTTGCCTAGAGTACAAATGGCTTCAACAATGGTAGCTTCTTCCTATAGGTAACTCTGGGTATGCAATCATCAGTTTGTTTGGCTAGTACAATAATTTGTCCAAATAATCATTAAAAAAAACCTGTTCACATGTGTACAATTTTAGAAACCACCATATCTATCCAACAAACTTAAAAAATAATTGCAGTTTGGATACATTTGTTTATTAGTTTGCTCATAACTTTTACAGGGAGATCACATAAACCTATTTGTAGCAAAACATTCCTCTGTAGAAAGAGCTAGTGAGAAAATTAATTTTTGGGGTTAATCCAGTCAAATACTCCACATGACTTCTTAGTGTGCCTATGTTATTCTCTACTCTAGATTGTGTTAAGACCTACTATACAATTTTCTGTCAGATATCTGTCCAATCTGGCTGGTTGGAATGAACACCTGTATGTATGGAAGCAAATGACAGTCGATCATATGTTTTTAAACATTGAAAAAAGGACAAAACAAATTGTTCAAATTGGTTAAATTTGAGTGTTTTAACCAATTTGTCTGAACAACCATTTTTGGCTATTTTCCACTGTTTGTAAGCAAATTAACTATTGTCATTTGCTCCCATACATTACCAGGTTTTCATTCCAACCAGCCAGATTGGACAGATATCTGACAGAAAATTGTATAGTGGACGCCCAACTTTATTATTAAAATATTAATACCTATAACCTAGCCATATATTTTCTTGAGGTTTATTTTGTGGCTTTTGTGGAAGTGTTTATTCAGTTATTTTAGCCATAGTTATGTGCACCTTTCATAAATTATGAACATTTAGCCCGGTCTAGCTTGTTTTTCTGCACAATATATATTGCCTGGCTTAGTAGGTCTTGGTTATGCTGCATACACACGGTCAGATTTCTTATCAGGTATGAACGATAACGATTGTAAAAATCGATCAATTGTTCTTATCTTTGACATGTAGGGCATACATCGATGAACGATGCACGTTCCCACATGTCAGATAACGATCTCTGACATCGACTGTATTTGCAGTCAGATTTGGACGATTTCATTCATTTTAATACTGTCAGAAATCGTTCAATCGTTCATCGTTGATGAAATCATTCAAATCGTTGTAAAAATCGTTTAATCATTCATCAAATCAGACGGTGTGTATGCCCCATTACAGTTTATCAGTGGCATTTTGTCACTATGTATTACAGTGGATCCACCGTCTAGTTTAGCTCTTCTTTTGCCATCCTGAATAGTCATGTGGCGATGTTCCTGTGTACAGCAAAGTTATCCCTATCTGACCTAACCAGCATAGATCAATATATTTTCTATATTTATCTATAATTAAATATTAAGTTATATGATTTATCCACTAATATGATACATTGCTGCTTTTAGATGCAACAGACTAAAATGTGTATGCAACTATTTCTCTGCAAGCCTTACCTACATTTCATACAGTCTATACCTTTGCATCTACTTTTTCGTGCTACTGGTTGCTGTGGCAATAAACTATCTTCTCTCTGTGCCTGATTACACTTTTCATTACTTGTCAATTGAATAGTGAAATGTATTTCAGAATACCTTCATTATTTACCTTTGACTGCATATATAAAACGTTTCTAAGTCATTCACATCTGACTTATCTATATAAATGTATACTGTACATGATATATTGAGTGTTCTATGTGTACAACTTTAAAGCCATTGTCAAACATTTGTTATTTATCTAAGGGGTTATTAAAACAGTTATTGATTAGATAATATTTTATCATAACTTGGACATGATTACATGTAAAGAAAATAATTTCCAATGCTTTCCACGCCTGTATAAATATGTATCTTATACCTCTACCTCTTATACTGATTTACATCACACACACATGTGTATTTTTGAATTTAATGTAGTTTTTGCTGTTCCATGTGATTATGGCATCCCTTTGCATAGTGAGGGGGATGTGTGTGTGTGGGGGTTTATGACCTCATAAACTCTGGTCACGCACCATGACCACAGTCTTGGAATAGACAGAAATATATCACATAGGTCAGTGCAGTAATTGAAATTCTGTTTTTCATGTGGCGGGGAGGTAAGAGGAATAGTACATTTATTCTGCTATGTACCTTATGTTAGACATTAAATTGATTGATCTTATATTAGCTTAGCTGGAATAACGCACTGTACGCACAATTATTATTGCTAATATATAAGTATTTCTGTTATTTTTAGTTCCTACTAATTTAATGGGATATTAAAAAAATTGAAAAAAGTAATATACTAGTTTTATGGACCCATCATAAAGAAGGCTTTTTATTCCCCCCAGGCCCTCCTACATACCTGACCCAACCCACCCTTACCATCAGTTGCCCCCTCTTCCCCGTCTCTCTTTCTCTCCCTCCCACTTTGTCTTTCCCATTCTTTCCTTTTCTCTATCTCCCCCCTTTTATCCCATCTTTTCCCCCTGTATCCTTCTTTTTCCCCCTCATCTCTTGTTCTCCCTTCTTTCCCGTTTCTCTCTGTCTCTACCCCCTGTAGTTCTCTCCCCCTTTTCTCTCGACCCCCTATTTTGAGCTCCATTTCTTTTTCCTTTAATTTGAGTGAGCAAAGTGCAGAAATAAGAGCACTCTCCACTATGCACTCACATCTCCTGATCAAGGGACTACAAAATAAGGACATATGCCAGATGTTATTCAATGGCGAGCAAGCATGCGTACATATAGGTGTGTACCTGTGCTCCAGTGGGGAATTATGAGCAGGGTAGCTTGTGACTGGTCAGCCACTGTGCATTTCACTGTCAAGCATCATCATTAAATAAATAAATATATATATATATAGTAGCTCTCGTTGGACCGGCACTCCGCTGGACTATTTGTAGAAATACTCCCGTGCCCGCAGAAAATAAATGTAAAAAATAGCACACACTGCGGCACTTGGAGATTTGAAGAATCATTTAATGTGTTCCTCACACATGAATGACCGACGTTTCGGAGCTGCACGCCCCTTTGTCAAGGTGAATTCATGTGTGAGGAACACATTAAATGATTCTTCAAATCTCCAAGTGCCGCAGTGTGTGCTATTTTTTTTTATATATATATATATATATATATATATATATATTATATATTAGACAAATTCGCTTTAAAAAAGAAGTTTTTCCTGACAAAAGATGGAATAAACGTCTGAAATGCTGGAATTGCACATCTGTATGGACTAAATTTATTTAGTGAAATCCGGGTAGTGCGCCCCGAGATTCTATTATATGTGGAGTGCTGGTCACTGCAACTGTCATATATATAATGTATCAGCCAATTTCAGTGTATTTGGAGACTATATTAAATCCATGTGTTCAAGAAATACCTTCCTACCTTAAGGACACTACAACACTCTTAGTGTCATTAAGGGATATAGGGCCGCTACCATCGGATACACTGTTATGTAGTGCAGATGTGACCAGCCTCTACACCTGCATCCCACATGATGCAGGTGTAGAGGCAGTCAGGTTATTGATCACTGATAATGTTCATTATGTGGGTCCTCCTATTGAATTGTTTTTGAAACTTTTATGTCTTACATTAGAGAGAAATTATTTTTTCTTTGATGGGAAATATTATGTGCAGAGGGCGGGCTGTGCGATGGGGTCAAATGTGGCCCCATCGTACGCTAATGCCTTTATGCACAATGTAGAACAGCAGTTTTTGTTTAACAACGGTTTACCTCTGAATGATATTATCTTATACTTTAGGTATATAGATGATTTATTTATCCTTTGGCGTGGCTCTGAAGTAAATTTGAGAGCTTTGTTGGATCAACATAATGACTCTACTAGTGTGGTGAAATTAACATACAATATTAGTAATTACAATATTCAGTATTTGGATGTTGATATATTTTTTCAGAATGGAGAAATTAACACTACTTTGTTCTCCAAAAGTACTGATCGTAACACCTTACTTCAATATGACAGTTTCCATCCCAAAGCATTAAGGAGGGGACTACCGTATTCTCAGTTTTTGAGAGTGCGAAGGATAGTCTCAGATACCACGCAAGTGGAGGTAATCATGCAAAACATGTTGGAAAAGTTTGTGGCTCGGGGATATATAAGGAGAGACCTAGAACAAATTAAGAGAAAAGTCCTAAATATCCCTCGAGAGGATACCATGTTACCTAAATCAGAAGTGGGTGCAGATCAGTGTAAAATTGTACCTTGGGTTAACAGGTACACCACCAGTAGTCAGAGGATAAATAATAGGGCCAAGAGATGGTGGCCGGTTATTAGCTCTGACAAAGAATTGCCAGCATTGTATGGCTCTAGACTTATGCCGTGTCAGACCAGAGGGAGAAACTTAAAAGATCGAGTGGTTAAAATAGATATCACTGACATGAATAAGATGGATTCCACCCATTTTTAAGTCACAGGTTGGGTTGTTTTCGATGTTTAGGTTGTGTAACCTGTAGATCCTTGTCTGTTGGAGATACATTTTCCCATCCTCACACAGGGAAAAAGTTTAAAATACGCTTTGCATTGACCTGTACTACTACTTTTGTCATCTACCTTCTGTCTTGCCCATGTGGGTTAAACTACGTGGGCAAGATGGAAAGGAAGTTTAAAGAAAGAATGGCACTGCATAGAAGTGCCATTAGACAGGCTTTGGACTCAGGTTCTAGTGACCAACCTGTAGCCAGGCATTTTTTGCAGGCTAAACATGGTGTGGCATGTTTGAGGGCCATTATTATTGACCATGAACCTGTCTCAAGGCGTGGGGGAGATAGAGGTAAAAAACTTTTGCAGATAGAAACCAAGTGGATTTTCAAGTTGGGGACGCTTGCACCCAGGGGTCTCAATGAAACTATGGGTTTGAGATGTTTTTTATAACCTCTTTAATTCTATATAACTTCAGATAGTGTTTTGATGATCTCTCTGTGTTGAATAAATAAATTTTGGTATTGCTGAGATGGTGCTCTATTTGAATTGATGTTTCCCTCTTTGATGTAAAGGTTAAAGATATGCCTGTGTTAAATTGTATATAGGATGGATCATTAATGTGTTGTTAAATATATAAATTATTCAATTGTCTGTATATGCAAGAATCATGTCCATTAGGCATTGTCTTGTATAAATAATTTGATATTTGATGATTATATTACATCGGGGTGATAAGATGCTTATTTGGTAGTATATACCTTCTTTGAAATTAACATGGTTTTTGGCAACAGTTAATAATGTTTTAATCCGTTTTTCTTATATGTTTTATTGGTGTATGCATATTCTCTTAGATGATGTTATGTAACAGTAATTTTTTTTTATTTGGATCCCCGGACGCGTGGTTGTTAGGTCTGTTGCTATGCAACGCTTGATCGATACCCACGTGGGGGGGTCGCGGGTCCTTGACGTCACTCAGCGCCGCGGCGCTGCTCGTTTGTGTCGTTCTGGGACCTTTCTGGCCCGCTTCTTTACAGGTGGGTGATATCATCTCATAGGTGTGTTGCATTTCATTATTGATTGAGGATGCATTGTGGGTATATAGATGTGGGGATTGTGGTCTTTTATTATATGCTGTATGTCCCTGACGACGGGTAATTCCCGAAACGTAGGATTAAAGGACTTTTAAAACTTTGAAAACTTCAGTCTCGTGAGTGCCTCCGTTTGTGGATTATTATATTTTGGGCTGTTTGCCCTGGAGGGCACCGGAGCATTACCTTCTTGTTGGTGGGAGTGCCGGGTCTACCTGGATTTATATATATATATATATATATATATATATATATATAGACACACTGATCGGCGGCACTCCAAGAATTTCAAAGACAAATTCACTCCAACACTGGAGTGGCACTCCAGGTCTTGTATTAATCGTCTATGTAGTTTATTGCATGCCACAATTTGCCGACGTTTCAGAGTCACTCGGACCCTTTTATCAACATATGCAACATAGTAACAATAACTTCAAAAAGACAGACAGGTTTTTCTTACCTTAAGTAGTGTATCTACATTATGCTGGAGTAGGCCAGGCCGAGCGCGGAGGAGTGCGGCGCCACGATCACGATGATGTCACCCTAGCTTGTGCTGGCAACAACCAACTACAACTAAGGGATTGCTCACCATGGTGAGCGTAGAGAAAACAAGATGTATACTTTTCTGGCAAAATAAAAGCACTTCACATTAGGGTGTTAGATAACCAGTTGCATGATAAATTTTATATTGTGACTAATGTAGTAACATCTATTATGTATATTCACCGTATTAATATCCATAACCTGAGTTTATAAATAGGGATGTCACTAACTTGATTGGTACAGAAACAGTAATTTGCGGGTTGCATGTAAACTTATTGATTGGATCTATGTGCACCTTTAAACAATAAATATTGAGCAGCAATAAATATTGGGACTCAAATAAATTCAGCTGCCCCAATAAACTATTATGAATGTATTATTATTATTCTAATGATTGCTGTTAATACAAATGGATAATCTTACCCTAATAAAATACGTTCAGAGGCAATTTTTCATTCAGTCCGAGTGGATGTATCGTATTTTGATATATATATAAATATATATTTATATATATATATATATATATAGTGTTCCCTCTAGCTCCGGCGGCAGGCAGGGCGCCGGAGCTAGGGAGGGCATGCCGCGCGCGCGGCCGAGAAGGGGGCGTGGTCATCGGAAAAGGGGGCGTGTCTATAAGACGCGCCCCCTTTTCGTCACTCTTACGGACACGCCGGGCAGCCCCCAAGCCCTGCAGACAGGGAGAATAGACGCATGTCCTGCAGACCGGGTCACCGCATGTTTCTCCACCCGCGGGACGCTGCGTCCCGCGGGTGAGAACGGCTCCCGCAGGCTGTTAGGGCAGGGCGCTTTTTGCCCTCCTCCTGGAGGGCAGGGTGCTTTTTGCCCTCCAGAAGGAGGGCAGGGCGCCGCGCCCCACTAAAACAGCCTAGCGGGAACGCTATATATATATATACAGTCAGGTGCATAAATATTGGGACATTGACAGAATTTTCATATTTTGGCCTCTATTCACCACCACAATGGCTTTGAAATGAAACAAACAAGATGTGCTTTAACTGCAGACTTTCAGATTTAATTTGAGGGTAATTACATCCAAATCAGGTGAACGGTCTAGGAATTACAACGGTTTCTATATGTGCCTCCCACTTTTTATGGGGCCAAAAGTAATGAGACAAACTAAACAATCCTAAATCTAACTTTCACTTTTTAATACTTTGTTGCAAATCCTTTGCAGGCAAGTACAACCTGAAGTCTGGAACGCATAGACATCACCAGACGCTGGGTTTCATCCCTGGTGATGCTCTGTCAGGCCTCTACTGCAAATGTCTTCAGATCCTGCTTGTTCTTGGGGCATTTTCCCTTCAGTTTTGTCTTTATCAAGTGAAATGCATGCTCAATCGGATTCAGGTCAGGGGATTGACTTGGCCATTGCATAACATTCCACTTTTTAGCCTTAAAAAACTCTTTGGTTGCTTTTGCAGTATGCTTTGGGTCATTGTCCATCTGCACTGTGAAGTGCCGTCCAATGAGTTCTGAAGAATTTGACTGAATATGAGCATATAATATTGCCCGAAACACTTCAGAATTCATTCTGCTGCTTTTGTCAGCAGTCACATAATCTATAAATACAAGGGAACCAGTTCCATTGGCAGCCATACATGCCCACGCCAAGACACTACCACCACCATGCTTCACTGATGAGGTGGTATGTTTTGGATCATGAGCAGTTCCTTTCCTTCTCCATACTCTTCTCTTCCCATCACTCTGGTACAAGTTGATCTTTGTCTCATCTGTCCGTAGGATGTTGTTCCAGAACTGTAATGGCTTTTTTAGATGTTGTTTGGCAAACTCTAATCTGGTCTTCCTGTTTTTGTGGCTCAACAATGGTTTACATATTGTGGTGAACCCCAGGGCCGTAGCTAGGGTAGTGCGGCCGGTGCCATCGCACAGGGCACCACAGGTCAGGGGGCGCTGTTTGGGCCTGTCAAATTTCTGTTTATTACATTCTTGCTTGTAGCTTCCTCTTATTTCATCCCCAGCATCTCCTGGCCTCTCCTATCTCTTCCGTGGACCTTCCCCATGAAGCCATGGCCCTTTTTTGGGTGCATTATGTCCCTTTGAAAAATGAGGGGGGCGCCAATGCTCTTTCTGGCACAGGGCACCAAAAAGTCTGGTTACGGCTCTGGTGAACCCTCTATATTCACTCTTGTGAAGTCGCCTCTTGATTGTTGACTTTGACACATATACACCTACCTCCTGGAGAGTGTTCTTGATTTGGCCAACTGTTGTGAAGGGGTTTTTCTTCACCAGGGAAATAATTATTCTGTCATCCACTATGGTTGTTTTCCGTGGTCTACTGGGTCTTTTGGTGTTGCTGAGCTCTCTGGTGCGTTCTTTCTCTTTAAGAATGTTCCAAACAGTTGATTTGGCCACACCTAATGTTTTTGCTATCTCCCTGATGGGTTTGTTTTGATTTTTCAGCCTAATGATGGCTTGCTTCACTGATAGTGACAGCTCTTTGGATCTCATATTAAGAGTCGACAGCAACTGATTCCAAATGCAAATGTCACACCTAGAATCAACTCCAGACCTTTTACCTGTTTAATTGATAATGAAACAACGAGGGAATAGCCCACACCTGTCCATGAAATAGCTTTTGAGTTGATAGTCCCATTACTTTTGGCTCCTTAAAAAGTAGGAGGCACATATAGAAACCGTTGTAATTCCTACACTGTTCACCTGATTTGGATGCAATTACCCTCAAATTAAATCTGAAAGTCTGCAGTTAAAGCACATCTTGTTTGTTTCATTTCAAAGCCATTGTGATGATGAATAGAGGCCAAAATATGAAAATTCTGTCAATGTCCCAATATTTATGCACCTTACTGTATATATATATATGCACGAACTAGACCAGCACTCCATTCTGCAACAGGTAAGATATACACCATAATTATGGACCAGTAGACTTACATGCTGGCGTTTCAATCTCTTTAATTAGAGATTGAAATATTGGCATGCAAGACTGGTCCACAATTATTTCATGTCCATGAAGACCTGTGAGTGCCGCCTATTATTTTAGATTTTATATATATATATATATATATATATATATATATATATATATATCAATACAGAATAGGTAGCACTCAAGACGTCTTAGGTACATAAGTACAAAGCCGCTGGTATGCTTCAAAGTTTCAGAACTTTAATATGCGTTCTTTCGTCAGGATAGAAAGAACGCATATTAAAGTTCTGAAACGTTGAAGCATACCAGTGGCTTTGTACTTATGTACCTAAGACGTCTTGAGTGCTACCCATTCTATATTGCCATACATTTTTCCTCTCCTGTGAGAGGTAAAAGGATGGTACCGGATGCAGTTGTTTGTATTTGGTAGCAATGGATTGCCAGCCTCAACATTATTGTATATATATAAATTATCTACCGGCTGTGACCTGGTGTCTGTTGACGAGTGCCGCCTTCCATTGTATATATATATATATATATATATATATGTATATATACTTTTGTCCATGAAAGATGATGTTTGTCTATGAAAGATGACATTTTGCCTCTTTCTGAAACCCAACATTTGGCGGGAAAAAACAGAACTTGGTGGGAAAATCCAAACCGATCCGAGCCTGCACATCATAGGAAAAGAAAAAGTCCTTATATTGCACTAGTCCAAATTCAAAACTGCACCATACAGTAGACCCCTAGCTTGTAAGGTTCAAGAAATACAGGGGTCTATTTAAGCCTTGGATGGAGATAAAGCGGACAGCGATAAAGTACCAAACAATCATCTCCTACCTCATTTTCAAACATAGGGACAGATGTATGAAGCTCTGGGAAGTGATAAAATGGAGAGTGATAAACGACCAACCAATCAGCTCCCAACTGTCATTTTTCAAACACAGCCTGTAACATGACAGTTAGGAGCTGAGTGGTTGGTCGTTTATCACTCTCCACTTTATCACTTTTCAGAGCTTCACCAATCTGCTTCACAGTCTGTGACATGGCCGTTAGGAGCAGATTGGCTGGTACTTTATCTCCGTTCACTTTATCTCAATCCAAGGCTTAGTAAATAGACCCCACAAATACAAAAGAAAACCCAGAGCACGCTATATCATATGTGAATTATCCGAAGATGTCATTAATAAACGCGTGAAAGTTCATATGGTGAATAAAAATATCCTATTGAAACAGTATTCAGTCTCAAATGATTTAACACGGTATTTCGGCTTGAGTTCTTATTGGTATCTCGATAGTGGGGGTTGATGTGTCCTGTACACTCTGAAAGTATATCCCTCCACCAAATCACCCAAAAATAATGGCCCAATGGCAAATCATTAGTTGATATAAATTTTTTTTTATTCTTGATAAAATCATATGCAAGCTTTACAATTTTGCTTATTAAAGACGGTGTCAAGAACTCCAATATTGCTAATAGGTGAGATGGTAGTAATTCCTGCCAGCACCTTTACGGATGTGAGCTCAAGGCAGGATCCACACAGTTAGCACATGGGCAATGGCACCTCAATACCCAACATGTTTTGTCCGTATCGGTGAACTTTTTCAGGGGTCCGTATCGGTGGACTTTTTCAGGGGTACAACAAAAAAAATTTTTTTTTTACCTGCAGAAGACAACTCACTGGCTGTTCTTAAAAACGTGTTTGCTCTGTAATATCACAAACATAGCTAACTGGGGGAGGTCCTAACAGTCCTCAGGCAAAAAGTTGTATTGTTAGGAAGTTTCCCAGTGTGTATATATATATATATATATATATATACATACATACACACACATACATATATACATACATAGAGGAGGCACTCAGGACCAAATCACTGGAGTCATGCAGGTAAATATAAGCTGACGTTTCAATGTTTTACTGCACATTTTCCTCATGGATTGGACATTGTGTATCCTTTAGGAAAATGTGTAGATAAACATTGAAATGTCGGTTTATATTTACCTGCATGACTCCGGTTATTTGATTCTGAGTGGCGCTTCTATGTATGTGTATGTACTCTGCATAAGAGTGCTTGAAGGCAGAATAGGTATGTAATACTGCCGGATGTATTGCCGGGGGACTAAATACCGATGCTGGAAGCCCGAACCGTCAGTATCCCGACTGGGGCTGTTCGTTCGGGATGCCGGGCATTGGGATTTCGACGTCTGGCTAAAGATAGGCATCGGTATTTAGACGCCTATCTTTAGTACAGAGTCAGGCTTCCAGTATTCCGGACACCGGTAAATGAACTGCATCCCCTTCAAGGCACAGGGCGCAGTTTATTACCTAGCAGTGACTGCCAACACAATGGTTATACAGGTTGAGTCTCCCATATCCAAATATCCCGAAATACGGAATAGCCTTCTTTATGATGGGTCCATAAAACTAGTATATTACTTTTTTCTATTTTTTTTAATATCCCATTAAATATTGTATAAAATTACCTTCAAGATGTGTGTATAAGGTGTATGTGAAACATAAATGAATTTAATTTTTGTACAAATTACCTGTATTCAGTGTGTATATTGGGGTCCCATTCCCAAGATATTTTATTATGATATGCAAATATTCCAAAATACGGAATATTCCGTTATCCAAAATACGCATGGTCCCAAGCATTCTGGATATGGGAGACTCAACTTCTGTATATATATATATATATATATATATGTATATATATCAACGTTTCGGGGTAAGACCCACCGTCATCAGGACACACAAAGAAAGTGAGTATCAGTGCAAACATTTTTACTTACAACAAGAAGACTCTCTCCACAATGTGCAGCCCGTTCCTCCGGTGTCCATCCAATTACTTCGGGCTGCAAGTGTGACGTCAAACCGGAAGTGACGTCTGCCGTGTCCCAGGACTGACAGCGCTGTAATGAGATGACAAAGCATGTGTCATTAACACGTGGCAGACAACAATAGTCAATCTAGTGTACATGGCATTTAGGCAATAAATCTTAAACACATCTAAAACTGAACAGTACAGTAGGTGATATGTCTGTTTAAACTCAAACTCAATGCCCCTAGTGTCATGAAATAGCACTCAACAGCTAGCATATAATAGTGATGAATAAAGTGCTAATCATATGAAACAGTGTTCAATTTACATTAAAAGAACTTAATACATTGTGTACCAGTACATGAAAGTATACAGTACAATGATCCTGTGGGTAACCAGTCAATGAAGCTGCATTATTATGGCATCTGGAATATAATACCACTAAATCTAGAAGCAAAAACTATGAATATACATATTAATATAAATGTAAAAAAATGCCATCACCTCTATTTCCTTTGACAAATAGACCAGTGTGAAATAACTAAAGATAGCAGCTCAGATTTAATGTTTCATTCAGCCCATTAGGGCTCACAGTGTTTAAAGTGAAGATCCATTTGCTCTCAATTTGGAGTAGCCTTTTGGATCTATTACCTCCCCTGATTGACAACGGAACCTGGTCAATCATGCGGTAGCGGAGCATAGCCATGTTGTGATTGGCTTCAACAAAATGGCGAGCCACCGCCTGGTCACTGCTGGCTTTCTGTCTTGCCCACGTAGTGCAAGCAACGTGGGCAAGACAGAAGCTACACCACATATTTAGATGTTCAGGTCAAAGGGTGTTTAATCAAAAAGGTTTTGCCAGTATAAGGATGAGAAAACTTATTGCCTGTTATAAGGAAGCTACAAGTGACGAATCCCGTGTAGCATCCACCTTTTTTACTCAAAAAATACGTCTTTCTAATGCCCATCCCTGTTATGTCCGTCCGGACTAACAGATCTTTTAGATTAGTGCTCCATGTATAACAGGACAATTATTTGCTGTTTTTTAACACCTTTAATTGTGGAGCTGATGTGAGGTAATATCTCAAGGCAAAATCAATTTTTAAGGCACTCTCCCCTACTCTCACGAAGTATGGAGGATATTTGGTTCTCTTGGTTCTTGCTTTGGTTTATTTCCTAAGCATAAGAACCAGGGGAATTCTTAGTATAAACACTAAGTTGTCAGACTGAGGTTGACTGGACATGTGGTTTCATTGTCACTCATGCACTTCTTGCTGCTCATTGTATGGTCACTGTTTCCCACCTCACCTGTTACTACATGAACTGTTACTGCTTGGGCCATCAGTGCTGCTTCCCCACTGTGTCCATTATTGATGTTGTAGGCTAGGGTTATTTCTGGCTTACAGTAGTTTGGGGGGGTGGGGTAGTGTTAGGCTGCAGAGTTTATTTCGGGATAGGCTCCAGATGGTGAGGTTATAGTTAGGCTGCAGCAGGTTAAGGTTAAGAACTATGGTTATGGTCAGTCACTATCTGCTGCTATTAGTTCACAGGCAATTGATGTCTGTAACCCATCACAATTCAGTAACATTACCATTTCAATAGTACATCATAGATCAACTGTGCTTCATGGAAGAGGTTTGTTTCCAAAATGCCTGCCCTTTTATGTATTTCTCTCAATTACTCACTTCCATCTCCTGCACCAGACGAATAATGCAAAAATAAGTGGGAGATCACAAATTGTGCATTATAAATTGAAAGAAAACAATGACCCATGCACTAGGCAGACTCTTGTATGCAGAAAACCCACAAAAATTACTATACACAGCTACACACACCAGTAATCATTCAAACATATAATAACATGCATCAATGATGTTTGTATGAATTTAGGTGACACGCCCCTTCTGGGAGCCACAAGAGGGACTTATTAATATTATTATTAATATTATTGATGTATATGTTATAAATAATTAGACATTAGAAAGAAATTAAGACCTGATGAAAAAAATCTACAGGTAGAACGCCTTTTCACAATACATGGGTTCGGTATATATGTTATGTATAGAAAAGGGGGTTGTTCCGTCAGTGCACTCAAAACCTGCTGCCTACCCACTCCTTAAAGTAATATAGAGTAACACCACGCTCCAATGTACACATATAGAAATAAAAAACACTAAAAGGCTGGGATGGCGCTGGAAGAAATATAGTGGTAATAGAATTCAATACTTATCCCTTTAACTGCAAAATGATGTATCATAAGACAATCCTTCAGTATTAAATTGAAAAGTCCTCCGTGGTTTTCTCTCCAAATAAAACATACAAAGTTTGAAAAGAGGAAAACAGAGGAGAATTTAGTTATCTATACTGATACATAAATACAATGTCAATGGTCATATATAACATCCAGTGGGAAATGGTAATGGCGTACCCCACTCACAATAGCGAGGAGAAAGAATCCACATATAAAGGTTTCTTTCTCCCTGTAGATCTATGTGGCCATATACTCAGGCTTGCCTACCCTCCCGATTTGGCCGGGAGCCTCCCGATTTTCGGGTGCCGCTCCCGGCCCCCCGGAAAGGCAGGCAAGCCTCCCGGAAGTCTCACACCCTCCCCACCTCCCCCCTGAAAAAAACAGAAATCCCCGCAGCGGGGGGCCCGGTGACGCGATTCGCGCAGAATCGCGTCATCATGGCCCTGCCCCCTGCTTCACAATGCTGAAAATCACGGCATTGTGAAGAGGGGACGGAGTCATGATGACGCGATCGTGCGGCTCCGCCCCCAGTGTGACCGAAAATGGCTGCTCCGCCTCCAATGGCCGGCCCCGCCCCCGCTATTAGCCGACAATCAGCTCCCTCCCGGAAGGCTGGAGCTGATTGTCGGCAAGTATGCATATACTCCACATTCAGATAGCCAAACAATGGAATCAAAATAAAGCGTACCTCAACTCATTTCTGTGCGAGCTTGGACGTCCACTCAAAGGTATCTTTAGGTTAATTCCTTCAATAAATATTATCCACACATAGGTTAAACGATTCCACAATGATGTATTATTTCATGGTATTTAATAAACAAAAAAAAAAGTTACACAGCACATGAGTGTGGACATTTTATTTTGATTCCATTATTTGGCTATCTGAAGGTGGTGGAGTATATGGCCACATAGATCTACAGGGAGAAAGAAACCTTTATATGTGGATTCCTTCCCCTCGCTATTGTGAGTGGGGTACGCCATTACCATTTCCCACTGGATGCTATATATGACCATTGACATTGTATTTATGTATCAGTATAGATAACTAAATCCTCCTCTGTTTTCCTCTTTTCAAACTTTGTATGTTTTATTGGAGAGAAAACCACGGAGGACTTTTCGATTTAATACTGAAGGATTGTCTTATGATACATCATTTTGCATTTAAAGGGATAAGTATTGAATTCTGTTACCACAATATTTCTTCCAGCGCCATCCCACCCTTTTAGTGTTTTTTATTTCTATCGGTATATATGTTAGACAGTGAACATGAGAATATCGACATGGTTGTAACGTTGACATTGACCATGTTAAAAATCAGCATGTTGATACTGATGTATTGCCGACATTGTTAGAATTTCGACATGTTGTATTTGTTCTTATTCTGTCCCTAATCCTAACACTGGGGGTCATTCAGACCCGTTCGCGAGCAAAGGACGCTCGCAAACGGGTCGATGTTCCCCCACTGCGCATGCGCACGATGGACGGAGCTCCGTCGTGCGCATGCGCGAGACCCGGACTGCGACAGCCAAGCTGTCGCTCCGGGTCTCGCACCAAAGGGGGCGTGCTGTCGATGTTGATTGACAGCACATCCCCTTTGGTGGGCGTGCCGGGGGCGTGCCTGCCAGACGGAGGCGTTCCCATGGGAACGCCTACCATCTGGAGCCGACCCCACTGACATCACTAGTGATGTCAGTGGGAGTGATTTTGGCTCTGATAGAGCCAAAATCACTCCTGGGCTTGCGGTAGCGAGACCCTACCGCAGGGTCTCCGTCGCAAGCCCGATGGTCGCGATGGTCAAGACCATCGCGACCATCATCATGGACGCTCGCATATGCTGTGGGTGACCAAGAGGACGCTCCATTTTCAGGGAGGAGGGCCCTGATTCAGAGCGAGCGCTCTGGTCAGAGCGTTCAGCTCTGAATCAGGCCCACTAACCCTAACACTAATCCTAAGTGTTCTGGAAATGTCAACATTATGAACCCTAATGCTAACCATAATCCTAAGTGTCCTGGAAATGTCAACTTTGCGGCACTGTTGACATTTCCGATGTTGACATTCTGGTAATGCTGACATTATGCAGGTGTCGACATTAATGATGATGAAATTGACATAATCAATATCGACCTATGCTGTCATCATTATGAATGTTGACTTAAAGTGGGTACACACTGCAAAGATATATCTGCAGATGATGGTCGTTCATACACACTGAACGTCCGGCATCTGCTTCTGGCCTCGGGTCCCACTGGCCGGGGGGGCACACGCCACCTCCACCCTGCGGCCTCTGCCGCATGTGTACGGGCGGTCTGCAGACCTGCCGTACACACTGGCTAATGGACTGATATATCTGCAGATATATCTGCCATTGGCTGTGCAGCGCAGCCGAAGCGTTAAATGTCTGTGAACGACGCCGTACACACTGGCCGATGAGCAGCTGATATATTGGCCGATTAGTTGATCGCCCAATATATCTGTCAGTATGTACCCAGCTTTAGGGATCGTGACTGCCTATCATCTGCTTGTTTAAATGTGATAAAATGCTTTTTTTCTGTTGAATTTGGTTATTGGTGATTAAATATATTCAATGGAACAAAACAATCCAAACCTGATGTTTAATATAGTTTTGCTGTTTATTATCATTAAATGACAAGAAAAAACTATTTTGTGTAAAGTACTCTATATAACTGACAAGAAGCATTCTTCACATTTCATGTTCACAACCACTGACAGTCATTTGTAATTAGTATTGCTATTAGCAGCTAAGTTTCCTGCCTCACAGTGACTCTGTGCTTCAAAGGGAGTGCTTGCCTAGGTAAACAGGCACATGGTTCAGCTAAGCATTTGTTGACAGAATGTCACAGTGTGTACAAGAATTCTACCCCAGAATAGCATCAGATGTAAATTCTTGGCATACTGGAATGTTTGCTAGTTTAACCTTGCGCTCCACTTACCACCAAAGGATGCCCTGGCTTATAGGGGTGTAACAAGACAGGACATCAAGGACCTCTTCCCTTCACACTATAGTCTTGCTGTCTCCGCTGTGCATCTTTTCCAGGTGTTGCAATGAAATTGTTATAGTTTTTGGTGTGTGACTTACCTCCTTGGGATGAAAGCTTTTGAGTTTGCTGAGCAGTATTATAAGTACAAATGCTTGCCATTCTTGGCCTCTACCCTGAAATCACCACGCATTGAAATGTTATCGCCTACATTTGTTGTCATGCGGGAGAGCTTTCATAACATTTAAACCAACATGTCATCTGATTTAATACACCGGTATACATTTACGGAACTTGCTCTTTTGTTCCAATGGAGGGCCAATGGGAGATGTCGCCAATGATGTCATGCTGCAGAATGCAACATGACACGTTCCTCCCGCTCGTTGGACCCGGCATTGGCAAGTGTGTATGCATTTGCATTATGCCAGGTCATGTCGCCGGCAATGTTGCTATGGGTACACATCGTCTAATGTGTACCCAGCATACTTTAGTCAGGTAAATATGTTATTTAATTGATGTTATTCAGCTCAGTTATACACATCCTTTGAGTAGACCTACATTCATTTCAGCTAGTGGCTTTACTCACTATTTAAGTCTCAGTAAACAAGTAAAAGTAATTAATGTGCTCATTCTGAGTCAAACGCAGTTGCCGCCGTCCTTGTGTCTTTTGCTGCATTGACTTCTGCAACTTTATGCAAATCCTGCTACAAAGCCTTTCCCTGGTGTACAGCCGTGCGTCCAAATTTGTGACTGGCAGGTGCAGCTTCCCCATGGAAGCAGCTGTGTGTCTGTGTATGCAGTGACATGCCTGCAACACTCCATTATCATGTAACATCTCTGTGCGTCTTTTTAGTCACCCTCCAGTCACCGTTCAGGAACGCTTTTTATATTTCTGCTACCGTGTGTCTAAATTTAATCTACGTCTCTGTACAATAAAATCGTGACTCAAGCGTAATGCAACTCAGATGCATGCGCAGACTAAACACATTGCTCCACTGCGTCCTAAATCGCCGCTGTGTCTGACTCAGAATCAGGCCCTAAGGCCCTCTGACGAAGTCTATGGTGTCTGTGGTGAAAAATGCGTTGGAACGTGGCCTTGTGACGCTACTTCTGACTCATCAGTTGGATCTCAACGTGGTGTGTCAGCAACGAGTATACTGGGACACCAGCTGTGCCGTGTCATGTGTAATACTGACCTGATATGCTTTTATGTACATTTTATCGGAGTTTCTTACGAGCAACTTGTTTTTGATAAAAACTTTTATGCACTATAGAGAGTCCGCTGGGCAAAACTTTGACCCAGGGAGTCTTCCACCTGATGGATTTAATCAACATCACATAAAAAAACTTAATAAAAAAGGAAGAAGACAGTCTTGTTTGCAATGTTTCAGATGCTTTATTGCATCCTCCATCAAGGCATATTATATATATATATATATATATATATATATATACAAGCAAATATGTTGGCTGGCACTCCACATATGGCGTAAAGGAATGGCCCTGGTGCCTTCCACAATGTTCCCTAAGGCACAGCACATGCAAAGTAAAGATGAATGGCGGCACTCACGGGTCTTGAAAGATAAGGATATGCAGACAACTCTGTCACTCTTGTTCGACTGAAACGTCGAACAAGAGTGACACAGTTGTCTGCGTATCCTTATCTTTCAAGACCCGTGAGTGCCGCCATTCATCTTTACTATATATATAAATATCCATTTGCAGCGGCACTCGTCGGATTTTTCAATAGAACTCAGATTCCACAACAGAGATTTCTAAGTTTCGAGTATATTTCTGATGAAGGATTGAAATATACTGGAAACGTTGTGGAATGTGCGTTCTTTTGAAAAATCCGACGAGTGCCGCTGCAAATGGATATGTGTTGATTGGGTTTCTTACAGCTGGCACCACGGTTCTTTTTATTCCATTAAAGGGAGTGCCAATCTCATGGGGCTTTTGTGTGTGTATATATATACATATATATATATATATATATATATATATATGTATATATATATATATATATATGTATATAATATATATATATATATATATTTTGATAGTTCCATAATAGGGGAAGATGTATAAGTTGTTTCATAATTTAATTCACTATTTTATTTCCCAGAATTACTAGCATCTCGGCAAACTGTAGTCACTGCTAGTCACAACAGACTTAATTAAATATATATATGTCTGTTTGTATTGTGGAAATTTATGGTCATGTATTCTTGATCATTACCGTATTGTATGTAAAGCCCCAAAGGAAAACATAAACAGTGGTTCAGCATTGAACACTGTTATTCATTTTCTGTCTCTGGTTTCAGGCATTATACTTTACCTAGAAAGGTTTTATTGTAGGTCAAGGCAGCTCATAAAGAGGGACATGCAATTAAAAAGGCATTCAGCAGGAAAAGGGACATCTCACTGTCTGGGCTAGCTGAGGGTAGCTGAATGGCTGTCAGCTGGGAAGCTGTAATGGATGCCTTTATGGGCACTTTCTGCAGGAAAGGCAGTAAATGAACTAACAAAGGTACTTAGTTAATACAGGCCATATAAGTTCTTCCTGTGTGAGCTATTTTTTTGATTAAAAAAGAGCCCTAGAGGGTTTTCCAGGTTTGGGGTCCCTTTCTGCCTACATTTAATAGGAGTGAGTTTTCCAGGCATGTTCTTATACTTGGGCTGTCAGTAACCAGCAGACACATGACTATGGATTGCAGATGTGAGCCCCTACCTTTGTATTGTGATGTATATTACAGGCGATACTTTGCTGGAGGCAGGAATGGTAGTAGAGCGTAGCGGTGTAGCTTAGTATTATATTGATTTACTTTAGATTTGCAGTTCTCACTATAGATACTGTAGTAAAACATACATAACCCAGTACAACCAAGCTAATACTAATGTAATAGCAGTCATGTCATCCTGGAAACAGACATAACTATACAGTAGTGGATATATATTGATGCTAGAAAAACATTCCTGCTGGATATGTAATATATATAATCAAAAAATGATTCTCGCAGTGTCAGTTTAGCACGTATCAATGGGGAGGAGATTGGTGGTGCACAGGAGTCCGTGGGGGTGGGTCACCATTAGAAATAGCCTGAAATAATGGTATCATTATATTTGTTTCAGTTTTATCATTTGTTTAAAATATTATTTAAGCTGTTTTTCTGCTAACAGGAAAGACTGCAAGGTTTTTAAAGTATTTGTTCTAATTTTGGCTTAAGAGGGGTTAATAAATATTGCTGTGTGCAGACATTTACAATTGTATATACCGGTATATCAGTGTGAGAACACCACTTCCATAAGAGAATAAATAGACATTTAGCACTATGCTAGTCTGAAAAGGAGTTTATTACGAAGTTTAGCGCCACAAAGGCTCTGGAAATGAGTGGCTTGTGTAGGCATTTCAAACTTGGACAATGATAAATGAGACTTGTGCAAAGCCATTCACAGCAGTTTGCAGCATGAGATTGTTTCCCAGAATGCCTTGCTGTAGCTAGCAAATTTACTTTCAATCCCTCTAGATCTGATCTCTTGACAGTATTACTCTTCTGTTGATTCATTCTGTTTGTGCCGTAGCAGATGAAAGCGACTCCAGTGATAAATCAATATTTTAGCATTTAAGAAACCCTGCTAGAGATCAGAAAATATGTACAGGATAATGATGTTTTTAAAGTTCACTTTCAAATGAATGGTCTTATTTGAAAATGATTGCTGTGCTCCCATTGTATAAATCTCAAATGAGCCTGACATAGAAACAATCTCCTGCCTTATCGGGCACTGCAGGCACAGGAGTTTTAGTGGGGTGTTGATGGGGGAAATTAGCCAAATACTAAAATGACAGTAAGTTCCCAGAATAAATACAAGAATATAGCCCGTCCATTTTTGTAATTATTTCATTTAAAATCACTTGCAGTGGAATATAAACCAGTTTGAAATCATAAAATATACTGGACCCCATTCAGAGTTAGACGCAAAAGTAAAATGTGTCTGTGTATAAAGGTTGCATTTTGCTACCTATTCTGAGTTGGCTGCAAACATGAGATGCTACCAATTCTGCATAGGTAGCAAATGCACCTGCTCCCACATGCTACAAACAGGAACAATTGCCTCAGAAATATGGTTGTTGGCTGTGAGTACATAAGATGCTAAAAATTGCACCACACAATTCATACACATTACAGGTAGCGGGCAGATAGTGCAGTTAATAGGTACTCAAGTCACTTGGAGCATGTGAAATGCTAATCGAACAAGATGAAAATATAAATGTATATATTTATTTATTTAAATAAATATATGTATATATGTGTGAAGACTTCCCCTTCCCAAACTGACAAGCAAGCACACCTTATATTTGAAAAATGCGTATCCAATACACTGTTATTTTGCTTTTAAATCACAGTTGCAGAAGACTAAATGAAGGCATTGTTGCTTGTGTCTATAGACGCATCTCATTGACCAGGCACCGCCTGTTGCTGTTCTAATCATCACCTCGCAACTTGCACCAGGGTTTGTGAACCCGCAAGTCCTGTCTCTCCAAACAGGCGCATATGCGCATATTCGGTGAGCATCTTAGCTGCAGTAAGCGTAAAAACATGATCCTTCCAACCCCCGTTCTCCCCCCCTTGATGTATAGAACTGTAAGTGCAAATTCCTTACGAAAAAGACGTATATACGATTCTCAATAGCAGGGGTGGGGAACCTTTTTCCTGCCGAGGGCATAATGTTATATATATATAACATTATTTGCGGACCTGGTGCAGGCCACACCCCCTCCATGTCACGTCACACAGGGACGGGGCCACACTCACCAGTGATAACAGCAATGCCCATACCCTGAGGATTCTCCGGGGAGCTGTAAGGGCAGCAGTGTGACCTTCTGAAGCATCCTAAGGACGCTCCAGGTGGCACTGCTGCACAGATTCTGGCTGCAGGGTGCCATTCTAGACACCATGCTATCCAGATGAGGCTAGTATAAAAAAGCTCAGAGGGCCAGACCAAATCATTCTGTGGGGGCCTTATATGGCCCCTGGGCCTGAGGTTCCCCATCCCTGCTCTATAACTTGCAGTTCCCTCGATACAACCTCACTGAGCTTTGCCTAATTGAGAATTCCCTGTTACGGCCCAGTTATGTCCCTTCACCCATGGTTTGAAATGCGACTGGTTGGCATATGACTCTGCATCACATGTAGTTGCATACACTTGGCTTCGGAGCATGCCCATTGCAATAACACACATCAGTCCCAATATCTTAGACTTTCTTTTCAGCTTTCGGATTGCCCATTCAGGATTTTTGGTCTATAGAGTAGTTCTCGCATCAAATCCCCCTTGTGTTTCCCTCTACGCTTAGAATCAATGGGTTATGACAAGGGATCCTTTGTCTTGTTGTTTTATTGATTCCAGACAATATGTTATGTGGACTTCTGTAATTTGATTTCTAAGAGAAGTCGTGGAAGTGCAGTGTGGTTTGCTAGAAAAGAAATTCATAAAGTAAAATAAATGGGTTGAATCAGAGCCAATACATAGAGGCCAAGTGCTCAATTGGCTTGCTATTGGCAGCGCCTGTCACAGAGGTGAGCTCTCTCGGGGAGATTAAGTCCAGAAGTCTCACAGCTAATCAAGGAAGCTGCATGAGCCCCTCAATCTGGAGCACTGACAAAACAAATATGTTTTTAGAGGCAGGAGTAGATATCACAATTAAATAGCTGACATGTACAGAGTTCTGCTGTACGGTACTAATGTGTACATAAATGAGTTAGAGCACTCTGCTTGTACAGAATGTGGCAGAGATGTGTTCCTATAGAAGTTAAGACGTTCACAGTTTGCTTTCCTTAACAGCGGAATAATGGTGTGAATTATATCCGAGTTTAATTCCACTTTAGTAGTAGTATCCACATTCTGGCCTAAGATATCTGTTCTAATTTACTACAAAAGTATCCATTGTAATGGTGGGTCTTTGATTTGTAAAGTAAGTGTATCTGTTATGAAGGTATTCCTTGCCTACATTGTAATCTATTGTATACTGGTTAGTTGTAGTACATTGGTCCCAGTTATGACATTTCCGTTTTTCTTCTTATCTAGTGAAGATCCTGTATATTTTACCAAGTATGTTTGGGTTGTTTGCACTTGTTTGTCAGTTGTTACATTTGACATCATCAGTTCCCATTGCCATTTTACAAGTTTTAGTGAAATCTAAAACAATGCCAAAGGCTAACATATTTATTACCCCTGATCAAACATCACAACACATTGCAACACATAAAGGTTTGCCAGCCCACAAGCCTAACTGAAGACCATGTGCATCAGGCAGTATTTGAAATGATAACATTTTTAAAAGAAAAAAACGAGAAGACAATAATGTTTTCACATACAACATGGGAGGAAATGAAAGGACTCTCAATTGCAAGATCAGTTCAGGGGAAAATTTAGCAAGTGGTGAGTGGACATGGGAATATAATCAAATTTATAATAAGGGGCACCAGATCTTAATAAAATAATAAAGGGGACACACAATTCCTTTTTTAACCTGGTAACCAAAAGCCAGGAGTAACAGAAGGTACTAAGTGGCTACGTAGCATTGGCCCCAGGCATCCCTAGGTGGTGACCCTCCACTCAAAATGGCAGCTGTTTTCAATAAACTTCATCCAGTATGCCGTAAACCATAAGCAATTTAGTGGTCACCGGCAATTTGAGTTTTTAACCCCCCAAACCATTTGTTTGGATGGTAAGAATTCCTGCAATGTGTGGAGATGTGCCGTGAAATAACGATCATTTGATAAATTTCACCTTTCAGATTTCAGTTAACGGTTAAGTTTGTCAAAATGTTATTTTCCCACTCTCACATACAGGCATAGCACTATACAGGTAACCCAGAATAATTCCATTTATCGTGAGCCATCTTAATCTAATTCACACCATGAAGTGACCTACACAAAACCAACTAGCAAAACACCACCCTTTGCAACATCGAAACACTTTGACTATTGCACAATTTATGTTTATACAGAAAATAAATACATTTTCTCCCAACTATTGGAATCCTATGTTTATCTCTACAATAATAGGCCTATCTCTATGATCTTTAATGCAGTAACTGCAGTTCCCATGTTATAGCCGCAATTCTGTTCACATGAGGTCAGTGCTAGATCATATTATTTTTATAATTCCACCCTTTAAGATAGAAGACATTCACAAGCTCCCAGTAGACCAAAGACATTGCACTTATTTTGTTCCATTATACCAATCCCAATGTTGTCTAAGGAACATTTTCAATTTGTATATTTAGTTGCAAGTCACAAGGCATAGTGCCATGAAAGGGGGAAAAAAATCAAATAATATTAACTTTAATATAGATTAAAGGCATATAAAGTGGCTTGAATATCGGGGCCCTTTGATGATGCATTGGAAAGGTGTTCATGGATAGTTCAATCAAATCATCCAAATATTCAAATGATTGCAGCTTTTCATTTGTCTCCTGCTCTCACCCTCCTCCACCACAGCTATAGTGAAATGGTTAATCAAATTTGTATTACAGACGAGAAGTAGCACCAGGATACCCAAAGGACTCCTGCTTGGGGAAATACCTAGTTGTTTACTAGCTGGTAGTGCAGTATTAAAGTGTACCCATTGTCTGCACACCCTGGGTCTCATTTACTAGCACATCACTGTTGGGGCACAGCACAAGATCCACTTTCCTGGTGCTGTGCAGTTCACCTTAATGTCTGCCATAGGCAGTGTTTGTGGCTGAGAAGAAGCTAACATCTGGCGATGGGAGGAGGTGGTTGTGTTTTCTTAGTATGCAATATGAACACTGGTGCGTCTCGTTTTATGGAGCAGTAAAAAAAAAAATTTTTTTTAGAGTGAATTATTTATATTCAAATTCAAAGCATTTATTGGACTGACTGGTCATGTCTATGTTGCCCAGATGCTTAGGGGGACCAGACCCAGGTCATATAGTCGTCTATCAAGTTTTTGAAAATGGCCACTAAACAATTGGTTGCGGCTCGTTGCCCGGCCTGAAAAGAGAGACTCCTCAGAGCTCATAGATACTGTAGCAGTCTCTGGGGCGCATTTATCAACATGTTGGTGCTCCAGCCAATCAGCTCCTAACTGTCATCTGTTTGAAAAATGATAGTTGGGAGCTGATTGGCTTGAGCACCATTTATCATGCACAAAGAGTTTTGAAACCCGTTGCGTATGATAAAACTTGTTGATAAATGGGTCCCTGTGTCTCTCCCTCTCAGTAAAGTTCCACACTGATATGATCCATCTCCCACATTCCCATTTGCCATCACAGGTACAGCTGAGTCAATCAGTGAGCCTGACACTGTAGGAGAGTAGGCTTCTCCTTGATTACAGCCTTTGTGAAGTGAACTGCGGGGCAGGGATTGATCTCCGAGATTAGGACTGTTCAAGAAATGGACAGTGTGCCGAAATTAAAAGATTCTTCACTCAAAGTGGAATTTCCTTCATTAGGAAGTCTCCCCTTCAGGTTGGAGCTGGTTGGTCCCCACCACCCTCCCCTGTCTTTACACTCACTGTAAACTGAAATATTTGCAGCACTGGAGGCCCTGCAGACGTCATACCCCCATGTAAAATTCAAAAGCTGCCAATAGGGATGGAGCACTAGACATTACCTAGTGACATTCCAATTTCACTAAGTGGTGTGTATAGTGGGTGTTATAATGTTAAGCAAGGTGCGTGTGGATGTAATACTGTACAGGGGCACTATAATATGCAGTAATCTGAATTGGGGTCACTGTACTGTGGCATAAAATGAACTGAGGGCACTACAATGTGGCATATTATAATCTGGAGGCACTACAATGTGGCATATTATGAACTGGAGGCACTATAAGTGGCATATTATGAACTGGAGGCACTACAATGTGGCATTTTGTGAAATGGAGGCACTACAATGTGACATAAGATGAATTTATGTGTGTGTGTGTGAACTACAGCACTACTATGGGGCACAAATGAACTAGGGCACTACTGTGGGGCATAAAATGAACTAGAGCACTGCTATGGTGCATAAAATGAACTACTGGTGCAAAGAGAGGTGTCTCTCTAGATCATTAGATTGGGGGCCCCTTCAAATTTTGCTATGGGGCCCACAAAGTTATAGTTATGCCCTTGTTGCTGACCCATCCACTCCACAGCATTCGGCTATATGAGGCAACCACACATCTCTTGGAAAAACAGTGTGATTAATTAGCACCAGGGCTCTTTGAGGATGAGGGAGAGGAGGGATAAGGTCATTCAGTGGTGGTAATGCAGTTAGTTAGGTCCATTCTAACTACATGATAATCAGTACTGGTAAGAGCTAGTTTATGGTATATTGTCCTTTGGTCCAAACTATGGGCCTGATTCAGACCCACTCGCGAGCGGCTGTCCGCTCGCAAGTGGGTCGATGTTATGGACTGAGCATGCGCACGACGGAGGGAGCTCCATCGTGCGCATGCGCCAGACGCGACGAGCGAAGGAAAGTCCTTCGCTCGTTGTGTCCGATCAAAGGGGGCGTGCTGTCAATGTTGATTGACAGCACGCCCCCTTTGGTGGGCGTGCCGGGGGCGTGCCTCCATGACGGGGGCGTTCCCACGGGAACGCCTCCCGTCAGAAGCCGGCCCACTGACATCACTAGTGATGTCAGTGGGAGTGATTTTGGCTCTGATAGAGCCAAAATCACTCCGGAGCTTGCGGTTGAAAACCTCAACCGCAGGCTCCGGCTCGCAAATTCGATGGTCGCGATGGTCTCGACCATCGCGACCATCACAATGCACGCTCGTATAGCCTGTGGGTGGTGACCCACAGCTATACGAGCGTCCAGGAGGACGCTCCATGAAAATGGAGCCCGGCCCTCATTCAGAGCGTGCGCTCTGCTCAGAGCGTACGGCTCTGAATGAGGGCCAATGTTGTTACAATAGTAATTAATGAGAATTTTTTTATTTAATCTTTTCATAAGTATAGGGAATGATGTGACGTTTGCATAGAGCCCCTGTTCAGTTTCATACGGCTTCCCATAAACCAAGGCCTTCTAATTTGCAGAAGCATCCTGAGAGGCAGGACTCAGCCAATTGGGCTCTAGAACACAGGTTGGAAAACTATGTGGGGATTTGCTGGTGCTTCCAGATACATTAAACACTTCAGCTTGCCTATAGAAGGACAGGTGACCTCCTCCTTTAAAAGTAAAAAAAAAAAAAAGCCCAACGAGAAAGTGATATTTACCTCCAAATATGTACCTTGGGAATACTTTGTCTTTTGATTCATACGTAGTGTTCACTCTAGCTCCGGCGGCAGGCAGGGCGCCGGAGCTAGGGAGGGCACTTCTGTATGCGTGTGTGCGCCCAAAAAGTGGGCGTGACCATTGAAAAGGGGGCGTGTCTATAAGACGCATCCCCTTTTCGTTACTCTTGGGGGCGTGCCCGGCACTTAAGGACACGCCGGTGTCCCCAAGTGCTGCCGACAGAGATGCGCCTGGCGTCTATTCGCCGGTGACCGGGTCACCGCACATTTCCCCACCCGCGGGACATTTCGACCATTTTGGGTGAAGACGGCACTCACAGGCTGTGAGGGCAGGGCGCTTTTTGCTCTCCAGAAGGACGGCAGGGTGCCGCGCCCCTCTAAAACAGCCTAGCGGGAACGCTACATACCTTCCAGAGCATAGATACTACATATAGAAGGTGGGCATAGTGTATGGCGTTACCACTGTGGGTTGTTGGCCCTACCACTTTATGTAATACACATTAACCTTTCAGAGTAGGTTGGGCAAAAAAGTAAAGAAAATTTGGCTACAGATCCCAAAATAGCTCTTTGTGTATAACAGTGTACACAATTTATCCTGAAGTGACAGACTTTTTCTTCCATTGTAATCTGGAATAAGTGCAGGTCTGGCGATTGTCTGTCATCACGTGAGTAGTTTGAATGCCATGTCTCAGTTGACCACATTAAAGTTAAAAGAATATAACACAGGCCCAGGTAACAACGTTCAATGAATACAAACTGCTTTGAAGCTAGGAAGTGTGGAAGTGATTTTGTTTTTCATGCAGGACCCTGCAGTTCACATCCGCCAAAGAGAAGTTTTACTTTAAGCTTGTTACAGGTTTAGATTAACTCGTTAAATTCTACCCCAGTTTTGATGTTGACAAAACTTTTTACTCTTAACTTTGTTAACTCGCTTTGTTTGCCCATAATACGTTCAAATAAATTATTATGGGGCTTTTTCAGAGTTATAATTTAGCCTGTTTTGCCAACATATCTTGCAGTTTTTCTCACTGCGCATGCATCCAAGCCAAGCATACACACTTAATTCAGATGGTAACAGGGCGTTCACACATAGGCTAAGTGCTATGAGGGTGTGTCGTGGATGTGTAGGCCGAGTTGCAGGCTATGCAGAGCTGTGGTATGCAGAGATCCATCTGATTTTGGATGCGTCTCTTGCCCTAGGTATAGTGCTAGTGCAAATTGATGGTTGGGGCCAGTGCGGCTCTCACTACCAATCAACAGCTACGTATTTTTCCAACACAGTCCCAGTTTCTATTGGTCAATCTAGGTGAGGCTGAGGGCGGAAGTAGCCGTGGTACTGCATATCAGGTATGGGCAATATTAAGGCGTGACCTAATTAGTCCTGACTTTCCATTCGGGAATATTGGGATATTTGTTAATATACTTTCATTTAATATCACATCATCAAGGACACTCTCTGTTTGCAGAGAGACTGAAAAGCAATGCAACTAATCGGGTGAATAAATTAGAGTGTATATTTTTAATTAACTAAAACGATGCCAGTACATAATACATTCATTCCTTTTTTGACATTGGACTTACAAGTTGCTAGGATGGCAGACTCTTCAACATTACAGGAAGGAGACTGATGTTTAACAACACCTATTTAATCAATTAATCAATACAGCCTGGGGAACTGAACTTTGGGCCTGATTCAGAGCCGCTAGTAAGCGGCCGCTCGTTCGCTTCGAGCAATGTTCGCACATCTGCGCATGCGTATGGGTCGTAATGCGCATGCGCCAACCAGTCATTGCGGTCGGAAATCGAGCGCTCGCAAAATAGCGAGTGCCTACTAATTTGAGTGACAGGATGAGGCGTTTGTGGGTGGTAACAGGGGAAGGTGCTTGAAAACGGGGAGTGGTGATCCGAACGCAGGCGTGCCAAAAGGTCCAAACGGGCGTTTTAAGGGTTTGCATAATTAACAAAGCAGCGTCATCGACCACGTCACTTGGTTGTTTCTTAGCCTGAACTGTTCGCATGATTGCGGTAGGAAAATCCTACCACAAGCACTGCGAGCAGTTCAGACGCCTTTCGATGTACTCGATTAATCAAATAAATAGCGGAGATGACGTAGGATGCGAGTGGCCAGGGGGCGTATTTACAAAATAGCGAGCGCATGTTTTGTTCGCTCGCTCAGACATAGAGGCGTCAACAGACCGCAAAGAGCGAGCGCTCAATTTAAATAGCCTGCCCCTTTTTCTGAACGAGCGAGCACAAATAGCGTCCGGCTCTGAATCAGGCCCTAAGACATAAGTGGGAAATTCAAGAGGTGAGCATCTTATACTGGTTAAATGGATTGGTTTTGGAATGAGGTTTAGATATTAGATTGGTTTCAGCATTAGACCAGAGCAAACATCAGTAAGTTTTGTTCATCATCATTATCTTTTCAAAATCTGCATTTCTGCACATTACAGCTAGCATATAAGAGATATATTTATGTAAGTACATAGCCTAAAAATAACCCAGTGTGCCACCTATCTATTTTCCCCACTTCATTACTCAATACAAAGACGTAAAAAGAATTATTGAAAAATATATACATTGCCTGTAAGGCAGTCTTTCATGTCGTTACCAGGGGATTATATACTGCAGCTGAAACATCTGATATATAGGAAGTCAGTAATTACATGAATGATTCTGGGGTGAGAGACTTGCCTACAAAGGAAGTCCTTTTCAGTGTGTTAATGAGAGGGCTTTTGGGCGCCTAGTAGCCTTGAACTCTTAAAATGAAAAGATAAGAGGAAGCGTACCTCTATAGCAGACTCTTTAAGGGTTTTTTCACTGCCTTTTTTAAGTCATTACAATTGTCAGACAAAAGATCAACGGCATGCCCATCCTTACATTTTTTGTAGTTCCAAGAGAAGAGAGCTGAGAGCTAGCTTCCTGCAGCAACTCTGTCCTCTTAAGCTGGGTACACACTTAAAAGACATATGTGCAGATCAAGTGATCAGCAGATATATCTGCAGATGATAGTTATTCATACACACTGAACAACCGTCATCTGTCATCTGGTCGCATGTAGAGTCACGCCCCCCTCCCTCAAGTGTACGGGCGGTTGGCTGACCACCCGTACAAACAGTACGATGAACAGAGGAATGGGTATGTAATGCAGGCTGTCGGGATGCCTCCTGTGAGAATACAGACAGGAGGCATACCCTTCCTCCCCTAACCCTCCCTTCTTGTTGCCTAACCCTCCCCACCCCGCACCCTAACCCTCCCCATTAGTGCCTAAACCTAACCCACCTTAGTGCCTAACCTTAACCCCCCCTCCAGTGGTGCCTAACCCTAGCCCTCCCCCATAGGGGTGCCTAACCCTAACTACCCCCCAAAACCTAACCCTAACCCCGCTACGCTCCCTAAACCTAACCCTCACCCCTGCAGCTAACGCTAAGAGCGCCCAGAACTTACCTCGTTCGGGGCTGGCGTTCTGGCATCGGGATTAAGATAGGCGTCGAAATACCAAAGCCTATCTTAATTCCCTTATCTGGATTTTGATGTCGGTATTGTGACCGGCGGCATCGCGGCCGACTACATCCCTGGACAGATATATATGGCGGCAGCACAGCCGACGCGATATGTCTATGAACAACGTCGTTCACAGACATATCGTTGGTACACACTGGCTGACAGGTACATGATATATTGGCCGATCAATTGATCAGCCAATATATCTGCCAGTGTGTACCCAGCTTTACACTGAGGATGGTCAGGGGTGCTGCCCAAAAGCTAACAGTACCTGGCAGATGCCTCTTTATGTTTGAATGCATTCCATTGGGAAGAAATCAGCTACCATGTCTGATCTACAGACTGGGGTGAATGTATGATGCATAAGGACCTTTTGTCAGCTTCATATAAAGAAATAAAATAAATGTTTCTGATTATACAAAAATAATGGATGATGCTAGAAAGGGAAAATAAATGTGTGGCTAACAGCCCTGATTCAACACCGAAATAGGCCCCATATTAAACTGCCCACCTGTTTACAGAAGAACTCGGATTTTTTTAGTTAAGTATAAACTTAAAAAACAACTAAACCTAAAATGTCAATTTAAATAAATTATATTTATTGTGCCAGAATTAAAGGTCTATAAAATAAGGCTTCATCGTGGATGTAATTTTCCCTAAGCACATCTCACTTCCTGTTAGCAAACCTATTGGAAAGAACCTCTTAAATGACTGGAATTTGCATTAAGGTAAATAACTTGCAATTATCTGGCAGTAGCAAAGAAGCATTGCTATACCCTAGTTATATCATATACTGGATTAATGTTTAAGCAATGGAATTCTACCCAAAAGCAGAGGCTCACATAAGTTTCGGAAGATAGAATAATGTTTATTATACCTTCTTTATTTTTCATCCATACTTGCTTACGTTTTGGTCCTCACAGGCAAGTGCAGGGAACTCACCACCCAAACTTATGCTGTCCATATTCACACAGAAAAACCTACTTTGTGGTGGAACTACTCCCCTTTCTAAGATCACAAATCAGTACTGACCTGCCTATATCATGACTTTTGGGATGTACTGTATGTCAGACTATGGTGAATTTACTAAAAATCAGAGCCGTAACTAGACTTTTTGGTGCCCTGTGCTAGAAAGAGCATTGGCGCCCCCCCTCATTTTTCAAAGGGACATAATGCACCCAAAAAAGGGTGCATTATCCATGGGGAAGGGCCAGGGAAGAGATAGGAGAGGCCAGTAGATGCTGGGAATGAAATAAGAGGAAGCTACAAGCAAGAATGATAGCAAACAGAAATTTGACAGGCCCAAACAGCGCCCCCTGCCCTGCGGTGCCCTGTGCGATGGCAACGGCCGCACTACCCTAGCTACGGCCCTGCTAAAAATACTGTGTGTCTACATGGTTTCTGTATGAAAAATGGGATCCAGATGTACGGCATAGTCCAATCCTTCTGCTGTAGATTGGATTTTGCCAAACTACAAGAGAATTTAAAAAAAATTATAAGTTGGGAAAAAAAACATAGCCCATTTTCTGTTAACACTGCTGCCCTTTATATATGCCTCCTTAGGCCTGTTTTGAATGCAAGGGATCTCCTTACTGGCCTATGTTACACTCTAGAATATGGATTACTGGCTAGCATATGCAATGTGCTGACCCTATATAAATGTTGGCTCTATATAAATAAATGTTAACAAATAGATAAATACTTCATTGTTTTTTTTTCTGCATTGTACCTTTAAGGGTCAATTTATCACTAGAAGAACTTTTATTATTAGTTAGGCTTCCATAACGGCAACCATGGGCGTAACTACCAAAGGAGTCTTTTCATTCGATATTTTAGAGATTTGGTGGTCGATGATCACAAATTAGATTAGATTGTATAGGTAGTATGCGTGTATCGGCACTGTGTTCGGGACTTCCGAACGGGAGTGAAGTCGATTCAGACATTGCATCGAAAGAGTGATCACAAAGGTGTGTACCCAGCTGATTGTAAATTCATGCCATCCTTACTTTCTGTTTTATGTCATTGTATGTCATTTGTTTGTGTCATGTCAGCATCTATTTAATGTAAAACTCTGCATAGTATGGCAGTGCTTTATGGATAAAAGGATAAATCTGCCTTATTGTATTTAATATTAGACATTGTTGTAATAAGCATGTTCACCTCTTTACAATTCTAAGTATTTGGTTTAAAATTTTATGTGTTTATTGAATGCTAACACACATCAATATTTGGGGATCTAGGGCCTGATTCAGAGCGGCTCGCTAGCAAGCGGCTGCTCGTTGCACACAATGTTCGCTAATGTGCGCATGTGTGTAGTTTGCAGTGCTCGTGCGCAAACTAGTACGAGCGATCGGAAGGTGCTCGCTCACCCTGCCATGACTGCCCAGTGGAATGAGTGACAGGAGAGGCCGTTTGTGGGTGGTAACAGAGGCAGGGCAGTAGTAACGGGGGAGTGGAGTTGCGGACGCAGGCGTGCTAAAGTATTTCAACGCCGTTTCAGAGGCGTGCATAATTAACAGGCAGCATCATAGTACACGTCACCTGGTTGATCTTTACACTGAACTGCTCGCAGTGCTTGCGGTAGGGTACAGTCAACCGCAAGCGCTGCGGTCAGATCCGATGGTTCCCGATGTTCCGACGTTTGTATATACTTCCTGGAGATGACGGACGACGTACGCAAGTGGGCGGCTAAAGACAGGCTGGTGGGCATCTATAAACACAAAGTGATCGCTCGCCAAGACATAGTGGGCGTGCTTATGTCTTGCTGTGCGAGCGGATGCCTTGACGTCACTTAGCTGAATTTCTGTACGCTGGGAGCGAGCGGCCGCATCTAGCGAGCGGGTCTGAATCAGGTCGCTAGTGCACAGATAATGATCTAAGGCCCTGATTCAGCTAATGCGAATGCGCACGCAGCTGGGCTGAGTGTTACGCACTACGCATGCATCAAAGCCGCAGTGCATGTGCGCGACCACTAAACTGCAATCGCACTGCGTAGACGCAGAGCAGGGTAAAACATCGTACAGTGAGTGACAGCCAGACAGCGTTTGGGGGTGGTGACGGGGGAGTGTTCGGAGAAATGCAGGTGTGCCAGTGCGTTTGAATGCCGTTTGCAGGGGCGTGTATAAATTATAGGTTACAGACAAAAATGGTGCGCTATGAGTAAACCCCTAAATACCTTGTACTGGCCAGCAGCTCACAAAGTGGTTTCTGCTACCCACTAAGGCCCGTATTCAATTAGCCGCGAAAGGTCAGAATCCGTGGAAAAGTATCGCAGATGACGTAATTTCGCCTAGCGGGAAACTTTTCGCCGTATTCAATTCCAACACAATGCAATGTAATTCGCGAAAAAGATTCACCTATGATAAGGTGTCGAAAAAAAGTGCAAAATCGATATTTTGGGGTGCAAAGGTGGGGAAACCATTGTACACCCTTTGGACAGCCCCCCATAGAATAACTGTGGAAAAAAATTCCCCCCAAAAAAGTGAGGAACACCCTAAAAAATTACTTTGGAAATGAGGGCCAAAAAGTATAAAGTCGGGGTACAAACTTTTAAACTAACGAAATCGACTTTTGGGGGATCTGCAAGTATGGGGAATGTGTTTTTTAGGTTGCAAGTGCTTGCTTTGGGTGGTTTTTCACGATTTTTAATACTTCACTTTAGTAACTATAAAATATGTTAACACCCATTTTCAAGTACCCCAAATTTGACAGGACTACTTATTTTCACCCAAAAAACAGCAAAATGCTATTCTTCACCAATTGTGCAAAGACGCTCATTAGAAGCCATTGACAGCACTTAAGTACCCCAAATAGCTTCAGTAGGGCTATTCGGGGACTTCTACATTGGTCCCCAATGTTACTGCATCTCTTGGGGGGTGTTAGGGTGATTTCCCCATTTTACAGCACTTTCCGCCCGTTTAAGTTTCGCCAGGTTGCGTTTTCACGTGTTTTGGGATTGAATACGGCGAATAGCGGGGGCGTGCAAGAAAAGTTTTTGCTTCCAAAACACACGATATAGGCGAAAAGTCCGGCATGCGAAAAAGTATCGCGGGTGCGAAACTAATTAAATACGGCCCTAAAAATCCCAGAAACAAAGAAAAAATGTGAGCATTCGCAGCCTGAGCACTCACTGCGTACAGGAAGTTCAGAAGTTTCTGAGTGAGGTCTGATCAGCCTTAACTGTGTGTATGGGTCCGATGGTATACGATTGAACTGATGTTTTCGCAGAGACTTGCACGGTATTATGGATGTGAGTAAAGGGAAGTGGGCGGCTTTATATGCTGCTGGGCGTCTTTCTATTTTGCAGCGCTCGCATTCATTTGCATAATTTTGCAGCAGCCATGTGTACGCGATTGCAGACTTGCAACTCGTGCTGAATCAGGCCCTAAGTGCTGTAACCCATAACTACCACAAAGGTATTTGCTTTAAAATTCTAAACCATGGCAGAATGTATTTAGTTGTTATGGATTGTAACACTTTTATGCAGTTGTCATGTTTCATAAATATTCCTAAATATGACATGGCCATAAATACAGTTTCCCTACTCAGAGCTGCCTGCACCTCTACCTAATAGGCAGACCACCACCAAATATAGTAATTATACTATTCAGGTCAAGGGGAAAATATTTTCCTCTGTCTGCAGATTTTAGATTTTTCTTGGATCCTCGCTCCTTCCTATGGGAAGAAGTTCTGGGGATGCAAAGAGGGATCCGAGCAGATCCCTCCGCCGCCTTCTCACAGACTTCCCGGCAGCTGTGCACATGCGTGACCTCGGGTCACGCATGTGTAGCCGGGCCGGGGAGGAGGTAAGTAACGCAGCTACATCTATAGCTGTGATACTAACCAAGGGGACAGCTGCTTTTCGGAGCAGCTGTCCCCTCACCGGAGCAATGACGAATTGCTCCGGTGTAATCTATCCGCCGCTGTGAGTGGGTTACTTAAGTATCCCTTGCAGCGAGTTCAATACTAAATCATCGGAGGCCATACGGCCTTAGATGATGAATAGGCTCCTGAATCCTCCTCACCATGGCTTGAATAGAATACTTACTAAATTTTTACCTTGTACCGCGCTATATTTCTTGCTATCTGCAGATTTTGGAATAATTTTTTTTTTCACAGAGTTCTTTTCCCCATGCAGACCCGCTATGACACGCCACCAAATTTAGTAAGTATATGTTAGTAAGTCATGGAGGGCAGGATTCTGTGGGGAAAAAAATTAGTTCTACAATCTGCCCACTGGGGAAAATATTCTCCGCTTGCCCTGAATAGTATAATTACTAGATTTGGGCATTATGCCTATTGGTTAGAGCAGCAGAGTAGGTAAACGTTAATTATGGCCACATTGTATATTGTGCCATATTTGTTGGCGCTTTGGAAATAATAATGTAGTTCTGCTTTTTCTGCTGTTTTTTTACATCTAATCTAATTTTATTTTCATCGCACTTGTAAAATAGTTATTTTGCTGCCCATTGCGGAGCACAAATTGATATAAAATAGTTACAGGGCCATTGTGAGTTTTCTCAGAGCTGCTTAACAATTCCGCTGTGATCACATTATGATTTTACTAGCTGTGCTCGGGTTTCCTAAGCTACATTCACACCTCTAAAGAAAGCAGTACAAGCCACTTGCTCCTCAGTTAAATTACTATGGTGCCGTTCAGACTAAGAATTCCAGACCTAGGTTTGAGAAACTATTAAAAGTATGCTAGAGGAGAAACCAGACGGCAACAATGCAGAATAGATATTATTGTGCACATTAGTGTTTCCTTTCTATTGTGTCTTCAGTTAACCTACTAAAATGATTCTGTTCATTTTAGCTGTTCAGAAGAGGGGCCGTTTGACCTTCCATTTTTAGTTCATTGAGCACAGATTCCCTACACATATCATTCTGTCTACATAAGGCGAGCAAATGACTGCGGAGAGCTCTTTGGATTAATTATGTAAGCAGTCAAAGGGTCTTTCTCTTCCTTTCACTTGAATATCAATGAATTTAAGCATGCGTGCATGCTAATTTGGTTTTATATGGGCTCAGTTATCATGTCATTTATATTAGTGTTTACAAGACCCCTTATTTAGTGATTTGCTGGATGTGTCATTCTGTAAAATTCAGAACATGTCATATTGTTCTTCAATAATTCCGTGAACAGCAGTTTGGTAAATGCCATTGTGCAGAAGTGGGCTAGTTTTAACATTTTATTTCCACTCCCTGTAAATCTGGCGAGACGAATAGAGTACATGGTAAATGGTTTAAATTGTACAACAGATTTTATCTGGGCCTGCAGCAATATTTGATAAAGAGAAACCTACATTGTGATAGCTATAATTAATTACAGGCTTTCTTCCCTTCCCTCCTACTGACACTCCCAAATCTCTCCTTGGCTGCTGATGAAAATAAACACGTATACAAACTCAGGAAATTTGGAGAGCACTCAGAAAAAAATTATCTTATATATATAAAGTATAGTTTTACTGTCTCCGGAAATGTTCCAATATTACCGAAAGTACAGTAAGGTGCCATTGATTCCTATAAATTGGGTAGGTGGGGGCAGAATATCTCAAGGCATTTTTGTCTAAAAAAATGGAAAGCGTAAGGCCATGCCAGATCTGCCCAAGCTGCATGCAGATCCGCATGCCAGTTTTCCACAAGCACACAGACTATGAAGCTAGACAACGTTTCTACCCATGTACTAAGAAAAGAAGACATGATAGCTTTAGTAAAATTAGAAAACAAAATGCCCAGTATGACTTCTGTACTCATGTCCATTTAAGCATGATCTACCTGATCCTTGTAGCTTGCATCACCTTTATAGCACACCAGCCTTCTGCTATGTATAGACCAGATTCTTCCAGATATAAGTTACTATTTCTATTTCTAACCAAGTGGCCCCAGATAACGTACTCATGTTATCACTTGAACTAGCTCTGGCAGGATATTAAACTGATAAGAATAGATGCTGTACTTGATCTCAGCTGAGCAGAATGAAGTGGTATATTTATGTCAGACTATATATAGTTTTGTAAAATCATGACGCAAGCCAAGTACATCTTTTTTTTTATACGTATATTATTTTCGTTCTCATATACAAAAATGTATAACAGTTATTACACAGACATTTGAATGAACACAAATAATTTTCTGCAAGTACACAGGGGCTGCCCAATTCAGATCAACAAACCTTCAAAATTGTTGACATAACTTAAAATGTATTTATTTCATGTGTTAATATACGTAAAATACTTTATTTACTTTTTCCCTCTGTAAAATGGGACTGATTCAGTAAAGATCGCTATTGCGATTGCAGCTGCGAATTTGCGCAGAACGCAGTGGTGAAAATAGGCTAATGCTTTCCGAAGCTCAGCCAGCATAAAGACGCCCACTACTACTTTTTCACATACGTCCAATATCGCTCTTCTGCGTAAACATCGGTAACATCAGCATTTACATCAAGTCTGACCAGCCACAGAAACTGCATGTCTCATCACATGCAGTGGGCTCTCATGCTGTGTATGTAATCGCAGTGGCTAATTTATGCACGCTCAAGCAACGGCGTTCAAACGGACAGGCGCCCCTGCATTTTTCCGACCACTCCTCCGTCACCACCCCCAAACGCTCACAGCCTGTCACTCACTCTACGATGGATTCCTCTATGCGTCCATAATCACAGTTCGGTACGCATGCGCAATGGCTAACAATCGCTCGATCTGCGTACAGAGTTGCATTTGCAATCGCTGCTGAATCAGGCCCTAAGATTGTCACACTAGAGTAAGGGGTTTGATCAATTGTATCTGGCAATATGGCTTGTATCTACCATTACCATTATTAATAGACAATCACCTATCACCATAATTTACCATTGAAATCTTACAGAGGCAACTGAGCAGTGAGTACTGTTCTGGAGCTGAAAGTGTTAGTGATTTGCCAGGCCAGTCTGAAGGGTAATGTGCATGTGGGCATGGGCGATGTATCTAGTCAATGCTCACTTGCCGAGTGGAACTGGAAGCCCAGACTTGGGCTTCAGTGTCACTTAGTACAACAAAAATAATGGAAAAAATTGAACACAGATATATAAATCTAATCTATACATGGTGTAAAATAAAGTCCCTGGTAGGCGTCTGTTTGTTTGGGCTAATCTCGAGAACCATTGGACGGATTTTGATGCAGTTTTCACTATTCTATAGATCATTTGTCGAGGAGGTTTAGGTGTATGAAACATTAATGTATGACAAAGGGGAGCTGAGCAGTGACGATTTCAGTAAAGTCAATGAAAAAATGGATATCTGAGCGCTTTCTTGGCTTACACTGCCTAAACCGTTAAAGATAGATGGAATGTATTTTATACCATGTAGAGAGTGATATGTATTATCCGGCGACTCCAGAAAAATTTATGTTAGTCCTGTTTAATGATACAAAATTTAAGTTTTTTTCTTTTTATTACCGTTCCTATTTCATTTATGTGAAAAACGATTCTTTAATTTCAAACAAGTCCTATTCCCGGTAAGAGTCTGCTTTGGCATGACAACAAATAAAGCTCAGGGACAGACATTTAACTTTGCTGGAGTTGACCAGAGTGGAGACTGTTTTACTCATGGACAACTTTATGTGGCTTTGCGTGTCAAATCTAAATCTTATCGTGTTGACGGCAGGAGGACAAATGACTAATGTCATCTACAGGGCAATCTTATAAGACCTCGGTTAAAAAAGACTATCGTCGTAAATTCAAAATTGCTTTTGAGCAAAGCCGGGATGGGTCACGTGTATATATATAAAAACAATTACTGCAAAAAGTGTCCAACTCTTAGCAAGTCCAGCAATGTTTTCATCCAGAAACAGTGCAGATCCTCTTTTTACCCTTCCCCAAGGGCATACTCTATAATGTAAATAAAAAAGAGAGGGGCGCACAATAGTGAAGTTTGTTTTATAAAAAAAGAATTTACTGGAAACAAATGCACATGTACAAGAAAAACGTTAAAAGCTGGCATGTATCTTTCTTCCATAACATATTACATAAGGGGTATAGTTACTAAAGTGCATGTTTTTAGAAGTGGAGATGTTGCCCATAGCAACCAATCAGATTTTAGCTATTCTCCTAGATAAATGTTAAGTAGAATCTGATTGGTTGCTATGGGCAACATCTCCACTTCTAAAACACGCACTTTAGTAAATATACCCCTCCTAGTGTTTACTTTTGTAAGCATTGAATTATCTTATCTGCTCTTTTGCTCATTTTCATACCACATCTAAACTGTATTGACTAAATAATTGTAAAACATATTTAATGTCTACTGTAATGTTTCTTAATTTTATTAAAAACTTTTTTGAAAAAAGAAAAAAAACCTGACATGTAACAAGCCTGTATAACTGCAGTGTCTCCTTTGAAAGGCAGTAGCTGAAAGCTGTTTGGACAACAAGAAAGCACTCAAGGACTCGTTTTGGCCAAAGTGACGTCATCACGTAGATATCCTTGCAAGCTCTGCACAGACGCGTTTCACCAATCTAATTTTTCACCTTAATTTACTAATGAAATCTTGCAGCGGCAGCTGAGTGAGTACTGGCCTGGAGCTGAAAGTGTTAACTTAATGATTCGCCAGGCCAGTGTGAGGGGTCGTGTGCATGTGTGATGCGTCTAGTCATTTCACACTTGCAAAGTAGATATAGAAATATAGACTTGAGCTTCAATGTCACTTAGTAAAAAATGTCAAAAAAATAGATCTGCATATTTCTTTAAATGTTGCGTATTATGCACATCGCAGAATCAGCGAGAAGCTGCTCAAAAGGGGAGATGTATATAGCGGCACATATCGTGCCGCTACAACGTTTCCTGCTTCGCCTCTTTGCTGAGGTGAAGCAGGAAGCACTAAAGATGAGCTGTATGAACATCTCAGCTGTCGGAGTGGAGGAGTGTAAACTCCCCCCTCCTGTGATCCCCGCTAGAGATCACAGCGCATCAGCCTAGACAGCCTGTGTCTCACTCCCGACAATGCTGTCCCTGTTGTGGTAGGGCAGTGCCAGCTGCAGCTGTCGATATCAATAGCTATAGCTAACCGAATGGTCAGGTGAACTAACCGTTCATAAATTGCCCTGGTTATCAGCTCTGCTATCTTATAGATAGCAGCGCCGATAATAACAGGGACACATAGCGCCCCTGTCATTTGCCGCCCAGCTCCCCAATAATACATGGGGGAGAAGCGGAATCAGCGCAAATAACGTGCACTGATATCGCTTCGGTGCTTTATACATCTCCCCCAGTGTACTAGAAATACTCAGAATGTGATTTTAACCATACAGGAATTGGTTTTACTGTTTGCACAGTACAAAGTCACATATTAAGCACCACGTAAACTGACGTGAGGAAAGCTGCGGCTATTTGCATCGGAGCTCTTTTTGTATAGATCAAGACTCAGTCGCTCACAGATATACTATTGTCACAAATCACAGTGGTCTGCGTTTTTGCAACACAGCTTTATCACTTCCAGTAGTTTTATTTGTACATATAGTATGCATATTTTCAACGAAAAGCCGCTCAGCGTCACCAAGAGGGGCTGTTTGGTGCGACTTCAGGAACAGTGTATGAGGACACTTCTGTATTTCAAATGACACTTTAAATAAAGGTTACTTACCCCATCACTATCATAAGTTGCTACCTTAGTGGCCAAAAATTGTCCAAATTATTATTATTATAATTTATTTATATGGCGCCATAAGTGTTCCGCAGCGCCTTACAAAGTACATAAACAAGTAAGTAACCAGTGACTTACAAACAGGACACGGACATGTATAATAAACATTGCTATATTAGCGACCTTTACACCCACATAAGCAGCCAAGTGTTAGTTGTCCTAGTGGGGAGTAAGAGATAAATTAAATTACATTACATTACAGTAGGGAGAAGCACAAGAGGGTAGAGGGCCCTGCTTGAAAGAGCTTACATTCTTTAAGGGAGGGGCAGACAAACAGGAGTGACACAGATGGGGTAGGCGGGAAGGAAGGATGTAGCAGCAAGTTATAATGAGAGCTGGAAGGCTTTAATGAAGTAGTGGGTCTTAAGAGCTCGTTTGAATGTTTGTAGAGAGGTGCAGAGTCTGATGGGGAGAGGGAGGGAGTTCCAAAGCTGGGGAGCAGCACAGGCAAAATCTTGGAGGCGGGAGGGGGAGGAAGTAATCAATTAGCATGAAAGGCGGCGTGTATTAAGTGAACGAAGAGGGCGGATAGAAGAGTGAAGGGAGATGAGATCAGAGATGTAAATGGGAGAGGAATGATGAGGGCTTTATAGTGAGTGTGAGAACCTGGAATTGGGTTCTGAAAGGGAAGGGGAGCCAGTGGAGGGCTTGTAAGAGAGGGGAGGCAGATGCAGAGCGTTAGGAGAGGAAGATGAGCCGAGCAGCAGCATTGAGCACAGACTGAAGAGGAGAGAGATGGGATTTGGGGAGGCCAGATAGGAGGAGGTAACAGTAGTCCAATCTGGAGATGATCAGTGAATGTATGAGGGTTTGGTGGCATCCTGGGTGAGAAAGGGTCTGATCTTGGAAATATTCTTGAGATGGAAATAGCAGGACTGCGAGAGGCTCTGAATATGTGGTTTGAAGGAGAGGGAATAGTCCAGGATGACTCCAAGACAACACACTCTAGGACTAGATGAGATAGTTATGCCATCTATTGATAAAGAAATAGTGGGAAGTGAGGTTATGTGGGAGGGTGGGAAGATGATCAGCTCAGTCTTAGACATATTAAGTTTGAGAAATCGCTGGGACATCCAGGAACAAATAGCAGAGAGACAGTTGGAGATACGGGTCAGTAGAGAGGGGGAAAGATCAGGTGAGGAAAGGTAGATCAAATATGCATATAGGCTGTGCTTTTATGTGACATTTTAAGTTTCACAAACCTGAACAATCAAATGTCCAATGGCCACACAACCACCAGAGGAATGTGATGGGCATGTTTGTGATGCTCAGTCTGGTCACAAATTACCTATTTCTAGTGAAACATTCATTGTTAATTAAATTCTTAAATATATTATTTCCCATAATTACCTTACAACAACTGCTTATATGATGGACTTTTTTGTTCAGTAGTAACTTGCCCTCATACTATATTACACCATGTAACCGTGTATTACAACAGATACATGTCAATCAAGTGGGTGTGGTCAATCATGTCAGATAGTACCTAAGGGAAGAACTATATATGGGTGTTAAATTTGGGAAAATACATTAAAACCATACATTTTCCATTCCTGGTGTATTTATTGTGCAGGATTGAGCAGATAAGAATTGCTAAAGCCAGTTCCATTGATTTTTATAACAAATATAATTGCACAGGGTCTGTAACATCAGATTCATAAACATAATTAAAAGTTATATAACGCTTTCTTTTTGCTGTCAGTAAAATTACTATCAGACTGACTTTGAAGGTTTATATAGTTAATTATGTTGGTGTCGGTACAGTATGACCTTTCATTCATGGAATTATTACTTATATAACAATGTACAAATCATGTTTTAAGCCTGTGGGCTATTAAAGAGTTTCCTCATGTTATGTATAATACTTCAGCCTGCACATTGTGTACATGCAGCTGGTTATTTCCTGCCCTGCTCACATGAATGCTACACATCATGTCACATACTGGGCCTGAGACTGAGTTGGACGAAGATGCCGTCATGGCTGCAGCTTTTCCCACAGTGGGGTTTGCATCATTTACTAATGCTGCAGCTGATTTTCTACCAACTGAGGTGCCCACTTGCAGCATCTTGGGATGGTGTATTTCTGTCTTTAGACGCACCATTGGGGGCACCATTGACACTTGCTTCAGCTCTATGGAAGGTGCAGTTTCTCCAACTGCGTGTGGCCCCCTGTGTGAGCAATTTCAGTGACACCCCCGTTGTTTCCCCTTGTTACCTCCCAGGAATGACCCTGCATATGAAACTGTGCTGCATCTCTGAGCGGTAACAACCGGGATGCATGTGCAGACTTACAACATCTGCGTGCGACATCGAGACTGCATCCACCCTGAATAAAGTGAGGCCGTGACCTGCTGTCAGATTCCCAGTTATGAATACTTTGGCTGAATAATACATATTAAGGGTTGCAGCGGTTCTGCATCACACATCCCCCTCACTTCACTAGGGAAGTGGGCGGGCTCCAGCAGAGTGGTCTACTCTCCCGGGACTTTGGAAGAACTCCTTAAATTGTTAGAGTCTCATAGACATTCCTGGAAAGTAAGCCAGTGTGCCACTGACTCATGGGTGAAACTGGTCATGGAAGGTCTCATGTTATTAGTATCACTGCACCGCATGGGTGAGATACAAGAAATAGTTAGTAGTCAGGTGATTGCTAACAGCCAGTGTTGGTTAATTGGCATCAGAACTGTATTCCCTGCCATAACGCCAGTTCTGTCTACTTGGTACATGTCAGAGCAGCTTGTGGAGATCTTTCACGGTGGTTTTAAAATGTCTAAAAAGTACCATATCTTAGTTACGGTACCCTTAGATCGTATTTTAAAAGACATAGGCACAGCTCAAGTCAGCGGGTGCAGAGGGAGTGTGAGGATTTCAATCAGTGCATCCGGTTCCATTCCCCCTCCCCCCCTGCCACCCCAGGATCAGTGTTCACATACTGCAAAAACAGTGCTATGTGAACCTAGAGGGATATGACAGCGCAGATCAGTACAGAACTAGTGGTCAACACAGTTAAGGCCGGTACACACTAGATGATATGTGGTCTGTTCCGGCTGGATCGGACGACATGTTGGCAACATCGTCTAGTGTGTACCCTCAATGTCGCTGACGATGTGCGCTCCCATGCATCATCAGCGACATCGCTGTCCGCCGGGCGGCATCGTCAGCGAGGGCCCTACAGAAGGCAGCATGGTACCCGCTGTTGCAATGTCGCTCCCGGCAACGGTGAAATGAGTATGCCCTTGCTGATGCCGGGACCCCCGCCGGGTCCCATCGCGCGACAGGTCGGCTGGGTACACATTAAATGTGTACCCAGCTTTTACTCTCTTTCTCTCACAAACTGTCCCTTAGTAATCTCCATCGCTGGCCCTCCAGACAATACTAAGGCATTCGTGTTGCTCTTTATAAACTACCCACAGTGTAAGCTGTCAGGGTGACATTCCCAGTCACTTGTTTATACATGGCAGATTGTACATTAATGCAGCTGTGAAGTTGGGTGTTTTATAGGAAGTTTTAATAGTTGCGTTACCAATTATCTTTAAAGATTGTGTATTGGTGTTCCTATGGGCCACGTTAACTAATGATTATCTTTGATCTACCAGGCTCTGCGTGGTACATGTTTATAGGTCTATAATTGTGAGTTCCTGTAAGAATATTTTTGCTTTTACCAATGAGTTTCATTGTGTTTACATTTTTATTGCATAGTAATGCATGTAGTCATTTGGTTATGATGGATTGTAAATTGTAATTAGTACAAACTGCAGGGACCATCTCCAATTTTGTTTGAATGCATAGCAACTTTATAGACAATGTAGTGTCAAAAAAATATTTTTCCCATTAAATGAAATAACCCCCTAATGCTTTTATACCTTTGACAATCAGGATACTCCCCCCAACCCTCCAGGGCAACATGCTTTTGTCAAGGTGAAAAAACATCCTTACCTCAGTGATGTAACTAGCTAGTATTCATCCCACAAAATATCTGCCACTACAGCAGATATACATCTAGCCTTAAAAGCTGCATTCCCACATAAAGACTGCACATACGTCCCGATAGCTGCAAAACAAATTTGGAAGCAGAGAGAGGCAGTTTTAGTTAGCGTTGCTGGGTGGTAACAGTGAGGTGCGACTGTGGCTTCTTCCGCACTTGCACTGATTTCATTGGCCATGTTCAGATCACACTCTGCGCCCCCATAGCGCAATTGCAATGTTTGATGGTGCGACCAATGTGCAACCGTCGTAATGCACAAAGCATCTATGTATGAATCCCTTCGGCTGCGGTATTCACATAATGGCACAGTCACGCTGCAGAAAAGGATGTATTCACGGCTGCATTAGCTTCATCCTCTGAATCAGGCCCAAAGTGGTGTACCGGCTGCAGAACGGGGGTGTGAGCGGGAGGACCAATGAGAAGCCACAATCATAGACATCATGGCTTCTCATTGGTTCCTAGCTCACAACCCTGTTCTACAGCTAGTTTAAAGAGCCCCTCCAAAATGTCAGACAGTCCTGATTTTCAGCCTGGCTGTCAGACTAAACATGAAGCCCAGGGAAAAATGGCAGCACGAACCACGTGGAGCTGTAATGCAGCTCTGCAGCTTTAATTTTACTTTGTCAGATAAAGCAAAATTACATCTTCCATTCATAGCAATAAACGCAGAGATAAAAGTCCCCATTGCTGAATAAGAAATGAGTTATGGAAAATAAACTACAAATAATAGTTTCTTGAAGTTTCTTCTTCCCTTTAGCATATTGACAGCCATTCCAATTATTCTAAGTACTTTATGGCAGTGGAGGAGTTAAGTCCCTGAAACCATAACTAAACCAATTTCCCTTTATTTCTGAGATTTACTGAGAGAAGAGCTGTCATCTCTCTTCCCAGCTCTGAGCCTCTATACTGATGGTGTGATTGAAGTCAGCTTATGCTGTCTGGTGGCACATTGCAACCCTTTTCCCAGTGATTGAGTACTCTCATTTCTTTTCTCAGTTTTTCAAGTATTGATCCTGCAGCTATGGTCGAACTCACCACTGTTTTCTTTCCTACTCCAAATTGGGCTAACCTAGTTACAAGGCATTCTGTACCACAAGAAGAGAAAATAACAAATAAATGTGCAGTAATTATTTGCAGATGTTTCCATTGCCAAAGGGTCAAAAACAGTGGAATGTCTACCCTTGACAATAATTCAATCCATTATTTATTTTAGTATTATAAAATGCTTTGATATTTTCTCTCTCTTTTTTTTGCCTAAATACAATATATACCAGCAGCTGAAGGTTGTAGTAATATCCAAATTAAGCGCAGTTTTACAATTACGCTTATGTCCACATACATTTCCACCCCCATTTATAAACGAGCACTTGGATCAGATGCAACTTTATATCTCTATCAGACGTTGCAAATTTTCCGTAAATTCATGTGCTTCCAATTTAGAAGGTTTGCAATTGCATAAGTATAGGACCACAATGTCATAAAACATAATTTGTGCTACTAACCCACAATTTTTGCACTGTTTTTGTAAATGACCTTGAGATATGATGTATTAACATGGTGCATTAGTAGGAGAGCATCTCAAATTCCAGGATCGTGTAAGAAAAGAAATGTCCATTGATGTGTACTGCATCACTCAGACCCACCCACCCTGACTTTGCAAACCTCCTTTCTGCATCTCTAATAGAACAGGTCTTCAAATCAGCAAGTATGGTTTAAATATCTTTCAGTCTGTAACATTCAGAGGCCCATTAAATGTCCAGCAATTTGTACATGAGGAACGTAGGAGGTAATTATGCCATTGTAAAACCATTTGATCAAAATAGACTGTAAAGAAGAGATATTAGGAAGATACCATACCCATGATTATGCCAACTCCATGGAGCCTTTTTCCTATTCCTACACTGTATTTATGGACTGTATTTAAAATAGAGTTGCTTACTACAGCTGCTTCTGTGTGAAAGGAACCTTGCGCCATTCACCTGTACTGTTTGGAATGTTTTGATCCTCTGATTGGCTACAGGTTGTTTTTACTCCACCCATTTTATTTGCCATCTTAGCTGCTCACCAGTTTTGAAGAATTCATGAATTACTTTATTAGAATTTCCCATAAAATGCATCTATATAATATATGTATAAAATATGTATTAAAAATTAAGAGATTACACATATCATCAATACTTTAATCCACAGGTTCTCAAACTTGGTCCTCAGGACCCCAAACAGTGCATATTTTCCAGGTCTGACAGAATCACAAGAGGAATAATTTGCTCCACCTGTGGATCTTTTTAAATATGTCAGCGAGTAATGAATACACCTGTGCACCTGCTAGGTGACCTACAGAACGTGAACTGTGTGGGGTCCTGAGGACCGAGTTTGGGAACCACTGCTTTAATCCATTACTGCTTTAATAATTACCATGTACATGCTGAATGCTGAGAAATTTTCATTACAATGTGTAAGCAATTTTCAAACATTAATGTTGGGTGCACACCTGAGCGACCCAGCAGCCAGGCCGACCGTCACGCCGCCAATGACTGATTTGATAAGCATACACACTTAAAAATCGGCTGCTCGATATGTCTGACCAGTCATCACAACTGGGTTGGCATTTAAATTTGCCTGCACTCTTGTGATGTCAGTGTCGGTAGTTCCTGTGGCCAGTGTACTGGTCGAACGGTGGGTCGCCAATACATATCGGGAGATGTCCACAATATATCTGCAAGATATATTGCATTTGCCGTGCTGCAAGGCCGACATGATATATCCATGAACTATGTCGTTCACAGATATATTGTGTGTATACATAAGCTGAATCAGTTAACGATATATCATTCGTGAAACAGGCTCTTGCATATCTGTTTCCCTCTGTTTGTATGTCAAATCTCTCTTAATGCAGACAATTGTAAAAAAGGTAGGGACAGAAATATGCCATCTACTACTGTAACATTGGTGAAAGAAATGTAAAAAAGTATTTGAAATGCTGATTTCTGTTTATAAAACACAGGCAGATAAATCCATCTGGTATTATTTGAGGGTAAAACTCCAGTTTATGACCTACAGTATTGTTAAAGTATTATTAATATTATTATTTTCTTTAATACATTTTTTTATTGAAATCTTCAAAAAGTGCATTGAAAACAAACATACGTGTGCAAAACAATGTAGAAGAACATATAAGAAAAGATTTAAACAAATAATAACCACAGAAATAATGATACTGTACATACCAATAGAATGCAAACTCAATCAGCAGTAAATTTGAACTGTATAAACTTTATTACCACATTAAAACATCATAATGAAGAATCAAAAGGACATCCAAAAAGATAACCCCCCAAAAATGCAGTGGTTATACAGAATGGACACAAGATGGGATAACATTGCAATGAAGAAAAAAGGGTGAGGGAAAGAAAAGAAGGGAAGAAATGAGGAGGTATGGGGAAAGGAGAGGGGGTGGCGGGCTATTCATAATTGTTACATGTTTTGTTTCATTTTTATTTTGCCTGTTTTCACTTTCAAACTGTAAAAAAAACATAGATAGCTGGCAAACACCGAGGACAGAGCCTGTCATGCCTTACCGAAAACTCCCAAATTTGTGCCATTCATTACTTAATTTACCATGGCATTTTGGGTGGTCCTGCCAGCTCATTATCGGCTTTAGTTTGCCTGTAATAGATAAGATGTCCTGAAGGTTTCCTGGGACATTCAGCTCTACTGGTAACATTCAGTGGTTACTGATTTATCCAGTAGCCCAGTCTATTGTTCTATGATCATCAGTGATCTGCACTACTGAATTGATGTAACTTTCTATTTACGTTGTTTAAGCAGAACATTTATAATGGTAGTCTTTTTTGATCCTTTGTTGCTTTAATATAAAATATAATATACATGATGTATCATTTTACTTAAAATATGCCAGCAGGGTGGCACATCATAGACACAGAGGTTGACATCAATCCCACAAAAACCGCAGTGCAGATAAACAAGATAATTGAAGTGCCAGACTAGAATAGGACCTGTGAGTTCTAGCATAGTATGATCTGTGAGGTTGTTCTCATGTTACTCTGCTTTTTAGTAGATTAACCACTTAATGTTAGGACTGGTCTGCAGTTTGTGCTGCCACCAGGACTGTATTTACAGTTTGTGCTGCATGAGCTTACTGCGATTTAGTATAATGCTGTAATTTAGTATTGTTGCAGTGTGTACATACATTGTCCATACTGTACTAGCACTTTATAACCCCGAAAACTAGAATAAAGATAGAAACATAGAAGCATAGAATTTCACGGCAGATAAGAACCTTCTGACCCATCTAGTCTGAAGTAATGTAAATTAATCTTTTTAAGAATTAATGGAAAGGCTAAGACTTCAACGTCTTCTGACTGTTATTCCATATAATGACTCAGTGTTACAGCAATCCATGCAATGCAGTCATCGAGAATGCATCTGAATTCAAGGGAGTGGTTATGATTCCTTTGTGTTCAGTTTACCTACAGCCTAGAGAAGCAAGTAGCCCTTCCCATGTAAGAAAGTGGAGCAGAGAAGTACTGCTAAAAAGATGACTGTGACTATCTGTGACTATATGTGACAGTGGATCCAGAGACAGCAGCAAAGGTGGTGACATCATCACTACATTTTTGTAGGTATGTCTGGTCAACCTTGAATCTGTAAAATAGGATAAAGGAGATAGCACACTATTCTGCAGGTGTCATACCATAAGTTCTACAGTTAATGCTTCATGCACTCAGAAAAGACCAGGAGAGGTGTCTTTTACCGTACCTGACGCAACTCATGAATGTGCTTTCATTTGGTTTCTATGGAGACACTGAACACTTTCACTTGATTTAACAAGCATTCCATGCTGTGTTCTTGTATTCTGACTGTATTGGGAAATGCTGGTCCTGATGCCAAACAGCTACTATAATCTTAAATAAGAGCTAGGCAGCTAGTTTCTGTCCAGAGCAGTGAGTATGGTTGTGGAACCTCTGACTTCATTATCAGGTGCAGGCTCTATGTCTATAGTACCACTGTTATCACAGTTACCGTGTTCCACTGCTTCACAGTCAGTTCTACCCCAAGTTTACTCTGCTATCTGTATCTGTGATTTCAGGGTCTGGCCTAGTGGTGCCAGTGTCAGAGAGGGTATGCAGTCGGGAAACCGACGGACCTAATCCCGGCAGCCGGCTTCCCGACTGCTTAATCCCGGCGAGGGTTAAATGACCGGCGTCTACATCTAGACCAGCGCCCGGCATCCCGATCGAAGTGATGCCGGGCGCCGCTGTGGACAGCCGCGGGGGGGAGGGTTAGGTTTAGGGCTCCCGGGGGGGACTTAGGGTTAGGCACCCCCCGGGGGACTTAGGTGTAGGCGGCGGGGAAGGGGGGGGTTAGGGTTAGGCACTTAGAGGGGGGATTAGGGTTAGGCACTGGGGGGGGGAAGGTTAGGGTTAGGCACCCCTAAGGGAGGGTTAGGGGGTAGAACTAGGTTAGTAAGCACTTACCTGGGACGATCGGGATTTTCAGCCTGTTCGGGCAGCCACTGTCGGGATTTGAACCACCGGCCTGGAGTCCGGCGGTAAATCATACCGATTCCGTCAGGGAGAGACATGATTTGTTGAAAATTCAGAGCACAGTTGTTAAATGACAGCTCCAGAGAAGCATATTTGGGTATGGCCCCCACCATTAGGCTTACACCTGGCACTGATCAGATAATGCTGAGAATGGAATATGTGGACATTACCACTTTGCTGCCTGTTCTAAAGTCTGGTTTTCTAGCTCATATAGGAGAAGTGATACTAATAGTGAGGAATGGGTGCTACTAAATTACCCTGGAAATGCCATATGCACCTAACTTAACTCCTGACAGTCCCATGTAGTCAGGACAGGACAGCAGGACAGTCCCTGCAAATCGTGTTTGTCTTGCCTGCAGGAATGTATTTCCATATCCTGCTTAAAGGGCATATTTTCAAAGCATTACTACCATTTAGTAGTGGTCGTTATATAATGGATGCTGAAACTGGTGTGAGCAGTGCCATCAACTGGAAGCTTTTAGTGTGCATCTTTGTATTTGTCTGCACAGCCACGCATAGGGGGTCATTCAGACCCGGTCGTTAGCGCCGATGCGCTCGGACCGGGTCGATGGCCCGCCACAGGGTCTCGATCCAAAGGGGGCGAGCTGTCGATGTTGATTGATAGCTCGCCCCGTTTGGAAGGCGTGCCGGGGGGGTGGCAGCCCAAACGGGGGCGTTCCCATGGGAACGCCTACCGTTTGGGGGCGGCCCCACTGACAGTGTCAGTGGAGAGCTTCCGGCTCAGACAGAGCCGAAAGCTCTCCGGGGCTTACGACAAGGGAGACCCTACCCTAGGGTCTCGTCGTAAGCCCCGATGGTCGCGATGGTCTTGACCATCGCGACCATCACCTTAGGCGGTCATAAGGCTGTGGGTGTTAACCCACAGCCTTACCACCGCAAAGGAGGACGTCTTGAAAATTCTAGACGTCCTCCCCTCATTCAGACCGATCGCACGCTCTGTGCGACCGGCTCTGAATGAGGTCCATAGTCACTCCCAGCATCACACGGTCCTGGCTTTTGGTAACGGGCTATTGCTGAGACAATCAACAGAGTCTGCGGTATTCTGACTAGTGTCGGGATTCTGGCGTCGGCATTCTGACCACCGGAATCCCTGCTGTCGGGATATGGAGCAGCCTTTGAGGCTCTGCGAAGCTCAGTACTGAGTAGTGTGTGTGTTTTTTCTTTATCATACTGGGAATTGCAGCTATCCGAAATCATTACTTACATACACTCTGTAGCAGACATTAACAAAATATAAACTTTGTACATGTTCTGAACTTTCTTCTTGCTGTGGCAGGCACTGTATATTTTTTCCCATACAGATAACTGAACAATAAGGGAAGATGATTTTTGCACAGTAGATTTATGTTGCATTCACTTTTTAGAGAGTGAATCTAATCTATGAATTTAGTTACTTTCATTAAAAAAAAATTATAAAAAATAAGTCCTTATAAGGTAAGTAGGTATTAGTTCTGTTACACTGTCAGCCCCTTCACTTGTTCCTGCAGTGAGCAGCTGGTAATCTGAGTGATGAGAGATGGGGAAAAGCACGTTGGGAAACAGAAATTGAGGTGAATACCCTTGTTTTTGCCTCCACTATAATGGCACCATTTGAAACAAATCACCTTATTGCAGGAACAGCCCTGTCTAACATCAGCCCCCTGAAGTCAACAGATAGTACTGAAAATATCATATGGTTTGTGACTCTAATGTATACAATGTGCAGCAATGGCTCCTGTATGGTCCTAACATCAGTCATATTGACTACACATACTGCTATGTATACAGTATATCTATTACTACATGTATAAGGGGGAATGAAGTACAATATCTACACATCATTTGCACAGAGACTTTATTTTCTCAGTGTAGTTGCACATTCATTTATAGGGGATATGGATCACAGCTTCTAAAGAGTTGAGAAGTGGAGAAGTTTCCCATAGCAACCAATTAGCTTCTAGCGAGCATTTATCAAGTGCATTTTAAAAAGTGATAGGTAGGAGCTGATTAGTTGCTATGGAAAACTTGTCCACTTAGCCAATATTTTTATAGAAGCTTCAATACATCTCCCACATACTCTTTGATGGGTGCACACTGGGTGTGTTGCTTCTTGGCCATTTTGCAATGGTGTCTGAATGCCGGGTATGGTGCATGAATCAATAGGAAGCCACAAGTCTGTGTGCACAGCAGTTTGCCTCTAACTTGGTCCTCAAGTCACACTAAGCATATCCATGCTGGAGCACAGATGGCTAAATCAAAATGGCTGATTAAGTCACCCTGTGCTCAAACATGGATGCACTTAAAACCTGAACTGTTACTGTGCCTTGGGGGGCAAGTTCGAGAAGCTCTGTGGAGATGCTTTCAGCTGGGATTTGTGAGACGAATAACAATAACCAAGAAAAAAAATCGTCTACTCATAGCCGCCCCTAGGGAACCCCTGAGGTAAGATGTTTTTCACCTTTCTCGGAAATTCATCTTTAAGGAATAAACCTGGCTTTTATAAAAGTACATAAAGGGGGAGATTTATCAAATCTTGGAGAGAGATAAAGTAGAGAGAAAGTGCTTAACAATCAGCTTCTTTTACAGGCTGTGCTAGAAAAATGACAGAAGCATGGTACTTTAGCTCTCTACTTTGTCTCTCACCAGGATTTGATAAATTTTCCCCATAGTGTATTTAAATTGAATTTAAAGAATAAATATATTTTTCTATGGCCTACTTCAGGACATTACTCGATAGTACTACAATGTAATATCTGTATTTTTAATTTTATTTTAGAATGTTCTCCACAGGCTTTGTAAATTCTGTAATTGTAGCCTTTGAAAAGAGAGTTTCACAAAAGCAATTAGGCATGATTGATTAAAGTCCTTTCTTGGTTAATGTTAATTTATATTTAATAAATGACTTCATTTTCAGACTAAAGTAATAATTTAGAATCTCTGCTCTCTAGAGAGTACGTGAGTCTCAGCTCGGATAACTACAATCCCTGTAGTGGTGCTCACCCACGTTTACCACCCACATATGTCTTGTAGTTTGCACCACCAGGATGATGTAACTGGCATTACATGGTGTAAAATGTAACTGCAGTTGACAGTTTATTAATGATTTTAAATATTATTTTATTTTGTTTTTGTTTAATAAAAGCCTACAGTTTCTATAGTACTGTAAACATAATAGATGTGTAAAAATGCTAAAAGCATTTGTGGGAGTACTGTATGTATATATTTAGAGAAAAGATAAAGAGCTAACACAAAAACATAGAGTAAAGTTTCATTGTCCACATATGTGGGTCTGATTTTGGGACTAGATTTTAGGAAAATTTATATTTTATACACAGAAGAGTCAGCCAGATTATTTAAAACTAACAGGATTAGTCACAAAGGTTAGAGACCTGTAGTGAGTTTGCTGGAGTACCAGTGTGAATTGCAGCCATAAGTTTTGGAGTTGTGCATAGTAAGAGATGTTAAGGGGTATATTTACTAAAGGTAATTTTTAATTGATTTTGATCAATTTAAACTCGATCAAAATCGATTATCGATGTTGTCTTTTTGGGGCTAAATCACACATTTACTAATACTTTAAAAAAAAAATCAAAAATAGTTTGTTGGTAAATGTGTAATTTAGCCCCAAAAACGAGTAAAATCGACATTTCGTTAATATACCCCAAAAGCCCTGTACACACTTGACGATGTGTGTATGGGGCGATGCCAGATGCGGGGGGGGGGGGGGGGGGTGACGGCATAGGTAAGTGCAACGACGAAAGCTGGCGCGCAGGGGGGGGGAGCGGGGCCAGTGGCAGGCTGGGCCGGGGGGCAGGGTGCCATGTGCCCCCCGGGCTGCAGCGTCATGCGGGTCGCGGGCAGTCTGTGTCACTGTGACACAGACTGCACCGCGTGTGTAGCGCTGACTGGACGGAGTTCGGTCAGTGCTACACAAGTGACACAAGTTTGTTTTGATCAGCAGCCAATGAGAGTCTGTCAGGCTCTCATTAGCTGCTGCTGTGCCCACTGCAGGAGCCGCTCCATCTTCCGGCTCCCACAGTGGGCAATGGGAGAGGCGTCATGATGTCACTACGTCTCTCCCATAATGCAGAGCGGCCTGGCCCAGGAAGGACAGACGGAGGAGCGGATGGCGACGGCGGGAGCGGGGATTCAGGTAAGTGTTTTTTGTTTTTTTTTACTATGTGTGTCTACTGGGGGGGGAGGCTGGCACTACAAGGGGGGAGACCACTACTGGTGGCACCACAAGGGGGGAACCACTACTGGAGGCACTGCAAGGGGGGGGCTACTACTAATGGGGGCAATACAAGGGGGGGACTACTGGGGGCACTACAAAGGGGGAACCACTACTGGGGGCACTACAAGAGGGAGGGACTACTACCTGGGGCACTACAAAGGGGGAACCACTACTGGGGGCACTACAAGAGGGAGGGACTACTACTGGGGGCACTACAAGAGGGAGACCGCTACTGGGGTTACTACAAGGGGGAGATCACTACTGGGGGCACTACAGGGGGGGGCACTACAAGGGGGGACCACTACTGGGGATCATAACTGGGGGCACTTCAAGGGGGGGACTACAACTGGGGGGACTACTACTGGGGGCACTACAAGGGGGAGGACTACTACTACAAGAGGAGACTACTACTGGGGCACTACAAGGGGGGGACTACTACTACTATGGGCACTACAAGGGGAGGGGACAACTACTAGGCGCACTGCATAGGGGGGAGGGGACTACTACTAGGGGCACTACACAGGGGGGAGGGGACTACCACTGGGGGCACTGCATCGAGGGACCACTGCTGGGGGCTCTATAAAAAGGGCAATACTGGGGGTACTGCATAGGGGGGAGATTACAACTGGGGCCACTATTTAAGGGGCACTGCATAAGGGTTACCACTATTGGGGGCACTGCATGGGGTGTGGACTGCTACTGGGGGCACTATATAAGGAGCACTGCATAGGTGGTACCACTACTGGGAGCACTATATAAGGGGCTTACTACTGGGGGCACAAGGGTCACTGCACAGGGGGGACCATTACTGGGGGCACTGTATAAGGGGCACTGCATAGGGGGGATCACTACTGGGGGCACTACTGGAGGCCTGCATAAGGGGGTCCTCTCCTGGGGCACAGGGGGGGACTGCATATGGGCACCACGACGGGGCTGTCTCTAATCTTTATTTTTACTTTACATTAATCCCATATGGCCAGCCTCCTCCCTGGAACACTTGAGGGGGGGGGGGGGCCGTAGCACGCACGTTCTTTGGGCACCCTGGCTACACGCTACTCCTCTGCCAGGGCTACCTGCATGCATTTGCCCCCCAGGCTAAAAGTTGCCAGCCAGCCCCTGAGCGGGCCATGCTGCATTTGGCAGCATGGCATCGTTATCGATATCCCCAGATTGAGCTGCATGTTCAGATGATTGGGAATATCGTTAACGACCCACGGGATCATACACACATTGAACGTTATTGTTCATTTCGTTCATGAATATCGTCCAATGTGCACGGGGCATAAGAGAGAAGGAAAGCTATATGTCGCAGGCACAGTGGAAAGGCCTCAGTGGCTTATTAATATAGCACAGCTTGCAATCCTGGGCATGCAATATGTAAATAGTGTCTGAATCCATATGTTTTGACTGTGTTCCAGTTATATTTTATTACATAGAAATGTTTGCATCACATCACCATACCTCCCAACTGTCCCTTTTTTCTGGGACAGTCCCGCTGTCCCGCCCGCGGGCCGCAGTGTCCCGCAGTGGGGGGGAAGTTGGGGAGAGCACACCCGCTGCTCTGCCTAGCAGAGCAGCGGGTGTGCAGAAGGTGAACAGAGGCCGTGCGCATCGCACGGCATCTGTTCACTAGCGTGGGGAGAGACTGGGGGGCTGCCCAGCATCTCTGAGTGCTGGGCACGCCCCCTATAGTGACGAAAACGGGGGGAAGCAGCGAGGCTCCGCCTCATATTCAGTTGACCCCGCCCCTTTTCAGAAGCCACGCCCTTTTTTCGGACTCCTTCCCATTATGAAAAGTTGGGAGGTATGCATCACAGGACATACAAGTGGTTCCAAACTCCTTTCTCTAGACACCTTAATTGTTCACGTTTTAAGGATATCCACGCTTAAGCACAGGTGACTTAATAATACCTCAGTCAGTTTAACTTTAATTATACCATCTGTGCATGGATATCCCTAAAGCCTGGATTGTTAGAGTGCCTTGAGGACCCAGTTTGGGAACCACTTGATCATAAAGTTATAAAATATTTACATCGAAATCCTGATCATAGTGAGTAAATTGAAGTCAGAATTTCAAGGTTTTGTTAAGAATACAAAGCTACGTTTCAGGCTGTTTCTGCTTAATTGAGGGCCTGATTCAGACCCGCTCGCGAGTGCTATGCGCTCACGAGCGGGTCGATGTGTGGCCACTGCGCATGCGCACGTCGGAGCCGGCTCCGACGTGCGCATGCATGAGACCCGGCAAGCGACGGGCGCTCCGTCACTCCGGGCCTTGCACCAAAAGGGTGCGGCTGTCGATTTTGATTGACAGCTCACACCGTTTTGGAGGCGGGCAGCGGGGGCGGCTGGCCAAACGGAGGCGTTCCCGACGGAACGCCTGCAGTTTGGGGGAGGCCCCACTGACATCACAAGTGATGTGAGTGGTGAGCTTCCGCCTCTAATAAGAGCCAGAAGCTCACTGGGGCTTGTGGGAACGAGACCCTACCTCTTGCGGTCACTGTTACGCTGTTTGACTTTTGTAATCCACTCCCTCCTGTCCCTTGCCAAGACCCCGAGTCTCTGCCCCTTTCCTAGTCTATCCTGTCTCAGTCTGAATTATTTTCTTGCATCCTGGCCAGGAGCTCCGCAGGGACCAGACACTTCCTCTGTCTGGTATGTGCTAGTGGAGGTGTGAACATGTTTAAATGTTATCTAGGGTACAGGTTCTCAAACTTGGTCCTCAGGACCCCAAACAGTGCATGTTTTCCAGGTCCCCTCACAGCATCGCAAGTGAAATAATCTTTTAAAATGTGTCAGTGAGTAATGACTACACCTGTGCTCCTGCTGGGTGACATGGAAAACATGAACTGTGTGGGGTCCTTAGGACTGAGTTTGAGAATCACTGATCTAGGGGAATAGAATACTTGTTCAATGGGGAGGGGTGTATTTGTTTTTTACTTTGGGGGGGTTAATACTGTCTGTGCTGGGGCTGGTGTATTAATGTGTATGCGTGGGCATAATTATTGTGTTTCTCTGTGTGTAAGGGGTCTATTCATATTATCTGTTATATGTTGGTCAATGATGGTCTCTGCATTATCTTGCGGTCACTGTTACGCTCTGTGCATTATCTGGCAGTCACTGTTACACTCTATGCATTATCTGGCTTTCACTGTTACGCTGTATGCATTATCTGGCGGTTACTGTTACGCTGTATGCATTATCTGTGGGTCACTGTTATACTATGCATTATCTGGCGGTCATTGTTACGCTCTTTGCATTATCTTGCGGTCACTGTTACGCTCTGTGCATTATCTGGCGGTCACTGTTACGCTCTATGCATTACCTGGCGGTCACTGTTACGCTCTATGCATTATCTGGCGGTCAGTGTTATGCTCTATGCATTATCTGGCGGTCACTGTTACGCTCTGTGCATTATCTGGCGGTCACTGTTACGCTCTATGCATTATCTGGCGGTCACTGTTACGCTCTATGCATTATCTGGCGGTCAATGTTACGCTCTGTGCATTATCTGGCGGTCACTGTTACGCTCTATGCATTATCAGTCGGTCACTGTTACGCTCTATGCATTATCTGGTGGTCACTTCTTTAAAAATGCTTCTTTATTTGCTGCAAAATGCTAAATAGTTTCTGCCATGTTGGTAGATATAATAATAATGCAGCTGTCATTATATTATAGTTTGTATGTGTTACTGATACAAATGTTCCTGGAAAAAGGGCACTACTACTGTGGCATGTGTATCTACTACTGTGGCTTTATGTGTATAATGGGCACGACTGTGTGTCATAACGTGAATAAGGGGCACTACTGTGTGTCATAACGTGAATAAGGGGCATTACTGTGTGTCATAACGTAAATAAGGGGCACTTTTGTGCGTCATAACGTGAATAAGGGGCACTACTGTGCGTCATAACGTGAATAAGGGGCACTACTGTGTGGTGTAATTTGAATTGAGGGCATTTATGTGTTGTCAAGCCCCTTACTTATGAGAGCACACCTCTTCGTGGCGTGCTGTCCCTTTATAGATTATGGGTGGGAGGGTGCAAATTTATAGTTTGTAGGGGGGCGCCGAACACCCTAGCACCGGCCTTGCTCCTCATAATGTAAAAATAGAAAATCAGAGCTACTCTGAGACATTGACACTGGTCAATTATCTCATTCTTCTAGGCCAGGAATCTTGTACATTTTTGTTTTCTTGAGAACTGGAGAATAGCACCATATAAAATGATTATTATTATTACCCATTACTTCTCAATTTCTTCAGTTCTTATTTCATCCAAGACACTTGGTAAAGATATTTTGTACCAGACCATACATCATTTACTTGATCAGTGCTTTTGACAGGGTTAGGGACTTGGGCTCAATAGAAGGCAGCAGAAAATTGGTGGTGAGTTGGGATCGGCTAACAAACAATAATATATAAATATAAATTTAACCTACTTTTATGTGACATTGACATCTATTTTATTCAGCGTGTCCAATATCTCTGATTAATCGACCACACACATGGGTTGTGCAGACAATCAAAGCCTTTCCCTCCAGCCACAAGCAACTGAGACTAAAGTGCAGTGTGTATTACAGAGTTTTATAATTAGAGAAGTCATTAAGGTTTTAGATCATCTTGTTTATGTTTAAACGCAGCCTCGGGTAATATTATGTAGTTTTCTGTTCATTTAGATTGTAATTTACATGCAGTGATGTCATTTATGTCTATTAATCTTTAATCTGATGTAGCTTTCCACTTCTCATGGGCTGGAACTACAAATGACGTGGCACAGGGCAATAAACAATATTGATGCTCAGACATTCATCTACACTAAAGTCAAGTATACATTAAACAATGTGTGTACCTAGTGACGGCAGATGAGACGGCACGATATATCGGATGGGTCGTACACACTACATGATATATATCGTTCCCACGCTGCATCCAGAAGCATGGTGACAGCCGCTGGATCTTCAGATTGGCCTGCACTATAAGCAGATCCAAAGGAAATACGAACGATACACGGAAACGCGCAATAGTGCATACACACTGCAGACAATTTGTCGTTCCGATTAGCCTCAAAATGACAAATCGTCCAATATACTGTTTAGTATGTACCCAGCTTAAGATTTCCATTGAAAAAAATATTTTATTTTAAAAACTATTTTAAAAATCCTCTCAGTGATTACAAACAAAATGAAATGATGAACAAAGGTTCTCTGTATTTTTGTTTAAAATGAGAATAGTACAATTATTTATTTAAGAGAGTGTTGTTGCTGTCAGTATAGGCCCTAAGTAGGAATGGTTTGTATATTATTGTGAGTTGCTAATCGAGCTGAAATTCCAAGGAATGGATTCTTCTGTTTATGAGACTAATTAGGCTTCTGTGCCTAAGATATTAATTAGGCGTTTGTTAACACCAAGACAGAGGTATGTATATTACTCTGCTGCTGCCTCTCTGGTATAAACATGTCAATAAAAGTCAAATTATTGCTACTGTTTATATTTTATTCATCTTCCTGCAGGGAAAATAGAAATCTTTGCAACTGTTGTTGCCCCCGGTAACGGGATTCTGCCAGTTCCTTTTTTTTTTTTTTTTTTACCTAGTTGATTTATAGCCTGCATTTTACAATGTTCATTAAAGAAAAAGGATGTAAAACCTCTCTACTGAGATCTGACCTCATGGTACACGGATGTGGTCCCCTGAGTCCCTCAGATCTGGTAGTAATGCTTAGTGCTTTCTGTAACACTATTGGAAAGTGAACATACAACATATGTTCTGATTAAGCTATTATAATCTCAGTGACAGTTTACGTGTGTGTGCTGTAAATGCAGAGATTTGAAGAAATGCAGTTATGGAATTTTTTTTACCTAGAATCTTTCCACAGGTTGCGTAGTTACCATGACATCCAATTTGCAATATTATTAAAACGGAGGCCAGTTATAGAGGGAAATGTATCACCTGGTTAATAACGCTAATATTGCTTGCTTAGCTTAATCTCTGTCAGGGAAGAGGTGCTTTGGAACAAAGCAATCAATATCTACAAGGTGCCAGGATTATGTGCAGAAAGTGGTCCCTGTGAAATAAATATTTGCAATGATGTACATATTTTCAATTATGTGTGCATTAAACATACGTATATAGTGGTATTGCTCACAATGTCTAATATGTTATTTGTTCCAGTTGTCAGTTTGTTTAATAAAAGTCATGTATATATATTATATACATATATAAGTGTCGATGGAAGGCACTTCTGAATATTGAATTAAAAACATAAATTAAAGGAAAAACTGACCCGGACCAACGAGTATGTTCAACGTTTCCTGAATTACTTAATTTCGTCAGGAACTACATATATATATATATATATATATATATATATATATATATACAGGAGTTTGATGGGAAAGGTAGGGCAAATTAAATTAAGACTTGGGACTTTGGGGCATATTTATATATATATATATATATATATATATATATATATATATATATGTGTATATATATACAGGAGTTTGATGGGAAAGGTAGGGCGAATTAAATTAAGACTTGGGACTTTGGGGCATATTTATTAAGTTGAAATAGAAGTTAATCACCCTGAAAACAAGATGCAACTGCTGTCAGAATAGGCCCTTCATTAGATTGCAAATGGCTTGTATATTATTGTGAGTTGCTAATCAAAATGCTGAAATTCCAAGAAATGTATTCTTCTTTTAATGAAACTAATTAGGCTTCTGTGCCTAAGATATTAATTAGGTGTTCTCAATACACCAGGACAAAGGAATATATATTACTCTGCTGCTACCTCTCTGGTATAAACAAGTCAATAAAAGGATTTGGAGGGTCTTTGGGGCAAATTTACACTGAAGTGCTAAAAGTCATGGGATAGCAGTATGTAAAGGTAATGATAGGTGGTGTCACCGTACTGTGATATCTTAGAAATACCCAGACCTGCACTAATTGTAATCGACATTGCGTGAGTCAATTTGAACAACAGCTAGGCTGCTGATGACAAGACGATGTGAATTATTGTTTGAACGGGGCATGATAGTGGGTGCCCAATGGATGGGACATTCCATTTCCGAAGTTGTGCGAATATACAGCATTCCTCGATCTACGGTGTCACATGTATACTGGGAAAATATCATGGAAGGCATTACCACCCACCGACCATGGGTGCTCAATGATCGTAACCAGCAGTGTCTGCCCAGAATTGTCCGTGGTAACAGACAAGTGACACTGGCTCAAATCACATCCACATTCAGTGGAGGAGGTATCACACATATCCAGCAGGTCAGTGCAACATTCATTAGCTTCCATGGGATATGGGAGCAGAAGACCCACCAGTGCCCCTGTTAACACTACAATACCGAACACAGCGCCTCACCTGGCGCGCCCTAACCACAGGTTTCTCGCACATTTCTGCTCGCACCCACCTGAGGGTGCGAGTAGAAATGCTGTCGCCATCGGCTATCGCGCACAAACTAAGCAACAATAGAATTGCTCCGTCGGACGCCTTAAAAAAATTGCCGCTGGTAAAACAATTTAATCACCCCCACTGTGTCAGAAAACAATAACATACAGTATTTATCTTAAAGTCATGAAAAATAAACAAATGAAAAAAAAGTCTGGTGAATACTCACCCCACACCCCACTCGGAGAGGGTATATTTAGTGATGCCAAGTCTTTACATATCTTACTTCAATATTTTAATGCCAGTTATACAGTTTCCCATATTTATATATGGTAAATAAGTAAAATTGTGCAGAAATTAGGAAAAAAATTGTGCAGCAAATTTAGCAAATTAATAAACTTACCATGTATAGTTTGTAATTATACATCTATCAACTGCTAACTAATGCATGAAAAGGTTTCTTATGTACAATATAAACTCCTGCAAGTCCTATTTCTCATGCATTAACATGTGCCTACCATTGTTTGTAATATTATAAGTGCATTGCATGTGAAACGCATGGAAAACCCGTTAAAACCACATCACTTCCATGCGTATAAAGGGGGTCATTCAGACCCGCTCGCGAGCGCAGGACGCTCGCAAGCGGGTCGATGTTCCCCCACTGCGCATGTGCACGATGGAGGGAGCTCCGTCGTGCGCATGCGCGAGACCCGGCGAGCGACGGGCTCTCCCTCGCTCCGGGTCTCGCACCAAAGGGGGCGTGCTGTCGATGTTGATTGACAGCACGCCCCCTTTGGTGGGTGTGCTGGGGGCCTGCCTGCCAGACGGAGGCGTTCCCATGGGAACGCCTACCGTCTGAAGCCGGCCCCACTGACATCACTAGTGATGTCAGTGGGAGTGATTTTGACTCTGATAGAGCCAAAATCACTCCAGGGCTTGCGGCAGCGAGACCCTACCGCACGGTCTCCGTCGCAAACCCGATGGTCGCGATGGTCAAGACCATCGCGACCATCATCATGGACGCTCGCATATGCTGTGAGTGGTCACCCACGGCTATCCGAGCGGCCAGGAGGCCGCTCCATTTTCATGGAGGAGGGCACTGATTCAGAGCGAGCGCTCTGGTCAGAGCGTTCGGCTCTGAATCAGGCCCAAAGTGTGCACTGTTTTGCATTTTACCCATTTCCCAGCTCATTTGTGTGGACCAGCTATTTAGTGTTTTTCTCTTCCGAGTGCAGGTTACAAACAGTAAAAATGACTGCTCGTTGTCCTAATGAGATCTATAAGGTGTTTGCTGAGATAAATCTGGTGAAGTTACATTCCTATGGTACTGTAGGCCAGCAGGTGCCTACTTTTGCTTGGCTTGTAATTTCTTTGCACAAATCTCCCATTAATGTATTATTTGATCCCTGTAGTTTCAATGCACAAGAAAAAGACAATATGTTCCCTTGTGCATATTATGACTTGTCACAAGATGGAGCACAAGACACCGGAACACTTCAGTATGTGAGATGTAACCAGCATAGACACATCCTGTTCCTTTCATGAATACATAACGTATGGATAGAGACTGAGCATAAGCGATGTGATCACTGACATCACACTCATCATTTATTCTTAGTTACAATCTATTTCTGGAGGTGTAAGCTGTGATAGTAAAACGTTACCCTGATGTCAACACAACGTGTATGGTTCCTAGAGATTGTTCAAAGTTAAAGGGAAAATGTTGATAAGTGTATTGTGTTTGAGAAAGACAAGTTAATTAATTTAGATGTTTCCATTTTAATTATTCATCTGACAGCTCAAGACAATACCCAATAAATTCTTAACTCAGTGGTTCCCAAACTTTTCTGAATCAGGTGCCCTAGAGTATCAGCATTGTTTTCACGGCACCCCTAATCCAAAAGTTTATTATAGAGAATTTCAGAAGAAAATGTACATTACATTGGCCATAAATAATTTGATTTGGTGCTGGACCACTAACCTGAGGCACCCCTGTAAGTTTTCCGAGGCACCCCAGGGGGCCACGGCGCACAGTTTGGGAGCCACTGCCTTAACTCACTGATTGCAAATATATCAAAAATTAAGGCCAAGTATTCATGAGGCTGGAAATATCCCATGTGCTTTCAGTATTGTAGTCACTATGGGGAGATCTGTTCAACCTTCTAAAGTGGAGAAGTGCCTATAGCAACCAATCAGATTCTATAATGTTATACAATGTGATAAATGATAGGTAGAAGCTGAAGGCTGCTATGGGCAATGTCTCCACTTGTCCTCTTTAGAAGGTTTGATACATATACCCATATGTTCCTGAGAGGGTTATTAGGATGAGAATAGTTCAGTCTAGAGCAGAACTGCATCTACTGGAAAATCTGCACCAACAGCTAATGTACATATAGGTGTGTATATGTGACAAAGATGTCTGTAAATCTGTCAGAGTTCAGCCGGGGATCGGCCGTCCCTTACCGTCCCGCCAGGTTCCTCTGACTTCCCGGGCAGTCGGGCGGCTGGTGCGGCGACGTGGGAGGTGCTGAGCATTCTCCCTGATGCTGGTGTCTCGGGCGGCCTGGTGCGCGGGGATCTGAGTCCCTGTCATGGGAACCGCCATGACACTTCCTTTTCTGACTGTCCTTCCTTCCCTGACAGTCTGGCCGGTCAGCTGACGCTGTGGACCAATCAGTGGGCTTCCAGGGGTATATATCCGGCTCCTGTGTATCAGGTAGTTGGCTGAACAACCATTGTCGCTGCTAGTGTTTACTAGTGGTCTCTCGTTCCAGGTTCCCTTGCTTCCAGTGATCTATTCCTGTGTGCAGCTATATCGTTTATCTCACCAGTGCTTTACCACCTCAGCCTGTGAGCAGCTATATCGTCCATCTCACCAGTGCTTTACCACCTCAGCCTGTGTGCAGCTATATCATCCATTTCACCAGTGCTTAACCACCTCAGCCTGTGTACAGCTATATCATCAGTGCTTAACCACCTCAGCCTGTGTGCAGCTATATCATCAGTGCTTTACTAACTCAGCCTGTGTGCAGCTATATCATTCATCTCACCAGTGCTTTACCACCCCAGACTGTGTGCAGCTATATCATTCATCTCATCAGTGCGTTACCACCTCGCCTGTGTGCAGTATACCTCCATTCCACCAGTGCGTTACCACCGCCGTCTGTGTGCAGTATACTATCCATTTCACCAGTGCTTTACCATCACAGCCTGAGTGTAGTTATACGTACCAAAATCTCCAGCGTTATAATCTCTGGCTGGCTCCAGTACTACTACCCACCTCGTTACTGGACTCTGTGGTCCCTACCTACGTGTTACAGTATTGCACCGTGGTGCACTCTTTCTGACCGGCAACCTGGTAGAGTGTGTCCGCAGTGCACACTTCCTTGTACCTCAAGTACAGTGTCCCTACGTGCCCCTTACTGGCACCGACCCTTTGGGCCACGAGTGTTCGTCTCTCCTTTTTCCCGCAGGCTTTGGTCACCTAGTCAAAGGATTGCGACCTGCTTACGAGGTGCAGCTCAAGCTCATATCCCGATTGGTGGGGTCACTGGCAAACACCATCTCGTAGGTTAGATTCCGCACCTTTGACTAGGTCTCGCCAACGACCAAGACCCGTGGATGCGGAGGTCGTACATTCAAGCCCCTCGCCTCCATTTCCTCCCGCAGCCTCAGGCCTCAGCTTCCAGAAAACCGAATCCCAGCGTGACAGTTTGTTCAGGCCCAATGGAAGCTACAGGCTCCCCAGGTACTGGGAATCTCCAGGAGCTAACGGCTCGCATGGATAACCAAGAGGCGGCACAGCAACATGTGGCCCAGTACCTATAGGAATTATCTGGTCAGCTCCTGTCTATTCAGAACACTCTGGCAGCTATGTCTCATGCTCCACCTTCTGTCGCTCCTACGGTTTCTCCTGTATTACCTTCGGGGGTCGTTCCTCAAAAATCCCGTTTGCATTTGGCTACTCCAGAGAGGTTCGATGGTACTCCTCAACGATGTTGTGGTTTCATAAACCAGTGTGAGATCCAGTTTGAATGCCTACACCAGAATTTCCCTACCTCCCGGTCTAAGGTGGCCTATGTAATTTCATTACTAACCGGGGCAGCTCTGGATTGGGTCTCCCCCTTGTGGGAACGAGTAGATCCGCTCGTATCTAGATATGAAGAGTTTGTGGCAGCTTTCAAAAGTATCTTCGATGAACCCAGGAGATCTGTCTCTGCTTCTTCAGATTTGCTTCGTGTCCGTCAGGGTACCCGGTCCGTCGGGCAATATGTAGTACAATTTCAAACCCTGGCGTCCGAACTAAAATGGAACGAGGAAGCACTTAAGGCAGCCTTCCTACATGGCTTATCTGAGAGGATGAAGGATGAATTGGCATCTAGGGATTTACCTCCCACCTTCTCGGATGTTGTATCCCTCTGTATTAAAATTGACCTTCGCCATAGAGAGCGGTGGGGAAATAGGGGGCGTAGAGATCGTCCTCAAGATCGCCCATCCTTGGGACGTCATTCCTCTCCTTCCTTCTCTAGCAGTGAGGAGCCGATGCAAATTAACAGATCCCAGTTAAGTACCGCCGAACGGAACCGGCGTTTTCAAGATAAATTGTGCTTGTATTGTGCTGCTCCGGAGCACATATTAAGGAATTGTCCTGTATTGGCGGGAAACGCGAAACCCTAATTGATGTTGGGAGCATGCAATTGGGGGTTATTTCTGACTCCTCCCAAATAAATGACAGTTTATTGCCTGTGTCGCTCTCCTACCGGTCCAGGACAAGGATGGTTAAAGCCCTTGTGAATTCTGGGGCTGCCGGCAGTTTTATTTCTAAGTCACTGGTTCAGACCCTAGGCATTCCGGTGGTTCCATTGCCAAACAGATTACTGCTCTCTGGTGTAGATGGCAAGACTTTGCTAGGGAGATCTATTTCCTCAAAAACCCTGTCAGTGTTCCTCCAGATAGGATGTCTGCACCAGGAGACAATTGAATTTTTTGTTCTTCCCGACTCAGCCTATGAACTAGTTCTAGGACTCCCCTGGCTACAAAAGCACAATCCTACGTTTGAGTGGTCCAGTATGCAGATTTTATCGTGGGGTCCAAGTTGTTTCCATGGATGTCTCATCCAAGTACTCCCTGTCCGCACTAACGCGGTGTCCTCCAGTGGAAATATAAGCTTCCCCCCGTCTGACAAACCCAAGTGTTCCTCTGTTCTCGGTCTACCAGCATCTTATCAAGATTTTGCCGATGTATTTTGCGAACAGGCTGCGGATAAACTTCCACTTCATCGTTCCTGGGATTGTGGTATTGAGCACCTGCCGGGGATGACCCTCCTCGGGGTCGAACCTACCCATTATCAGTTCCAGAAACAGCCGCTATGGCGGCATTTATAAAAGAAAATCTAGCTAAAGGGTTTATCCGGCCCTCCACTTCTCCAGCAGGGGCAGGGGTTTTTTTTGTTAGCAAGAAGGATGGTGGGCTTCGGCCTTGTATTGACTACCGTGGTCTCAACCAGATTACTGTAAAGAATCAATATCCTCTGCCTCTGATTCCGGACCTTTTTGATTGAAAGTTCGCGGGGCCTATTTGTTCACCAAACTTGATCTGCGGGGTGCGTATAATTTAATACGTATTAAAGCTGGAGATGAGTGGAAGACCGCTTTTAACACCAGAGACGGCCACTTCGAATATCTCGTTATGCCCTTCGGACTCTGCAACGCCCCAGCGATATTTCAGGGTTATGTGAACGAGATCTTCCGGGATGTCCTCTATAGTTTTGTTATAGTCTATTTGGATGATATTCTAATTTTTTCCAAAAATTTGCAATTTGCCAGCATGTCCGCGAAGTCTTGTCACGCCTCCGGAAGCATCATCTTTATGGAAAAATATCCAAGTGCTTTTTCGAACAAACCTCGGTACCCTTCCTAGGGCACATAATTTCTGGAAAGACCCTCCGGATGGATCCGGAGAAGTTAAAAGCCATTTCTGACTGGCCGTTACCAAAATCCTTGAAGGCTACTCAACGCTTCTTGTTTTTTTCAAATTATTACCGGAGGTTTATACCAAATTTTTCCACACTGGTGTCACCTATCACAAATCTCACAAAGAAGGGTGCCAATCCCATTCGCTGGCCAGATACTGCCATCCAAGCCTTCCAAAAATTAAAAGAACCACTGCACCTATCCTGTGCCAACCCCAATTGGACAAACCGTTCACAGTTGAGGTAGATATTTCTTCAGTAGGGGTGGTGGCAGTACTGTCTCAAATCTCAAGTGATGGAAAGTGCCATCCCTGTGGGTATTTTTCTCGTAAGTTTTCCATTGCCGAAAAGAACTACGGAATTGGTGACCAGGAACTACTAGCAATGCGGTTAGCTTTAATGGAATGGCGGCATTTGTTGGAAGGAGCCAACTTTCCAGTTACCGTGATCACGGATCATAAAAACTTAATCTACCTCCAAACGGCTCACCGTCTAAATGCTAGATAGGCCCGTTGGTCATTGTTCTTTTCAAGATTTAATTTAAAACTTCAATTTCGTCCTGGCAGTCTAAACAGAAAAGCTGATGCTCTCTCACGGTCTTTCTTGTCCAGCACTCAGGAAGAGGATCATCAACGTTCCCGACCAATTTTAGATCCTGTAGTCTTCGCCTCTACTCAAATTTTGACTCCTCCACCAGGGAAAATTTTTGTGACCCCAGAACTACAGGGAAAATTACTAACTTGGGCTCATAGCTCTCTGCTGGCCATTCTGGTATCCTCAAGACTTACAAGTTCCTTCAGCGTTCCTATTGGTGGCCCACAATGAAAGGGGATATTCGAGAATTTATTCTTTCATGTGTAAAATGCGCTCAGCATAAGACTCCCCGCAAGAAGGCAGCAGGTCTCCTGCGACCCCTGTCCATTCCTAATACTACTTTTCTAAGATGGCACACTTTATTCCATTGATGGGTCTCCCTTCTGCTCCTCAGTTGGCAAGAGTCTTTGTTAAGGAAATATTCAGGTTGCATGGACTTCCTAAAGAGATCATTTCCGACCGCGGAGTTCAATTCGTAGCTAAATTTTGGAGAGCCTTATGTAGCACTTGTGAAACCTAGTTAAAATTTTCTTCAGCCTACCATCCACAAACTAATGGGCAAACCGAAAGAGTTAACCAAGAGCTGGAGACTTTCATAAGACTCTTCGTTTCCTCCTCACAAGATAACTGGCTGGATCTATTACCTTGGGCAGAATTTTCACACAACTTCAAATATCACACTTCCTCCAAAGCCACTCCTTTCTTTACGGTGTTTGGGAGACATCCTCGAGTCCCAGATTTTCAAAATTTACCTACAGTAGAGGTCCCTGCAGTTTCTAAATTGATGGAGTCTTTCGCAACCATTTGGAAGAGGGTTCATTCTTCTCTGAAGCAGTCGTCTAAGAACTACAAAAAATTTGCGGATAGACGACGTGTCGCTGTTCCACTGCTGAGAGTTGGAACATCCGATTGAAAGTACCCAGTATGAAGCTAGCCCCGCGCTTCATTGGTCCTTATCGTGTTCGCAAGGTCATCAACCCAGTCGCGTATAAGTTGGAACTCCCTCCTCAACTAAGAATATCCAATACCTTTCATATTTCTTTGTTGCGTCCTCAAGTGCGGAATCGTTTTCAAACTTCTGCTCCCAAGTTACCTCAAGTGCAAACTTCTCAAGGTACAGAGTTCGAGGTAGGGAGGATTTTGGACTCTCGATTTACCAAATCTAACAACCTCCAATATCTCATTGACTGGAATTGGTACGGTCCGGAAGAAAGGGCATGGATCAGAGCCACAGATGTTCACGCGCCTCAAATGGTTCGAGCCTTCCATATTAGATTTCCTAGTAAACCTGGTGGGTGTCTGGTGTCCACCCTGAAAGGTGGGGGTACTGTCAGAGTTCAGCCGGGGATCAGCCGTCCCTTACCGTCCCGGCGGCTTCCTCTGACTTCCCGGGCAGTCGGGCGGCTGGTGCGGCGACGTGGGAGTGCTGAGCATTCTCCCTGATGCTGGTGTCTCGGGCGGCCTGGTGCGCGGGGATCGGAGTACCTGTCATGGGCACCGCCATGACACTTCCTTTTCTGACTGTCCTTCCTTCCCTGACAGTCTGGCCGGTCAGCTGACGCTGTGGACCAATCAGTGGGCTTCCAGGGGTATATATCCGGCTCCTGTGAATCAGGTAGTTGCCTGAACAACCATTGTCGCTGCTAGTGTTACTAGTGGTCTCTCGTTCCAGGTTCCCTTGCTTCCAGTGATCTATTCCTGTGTGCAGCTATATCGTTTATCTCACCAGTGCTTTACCACCTCAGCCTGTGTGCAGCTATATCAACAAAGTACTGATCCTTGAGGTACTCCTCCACTGGTTACCAGCCCTTCATTAGAACTTACACCAATGACTTGGGGCCTGATTCAGATATGTACGTTAAAGCCTTAGCAGCTGCAATCCCACATACAGCTGCTGTGCGAAAATATGCAGATGCTGCAGACTCAGGGTTATGTATTGAGACGCCCACAGGACCATAGCAAATCCAAGCAACTACGTACACATACGCAGCTGCCGCCGCAGATCATTCCATAATTGGCCATCTGAGTAGCCCTATGGTCGCACTGAATGGCTGCCTGAACTGAGACATCAGAACCACTTTATCTGCTTATGGCGTCGGAACCACTTTATCTGTGTTTGGGATCGCAGGAGTAGGCTGAAAACGGTCGCATACACGCCTATGTTTTTGCTGCTACTACCCTTAATTGCCCCCAAACGGTCCCTGAATGTCAATCACTTTGCAACGAAATCCTCATTGCGAGCGGTATTGCCAAGGTACCTTGTCGCATGCGCAGTGCGACCATGACTCATGCACAGTCAACCGATAATTACTCAACTATGTAAATAGCAGCATTGCGTACATATCTGTATCAGGCCCTTGGTTCCCTGTTCTTTAGCTAAAACTTTTTCCATTCAATTGTCTTTCAGTGAGATTCAAACAATTTGGAGGTAAATTAATATATTTTGGGATACCCTATTTCCTAGCAAAATTGAAATCTATCCACTGACCAACCCTGATTTATCAGTTTCAGCCAAATCCTCTAGTTTTGTTTCATACGGTCTCAGATCAGCAAGTCCATGTGTATTATCTTGGATCTTATAACTTTTTTTGTATTATTTAAAAAATCAACAACTATGTGACTATCTTCTATTGATGTTAGACTCACAGGTCTATCATATTTCCATACAGATTTTTTTGTATAGTGAATCTACACTTATCATTCGCTAATCACCTATACTGTAAGTATAGCAGCTATTGGTTTAAAAGTTTAGATAGTGATCATACAATCAATACTCATGTTCTTAACATTTGGAAGTATACCATCTGATCCAGGGCTGCCATCAGATATTGCGGGGCCCAGTACAGATGAAAAAGAGAGGGCCCCCTCTTCCTTACCCCCAATGGCTTCGACCCATTGGACGTAGAGGACCAACAAACCATAGTTAAGGGGAGGGGGATCATTTAAGTTTAAAAAAAAAAGTAGCTCACAATTCTTTAAGCCAGGGATGGGGAACCTACGGCCCGCAGGGCCGTATATGGCCCGCACAATCATCTTGACAGGCCCGCCTGTTCCTACCTGCAGCCGCACGCTGCACACATGCACAACCCGGCCCTGTATAAAAGCAAACCGGATAGGATAGCATCAGCATCTTCTGCTGCCATCTGCCCTGGAGAAGCTGAGCGGATCAGCACTCGGGTGGAGCCCGGTGCATGCTGACTCCTCGGATATTTAAGCCAGTGATCTGAGGAGCCTGAAGTGAACTGAGCTGTCTGCTTCAGTCTCCTCTGATCACTGGCTGAGAGAGCCGATGAGTCATCAGTAAGCTACGCCCCCACCCCAGTCAGTGTGGTGTTCAGCTTCTCCAGGGACACTGGCATCCAGCGTCAGGCATGCAGACTAAGACGCAAATGAATGAAGATGACCCTGGATGACTTTTCCTTTCAGCGTTGGTACAGTTAAGGGGGAGCACAGTGTGGGTGACATTTGGGAAGGGAGGGCACAGTGTGGGTGACATGTGGGAAGAGGGTGCACAGTGTGGGTGACATATATATATATATATATATATATATATATATATAATATATATACATATATCAGGCACATTTTTAAGTCGATCATTTTGTATGGCCCGCGAATGATTTTATAAATATCCAATGGCCCTTGGCAGAAAAAAGGTTCCCCACCCCTGCTTTAAGCTGAGCTAAATTGTGGTATTAATTTTACACATAATTATCCTCACTCAAAATGACTACTCTTCACGAAACATGATAACAGAGGCTCTCAGGTAGCCACACTATTCAGCCAACAGCCTTGGTATTCTGTCATTGAAGACCTAATGGTCATGCAAGGAAAAAGGTAGCCATTCCACTTCTAATATGTCAAACAATATGTTTGAAATTCTGTCTGTCGGGATGCTACTGGTCAAAATACCGACAGCGGCATCCCCACCCATAGGAAGGAACGGTAAGTTTTCTTCTAGCCCCTACCCTACCATAACCCTCCCTCCCTGGTGCCTAACCCTAACCTTCCCCCCCTAGTGCCTAAGCCTAACCTCCCCGTACCCTAAAACTAACACCCCCTCCCCGGTGCCTAAACAAAACCTTCCCCTCTAGTGCCTAAACCTAACCTCCCCCTCCCCGCACCCTAATCCTAACACTCCCTCCCCGGTGCCTAACCCTAACCCTCCCCCTAGTGCCTAACCCTAACCCTCCCCCTAGTGCCTAACCCAGCACCCTAACTCTAACCTCCCCCTAACACCCTGATTCTTACCTTCGGAATGCAGATGTTCGGGATACTGTTGCCGGGATTCCATCCTGTCGGGATTTCGGCGCCTGGATTTAGACCGTCAGCATCCCGCACGCCGTGATGCCGACTACACGCCAGGGTGCCGACTACATCTCACAAAAAAGTAACATGCTAAACAATACATAAACAGTTTAACATACCAATTAACATGCCCAGTAAGATAGCCCTGTGCTGTGCCCATACAGATGCCTAGCATGTGCATAGAAGGGGATGTAGTCAGCATCCCGGCGTGTGGGATGCCGACGATCTAAATACCGGTGCCGGAATCCCAACAAACTTTTGCTATGGGGCTTTCAGATACCTAGTTACACCCCTGCACCTGATCCATGGGCTATCTCCTTTTTATAGAGTTCAACGAGTCTACTACTTGAGTCACACATCTTATATGGTAAATAGATTTGTGTGTACAGTAGAGTAAATAATTCCCTCCCTCTGGTCTAAGTGACCCTTTCTATTTTGAACTGTAAACAATGTAAATATAGCTATTTAGTAAGTCAGCAATTTCTTTGCTTCCTCCAGCATACTGTACTGAAAGTGTGTATCATTGGGATCAAAGATTCCTATGATTAGTTTTGTTTTTAAATATTCCCATTGTAGTGTATGAAAAATAAATAATAATTCTAACAGCTGTACCTGTATTCAAAATAAATAATAATGCTAGGTGCTTGGAGGGGATGTAGTCAGGAAGCCGACGGTCTGAATGCCGACCGCCGGCTTCCCAACTGTCAAATCCCGGCAAGGTACTAATGACAGGCATCAAAAACCCGACGCCTGTCATTAGACCTACGCCGGGAGCCTGACACCCGGCATACCGAACGAAGGTACGCCGGGCGCGGACAGCCGCGGGGGGGAAGGTTAGGTTTTAGGGCTCCCGCGGGGACTTAGGGCCAGGTACCCCCCCGGGAGGGTTAGGATTAGGCTAGAGGAAGGGGGCTAATAGGTACTAACGGGGGGAGGTTAGGGTTAGGCACCCTCCCCGGGAGACTTAGGTTAAGGCTGCGGGGACGGGGGGGTTAAGTTTAGGCACTTAGAGGGGCTTAGGGTTAGGCACTTGGGAGGGAGGTTAGGGTTAGGCACCCCTAAGGAAGGGTTAGGGGGGAAAATAGGGTTAGTTATACATACCTTATTAGTGGTCGGGATCTTCACCCCTGCCGGGCTTCCGCTGTCGGGATTTGAACCGCTGGCCATGTGGCCGGCGGTATTACCTACTACACCCGCTTGGAGGAAAGACTTGTTTTGGCAATTTTGCAAGTGGATTTTCACTTTTGCACTGATGCAGTACAATACAGTATATTTCCTGGTTGTGTTCACATTGCTAACATTACTCCTGCTCACTGAAGGGACTCATGTGGCTTATCAGGACGGCTATTAGAGCAGTTGAGAGCTGTTTACTTGGATGCTTTGCAGTTTTATTTTAGTTCAAATTAAATATTTATGGGCTTCTTGCATGAAATATAAGGACAACTTTACAGAATTGTCCTGGTGATTTCGGTTTTAATATGTGCTTTCCAAGAGTTATCAACATATATCACCTAATTCAATTACAAAACACATCACAATAATAAAATAAAAAAATTGAATGTTAGAACTTTGCTTCATATAGAAATTAATATGCAACAAAGTCCATACACTATGGTTGAGGCAGGCACTTGCAAGACTCAATTCATTGAATTAAATATAGAGTCCTTATTGTGTGACATACTCCCTGCACTTGTGCATTTCAGAAGTAAGGATACACAGACATTAAGCTAGGTACACACTGATAGATATATCGCCCGTTCGTTTGAAAGGGCGATATATCTACAGTGCATCACCGGGTGTGTACAGCGGATATGTCGTTCACAGACATACCCGATCTGCTGTGCAGCACAGCAGGTATATCGGTCATCTGTTAGTGTGTAAGGGGCAACCCGCCGATTGCACATACACATGCTGCGGGACCCGGTGGTGAATGACAGCTCAACTGGGCGGGCGATTTAAATACCCGCCCATTTGAGCTGTCTAGCCCAGCACATCAGGCAGACGAATTGGTAAGTGTGTGTACACTTACCAATCGTCAGATAGGTTGACGGGTCCTAGTGTGTACCCAGCTTTACTAAAAAGCAATACAATAGGTGCTGCCATCGTAACTTGTCTAAAAATAACATAATTTACAAAGTTTGTTCCTAACCTTGGCAGTATCTCTGCAGAATTATTTTTCTCTGGTGCTTCTGTTTTCTAAAGATATATTACACACGGATTGTCTAAACACACATTAGGTGACAGTGATAAGGTAGCGCTTGAAAAACCCTAAAGGTGAACATGGACCGGTGCTTCATATTAAGCATTGAAAGAACAATGATGTATACTTGCCTCATTCTTTCACTTTCCTTAGTGAACTACAGTCATAAAACTGTTCTATTGCCCTGATGAGAACAATTTATCATAGGGTTGGGGATTTTTTGTTTTTGTGTTGAGTTAATGTCTTGTGGCTCAGGGAATAAAAGACAACCAATCAAAGTGACTCTTTAACCTCTGCAAAACAATGAAGTGGCTGAGAGCTGCATAACATTTGTGACAGTGACTGACATGTTATTGTTGGCTTGTTCCTTGGCAGAGAAGGTGGGACATAATGAGTCTTTCTTCGAAGTTGGCTGGAGTGAGCCGAGGTCAGACCCATATCCTGAGGAACAGTTTCCTCTCTTACGTTGCCTCTTACGAATCTGAAGAGCAGGCACTTGCCTACTGTTTCCCCCCTGCTCCCTTCAAAGAAGGTGAGAAATAATAAGATATTGTACTTGGCTGTCGATTCCAAGCCAAGGTCATCGGGACAAGCTGGTCAAACTGGTTTCTCTGTGTATTACTGTAACATATTAACCACTTCAGGGGCAGGGTGACCCACAATCAAATGAAAAAGGAAACCCAGACATGTTCGCCTCCTAAAAGGGCCTTTGATTTTTGCTGCCAAATTTTCTATTTAACAATAGAGCAACTCTTAAACACAGATGCTAAAATACAGTTATTGAAATCTTTCCCACCTCATATACACTTAATAGATGTACAAGTTTTAGTAAATACGTGAAAGGTTGCATCGTTTTATTTTTTGCCTGAATACTTATATCAAATCCAGGCTTCTGATTTTTTTTATATTGTCCTATAGAACTACAAGAAATAACTATGAATTGTGATCTTCATTTGCGTTCACTTTACAGTCAGCTTTTAATGAAACAGATAAATTTATATGTTAATATAGTTGCCTACTGTCACTATTTTTGGTCCTGAATCAGATCATATTCAGCACGAGTTAAGAACATGCTTTAAAGTGAAATAGAGTAGAATTACGATCATGTCCAATGTTTGTTTGAAATATGTACATTATTTATCTGCATTATAAGCCTGTTTATAATATTTGTATTCAAATCAAATCAATATATTGCCAAGTGTGTGTCTGTGTATGTGTGCGGTGTGTGTCTGTGTGAGTGTGTGCCTTTCTGTGTGTGCGTTGTGCGTGTGTGTGTGTGTGTGTACGTGTGTGGTGTGTGCCTGTCTGTGTGTGCGTTGTGCGTGTCTGTGTGCGTGTGTGGTGTGTGCCTTTCTGTGTGTGCGTTGTGTGTATCTGTGTGTGTGTGCTGTGTGTGTCTGTGTGCGTGTGTGGTGTGTGCCTGTCTATGTGTGCATTGTGTCTGTCTGTGTATGCAGTCTCTAGTCGTTTTCCAGGAACACCCGATTCACATAGAATGTCTCCTAATTTGTGTCCTCATTTCTTAAACCCGAAATAATCCGGTAACTCAACTCCTGCTCCTGTTTAAGCTTCTATACATGAACTGCACAAAGACTACAGTGTTCAGTGAGAACATACAAGCACTGATTGCTGTTTTCCTTTACTTTAGACAAGATGTTTAGTAATAAAGAGAAAAAGAGTGATTTCCCTAGGAAATGCAACACCCTCCTTTCTTGTATTTTGGGGAACAGCAGAGAGTTTATTCTAGAAGAAAGGTCATAATTTTGTCCTGCTGCAGTCACTGATTTTTATTCTGCTTGCCAATATCCAAACATCTCCATCAATTTGATTTTTGAATGGATAACTTGTTCCTTAAATGAAAGTGAACAGTGGCTAAGTCTAAATCGTACCTGAGGCCAGAAAATTAATTTGTTACATATGCTGTTTTGGATTCAGGCAATCTCAAAGAGCAGGAATGAACCCCTATGCCTCCCGCCTGTTTTCTTTCTTCTTTATAGGACCGATATACAGTATGTGAATGTATCCTCTTGCTAATCCAGGGGAGTCACATACAAAGGAATGGACCGTTAATCAATGTAATTACTGAAAAGTGATTGATAAATTAAAGCTAACTGACCTGGAATTACTTGTGTGTTCTTTATTCATTAAAATATCTAACCTTTGTTTGCAGTCCTCTTCCTTCTCAGCTCAACACATTAATATTCATTCTGCTACGACTGCTATTTGATTGCTTTGCTGTGAATACAGATTGATATCATAGCCTGAAAATGGCTGAAAAATTGATGAGTTGTTTAGTATTATATGTGAAAGGTAGACTTAAAATGCTAAGAATTGGAAGGCGCTTATAATATAGCTAAATTCCATCAGTATCTGGAAGGCCACAATGAAATGCATAATAGAACCATGTCAGATTTATGATTATTTTTTATATGACCAGTTTTGAGCATTTACCTCTGTTGGGAATCATAAAAGGGGCTTCATCCCATAAATGTTGGAAAGTCACTGCAATGAAATAATCAATGAAGCGGAATTTATGGGCAAAAGGTCCAAGGCTAGTAAATAGAAAATATAAACTGTGATATAAACTCTGATTAGTAGAAGCATTACAGATCCCATAACATATGAGTGGATGGACTGTACCACAACCATAGAATGCTGTTAAGGAAAGAGAGTGTTGTGAACGTAATAATATATTATGAGCATTACCTGATAAAGATAGAGTTTGTGGTTGAATACATCTTTGGTCACACCATAATAAGCCAAATACACCTTTTTCCCACTTCGATTAATAGATATCCTTTCTATCGAATTAAAGGATAGATCAATGGTTTTCGATGTAGAATGTAATCTAATGAATAAAACTTAATATTTGGGGAGATTTATCAAATCTTAGAGAGAGATAAAGTGGAGAAGTTGCTCATAGCAACCAGTCAGCTTCTGTTATTTATCTAGCACAGCCTGTATAATGACAGAAGCTGATTGGTTGGTACTTTATCTCTCTCCAATTTACCTCTCTCCATTATATCTCCCTCTAAGATTTAATAAATCTCCCCCAATTTATAATGTGCATTAGAACGGAGAAGCGAATACATCATGTGAGTTGTTATTGCACAAAATGGTTTGGCCAGTACTGCTGCTTAAAAATGTCAATTTGTTTCTTTTGAATCATTAATGACCTGTATAGTTTTTTAGCGTATTGGCAATATTCCAGTTCAACCTTTTAACTTTCTTTTTTGTTACAGTTACTATTACTTGTAAGGGGTTGGGTACTGGATGCCGGTGCTCCGGATCCTGGCAGTCAGAATACCGACGCCAGCATCCCAACAAGGTTAGGATACCAACACTTGTCAATAAATATCCTAACTCTACCCCTAAACCTAACCCTCCCTCCCCGCAGCCTAAACCTAACCCTCTCCCCCGCAGCCTAAACCTTACCTACCCCCCACAGCCTAACCCTTACCCTCCCTCTAGTGCCTAACCATAACCCTAGACCTAACCCTCCCTCTCCACAGCCTAACCCTCCCCCTAGTGCCTAACCCCTAACTCCACTACTTACCATAGGGATGCCAGCGGTCAGGATGCTGGCGCCGGGATTCTGACTGGTGTCGGGATTCCAGTGCCGGCATTCTGAGCACCAGCATCCCAACAGCCGGAATTTAAATTACATCCCCTTTGAACATATGTATATATTTTATCAATAATTTCCTTTCATTGTGTTTACAGGAACTCAACTTGATGGTTGACTTTCTCTGTCATTGCCCATTACTGTATACATGTAGTTTACTTAATTCAAATCTAAAAGAACATGTTCTAGTATAGTCAGGGCTGGCTTTTGGGGGATACCACCACACAGCTCCTCACATTCCACAGATTTGGCCATCCCATCCACATAGGGTCCTGCTTGCATTATAGTAATTCACCAGATCTCTAGATTGTAAGCACTCAAGTGCAGGACCCTTTGTGCCTACTGAAGTTATGTCTTTATCTTTCTCTTCTGTGATTGTGGTTAGCGGGTTCCATTCAACTTCTACGTATTGTTTGCTGCTTGATAATCATTAAGTTATATTTCCCACATCTGCCATAAGCATTATGGATGCAATGTAGTGATGCTTTCTTCCATAGCAGAGGTATTGGGAGCTAAGGTAAGTAAAACTTCTTTCAAAAACTTGAACTGCAGGGTAGAGGTCCTTACCTTACCAAGGAAACCAAAGAGGGTGGGGGTGGAGAAGGGGAGTGGATGTATACAGACACTGGCATCTTGGGGGAGTATAAACCTGGATGGAAAAGGACTGTGTGAGGATATAGTACAGATGAAACCATCCTAAGGGGAAAGGGCATTTTGGATGGGGAGTCTGAAGGTAGTTGTGGATTGAATTTATTTTGGGAGGAGAGGTAGATGTGAGGTAGGTACAAAACTGTATGTTTATGTGTGTGTGTGTGTATGTGGGGGTTTTTAAAGTTGAAAAGTAATCAGGGGCTCTGGATACGCCAGGAAGGAATTTCTTAGTTTAATATGTGAAATAGCCATAAGTTATTTAGCTAAATGCAGATTGTTAAATACAAGTTCATATGTTATTTATTCACATAAATCTGTAGTATTTTTTTGTACAATCTATTTTTATTGAAGTCACCAACAATAGAACACACAGAAAAATGGCATACACAAGACATAACAGTAATATACAATAGTATGGGTATAACAGATAAAATACAGGTCATACATATCCATAAAATCACCAAAGAGTTCTGTAATAAGTCGGAAGCATATTGCCGATTGGACAAAATATAAAATAAAATTTCAATTAACAAATAAAGCATAAGAGAAGAAACAGTAGGGGTGAAGAAAAAAATGAGGAAAAGAAAGAGTGGGAGGAACAGGGAGTGAACCGTATCCATTAAGGCACAACAGAGGAGGGGAATGCAGCGTGAGTAGCATAATCTGGTGTCTCTTTGAATCTCAGCCAGTCATACCAGGTTGCAGTAAAATCAGAAGAGGACAACCTCGAAGAGGATGTAAGGTCCTCCATGGTTATGTAACTTTCTATCCTCTGGAAGCATCGGGAGATGGAGGGCTGCACAGGGGATCTCCAGAAGCATTTGATCCTTGCTCTTGCTGCATCTGTAGCTTGTTTTGGGTACATTCATTTGTTGGCTAATGCTGTTTTATAACAATCTGAAGAAGAAATGTGGGCATTGCTTTTATTGCATTTTATTGACTTTTTGGATGAGCTTGTATTTTACCAACTATGGGTAGCACCATTTTCAAGAAGATGACTTTGAATGAGACTTGTGGTTCATTTGGCCTTTGGAGACCAAACAGCACTATTTTTTACAAGGGATGTAGTCAGGAAGCCGACGGTCTAAATGCCGACTGCCGGCTTCCCGACTCTCTAATCCCGGCGTGGTACTAATGATAGGCGTTGAAAACTCGGAAGACTGACACCTGGCATACCGGACGAAGGTAAGCCGGGCTCCGGGATGGGGGGGTTAGGGTTAGGCACTCCCGGGGGGAGATTAGGGTTAGGCACCCCCCGGGAGACTTATGTTTAGGCTGCGGGGAAGGGGGGGTTAGGTTTAGGCACTTGGGGGGAGGTTAGGGTCAGGCCCTCCTAAGGGAGGGTTAGGGTTAGGGTGGTAGAATTAGGTTAGCGATACTTACCTTATGACGATCGGAATTTTCACCCTTGTCGGGCTGCCGCAGTCGGGATTTGAACCGTAATACCTACTACATCCTTTTTACAATACTTTGAAAATTGTGATGTATACTTTTCAACATATGATCTACAAGGAGGGGAATGTCGGGAATGGGGTAACATTTTGATCTTCTCAAAGACATTTATGGGGAAGCTTCAACCTGTCAGTTCTCAGGCCATTCACTATGGTGTTGTTGCTATGGATCTGTGCAGATTATATTTAATAACCTGTTATCATGAGAACTGGATGAAAAACATAAGCTAATTGTTGTTACAAAGCTATTGTCATTACATCCACTACTTCTGGGAGGTCTTGTTGTCACAATGAACTGAATTTCAGAAGTTTAGTATTGATTCTTGTTGCCATAAAACCTATCTTTGTTTTTTTCCCTTCTCTGGAATATGTGATGGAAAACATTGACCACCCACTCCCGGGAGATTACATCTTCTGAGTGTCAGCTTTGTATTGTCTACTCCACAGGTTCTCAAACTCGTTCCTCTGGACCGCAAACAGTGCATGTTTTCCAGGTCTCCTCACAGAGTCATAAGTGAAATAATCAACTCCACCTGTGGATCTTTTAAAATGTGTCAATGAGCAATGACCACACTTGTGCACCCTCTAGGTGACCTGCAAAACATGAACTGTTTGTGGTCCTGAGGACCAAGTTTGAGAACCACTGGTCTACTCCTTTTTGATTTATCTTGCAGTACAGCTATCCTGAGAGGATTCCTGTGCTCTGTGCTTGGGCACATGTGGATATCTTCCTTTCTGGTGTTTCCACAACATTTTTTGCAGAATTGTGGCCAGTAATTTTATGGCCTCCATCCTCCACATTTTCTTTGCAACTGTTTAGAAATGTCTTATCTATGATGATGCGACACCTTGGTTGTAATTGACTCATTTATAATACAGGTTGGTTTCAAGTATTACAAGGAGACCATGACCTTAATGAAAAACCAGCCCCACGTTGTTTAGTCCAGGGCTGGTTCATCATAAATACCTTTCCTGGTGGGTACACACTGCACAGATATATCTGCAGATCGAGTGATCTGCAGATAATGGTGGTCCATACACGCTGAATGACCATCATCTGCTTCTGGCTGCGGGTCCTGCCCCCCTCCCCGTGGCCTCTGCTGCATGTGTACAGGCGGTCGGCAGACTGCTCGTAACACACTGGCCAATGGACAGATATATCTGTAGACGTATTTGCCATCAGCTGTACAGCATAGACGTCTTTCTCATACATACCGTTAGTACACACTGGCCGACGGGCACGAGATATATTGGCTGATCAATTGATTGGCCAAAATATCTGTCAGTGTGTACCCATCTTGGACATTCCTGCCCTGATAAGGATATTTAGTCCGTGGCTAATTTCCATCACAGCAATGGGACACAACCATTATGCTGCCCCAGTTACAGTAGAATCCAGCTCGGGCTGTCTGCAGGTTGAAGAGTTTAGCATGGGTACACTGCCTTGATTTTTTGGTTGTTGCCTGTTTTAGTTATTTCAATGGGCTCATTCATGTCACTGTGTATGTGCATGTAGTGCACAATCAGAACACTCCAGTATAATGAATACAAATTGCTCTGTACATGCATCAAAGCCTGATTTCTCATCTTACTGGTTTGGAATCAATCTTTGGTGTGTAAAACTAGTAAAAGCATTTTTAATGATTTTCTCAGGGGTAAATTGATCCCTTTGTGGGATGCTTAGTGCTTAGAAACCTATCATTTTGGTGATTTTGGGATGTATAGCCATTTTTAGGTAATTCTTGCAAACCTATAGTTCTAGTTAAATTTACTGTTAAAGATGCCCATCTGCCTAGCCACAGCCCTATGAAACAAATGCTGCAGGCAGCAACTCCCAGGGCTCCTCTATTTTTCTCTTAACAGCCAGTGATTACAGCCAGTGGCGTCCCTCCCCGAGGTGTCACCCGGTGCGGGGAGAGACGCTGTGCGTGCAGCGCAGTCGCGCACTGCCAAAAGGGGGCGTGGCCCTGTGGACAGGGGGCATGGCCACGCGGGCAGGGACGTGGTCTTGTGGCCCGAACCCCCGTGCTTATTACTTGGGGGGAGAGCGGGGTGTGTTGGAGGTACCTGCGTGGAGGGCTGGCCGGCTCCCTCAGTGTCAGGAGTCGAGTGCTGCACCTAATGCTACAGTGTGGCACCTGGCTCCTGTCAGTGAGGGGGAGTCTGCACCTTGGTGTCACCCCTCCTTGTGACGCCGCTGATTACAGCTTATGATTGGTGAATGATATTGATTTACAAACCCTCCAACATGACCCCTTCCACCAGGCACAAGAGGCTCTGCTCCTGGATTTTCCACATTATAATGTATCATAAATGATGTGGGAAGTACAGGACCAGAGCATTGTTTACCTGGTGAGAGGGGTCATGTTGAAGGGTATGGACTTGCTTCTGTGTGACAGACCTGGCAGAGCCCTGTGAAAATGGCCGCATTTAGCAGCTTCTATACTGTAGCTACCTCCAAACATGTACATCATTCCTATTGTGTTAAAAGCTACATGCACAACTCTGCAGATTTTCAAGTTAAATAGCTCCATACAATCCTACTAAAGCTGTACTAACACCTCGGAAAAGGTGGTAATGCAGGAGCTCCACCCAACCGAAGCCCAGGTGGCTGCTTTGTGCAGACATATTTCTATAGTCTACATCAGTTGTTCTCAATTCCAGTCCTCAAGTACCTCCAACTGGTCATGTTTTCTGGATTTTTTTAATCATGCACAAGTGAGTTCATCTATTTGCTGGGTCATACCCCTTTCACACTGCCATCAAGTATCCCGGGTTATTGCTAGGGATGTGCAGGCTCGGATTAGTTTGGATTTTCCAACCAAATTCTGATTTTTCCATCTAAAAATCGGGTCTCAGAAAGAGGCAAAACGTCATCTTTTATGGACAAACATCATCATCCCGTGAAAGATGACGTTTTGCCTCTTTTGAGACCTGATTTTTTGGCAGGAAAATCCGAATTAATCCGAGCCTGCACATCCCTAGTTATTGCACATGAACGCGCAGCAACCCGAGTTACTGTGCAGTGCGAAAGGGCCCAGTTGAAATAACCCGGCATTTCAACCTGAGTAATGAGCAGGGTTGAACACAAGTTCTACCAGGCTCGAGATGCACTGTGAACGGTAACCCAGGTTGAGGCAACCCGGGTCCCGTTCACTGCATAAGGAGAGCCGGCGCATTATTGCCAGGTTGGGCTTCCAGTCTGAAAGGGGTCTCAGGCGGGTCGCACCCTGGATGGATGCGTGTGCAAAAATCCCGGGTGCGACCTGCCATTTGTGATCTGAAAGGGGTATTAGTAATTATCCCACCTGTTTCCACAGATAGAAAGCCTCAATACATTGAGGGTTGAGGTTAAGAACCACAGGTCAAGACCATTCCTGTGACAGTCCTGTGAGAGACAAAAACTGTTAAACCATAAGGTCAATTCTAAGTTTCCAGCATCTGTCTTCTCAAAGGAAAATGCTGAGTGCCTATATGTAAATAGGGAAATCTCTAAATGCTCTCTTCACTCCCATTGGCTCATTTAAATAATATCCTATAGAGCAGTGGCGGGCTGGGCCGGGGGGCAGGGTGCCATGTGCCCCCCAGGCCGCAGCGTCATGCGGGCCGCGGGCAGTCTGTGTCACTGTGACACAGACTGCACCGCATGTGTAGTGCTGACCGGACGGAGTTCGGTCAGCGCTACACAGCACAAACACACAGCCGCAGGAGCCGGCTGCTGTGTGTTTGCTTTAGCAGCTGATGAGAGTCAGACAAACTCTCATCGGCTGCTGCTCCCACTGCCAGAGCCGGACATCTTCCGGCTCCCGCAGTGGGTAATGGGAGTGACGCGTCACTCCCATGACGCGTCACTCCCATAATGCAAAGCGGCGGACGGAGGAGCTGATCTCGGCGACGGGACCAGGATGCCATGTGCCCCCCGGGCCGCAGCGTCATGCGGGCCGCGGGCAGTCTGTGTCACTGTGACACAGACTGCACCGCATGTGTAGTGCTGACCGGACGGAGTTCGGTCAGCGCTACACAGCACAAACACACAGCCGCCGGAGCCGGCAGCTGTGTGTTTGTTTTAGCAGCTGATGACAGTCAGACAAACTCTCATCGGCTGCTGCTCCCACTGCCAGAGCCGGACATCTTCCGGCTCCCGCAGTGGGTAATGGGAGTGACGCGTCACTCCCATTACGCGTCTCTCCCATAATGCAAAGCGGCGGACAGAGGAGCTGATCTCGGCGACGGGACCAGGATGCCATGTGTCCCCCGGGCCGCAGCATCATGCGGGCCGCGGGCAGTCTGTGTCACTGTGACACAGACTGCACCGCATGTGTAGTGCTGACCGGACGGAGTTCGGTCAGCGCTACACAGCACAAACACACAGCCGCAGGAGCCGGCAGCTGTGTGTTTGCTTTAGCAGCTGATGAGAGTCAGACAGACTCTCATCCGCTGCTGCTCCCACTGCCAGAGCCGGACATCTTCCGGCTCCCGCAGTGGGTAATGGGAGTGACGCGTCACTTCCATGACGCGTCACTCCCATAATGCAAAGCGGCGGACGGAGGAGCTGATCTCGGCGGCGGGACCAGGAGCAGGAGCGGGTGTCAGGTAAGTGTTTTTTTTTTTTTATATATTATGTGTGTCTACTGCGGGGGGTCTGGCACTATAAGGAGGAGACCACTACTGGGGGCACTACAAAGGGGGGGCCTACTACTACTGGGGGCGCTACAAGGGGGGGGACTACTACTACTGGGGGCACTACAAGGGGGGGGACTACTACTACTGGGGGCACTACAAGGGGGGGACTACTACTACTGGGAGCACTACAAGGGGGGGACTACTACTGGGTGCACTACAAGGGGGGGACTACTACTGGGGGCACTACAAGGGGGGTACTACTACTGGGGGACTACTACTAGGGGCACTACAAGGGGACTACTACTAGGGGCACTACATAAGGGGGAGGGGACTACCACTGGGGGCACTGCATCGAGGGACCACTGCTGGGGGCTCTATATAAAGGGCAATAGTGGGGGTACTGCATAGGGGGAAGACTACAACTGGGGCCACTATTTAAGGGGCACTGCATAAGGGTTACCACTACTGGGGGCACTATATAAGGGGCTTACTACTGGGGGCACAAGAGGCACTGCATAGGGGGTATCACTACTGGGGGCACTACTCGAGGCCTGCATAAGGGTGTCCTCTCCTGAGGTGGGGGGGGCGCCGTAGCACGCACGTTCTTTCAGGCACCCTGGCTACACGCTACTCCTCTGCCAGGGCCGCCTGCATGCATTTGCCCCCCAGGCTAAAAGTTGCCAGCCAGCCCCTGCTATAGAGTGTATGTTTTTCCACTTATATGCAAAAGTAGACGTATTTGTAAATCTATACTCAGCAAGGGCCAACAACATAGATCATCCTAGCTCCCCCCATTGGACTACTCAAACTTTTATACTTTTGCAGACATCGCTCTGTTGACCCTCAATTCTTTGAGCGCACCCATATAAACAGGTGGATTTGCACAAAAGTAAACACATGACAGCAAAAAAACATTTGCACTGAGCATTTCATAAATAAGCCTTTATGTAGCAGAGATTTAGACCAATAAAGTTTGAGACAGAGACACTTTTTTTTATAACACTTTCTTTTATGTTCACATTACATATACGATTTTGTTTGTCAGAAGATTAGCGGTAGAAATTGTGATTCCTGCCATAAATTTTTCAATATTATTTTGCATATTAAAAAGATGACTACCTATAAGTCGGCCTCTATCAGAATGATTTTCTTTGATCAATGTAACCTGTACTTGAGATTACATCCTATATGCTGTATCTGTATTATGATGTCCCTATTGCACAAAGCTGCATGATTGAAAAGAGCTTTTTACTAAATTACAATGACCATGGTACAGTAAGTGCCTGTGCTTTAAACCGCTTCATCTATCAAACTATAACTATTCTCAACCTAATGTGGGCAGCAGTAATGTCAGTGTATGCAGATGTGGAGGATTACTTGGCAAATACAGCGGTTCCCACCATTTCAGAAGCAGCTGAGTAAAAGCCTCATTTCATATAGATATGCGGCAATTGACTATTATGGGTTTATTTACTAAAGTACGGGTTTTTAGGAGTGGAGATGTTGCCCATAGCAACCAATCTGATTCTGCTTAACATTTATCTAGCACCTTCTAGAAGATAATAGCTAGAATTCAATTGGTTGCTATTGGCAACATCGCCACTTCTAAAAACCCGCAATTTAGTAAATATACCCCTTAATGTTTTTTTTCTTCTTTCTAAAACCTGCTATGTGATATATTCCAGAGATAGTTTTGTTATTTATTAGGCTGCTGAGCTAATTTTTGCCAGCATTTTGTATACTTTCACAATTATTATTATTTTTATGTTTGTCACAGACATTAGATGAAACGTAACGAATGCTGTTTTAATGTGGTTACAAAAAGTCTATTACCCTCAATTGTAAATAAAACCTGCATTCATTGTGATTTATAGGTTGGGCTGTACATATCTCCTAGTACCTCCACACAATATAGCAAATGAGAAAAATTTGCATTTTATTGTCAAGGCCATCATATAAGATTGTGTAATGTCAGCCAGTTTGCCTGCCAGGAGGGGAATGTGCCAATTAGTGATTTAATGGGAAATGCCTGAACTAAGATGGTTCCTGATTGGAACACTTACAGATTGGTACAACATAAGTATCTGACTAAGCTTCCTGGTAGGAAGTTGAAGGCAGATATCAATTATGATTATTATGTCTATTAATTGCCCTCCCTCCCCCTTATCATTTTAAACCCTTAAGCTATCGCTCAACAGTTTCATACTTGCAGATCAAAATAAATTCATTTGTTTAGCTTTGGTTAACCTCAATCTTTTTCAGTTGCTGAAGCAGGAGGTTGCACTAAACAGATGCCATTATCCACTTACTGGAGAGGTCATTTTCAGAGTTAGGAAGCATTTTAACAATTATATATGCTTTAAATTATCCATGGCATAAACTTCAGCAAATCTATCCTTAATGCTAGTTTAGCTTGCCACACACAGCCTGGTCTTGCCAGTGGCACCACTACGCCCAATAATGTTAAGATTGATTTTAATCATTAAGTACTGTGAAGCAACTTGGCTGTTTTTTTTCGGGTCTTGCGCTAGAATTAGTGGCCATTGGGATATTTATTATGGTGGCATAATTTTACGGTTTATTAAAAAATATCTAAGTTGGGGCATCGAAGGCGGTCATGAGGGGTCTTGTCATTCAGTATGTTTCAAAGCTTAAAAAGGATTCTAACAAACAGTATAAGATGCTCCAGTACACGGTAGCTGAGGACTTTTGCCATTATAGCGCCCATCAATCTGATGAAACTTTGAGTATTTACTTACAAAATAAGAAACTTTTGGAATCTTTTTTCACATCACAGGCTCAATCTAAACTTGATCGCACCAAACAAACCTTTTACAAATGGGGTAATAAATCAGGGAGATTGTTGTCAGCGATGTCAAAACCATGGCAAAAACGTTCTTTTATAACAGCAATAAAAGACCCTGTTACGAATAAGACTTATTCCCAAACAAAGGACATTTTACCTAAATTCCAAGAATTTTATACTCAATTGTATCAATCCTTTGAGATAGACAATAATTTACAGGAACAACTACTTTCTGAAGCGAATCTTCCCTCTTTAACACAGGAACAGGGTAATCTTCATCTAAGATGACTGTTATGGAGATACAAACTGTAATTTCAGGGTTAAAACCAAATAAGTCTCCTGGACCTGACGGGTTTAATGGGACGTACTTTAAATTACTGCAAACTGACTTGACACCTATGTTGGTGGAATTATATAATACAATGTTAGAGGATCATCCTGTATTCCCTTCTTTTACAGAGTATACCTAAGCCAGGTAAAGACCCACTATTAGTAGATTCCTACCGCCCTATCTCGCTCTTAAATTCTGATTTCAAAATTTTATCTAAAATTATAGCTAACCGACTACAGTCTATATCACCAGGACCTATTAACACCTCCTCAGATGGGTTTTCTGTGTGTCAGACATTCGGTGAGTGCGATACGAATTGTATCACAGAATGCAATGCCATGGATATAATGTAACAGACTATCTAGCAAGGTTACTTACAGATACTCTAAAAATGAATTAAGATGAAAGATTGAGCATGCTTGATTGGTGGTTTATACAGAGGACTCAGTAGTTACCAAGACTAATTCCCTTATGTCTGGCGGAAACAGAATGAGCTGCGGTAATTGCGCAATATCAAAGTGATAATCCTGAGGGGATGCTTTTAGGATTAGACACACATAAGGCGTTTGACACTGTGTCGTGGTCACATCTTTTCTCAGTTCTAGAAAGATGTAATTTTGGTTCTACTTTCATCCATTTAATTTAGTATTTCTACTCACAACCAGTGTCAACACTTTTGGTCAATGGGATTCGTGGTGACCCTTTGCGGATGTATAGAGGTACACGGCCGGGATGCCCGATGTCCCCCTCCTGTTCAATTTGTCTATTGACCCGCTATTTTGCCTTCTGCAATCATGGCCTGCATTTAAAGGGATCATGATAGGCGGGGCAGAAATTAAACTATCTGCTTTTGCGTAAAATGTGCTATTACATATTTCTAATCCCAGGGATACATTGGAGTTGATTTTGAACAGGCTGGCGGATTTTGGAGCTATTTCTGGTTACACAGTAAATTTGTCTAAATCCGTTGGTCTTTATTTAAACCCACGCATCCACACACCACATTGGAGTCATCATCTACCTGTTACATGGGCCAAATCCTCTATTGAATATCTGGGAGTTCAGCTTCCAAAAAGGACACCTGAGGTATACAGTCTCAACATATCCAAAGCTATTATACAAATTTCCAATTAATTGGGGGGATGGGGTAATCTCTTGCTATTTTATATGGGTTGAGCAAACTTGATTAAAATGGTGACATTTCCTAGGCTATTATATTTAATCCAATCACTCCCAATACTATTGTCTCAACGAGATGTACAATATTTTAATTCCTTATTTTGTAAATTTATCTGGGGTGCAATGAGACCAAGGATCAGTTTGATTAAGCTACAACAACCCAACATAATGGGGGGGATTAACTTTCCAAATGTATTGCATTATAATCACGCAGCCATACTTCGTTACTTGAAGGATTGGCTACATGGACAAGATATGTATGCTAATACTTCTCTTGAAAAACATTTTTTATCAGATTGCAGTTTAATAGGATTTTTACACCAACATGATGCTGAAGTTTTGCTGCAACTTCAGGATAATCCATTACTTTGGTCCACACATAAAGTATGGCACATTCTGAGGCATAAACTGAATGCAAACTCATACAAATCTATCTTTTCTTCTTTTTTGGGGAACCCTGAATTCCAACATGGCCTGGCGTCCTTCCCTTTTACGAGATTATATGAACAGGGTCTGAGGACAATTAATGCCTTATTGGACAAGCAGGCCAAAAGACCTCTAACTCATTCTCAAATGATAGAGAAATTCCCTTTGTTACGCTTTTACCCACTTGCTTATATGCAAGCAAAGTATTATATTATTGCAACCACCAAGTTTTTTTCCGATGTTGATTGGGATAACCCATTAGATGAGCTACTTCTCTCCCCCCACAGTATCTAAACATGCTTTATTCACATATTACTCTATTTTGAGAATACAAATTGATCATGCCCAAATACGTACTGGCATGAGTAAATGGACAATTGATATTCCCTCTCTCTCCTGTGAAACTTTAAATACAATGTTAGCCACTTCTAGAAAAATCCTTCCTGCCGCACAATACCAAGAGATGTTTTTGAATCTATTTCATAGGGCATACTTTTCTCCCCATAGGCAATTTAGGGCAGGAATGGTGGCATCGCCCTCATGTCCTCGTTGCCAAGCTCCACTAGCTGACACATATCACTATTTTTGGAAATGCCCACTTCTTAGAATATTTTGGTTACAGGTGCATATATATGCACTAGATAATTTGGTGAATTATCTGCCTTTTACCAATGAATGGGCACTGTGTGGGATATTGCCGGATGGTCAGAGGGTCACAAAAGGCTGTAAAAAATTATTACTGATAATTAGTACGGTAGCACGTAAAGATATTTTACAAGCCTGGATAAGTATTTCCCCTCCTACTCTAAGGTTATTTCAGGAAAAACTTTTCATGTGTTTAACATGGAATGGATAGAAACCACATTGGAGAAAGAAACTAGGGTCTCAAAATGTTTTGACGCATGGGAAAGCTGTATCTCAACTTTGCCTATTGGTATTAGGTAACATATCCATGCATCATTTAAAAATACACACTGGTATATACTCCGTGAAATATCCAATGACCCCCCAATCACTTTGGAATCCTAAAGCCAGATTATAGTGGAGAATATTAATGTATTTTTACACAGAATATGCATTTGTGACTATATCAATATCAGAATAAAGGGAAATATTCTTGACCATTTGTTATTTTATTTTTGGGGGGGTGCGCTGGGTTCTCGGTCTCGTCTCATAACTCTCGCCTGTCATTTTTTACAAGATTGTAGTGAAGGTTTTATTGGGAGCATTGTTTCAAGGTGATTGATTTGATTACTTATATTCAATTTATTGTTATGAATATATGTTATTATTGTGATGATTTAAGATTATTTTGTTTTTGAATCTGTTTCTGCTTCCAGTTACCGATTTGATATGTAACAAATATTGTTTTTATTTTTTCTATTGTTTATCTGTATATTGTATACAGTGTTTCAATAAAAAGAACATTTAAAAAAAATAAAAATATCTAAGTTCAGTGGCGCTCGAGAAAAGAGTAAATAGTGGTAAAGAGGCTTGTTTCAAGGTGGAGGTGGGGACTGAGCTGAGGGACAGGTTGAAGAGATGCACTAGATAGGGAGTGGAGGTGGTGGGATGGTTTCAAGGGGGAAGGTGAATGGCGGAGAAAAAGATAAGAGGATGCAGACGACTTTGTCCCTGATAGTGAGGGAGAAAGAAGGGGTGGGCCTGTCAGAATGAAGGGAAGGAGGTGCAAGGGGAGGAGACATTGGTGGGGGGATGGCATTATAGATAGCTTTGAGTTTGTAAGTGAAGTGGGTGGTAGGGATAGCCTTCAATGGTTTTCCATAGATGGTCACCATCGATGGTGCTATCAGTAATAACTGTCGAGGGTACAATAACCATCTATGGTGAATCATCAATGGTTTGCACAAACGATGGCCACTGCTGCCGGGTGCGCGGCAAGCCGCATGCTAATCAAAAACGGGGCAGGGCTTAGTGGCCTGCCAGGGGGCAGGGTTAAGCTTCATGTCGGGATAAAAACAAAAACCCACTGGGGTCCACTTTGCCATCGATGGCAGAAAACCATTGGCTCTCTGCCATCAGAACCATTAGTCATCGGTAATAAACCATCATTGTTTGTTAACTATCGATGGTCGATGGCCATCCCTAGTGGGTGGTAAAGTCAAGAGCAGAGAAGTTAGAGGAGGAGCAGGGGTGTGGGGAAAGGGCACAGAAGATGTTGAAAGTGGCAAAGAGGCCTCCCAATCATTTGTCATAGTCAGTGCATGGCAGCTCCGACCAGTGCAGTATTGCAATGCAGACAGGAAAAATAAACAATAAACAGGAAAAATTTCTGTAGTGCTAGATTGATCTTTGGTGGTCATTGTGTCAATGTCAGGTCTTTCTTGGTAATCTTTATTAAATTAACAGTTGAGAAGCTTAGAATAAACATGTTTTAATACAAATTTGTTATAGGTTTTTTTTTTTATTTAAAAAATTACATAATTTTTCTATAAGAATTATTTAGAATGTATCTATGTGATATTCATAATTATATTGCTTGATTGAATGCTTCATAGCCGTCACATTTTGTTTAATAAATTCATGTGATATGATGAAGCAATTAGACATACAAAACCTAAATGAAGCATATGGACCATGTGTCACGGTGAAGTTGAAGTTTGCTGTAGCTGCTGCATTTTTTTTTACTGCTGAGCTCCATGGCTCAGGGAGATGGCTATGACCTCTAACCAGACTCCGCTGTCAAGAAGACAAATTTGCAGCTTGTGAACAAGTCATTTATCATCCATCACCAGTGGGTTCTGCTGGGAGTATGAGCATCCCTAGCAATTATATACCAGCATAGCTCTGCATGCTGCTGGAATTCTGCACTGCTGCACAATGCAGAGCCCATTTAGAAATGTTTTGGGGGGCATCTAGTATTCCTCTTGAATTACACTTTCCTCTGCCTTCAAACATTATAGTTTTTGGGAATTTTTTGTTATCTCTGAGTAAGTCTGAGTTTTTAGGATGAGGTTATTATTCCTTTTTTTATTATATTGTAAAACTACTTGCAAAAAAAATAGATTTATTTGGGTCATTAGGTTAGTAATAATATATAAAATTATAAATAATACAGTATTCTTTGTGCAATCATTTATAAAGTTATCACAAATATAAATGATAAGCATTTAACGTTAACATCCCTTAACATATACAATAAAAAGTGATTAAAGATCCAACATTTTGTAATTTCATGCCATATTGTCACGTGCGTCCCCTTGATAGTCATCTCATTGTCCACTAGCCGAGCATATGTTATTGCAATGGTGATTTTTAAATACTGTTACCAGGTGTAATTTATTCCAAGGTCAAAAGAGATACCCAAGATGTTATCTTAGGTGAGCAGCTTTTATCTCACAATATGATGCAGGCACTCAGCTAACGGAATAAAAGAATTTTGAGAAATACTGAAATGTCACCTTACTACATTAGCCCAAAACTAATTATGAAAAAAATAAATAGAAATTAGAAAATTGAGTTTGTAAACATATAATGGCAACTAATTGTTTGTTGATTTATCTGAAAAAAAAAATTTTTTAAAGGAAGAATTTGTAAGTAATTTGAAATTGCTTTCATGTTGTTAATAATAATAAATGCACATTATAGCATTTAGTTTGTGTAATGTCGATTTTACACAGAATCTTGATTCTCTCCCCATTTTGACTGCTCTGATGATCTCTTGAGTACCACTGAAATTAAATTAAGGCCAGTAGTTCACTGCAGGGCCGGCTCCAGGTGTTGGAGCACCCTTTGCCGGCCCCCTCCAGAGCCCCCTATCTTCGCGCGCGACCGAAAATGGGGGCATGGCCTAATTACCATAGGCCATGCCCCATACGTGACGTTATTAGGAGGCCTGTTCGCCTCCTAATAACGTCAGGCTGGGGTAGCCTCACTAGCTGGGCTTCCCCCAGCCCTCTCCCGTCGCATGCGTGCAGCATCCATTCAGAGTCTCCGGGTCCCGGGTCAGCTGCGGCGGTGGGGTTCCCCAACCTCCCGATTTAACCACCCGCGGGCCACTTTGGCCCACGGGTGGAACAGCGGGACAGTAATGTCCCGCTGAAATCGGGATGTTGGGGAGGGGTGCGCCCTCTATGGGTGGCGCCCCTGTGCGACCGCTCAGGTCTAACACCCCTAGAGCTGGCACTGGTCCATTGGTGTTAGAAAACGGTAGTGTCAGTGAATGTCAAAGCAATCAAAGGTGTCCCTCAAAACATTGTGCCTCATTATACGAAGCTGCCTCACAATAAATCAGCCTTTGTCATCCTACCTTTGATGTATGGTGTCTGATAAGCTATCTTACTGGATAGACGTTATGTAAGTAGAGGAGCCCACATATTATTTTCAGGGCACCACCACTGCACTTTGAAAGTTAAAGAAGACGGCAAACCCCACTGTTAGCTTTTGTTTGCTTAGTGAGAGTGTCATGATCCTTGTGACATGTGAGAGAGCGGGATGCCTTGAGGGGTTTGCGGGATCTCTAGTGTTTAAAAAGTGTAAAGCTAGGTACATGCAGGAGCAATGTTGTTACAATTTTTCCAAATCATAACCACATATCGTGAAGTGTGTATGCACAATATGCGAGCTCCTGCGGTCGCATTCGACAACGTCAGGTTTGATGTGCTGCACATCAAACCTGACGATATAGCAAGCAGCCCCATTCATGTTAATGAAGGATGGAACGAGTGGTCGTTCCGTCGTTCATAACATCGCTCTAATGTGCACCCACAGTACACATCGTCCAGTGTGTACCTAGCTTTACTCAGAGACCAAAAAAATATTTAGCTTCAGACTAAGGGCCTAATTCAGAGCCGCTCGCTCTGAATCAGGGCATTTTTTTTTAAATCTCCTTCAGACCGCTCGCAAATCTGTGGGTGAACAACCACAGCTTGTGTGAGTGGCCTGGAGATGGTCGCGATTGTCGTGACCATCGGGCTTCCGACGAGACCTTCAGTCGCTTGCTGGGGCTCACGCATGCGCACGCCGAACGTGGCGCATGCGCATGGGGCAAACATCTACCCGCTTGCGAGCGCTGTGCACTTACGAGCGGGTCTGAATCAGGCCCTAAGCCAGTTATGACTTTGAACTTTGAATGAAAGTAACTTGATTCACCCCCTTGATTCCATCCCTTATAAATGATGCTGAGTGAGCTGGACTTCTAAGATAACTATTTAGATGTATGCTGCTAAGTGCTCAAGTGTGTCTGAATTTCAAGAGGACGGCTACAGAATGCAGAGGGAGAGAGAAGCTGAATACACTGTAGAGAATTGGTAAAGCGGATCTAGAGCAGAAAGCTGTTAACCTGTCTGGCCTATGAACCAGTGACGTGCGGTGAGGTCAATGGCTGGGGAGGCACACATGGAGATGGGTCTGTGTGATGTAGCCTGTTTCATCCCCTACTCACTGTAATTCTCCCCTCACTACAGTAATCTTCAGTGTCCATTGATTCTCCTACCTGCATCACTGTGTCTTCTTTTGCTGCTGCTAACTGAGCTCCGATCTGTAAACACTGCAGTGCAATTCCTGGTCACATGACACATCCAAGGTGTCCATCAGTATTCAAGGCATGACCTCCATACTCAAAGGCATGCCTCTATTAGCTCTCTTTCAGTGCAGCTTACTGCACATGGTGTGTCTCCGCCCCCAGCTCTGCAAGCAGTGTCTGACTACACAGAACCGAGGCTGAGCAGTTGTTGCCTCATCTCTCGGAGCTTCACAAAGATGGTAGCTATAATAATGATTACAATAAACAAGATGTTTATAAGTTATAAATATCTTCTTTGTATTATTCTAATCATTTTATAACAAATCTCAGGAGTATGACAGGGGAGGCTCTGCATACTCTGACTGCACGTCCCTGATCTGAACTATGTAATGTGAGTGTGAGCATTCATGCTGAGAGTTGCCCACTGCTGATGTTATGAGTTTAGTAGAGATTGTAAGGAGTAACCAATGTCTGTAAGCCGACGTGACTGCTACTGTAGAGCAACAGTCCTACCATGATAGAGAATCAGCTATTGTGTCACGTAGTGGTATATTGAAATGTAACTAAGAGGACTGTGCTGGAGTGCAAAGTTGTAAATTGTAAAAAAAATGTTGATTTAATTTATTTTCATAAAAATGGAAGATCTGGAACCTTTTAATTTCAACACAAGTAACTGGACACCAATGCACCTGCTGTATTTGCATTACATGTAATATGCAGTTATTAAACCTGCATGTGTGCTCAGTGATTGCAAAATATGTGCTATAGCAGACATATGGGGACCTGGTTTTTTAAATAGAGTGGGTCCTGCAGGACGCGCTGTGTGTGCTGTGTCAGCAGCAGCCAATCACCGCCTGCAGCGTCTCCCCAACCAATCCCTGCCGGCAGGGATTGGTTGGGGAGACGCTGCTGACAGTGATTGGTTGCAGGCCGGCTCTCTCAATCAATTGCTGATGGCAGTGTCTCTCAACCAATCGCCGCTGGCAGTGTCTCATCCAATTGTCACCGGAGACCATCTCCTTTCCTTCCTCCCTGCCAGCGCACTCTCTCTCCTGACTCTGCATTCATCGGCACCGGCAGATCCTCCTTGGCTGCAGCAGCGCTGTGGCGGTCCTGGGCCCCTCTAGCTGCCTGCAATCCATTTCCGACACCTACATCCCAGCTCACTGCATGCAGGAGGTTAAGGAGGTGAACCCTGCGTGGGACAGGACAAAATTAGAGGCGGACAACAATGACCCGGCAGGGGGCTCCCACCAGGAGGAAGGAGTTAACCACTGCTCCAATTGCTCTTACCCCCTACCCTACCCACACTACAGCCCCAGTTGCTATCCTGACCCCCATCACTGCCCCAGTATTGCCTGCCCCTAACCCCCTTCTTGCCCCCCAGCACTGCCCCAGCTGCTATCTACCCCAGCCCCCTCCCTACCCCCAGCACTGCCTGTCCCTAACCTCCTCCTTGCCCCCAATACTGCCCCAGCTGCTATCTACCTTTGCCCCCTTCCTACCCACAGTACTGCATGCCCCTAACCCCCTCCTTTCCCCCCAGTATGTGCCAGCTTCTATCTACCCTTGCCCCCTCCTTACTCCCAGCACTGTCAGCCCCTAGCTCCCTCCTTGCCCCCCAGCACTGTCACACTGCTGTCCTCACTTACCCCTCCCTACCTGTGGCACTGCCTGCCCTTACTCCCCTCTACCCACAGCTCTACCCCAACTTCTCCCTGCCTATACCCAGAGCACTGTCCCAACTGCTGCCTCACCTCCCATAATATGAGATGGGACCCAGAAACTGTGGAGTAGGACCCCAATTTTGTAAAGTGAGGGGTCCCTGGGACCCACAATTTTTTTGCTCAGCGCTATCACTAGTGCTAGAGCCATGTGGCTGACCTTACAGTGTTACAGAGATGCAATGGAGAAATATACCACCACCATCCACCGTGCAAACAGTTGGTTGCAAAATTATTGGGCACTATACCTACCTACCATAAAAATACCAATGTAAATGGTAATATCCAATTATATTACATTATATTAATTAGATCTGTCCATATAACTGTTTTTGTTTTGTTTTGCGCAGAAAATGACTTATAACCAAGAACAATAGCTTGTATTAATTTGCATTGCAAATTCCAGATATTACTGTAATTTTTAGTAGCCTTTACATAAAGACAACTTACATTTTTAGGTTTGGTTGTCCTTAAAATACATGCTTGCTTATGTTCATTATAAACCTAAAAATTATCACAGTACATATGCATTTGAACATAAATAAAATATAGTTATATTCTATTGGATTTGTTATGGATTTGATGACTACCAGCTTTATTTTTATCTGCAAGGTCTCAGGATAAACATCTGAAAAGTGTTAGCAGACACTACAAAATAGAGACATGTTTTGGAATGCTCACACGTCCCCAAGCAACTGTAGTAGTGTTCCAGTAGAGCACACATTGCTTTTGATCTATACTAATTAAGGCCAGAGTAAACTGCCAGAGTTATTAAACTTTTAAAAAGTCTCATGGATAATTAGCCATTGAGCAATGGAAGCATAGATGTACAGGTTACTGCTGACTTGAGCTCTTGCTTATGGGGATAATAACATATTGTACTGGTATTGTTGCTGGATTGTTGCTTTAATTATTAGTATATATACTTGAGGCAACACACAAAGACATTAATTAAGATATTACTACAGTTCTCAGGAAGCAGCTTTCCTATTAGTATTGCTGTCATTTAAAAATTTGTCTTGATATCATTGCACAATGTCCAACAAAAATAAAAAATTAAAGGGCCTATGTATTAATAATCATGACATTGTCGCGAGTATTAACAGTCAATACCATAGCGGATTTTTAAATTTTGAATGAAACCATCCCAGCTATGTACTAAAGTTAAGTTGCAGAGTACAACAGTAGCAAAAAACGCTGTCCCTGGCCTGTGAGTTACATCCTCGGCATATTGGAGGACTTCTGTGGGGAACCTGACACTGCTAATGTGCACAATATTAGTTTTCACTGCCGGACGGAGGCTGCCAGAGAGGGATCCCTCTCCTGAGAGAATGCCTTAGTAGGCATAAAGCAGTTTAGGCAATTTAAGGATGGCGTAAACCAATAGGACCAAACTCAGAAACGCTTAGCTTTTCGCAGTTTGGTACATAGAGCTCAGACCATTTATAATAATGGGGACTGCAATCTGCACCATAATTAGCATTTTGCAGGAGATTTATATAGTGTCCTGCGGTTAGCATTGTTGAAATGATGTAAAGAAAAACAAAAAAAAAACACAAAACACTGTTCTAAACTCAGACTATATTTGTTTTATATGGTAAATATATGTTTTCAATAATTGCTGCAGTTTGTTTCAAATATTATTGCTATAATTCAAACTTGCTTAATAGTCCTCACATTCTGCATTTGCACTTATTAAAGCCATTAATTATAATTAATAAGCTGTGTAAAAGTAGAGCCACCGTAGGATCTTAGGCTGATGTTTTGTTCATAGGATATGCTGCAATAAAAGTCCAGCATGAACATAAAGCTCACAGGACTGTAAAAAGCCTATCTTGCTGGTGCAGCTTCTGCAGGATTCCCTTTACAATTTTTTCCATTGTTCCGAAGTGATAGTTTTTTTTTGCTCAATTCCCTTTATTTACTCTGGTTGAAAGCTAATAGAGTAATATGCGCACTTATGATTTATGAACATTCTAAAACTAAAATCTACATTGAATTAAAAGGACACACACACCAATTTACATTTGGTGGATACAACACAATGGATGCTTGAATACGGAAGTAGAGAAACTGCTTACACATTAAAGGGGTTGCCCACCTTCAGAGTAGCAACCTCCTTATATAATAGTGGGTGTTCCCCACTAATACTCTACTATTAGGAACTCTAACATGCCTGCCAACAGCCTTGGTTTCCCCAATGCAAACTTTTGGCAGCCAAAAGTGATTGGGCATGTAAATAGTAATATATAATAGTTGGTTGAAGCAAGTTCTTGTTATATCAGGGAATGCTTCCATAGGCTTGGTAGAATTGTGAAACTTTGTAAGCATTTCATATTCAGGGGTCTATGTACTAAGCCTTGGAGAGTGATTAAGTGGACGGAGATAAAGTACCAACCAATCAGCTCCAGTCACTTTTTAGGCTGTGTTTGAAAAATGGCAGGAGCTGATTGGTTGGTACTTTATCTCCGTCCACCTTATCTCTCTACACGGCTTTTTACATAGACCCGCTAGAAACTTAAAAGCAAAGTACCCCATGTCATTAGGCCACTGGAAAAAGCTATGGCTGTTCATTGTTAATAAACTATATTACTGCCATTTCCATCATTACAGATCACCACATTATAACAATTCTCCTGAGATAATGACACTATTGTACAGAGCGGGGATCAGCAAAGCCAAATTGCGCTTACTGGTATATGGGGACACTACTTAACCTACTGACTTATCCAAAGTTACCAAACCCCTTACTAATACCCCTTTTATACCAAAGTCCCGGGTCTGACCCGGGATTTGGAACATGTTTCCGACCCGGATCAGACCCGGGACTGACCCCTTTTACTCCCCGGGTCGGTACCGTTCACACCGGAGCCGGGTCAGCACTAATCCGGCTCTTCTGGCGCAGGAGAGCAGCGCTTCTACCCCTTCCTCCCCGACCCTCTTACCTCACTCTGCAGCGGTCCAGAGGCAGGGAAGGCTGGTGAGGTGTACTGCTCAGGGCTGCTCAGGCTGGCGCTGGTTGCAGTGGATGCTTGGAGATGATATCATCTCCATGCCCTACTGAAGCCGGCCAATCAGGGAACGACCCATGGTCATCCCTGCAAACTACCTGAGTTAGATCCCCGGGTTCATGGACCCAGGTGGATCCATTACACAGACAAAAATCCTAGGTTCATGCGCGTTCACGTGCATCAACATTGGATTTTCAGGTGGGTGTAAAAGGGGAATAATAAGGGGTTTGTTTTTAAGAAAACCAAGAAAGACTGGTATTTATGGTACTCCTAAATTATAATAACATAACATTTGCTGGAAAATAATGCACTTTGACATATGCTACGCCATGCCCCCTCATATACGATAAAGAATATATCTTTGGAAATGATTTGGAACAACTGTTGTGTGCTGCCTATTGAGTTTTTCTTACATTTACGTGCAGGTGATGGAAAGAAAATAAATCCATTGCAGTCTGGGCTGAAAATGTCTTACTGAGCTGTTTGTTTGTATTTAGATAGTTCAGCTATTCACTCCTTCTCCCCGCCATTCAGATATCAGCTCGCAGCACATTGTCAGATAATGCTGTTTCACACTTTTACCCAGCCAAAGCCTTTCGCCGAAGCTCTTTACTCCGCTCCATCTCCATATCTTGGGCATGAATCATACAACAAGGCTCAACCAATTATTAGTATACAATCAAATTCAAATCTCTGCATTACTCTTTGTGTAGGGTTGTGAGGATTTTACAGAAGAGTAAGGAAAATCCTGTTGGCTGATGCCCTAGCGCATAACAGTAACTTCATCTATCAAACACAGACACAACACAAACACAAGGGATCTGCTTCCCCCATGCCAGAGTAGGCTTGTTCTATTCGCAGTGCCATGTGCCACTTGGATCTCTATTCAGATCCACCACGATTGTTTTCTAATACAGTACAATAGAGCAAGCAATATGCTTTTTATCTCTGGTCCTGTTCTCATTTTCTGCTTGTTGTTTTTGGTTGCCCGAGTTGAATATTTGGAGAATGTATAAACACTTTAGAGGAAAAAAAGCAAAGTATAATTGTACGACACAAAGTATAACAAAGCCTTTGTGTTACCAAACTAAATAATACACCAGAAATAAATGATTCCTTTTCAATATTCAGTTGTAAAATGTAAACAGAATACAACAGTGAAGTGTACATGAAAAAGCACACTACATTTACTCATATGAGATCGGCCTGTTGTGCTTTAATTACTTATTCCATGCATTTCTAATGTTTCTCTAAGATATGTTTGTGTGTCGCTATGGGCAACTCAAGGACAGCTATCACCGGGAATTTTGAAAACACATATAAACAGACTTAAATTTATGTATTAAATTGCTCTGTGGCTCTATCACCCTAAAGGGACTATTCGTGAATCATTGCATTTTTTTCCTGTAAAATAATGTCTGTTTGTGAAGCTGCTTGCAATGATAAGCTATGCTTATTCATACTGTAATTATTTATCATTAGCATTATGCCGGGATAGCATCTCCAATAATAGGCCTTTTCATCAAAGACTCTCTCTAGTATTAGCTTTCGCTTCAGCGGCAGAAGACAAAGCTTCCAGATTATCGCCCTGTCTGACCCAGCTGCACACATGCATCCCTAATAATGCACCAAATAATAAAATAATGTGTTACTGTGGCCATGGATTTCAGTTGCTAATGCCATCCTGATATAGCTACAGTGTCCAAGTCCTTGATAAATAAGACCAATTCACAGTTACCACTGCTGCAAATGGAAGATTTTAGCTCCAATACTAAATAATGCTATAAGGGTTTAATGGTCTCAGTATGATTTACCGCCGGCCGCAGGAGAGGAAATCCCGATCGTCCTCAGGTACATATAAAGTAACCTAATTCCTCCCCTAACCCTAACCGTCCCTTAGGGGTGCCTAACCCTAACCTGCCCCCTAAGTGCCTAACCCTAATCCCCCCCTCTCAGTGCCTAAACCTAACCCCCCATTCCCCGCCGCCTAAACCTAAGTCCCGCGGGGGGGGGTGCCTAACCCTAACCTGCCCCCGGGGGTGCCTAACCCTAACCCCCACTTCCCCTAGCCTAAACCAACCCCCCGTGGGGGTTGCCTAACCCTAAATCCCCCCCGGGAACCCTAAACCTAACCCTCCACCCCGGCTGTTCGCGCCTGTCGCCTGGCTTACCCTCGATCAGTAAGCCGGGTGTCGGTCTCCCGGCGTCAGGATTTCTACGCCTGTCATTTAACCCTTGCTGGGATTATACAGTCGGGAAGCCGGCGGTCGGGATTCCGTCCATTGGCTTCCCGACTGTTTCCCGGGTTTCATGGCTGTGGGACATTGGTAAATATGTCAGTTGATGTTATCAAACCTCATGGCTGTTTTGAATAAAACGTGCAGTTGAAAATGTATTGCACTCTTGGAATCACTCTTGATGCAATAAAAATGCTTGCGTATTTTCAATTGAAAACTATAATATGATCGATATACATCTATAAGTATAAACATTGCATGGAAGAAATGCAGGTGGCCCAATACTGTCCATATACCTGATTAATTTGTCGCAGAATTTTCCTATTTTGTATTAAAATCTGGAATGACAAATCTATCAAGGTCAGACTGGCACAAGTGTCATAGTTCCAAGTCTTTGGCCTAGGTAGGTAGGTACTAGAGGGTATAGTTACTAAAGTGCGGGTTTATAGAAGAGGAGACGTTGCCCATAGCAACCAATGAGATTCTACTTATCATTTATCTAGCACCTTTTAGAAGATAGTAACTAGACTGATTGGTTGCTATGGGCAACATCTCCACTTCAATAAACCCGCACTTTAGTAAATATACCCCTAGATATCTTCTGAAAATACTGGTGGTTGCAATTACTGTAGCTATTTGAATAATTGTCCTCTGTAGTCCGATGTATATGATTTTTTTGCTTTGTCTGTTAAAGATGAAGGGGGTATTCTGTCATATGGGAAAGGAAAGGTAAAACTGTATTTATAATTCAACTGGGATCTGTGGTATTTCAATCATATATGTTGGAAAAATCAGCCAGAACGATAATTATTAATGTAGTGTCATTGTCTAATCACATTAATCGATCCCCAAGCGATCATAATGTTCTGCCCACACAATAGTCAGTGAGTCTATCTGAACAATTTGGCCACTGATTAGCCAAACTGGCAGCATAGGCAATCATTCATCACTCAGGACAACCACTGAATCTGAACTTGTGTTGGCATCCTTAGACTTGGCTTACTTGGACTCCAGAATGTGGAAGCTGCCATATATAAGAGCCAAACAAGCTTTGAGATGGGCAGAGCTAGGGAGTTGATTTGTGAATATTATAGGACATAATCTTATTGCTGGTGTTCCCCAAACTACTTCTTGCTACCTTTAGTCAAAACAATCTTGATTGTATATACTGTATGTAAACACTGGCATTTCTTTCACCTAATGGTAGAACAATGATTCATTAAATTAATATGTTCATTGGATATAATGCTCCTAACTTGGCTGCAATGTCAACCACCTGAATGCTGCCAATAAAAATGATTGTCTGTAGATCCCATATAGCCTTAGGATGTCTTTAGTGTTTACTCTCACACCCTCTCTGCTGATTGACACACACATACATTCCTCATGTAACATCTGCAGGATAGTGCACCACACATAAGGCAGTGAGCTAAATGGGAGTCCTTGCTGTCAGAATGTTTCAATGATAATGAAGAAAAAAGGTAGATGGATTGCAGGAAGTGTGTATGGAAGCATTGCTGACAGCTTGATGGAAGACACAGGTAGGCTTATCAAGATAAATCAAAAGACTGTAGGGGAAATACAGATAGATTGATTGGACATTGCACTGTGATTGGTATAAACAAAACATTTGATTAATAGAGAGCTAAAGACAAAATAATGAAAAAATAAATTGAATTTATGGAACTGTAGCCCATGAAAACCAATATATGTTTTATGCCTGTGCAAGCGCGATAACGCTGAAGAAGAAACATGGTACTTTGGTACCTTTTCAATTAATAATACAGTGTGTCTTTATTTAAAGGAATAAATGATGTAATACTAAATCAGTTTCCCTGGAACTTTGTGAACTGTAAAAATTGATACATTTGCCCTGGAACATTGTAAAGCAGTGGTAACTAAACTAGGATTCTCGTATACATGTGTTTTATTCATTTGTTGTAGGAAAATGATAACCTTAAATTTGGAAATTACATCACAGCAATGCACTTTGTAAAAAAAATAATTATATTAAACAACTATGTATTAAGTGGTAAGTAAAAGCCATGACTTTAATAACTATTTATAAATGCCTTGGTGGGTACAGCCATGTTAAAGTTACAGCATGTTAGATCACAAAGACAAACATTAAAGAAACTTAAACCTTATATTTTAATCACTATAATTAGCATAAAAGCTTTTTATATGCTGTAAGTATAGTCATGCCTTCATTTATACAACACAGCAGATCAAAGTTGCTGCATGTAATAACTTTTGTGATAAAAAATGAAGGCGTACTCATCGTACATTGAGGTTGTGTCCTGTTGGATCAGGCCATACAGTAGTACGAGATCATGTCTACCTTTGTCTCACTCTACCATAGCTCCCAATTGTCCTAATTTTGTTGGGACAGTCCTAATTTGAGGGCTCTGCCCTACCATCATGATCAGGACTGCACTATTCCTGGCAGTTAGGAGTCTAATATTTAGCATTAGGTATGCCCACTCTGTGACATGACCAATCCTCCTGTCCCAAGCTTTGCACTCAATGTTAGGAGGTATGGTGTACCTGTACAGAAAGTAGGGAAGTACAGTTTGTCGAATGCATTGTTTGCTACACAGAACCACATTATCAATGCATAGGTCTGTAGCTGGATACACACCTAAAAAAACTGACTGACCGGCTATCGCCTCCGGCCAAGTGGCTGACTTGATAAACTATACACACGTACCAATCGGCTGCTCGATATGTCGGGCCAGACATTACAACTGGACGGGCAGGTAAATGTGCCCGCCCAGTTGTGATGTCCATGTTGGCGGGGAGCAGTCAGTGTAGGAGGCGGTCGGCGGTACACACATGCTGATGCACTAATATATCTGCATGATATATCAGTATCGGCTGTGCTGCAGGGCCCACCTGATAAGTCTGTGACCAACGTCGTTCACAGGCATTTTGGGTGTACACCGCCAATGCGCTACCGATATATTGTTTGTCAGTCGTTTAAAACTATATATCTAGTGGTGTGTACAGAATCGGACTAATGTGATGCACAACCATCGGGTTTATGTCAGTAGTTGCAGTTTGCTACATGTGATTTAGGATAGGATAAATGATTAAGTGGAAATCAGTTCTGCACAGATCAGATAAAGGATGCATGGTCTCATAACATAATCCCAAATTTGTGTTATATAGAATGTGGATACCAGCGCTACCGTATGTCTACCAATGTTCTCGGAAACAGCTGGGCACAGAGTTGTCCAAACTCAAAAGAGGAAATAATAGATTAAATAGTAGTGTCCAGCGCTAACCTACTCTAATGGTGTATGGGAAAATTTTATGTCCAATGATGTAGTAGTAAATACAAGAAATGTCAATGACCATATAATAATGATTTATTAAAATGAATATAAAGAGTACTAGGAGTCACTTGTACTCCTATAGTGTTAAAATATGTATTATTAGGCAGGTATCCAATTGTAGTACAATAAGTGGAGATCAAAGTTTCTGAGCAATGACACTAGTGGATGGGTGAGAGAGCTCCTTTAGGGTGCCTCTTTCCGTAGACCACCAATGGGTGTCTACGTGTTCCTAGGTCAGAACTGCAGGGTCCTTAATATAGGAGGGATGTCTCTGAATAGGTGTGGACACCTATGTTAAGGTGCAGGTAACATAAGGTAACCCCTATGTAGGGTCCCTTTCCGTATAGCTCCCCGTGCCTACGTTTCCCTGATATCACCTCTCTGATAGTCTGTAGTAAAAAAGATTGTGCTTGTGCACATATGACACGTCACATAGTTACTGTTATATCCCCAAGGGGATGAATGATGGTGCAGGGTGTAGGTGTACCCTCATGCAGGGCTAACCTTCCGTATGAATAATCATACGTGCCCTCAATAGTTGGATGCGGTAGAGAAAAAGGCACAGTGTAGATAAATGTTTAAATGGAGACAGGGGCAGCGTCCCGCACTCCTGCCCTTACCGTTGGCACAGTGATGTTCTAGTCGTAGTGCGTTCTCCCGTCTGCAACTGACTGCCGATCACTGCTCTCCTCCACAGTGTCTGTTTACCGGATGGGGTGACAGCGTGCACGATGTAAGGTGCGCCGGCGGGCTGCAGGTGTTGCCAGGATCCTCTGTGATCTGTATATGCAGCCTCCGGTGACGCCTCTCCTCTACAGTACCTGTTGTCACGAGGGGTGTGAGTAGGCAGGTAGGCGGACGGACACGCAGCCAAATAGGTCGATGATTCGTTACTGTTGCCCGGACGTGGATCGTTCTAATAGTCTGCTGAGTAGCTGTATGGTGCACGTGTTAGCAACAACGCGTTTCAGTCTGATGGCCTTTTTCAAGTTGATGTTCATTAGTCTCAATATGGTATATATCCACGGATCCTCCAATCAGATCCTCAGTGGGCGTATCTATCTGGCTCTCCTCCTTGGAAAAGAGTCTTTAGTCCAAACGAATGTACCTGTTGAAGTTTAAAATATTCTACTTTTAGGGCATAAGTATAGTTCTATGTGTAAATGAAAATTACAATGTTGTATACGTGGGTTGAACCATAAATGAAGCAATAAAACAAATAAATCATACAGCTGCTCAGCAGACTATTAGAACGATCCACGTCCGGGCATCAGTAATAAATCATCGACCTATTTGGCTGCGTGTCCGTCCGCCTACCTGCCTACTCACACCCCTCGTGACAACAGGTACTGTAGAGGAGAGGCGTCACCGGAGGCTGCATATACAGATCACAGAGGATCCTGGCAACACCTGCAGCCCTCCGGCGCACCTTACATCGTGCACGCTGTCACCCCATCCGGTAAACAGACACTGTGGAGGAGAGCAGTGATCGGCAGTCAGTTCCAGACGGGAGAACGCACTACGACTAGAACATCACTGTGCCAACGGTAAGGGCAGGAGTGCGGGACGCCGCCCCTGTCTCCATTTAAACATTTATCTACACTGTGCCTTTTTCTCTACCGCATCCAACTATTGAGGGCACGTATGATTATTCATACGGAAGGTTAGCCCTGCATGAGGGTACACCTACACCCTGCACCATCATTCACCCCCTTGGGGATATAACAGTAACTATGTGACGTGTCATATGTGCATAAGCACAATCTTTTTTACTACAGACTATCAGAGAGGTGATATCAGGGAAACGTAGGCACGGGGAGCTATACGGAAAGGGACCCTACATAGGGGTTACCTTATGTTACCTGCACCTTAACATAGGTGTCCACACCTATTCAGAGACATCCCTCCTATATTAAGGACCCTGCAGTTCTGACCTAGGAACACGTAGACACCCATTGGTGGTCTACGGAAAGAGGCACCCTAAAGGAGCTCTCTCACCCATCCACTAGTGTCACTGCTCAGAAACTTTGATCTCCACTTATTGTACTACAATTGGATACCTGCCTAATAATACATATTTTAACACTATAGGAGTACAAGTGACTCCTAGTACTCTTTATATTCATTTTAATAAATCATTATTATATGGTCATTGACATTTCTTGTATTTACTACTACATCATTGGACATAAAAATTTTCCCATACACCATTAGAGTAGGTTAGCGCTGGACACTACTATTTAATATATAATCCCAAATTTGGCTGAGCAGTCCCTCATGCATATATAGCTAAAAATAGACTGTATGGGTCTTTTGCCAAATCCAGTGCACTGTTTATAAAATATACATTTGATAGATTGCTTTACAAGGGCTTTCATTGAAAGTAATTGAGTGCACTTTAAACATTTATTATTGAGATAATTTATTTAAAGTTATTGTTTATCCAAAAGACATCCTCATGAGCATTATGCAGTCTTTCAGAATATGCTGGATAAATCTTGAGCTGCTAAGAAATATCACTGTTTGGATGGATGGTGAAATATTAATACATCAGTAAAGCTCCGGAGCATTTGCACATAGTACGGTATATATTTTAGTAATAATTTGACTGCATTTGTCCGTTAGTTCTTTGTTATAATATGAGCAGCAATGATAAAATTGTAGGATTTTGTATGAAGCAGATGTCTATGAATGCCTGTGGGAAGGGACTCGAGGCAGCTGAAAGGACATTTACTGGAAAGAGTTTCTGTAACACTTTTATTTTGCTAAATACTATTTTACTCCTCAGGAAATTGAAGCACTTAGTGTTCTAAGTGTTCCTGGCAAAGGCCCTTTGGTATGTCTAGCCACTTGTATGTTTCATTCACAAGTAATGAATACATAGCTGGTCACATAGATTCAGATTTGGTTGTCTTTAACTACATTGGCTCAACATGAATCTAAACATTAATCTAAATTAACTTTGCTATTTTAAAATTAAAAACTAAATTGGACAATATTAATTAATATAAGAGATGTAACTGACCGCCATATAAATGGTTATGCCACATATCTGGAAATATGTTGGTAATTTGATCATGCATCCTTCTTTTTGGCAACTAGTCAAAACTGTGTGACTGCATAATATATAGCCAATGTAAGCAATTTATTGGTTGACATTATTACCAAAATGCATACCTTCCAACACTGAAGTTTGATATTCGGGATCTGACCAAGCGCCATCCAAAAAGAGGGGGAAGATCACATCATGCTGGGGGTGTGGTTGTGTACTTTGGGGACATGCTTAGGGCTTTAGGAGCTCTGGGCTCATCTCACCTAAAAAAAAAAAAAAAAAACCCTTGCATTGTCACACACAACTGTGGCAGGTATGTCATTCATACTCACTGTGGGGAATAGGACAAAACTCTTGACAGTTGGAACAAAAGTCCATCAGCTTTGTGGGATAGTGCCTAAAAACTAGTAATGTGTCATCCATATCTGGATAAGGGCGGTATGAAAATGGATATAAATATTGAGAAAATGGCAATGACATGCAGATGGTCTTAATGTAGGTAATCAGTCCTTGGTCTTATTTGGAATTATCTAATGATATAGTCATAAAGTGTGGACCACCAACTTTTTGGGCAGTAGTGCTGCTACTTCTTTCAAAGTGGCATTGGTGCTATTAAGAGAAATGTGGTCTTCCTTGGTTGCTTTGCTCAAAGAGAACAGATTTCCCTTGTAACCATCAAGAGGAAACTAAAACTATACTACAGAGATTTGGAAGTCTGAGGAGTCAGGTACTTTGCAGGGAGCTAAAGCAACCAATCAGACACAGGATTTCCTTGAGTAACGTTCAATAGAGATACAGTACAAGCTAATTGCTGATTAGTAGTTGCTGCAAATTAAATCCAACTAAATCCAATGTTAGCAAGCAAGCTCATTTGTACAGTGAATGTAATAGAATCCCTACTAAAGAAGAATGTCCAATAACCTATTTAAATCACCTATTTACAGAGTCTGGGCTCAGAAGTACCTTCATAATTTGGGACTCAGTAAATATGTTTTATTATTCTCTTTCCACTTCAGATTCCATCTACAACGAACCACATATCACGTCAATTATTGCCTATCCTATGTATATTCCAATGTGGTTGGGCTCCATTCTGTGGATGTATTTTATATGGATTGACTTTCCAATAATGCTATTATAATGGAAGTCAGTATTATTGTGATGTTTGTCCCAAGCTGAGGGCAAAACTAGTGAAGTAGGGATGTGTTATTATATAGGTGATGAGACCCTTTCCTTCAGGCTCTAGGAATAACCTTTTTATTATAAACACACTTAAAACACCTTTAGTCATAGGCTAAGCATGTGCAATCGTGACATTGGCTGCTTTTCCTTTGTAATTCGTCCTTCATTACGTGTACTCATATTTTACCACATAACTGTCATTGGGATGCTCCATTATTTACTTGTCAAATGGCGGCTTTGACTCACACACACGCACACACATGCACAAATTGACTTTTTCACACATTGACTTTATGTTGATCCCAACAGATTCAAACATAGGTAACTAAATAAATCTAAAAACATAGACTATGGATCCAATTCAATTAAGCGCAAGATACTATAAGAGCCTCACGTGATGCGCAACATGACATCCCACTGAGACACCACACACATGAGGTTCCTACCAATGGGCCTCCGAAATATTGTGTAGGGAAGAATATTTTGCTTGTAGTTTAGTTTTCTCTGTTTAATGCTAAGCTGTTATCATGTCCAAGTTTATGTATTGTAACATCTTAAGGTGTTCCTACCACTTATACATTAAAGAGAACTTCTCAACAGGTTAGGAGTTACTCTGGTATTTCTTTTATGTAGTGCATCATGCATCCATCAAACAGTGATAAACATCAACCTCCCATCCACCTGTTCATGAGTCAGGCATTTTTCATATTATTTGCATGACTGACTAATTGGTCACCGTGTGCCATATAGTGACTGATAAATCACCAGGTCTTCCCCGACAAATGTGGACAGAGGGATGATCACATCTTGGAGTAATTTTTTGGGAGTTGCGTTTAGTGTGTAAATGTAACGATGTAACGTTGGGCTATAACTAAGTTAATAATACTATATGATTTTTGTCATTTTTCCCTGTGCATCTATCATGGAATAAAACATATCTATATCAATATGTTTGTTAAATAAAATAATGTTTTCCAAAAGAGAACTCATAGGCCCTCATTCAGAGCCTCTCGCTAGCGGCAGTACGCTCGTTCCGAGCGATGTTCGCACATCTGCGCATGCGTACGGATCGTTATACGCATGCGCGAACCAGTCAGTGCGGCCGAAATTCATGTGCTCGCAATATAGCGAATGCCTGCTATTTTGAGTGACAGAATGAGGCGTATGTGGGTGGTAACAGGGGAAGGTGCTTGAAAATGGGGAGTGGAAATCCGAACGCAGGCGTGCTTAAAGGTCAAAACGGGCGTTTTATGGGTGTGCATAATTACTACAGCAGCGTCATTGACCACGTCACTGGGTTATTTTATAGCCAGAACTGCTCGCAAGATTGTGGTAGCAAAAACCAACCACAAGAATAGCGAGCAGTTCATACGCTGGTCGATGTACTCGATTAATCTAATAAATAGCGGACATGACGTATGGTGCGAGCGGCCAGGGGGCGTTTTTAACAAATAAACGAGCGTATGTTTTGCTCGCTCGTTCAGACTTAGAGGTGTGAACAGACTGCAATTTGCGAACGGATCATTTGAATAGCCACCCCTTGTTTTTGAACGAACGACAGCAAATAGCGAACGGCTCTGAATCAGGCCCATAGTCCATAAAAATAATTCGAAAAATATTTTGTAGTAAAGCTGAACAGTGGCAATACATTATTAATATACAGTAATGAATTGTGCCATGCTTATAGAACCTGGTTACTGCTTTCTATGGTGTTTTGTGTAGACATAAGCATGAGCATTTTATGTCTATGTGAATACCACAAACATTACAGTGGGGTAACTGTGAAATTTGGCAACAAGGAATACAGAAATTAGGACCTAGTAGGCCAATTAGAACATCCGGCCCAAATTGCTTTACAATGACTCTGAGAGCTTGTCTGTCCTTAAGGAATTCAAAGGTCAAACAACTATTATTTCTTTTTACTTACACAGTCTTGTCAGTTTTGCCACCATTCCAACACAACAAGACCTCTGTCTGCAAAGGAAAACAGTGTGGTAGGCTAGGCACCAGCCTCTACAGACCTCATGATTCTCACTGCCTCTTTGGGTTTTACTGCTGGATTGATACCTTTTTTTTCCTTTGGAACACTTTAAAGACTTTTTGTGTGGAGTTTGTTTTTTTGTTTGAGACTAAAGTGTAACATAGCTCCCTATGTGTATTAAATCGATTTGTATATGAGTTTTGTTGCTAAATATTTTCCACATTTGGAGCCTGATTCAGAGAGGCATTCAAGTCCCAATTCTCACCACTACGCATGCTTTGGAGCCTGCATATATCAAGAAGCTATGGGCGATTCATACACATTTTAGCTGCATTGTTACAAATGCATGCTGATAATAAGGACGGCTACTACCACATTCAGTTGTGTAGGGGCAGTGCGGCCATACAGATTCACCTGACTCAGATTACAGTTGGAAATTCACATCTGTTTTCAAGCACACAATGGGGACGATTCAATTCAGTGTGCTGTTGATAGCGCCTGGAGGGAGCTCCACTCAATTCAGTGTGCTGTTAGGGCGATTTCTTGTAGCACCCTCCTGAGTGTATGAGGAGAAATCCGACTAAAGTGCCAGCCGCGAGGCTGTTTTCCGGAGAACAGCCGCGCGGCCGGCACTTTAGTCAAAAAATGCTGATTCTCGCGACTAAACACCCCGCTTTAATCGCGAGAACCGGTATTCTCCAATTTAAGTGATTATAGCCGGACTACAATTGAATAGCTCCGGGACCAACATCCCGGTGCTATTAACATCCCAGTGCTATTAACATCCCGGTCAATTGAATCGCTCCCAATGTGACCGAATTGGGTGTGACTCTGAATCAGCCCCTAAAAGAAATAACTCCATGAAAGTGGAGTTAAACTTTAATAGGGGGATTCAATTTGGCGCGGAGTTTACCCTGCAGCTAATTGAACGTGCTGCTTGTTTACATTTTTATTCGATTAAAATCTACCTTTAAAATGTACCCCTTATAATAGATGGACCCAAGCAGGATCGTTGTGTTGTTCTAATATTCAGCAATAAGTAAGAATGCACAAAACTCCACACTGAGTGCAAAAACATAATGGGGCTGATCCGGAGTTGGATGGATCTCAGTGCACGGACACAAATGGCGAGTGTTTACATACAGTGCATGCGCAGGTGTGAATTTGCATACAGTATGTCCAACTTGACTGGATTTGTCTTTACTTGTAATTGGGACTTTTGGAGTGGGAACTGACCGATGGTGATGCCTGAACCGCCCTGACTTGTGGGAGTGTCGTGGGTGTGTATCTAACACTCTGTGCAATTGTGAGTTGTGCGTACAGGAAAGTGAATCCTGTTTCTGCCGCATCTCTTGCACCTAGCATGGGGCTGTGCCAGGGGTGAGACTAATGATGACAGGTGCAGTGATTAGTCACATGCAAATACAGCCAGTTTGTGTGCGACTTTGTATCAGCCCCAATATAGTATATAAGAAAAGTAATTAAAAGGAATACCATCGGTACGGAGGGGTAAATTTAGAGTCACCCATATACTGTTTATGTATTTTGGGCTCTGTAGAAATCCCTTTATTGCTTATAATGCAGATTAAAATCTTACCTGTAAACAGCCACAAGTGTCTTCTAAACTTGGAATTGGAAGTTTTCCAGTGCAGTTCATCATACTGTCCAGCCTAGCCCATCTCACCAGTATTCTCCTTACTACTGCACCAACTACTTACTTTTACTACATATGAAATATATTATAACTGGGTGAATTAGGTCATGCTGGAAGCATGCATCAGTCAGATGGTATTACTAGAGGCAATATAAACCTATTAGGAGGACCCAGGCTAAAGGGATATGAGGGAAATGGTTATTTCTGTTTATTCTATGAATAATTTACTCACAACCTTTTTTTTACACCATTAATCCAAATAGGTTTCAGCAATGATCTTATCATTTTTGGTGTCACGTCTTTTTCAAGCTGGGTTCATGCACTTCCCTTATATCTGACACAGAAGGAGCTGATGGAATGGTAATTGTACCAAAATGACAGACTTTAAGGTTGATCACTGTGAGAAAACAGTAACTTTTGCTGAACAAGTGTGGTTAGGACTACTAAGCCCTTTTATACATTTAGTTTTTACTACCAAACCTTATTACCTTATATATTTGTAGTCATATAAAATATACCCTTTTTATTATTGTTCAAACATGCAGTTTACTGAATATTGGGATGTATAATTGATTCCTATGGGAAACACATAAGTCTATAATTATGCACGAAAGGACTTCCTCCTGGCATAAATACTCATTTTAATATGTTAAAATATTGTCATTAAAAAAACATTACTTATTTTTTATATATACTTTAAAAAACCCAGTATATTGTCATTCATTGACAGGAAACATGTTTTATCTAAATATATACATATTTGGATTGGCGATGCCATATTAAGATTAGAACTGGCTCTCAGTAGCATCAGAACCGCACATAGGGCCTGATTCAGATGTGGGAATAGAGGGCCTTATTCAGAGATGTACGATAACCCGATGGTTAGCGTACATCTCCGATGGTGGGAGGACTGTGCATGTCCAGGATGTGTACTGCGCATGTGCAGCCCTCCGTCTGCGAGTTCTTCCGCAGTGTCTCTCAGCCGCAGCCTGATTGACAGGCTGTGGCATTTGGGAGGCGGAGCGGGGCATTTCCAGGCAGCATTCCTGGAAATGGGGGTGTATCGCCCCCCGTTTTCCGGGAGGGACGAGGCCAGGGTCTGCATGGGTGCATGCAGACTTCCTGGCCTCGCAAGCTGCCAGGACCCGGCCAGGCTGCGGGAAGCTCCAGCTCCCGCAGCCTGGCTGAAGGGACAGCAATCACGTCCAATGGTTCCGATGGTGACCCCAGGCTGCGACCTCGGCCGCAGCACTGGGATTACGCAGATGCAGCAAGGAAGTTGTGACACCTCCTTCTGCGTTTGCATTTTAAATGGACGGAATTACACAGCCACTTGTGTGCAATTCCATCCATCTCTGATTAAGGCCCAGAGTAAGATATAGCAAGTAACTGTGCACCTTGGTAAAACCATGCTGATGGGGCAGATGTAAAATGTGCAGAGAGATTTAGATTTGGGAGAGGTGTGTCCATACAGACAGAAATTGCAGTGTAAAAATAAAGCTGTCCAGCATTTGTATGTATTTTGCACCCCTTCCATTGCAGCATGGTCTGTCTAGGTTCAGAGTTGCTTGCTATATCTTACTCTATTCCCAAAGTTGACCCCAATAGGCCATCAGTGTGCAATTGGGGACCCAGGGTCCACATGTCAACCTCAAAGGGGGACACCTCCTGAAGTGGGCGGTCTCCCCTATTTGGTCAAATTTGTAGTGATTCTGACATCATAGTAGATTTACAAAATATATCAGTAACAGGTTATTCTGTCACTGGAAAGTGATATGTTCTATAGAAATTGACAAGCCAACCAGTGGTTCCCAAACTTTTCTGAATCATGGCACCCTAAAGTATCAATCATTTTTTCATGGCACCCCTAGACCAAAAGTCAGAATAAAAATATTAAATGAAGTAGGGGTGAGCGGTTTTCGGATTTCTGAAATAATGTATCCCAGAAACGTCAGCTCTTTTTCCTCGAAGGAACATTTTTCAAGCTTGCAAAACAACTGGAACCAATAATCAGGATTAGGGGTGAGCGGGTTCGGATTTCTGAAATCCGAACCCCCCCGAGCCCACCCGATCTGAGGCTGATCCGAGTCAGGATCGACTTTTCCCGCCTGACTCGGATCTGAAATCGAGGCAAAACGTCATCATCCCGCCTTCCGGGTCTCGCGGGTTTTGGATTCTATATAAGGTACCCGCGTCAGCACCATTTTCTCACTCAACTGTGGACAGTGAAGAGGGAGGGTGGGAGTTAGGGCTGGCTTGACTGTTAAAGGGTGCTGTAACCCCCAAAGTGCACTCCAAAAAAAAAATATATATATTTTTTTGTGAATTGTGTGCGCAGTAGCCGCACGTGCATAAACAAAGTAGCGCCAAGCGTGCGCCTGTGTCATAAGTAAAGGGCCGGCTGGCTTGTCCGTTAAAGGGTGCTGTAACCCCCAAAGGGCACTCCAAACTAATTAAAAAAATATTTTCTGTGTTTGTGAATTGTGTGCACTGTGGCTGCATGTGCATCAACAAAGGAGCAGCGCCAAGCGTGCGCCTGTGTCCCATAAGTAAAGGGCTGGATGGCTCATTTCTTAAAGGGTGGTGTAACCCACAAAGTGCACTAGTCTCCAACAAAAATAAAAAATTATTTCCTTAGCCGCACGTATATATCAATATAACATAAATGGAGGACCAAACTTTCTCCGATAAAAATAAAATAGGGAAAGATCAAGAACCACTTCCTAGTGCTGAAGCTGCTGCCACTAGTCATGACATAAACGATAACATGCCATCAACGTCGTCTGCCAAGGCCGATGCCCAATGTCATAGTAGAGGGCACATACAATCCCAAATGACAAAGTTCAGGAAAATGACCTTAAAAAAAACATTTAAATCATCTGAGGAGAAACGTAAACTTGCCAATATGCCATTTACGACACGGAGTGGCAAGGAACGGCTAAGGTCTATCCCTATGTTCATGACTAGTGGTTCAGCTTCACATGACGATGGAAGCCCTCATCCCGCTAAAAAAATCAAACGAGTTAAGTTGGCAAAAGCACTGTGCGTTCTAAGAAGATACCACAAATCCCCAAGGAGAGTCCAAGTGTGGTGGCGGTTGCAATGCCTGACCTTCCCAGCACTGGACGGGAAGAGGTGGCTCTTTCCACCATTTGCACGCCCTCTGCAAGTGCTGAAAGGAGCACCCACAGTCCACTTGCTGATATGCAAATTGAAGATGTCACTGTTGAAGTACAACAGGATGAGGATACTGGTGTAGCTGGCGCTGAGGAGGAAGTTGGCGAGGAGGATTCTGATGGTGATGTGGTTTGTTTAAATCAGGTTTCGGGGGAGACAGTTGTTGTCCGTGGGATGAAAAAGCCCATCACGGTCATGCCTGGGCAAAAGACCAAACATTCCACATCTTTGGTCTGGCAATATTTCTATCCAAATCCAGAGAACAACTGTCTTGCCATATGTACCATATGTAAAGGTGAAATAAGTAGGGGTAGGGACGTTAACCACCTAGGAACATCCTCCCTTATACGTCATCTGCAGCGCATTCATAAAAAGTTACTGTCAAGTTCAGAAAATTTGGCTAAGACCGTAAGCAGTCCAGGGACACCTAAATCCCTTTGTCCTGTTGTATCCAAGAGCCTGCAAACCACACCGTCAACTCCCTCCTCGTCAATTTCCTCCTTAGCCAGGATCGGAAGTAGTCCTGCAGGCCATGTCACTGGCATGACTGACTCTCCTATCCGGGATTCCTCCGGAGGATCCTGCATTGCTATGCCTCCTGCTGCCGCTGCTGCTATTGCTGCTGCTGGGAGTCATTCATCATCCCAGAGAGGAAGTAGGAACACCACTACTTTTACTAAACAATTGACCCTCCAACGGTCCTTAGCGAGGAGGATGAGGTACAACAGCAGTCATCCTGAAGCAAAACGTATAACTGAGGCCTTGACTGCTATGTTGGTGTTAGACGTGCTTCCGGTATCCGCCATTAGTGCAGTGGGATTTAGACAATTGATGGAGGTAGTGTGTCCCCGGTTCCAAATCCCGTTTAGATTCCACTTCACTAGGCAGGCGATACCGAGACTGTACAGAAACGTCAGAAAAAGTGTCCTCAGTGTCCTGAAAAATGCGGTTGTACCCAATGTCCACTTAACCATGGACATGTGGACAAGTGGAACAGGGCTGACGAAGGACTATGGGCTTTATTCAGAGGCGGCCGTACGGTCTACGACCGCACGGCCGCCTAGATGTTTGTCTAGTGCGCATGCGCACGAGGGAGCCGGCTCCTTCGTGCGCATGTGTGAGACCCGCTACAACCAACAGCGCCTGTCGTAGCGGGTCTCTTTCCAAAGGGGTCGAGCTGTCGATGTTGATTGACAGCTCGCCCCATTTGGAAGGCGGCCCGGGGGGGGGTGGCAGCCCAAATGGAGGCGTTCCCATGGGAACGCCTGCCGTTTGGGGGAGGCCCCACTGACATCACTAGTGATGTCAGTGGAGAGCTTCCGGCTCTGACAGAGGCCATTCAAGCCTATACATCCACCTATGACATAGGCAAAGGAGGGGGTATGCACCTGACTCAAGCGCAGTGGAGAATGATTTCCGTGTTGTGCAAGGTTCTCCAGCCCTTCGAACTTGCCACACGTGAAGTCAGTTCAGACACTGCCAGCTTGAGTCAGGTCATTCCCCTCATCAGGCTTTTGCAGAAGCAGCTGGGGAAAGTGAAGGAGGAGCTAAGATGGAGCAATTCCGCTCGGCATGTGGGACTTGTGGATGAAGCCCTTCATTCGCTTTGCCAGGATTCCAGGGTGGTCAGTCTGTTGAAATCAGACCACTACATTTTGGCCACCGTGCTCGATCCTAGGTTTAAAGCCTATGTGGTGTCTCTCTTTCCGGCCGACACAAGCCTGCAGAGGTGCAAAGACCTGCTGGTGAAAACACTGTCAGCTGAAGCGGAACGTGACACGTCAACAGCTCCTTCTTCATTTTCTCCTGCAACTGGGGCTGCCAGGAAAAAACTTAGGTATCCTAAGCAACCCGCTGGCGGTGATGCAGGGCAGGCAGGACCAAGTTTGGACATCTGGTCCCGACTGAAGGACCTGGCAACAATTTCTGACATGTCTACCGTCACTGCATATGATACTGTCACCATTGACAGAATGGTGGAGGATTACATCGGTGACAGCATCCAAGTAGGCATGTCAGACAGTCCGTACCTGTACTGGCAGGAAAAAGAGGCAATTTGGAGGCCCCTGTACAAACTGGCTCTATTTTACCTGAGTTGCCCCCCCTCCAGTGTGTACTCCGAAAGAGTGTTTAGTGCAGCCGGGAACCTTGTCAGCGAAAGGCATAGGAGGTTGCTTCCACAAAATGTGGAGAAGATGATGTTCATAAAAATGAATTATCAACTCTTCCAGGGAGACCAGCCTCCAGAACGTACAGAGGGACCTGTGGTGGTGGATTCCAGCGGGGACGAGTTAATACTCTGTGAGGATGAGGATGTACACAACACTGAAGAGGGTGAGGAATCGGTGGATGAGGAGGATGAGGACGACATCTTGCCTCCGTAGAGCCAGTTTGTGCAGGGACAGATTAATTGCCAGCTTGTTTTGTGGGGGCCCAAACGAACCAATCATTTCAGCCACAGTCGTGTGGCAGACCCTGGCGCTGAAATGATTGGTTTGTTAAAGTGTGCATGTCCTGTTTATACAACATAAGGGTGGGAGGGAGGGCCCAAGGACAATTCCATCTTGCACCTCTTTTTTTTCTTTGCATTATGTACTGTTTGGGGCCTAGTTTTTCAAACTGCCATCCTGTCTGCCACTGCAGTGTCACTCCTAGATGGGCAACGTGTTTGTGCCGCCTACTCGTATCTCTTAGCATAGTCATCCAGCTACCTCGGTGCAACCTTTTGGACATAAAAACACTATTGTGAGGTGTGAGGTGTTCAGAATAGACTGGAAATGAGTGTAAATTAAGGTTATTGAGGTTAATAATAGCATAGGAGCAGCAAAACCCACAAATTCTGTGATTTTAGCTGTTTTTATGCTTTTTTAAAAAAAAATATAGATCCAAAACACAAAACATAGAAAACAAAACACGGAAGGGTGGTTTTGGCAAAACCAATCCAGTTCCAAAACACGAAGAAAGATCCAGATCCAAAACCAAAACACGAAAAGTGGCCGGTGCACACCCCTAAAATGAAGTAGATTGTGGTTACCTGTCATCCTTACGTTCCATTTTGTGGTGGTGACAGGGTTGTGCTTCTGTTTGTCCGCAAATTTTATGATTGGTAGTCACCAGCACTGGTTTTACCTATCACATGGACCATAAATAATTTTAGTTGGTCCTGGATCACCAACCCATGGCACCCCTGCAAGTGTCCTGAGACACCCCAGGGTGCCACGGCACACAGTTTGGGAACTCCTTGGTTAAGCTACTGTTTGGGCTGCATGAACACCTTAATGCTATCCATGAGACCACTGACAAATATTATGTTACCAACCACTGACATAGACACAAACAGCAAAATTTTTCCTTCCTGATACTGACCACCACTTTATTCCCAAATTGTTTATACCAGGGGTGGGGAACCTTTTTTTGCAGAGGACCGCTTTGATATATATATCATTATTTGTGGGCCAGGCCCCTCTGTGTGATCTCACACGGGGTGGGGCCACAATCACCGGTGATTACAGCAATACCCGGAGCATCCTGAGGATGCTCTGGGGAGCTGTAAGGGCAGCGGTGTGACCGTCTGAAGCGTCCCAAGGACTCCTGCATAGATTCTGGCTACAGGATGCCATTCTAGGCACCCTGCTGGCCAGATGAGACTAGCAGAAAAAGCTCTGAAGGCCAGACCAAATGATTCGAGGGCCTTATACAGCCCCCGGGCCTGAGGTTCCCCATCCCTGTTTTATATGTCATTTTACATAAATACTTTCACTGTGAGCAACACCCATTTTATCTGCAATTTGCTTCTATTCCTGGTAATCGCATACACCCCACTGATTTACCACAGCTAATGTATTTATGTGGACCACTATTGTTTACATTTATCTGTCCTAAACCTGTATTTTAATTGCAAAGATTACTGCAGAATATAATCTGTGGTTATCTATAGCCAGTAAAGAATCATATACAATGTTCTATGTAACAAAGGGCTTGTCAGAAACTTGTTACATACTGCTCCTCTTCAGTGGCTCATTCCAGACAAAGATAGGACATGTAATGTGATGGTTCCAGCTCATTCTTCCTCACACACCACCTGCTGATAAGCAGATGGGTGGCTCTAGTTCTCTCTGCTGGGATCTGGCTGCACACATAAAGAATCCTCCTGTCCTCACTCCGGAGCCACGGCACAAAACGTTATCCCTGTATTATTATCATTAATGAGAAAAGTCAGAGTGTGTAGGCAGTAGTCGCCCAGATGGATTTTGTTGGTTAATATGAAGACACAAATGAGGGTTATATTATGATGTATTGTCATTGATAATACATTTTTGTTGTTTTAATGAATAGTTTCTTTCAAATTATAATTTCCAGATATCTTTCCCATTTAATGAATGTCAGTTGGAAATCATGCACTAAACGGCAACTATGTTTAGGGTTTCACTTTTGAAGTTAATACAGTAGGTGGAAAAATATTGTACACATACGAAGCATGGTAATATAGTGCCATACACCCAAGCAGGGCCTGGCTGGCAACTTTCAGCCTGGAGGGCAAACACATGCACGTCGCCCCAGATTTTCTATCAAACTACATTGGAGAAATTAGTGTAACAAAAATCTTGCTGGAGTGGTTTATCTAATGTGGACGTGGCTTAAGTAGCCATTTGTATGTATCAAAAATTCTTATTTCAAATACAAGACCTACTAGCCCCAACTGACAAATCAGAGACTATGCTGGTGTTTATACAATAAAACACATTTAAAATCAGACTCCAAGAGTTTATTACTAAGCCTCAGGTTCTAAAACCCGATGCTTCTCATCCTGTTTATGCCTGGAAGTTAAAAGGGCAATGGTTTTACTTGGGCCCGCTGAGAGCTGCGGCGGGCCCGGGCAATAGGGGGCATGGCCTAATCGCGGGAGGTGTGGCCACGCCCCCTTCCCGGAAAAAAAAAAGATATGCAGCGCCGCAAAGCGGCGCTGCGCGCTCGGGAGATGGGGCGCTCTGAGCCCCCTCAGCCCGGCGCAAAGCCAGGGGGGGCGCGATCAGTGTGATCGCTCCCCCCACAGGATTAGGAGACTGCTGTGGCTGCTGCTCAGCAGCCACGAGCAGTCTCCACTGCAGCTCAGCACACGCTGTGTGCTGGGATGCTGTGAGGGAGGGGGAGCGGCGCCGGACCCGGGCCCCCTCCGGGCCCCTCAGGAAGCCCGGGCCCAGGTAATCTGTACCCGCTCCCCCCCCTCTTGGCGACCCTGCTTTAACTAGCAAAACACAGCTAGTAAATGCATTGCCTTTTAAATTTCGGGCATAAACACGATTAGAAGTGTTTTAGAGCCAGACGCTTAGTAAATAAACCCCCAAATCTGACTACGTCTCCTCACTCATTAAAAATTATATGCCATATCTACCCCCACCTTTGTTTAAAATCAGACCCCAGTTTTCACTGACCCAATCCTCCCTTATTAAAAATCATACCCTGATATGCCCCTCCCACACCTGATTGAAAACTTTACTTCAAATTAGATACCTTCTCCCTCATGAAAAATCATACCACAGTTCCCTAAGCTAGAAATAATACCCTAAATTTGCCCCCCCGCACACACACCTCCTGAATTACACCACAGATCCCCTCTCATAAAAAAATATCCCAAATCTGCATCTCCATCATTAAAATTCTTACCCCAAATCTGCCAACTCCTTTTTCCAAATAGTTTTAGCCCTCCTCCCTCCCTCATTGCAAATAGTGCCCAGACCTGAAAAAAATGCTGTAACAGCTTAATAAGCGAGACCCCAGCTCTATGGGGTGACCCAACCATAGAACATTCTCAGTCTGCTGCCATCAGTCCCTCATTGTCTCTTCTTGCAGCCTCCTGAACTCTGATTGGTGAATCGCTCCAGCCATCCACAAATCAGTTTGGGCAGACGGAATCGGTATATAATACCGCCGGCCGCATGGCCGGCAGTTCGAATCCCAGCAGCGTCAGGCCAACAGATGAAGAGATCCCGGCACCGGGAGCCCGACAGCGCTGGAAATCCCGATCGTCCCCAAGTAAGTACTAACTAACCTAACCTACCCCCCTAACCCTAACCCTCCCTTAGGGGTGCCTAACCCTAACCTCCCCCCAAGTGCCTAACCCTAATCACCCCCCATAGTGCCTAAACCTAACCCCCCCTTCCCTGCTGCCTAAACCTAAGTCCCCTGGGGGGGTGCCTAACCCTAACCTCCCCCCGGGGGTGCCTAACCCTCCCTCCCCCTAGCCAACCCTAACCTCCCGGGGGGGTGCCTAACCCTAAGTCCACCCCGGGAGCCCTAAATCTAACCCTCCCCCCCGGCGCCTGTCCCCTCGCGCGCCCGGCATCCCTTCGAACAGGATGCCGGGCGCCGGTCTCCCGGCGTCGGTAAAATGAGCGGCGTCTACATCTACACGCCGGTCATTTTACCCTCGCTGGGATATGACAGTCGGGAAGCCGGCTGTCGGTATAATGTCAGCCGGCTTCCCGATTGCATCCTGGGCAGACATCCCTGACAACTGTAATTGGTGGATGGTTAGACCCATCCACCAGTTAGCATTTAGCCAAACACAGACAGACGTTGCAGGTCAGGTATGTGACACGTGACCGGTAGACAGGCAGAGGACGTTATCCCAGTTGCTCTGACTTTTTTAATAGCATATTTGGCGTGGTCGGGGAGCTTCTTCTCTCTGTCTCCCAGCCACCGGGTATGTGATGCAGCGTGCGGCTGCAGCCAGTCGGCGGCCCTCTAACTGTAAAATTGTACTAACCCGCGGGGCAGATGCCAACTTGCCCCCCCAACCCAGCCTGCCCCTGCACCCAAGAAACACATGAATCAATTAATTCTCATGATTTACCAGTTTCCATTTCCTGCTTTATAAAATTTGTTTGTTTTTTTAAATCTGCAGAAGGCCTGTGACATTAGAGCCTGAATAGTAGGAACATATGCATGAGCTACATGATCACCCTGCTTTCCTACACATCACATATGTCACATTAATGTTTTAGTATACAGTAAGGGGTACATTATTCTTTATTATACACAGGTTTCAATTTCAAACAGTCCATATTCTTGTTAGCAGTTGATCTTTTCCACATGGGAGCTTATGTTTTATCACACCTGTATAACACATATATTATGCATTATTACACACTTACCTCATATTGCACAGATATTATTTTTTATCACATATACACACGCAGTAGCCACTTTATACTGTGCGACTGCTTGTTAATGCAAATATTTTATCAGCCAAATAACAAATAAGATAGGTAAAGAGATATTCACCCAGGGAGCGTATTAAAATATACAATGTAACATATAATTAATAATTAAATACAGAGAGCAAAATACACATAAATAAATAAGTAAAATCTGTATATTTCCAGCACTATTAATTGATGGAACTGTATATATAAAAATATAAGTCCATATAGTGAAAGGTGAGTAAAGCTTTATATCCTTAATTTCACTCTGCTGTTGGGATCAAGAGATTTTGTCATACTGCTGAAAATTCAAACTCACTAGTACAAGGTGTAAAGTGCTGTATTATAAACAAGATAGTTAATAAGTCCCGTAATGCTTGTCGGAAAGTGAAGGGAGGGCGCTTGACTTTATGTTATTATTGGTCTCTGCTATGCTCGACCTCCAAATTATAGGCTGTCAGTACGGGCAGGGAGAGTGGCGGACCATATGCATATTGGATATGGCGCTCTGCTCAACCTCATCTAGTCTTCTATAATGCAATCAGCCGAAAAGTGGGGAGAGGTGATCCAATCCTCTCTTACCCACCTCTTGGAAGCCGGTATCCTTTTATTTTGCAGCCACGGCAGTCTCAGTGTGGTAGGTATAGCGCTTGGTCTCACATGCACATGTGTAAGGGATAGTAAATAGTCACATAGCTAGGGGATGCACATGTGTAAGGGATAGTAAGTAGTCACATATCTAGGGGATGCACATGTGTAAGGGATAGTAAGTAGTCACATAGCTAGGGGATACACATGTGTAAGGGATAGTAAGTAGTCACATAGCTAGGGGATGCACATGTGTAAGGGATAGTAAGTAGTCACATAGCTAGGGGATGCACATGTGTAAGGGATAGTAAGTAGTCACATATCTAGGGAATGCACATGTGGAAGGGATAGTAAGTAGTCACATAGCTAGGGGATGCACATGTGGAAGGTATAGTAAGTAGTCACATATCTAGGGGATGCACATGTGTTAAGGGGGGCATCCACTACACGATTTTAGCAGGCGATTGAACGATAACGACGTCGTTATCGTTCAATCAGATAAAATCATTTATAAATCGTGCAGTGTTTAGTCGTTAACAATCAACGATGCGCACTCCCGCTGGTCGTTTGATCGTCTCGTCAGTCGACTGAACATGCAGGTCAATTCCACTTGATCTATTAAAGATAGTTTGCAAATAATTTGCAAATTGTTTGCAAATTGTTCAGACTGAAAGATACATTTTCAAGGGAAAAAATCAAAGGAAAATCGTTTAGAGATTGGACAGGGAGTAGATCGTCTAGTGGATGTGCCCCTTAAGGGATAGTAAGTAGTCACATAGCTAGGGGGTGCACATGTGGAAGGGATAGTAAGTAGTCACATATCTAGGGGATGCACATGTGGAAGGGATAGTAAGTAGTCACATAGCTAGAGGATGCACATGTGGAAGGCATAGTAAGTAGTCACATATCTAGGGGATGCACATGTGTAAGGGGTAGTAAGTAGTCACATATCTAGGGGATGCACATGTGGAAGGGATAGTAAGTAGTGACATATCTAGGGGATGCACATGTGGAAGGGATAGTAAGTAGTCACATAGCTAGAGGATGCACATGTGGAAGGCATAGTAAGTAGTCACATATCTAGGGGATGCACATGTGTAAGGGGTAGTAAGTAGTCACATATCTAAGGGATGCATATGTGGAAGGGATAGTAAGTAGTCACATAGCTAGGGGATGCACATGTGGAAGGGATAGTAAGTTGTCACATAGCTAGGGGATGCACCTGTGTAAGGGATAGTAAGTAGTCACATAGCTAGGGGATGCACATGTGTAAGGGGTAGTAAGTAGTCACATATCTAAGGGATGCATATGTGGAAGGGATAGTAAGTAGTCACATAGCTAGGGGATGCACATGTGGAAGGGATAGTAAGTAGTCACATAGCTAGGGGATGCACCTCTGTAAGGGATAGTAAGTAGTCACATAGCTAGGGGATGCACATGTGTAAGGGATAGTAAGTAGTCACATAGCTAGGGGATGCTCATGTGTAAGGGGTAGTAAGTAGTCACATAGCTAGGGGATGCACATGTGGAAGGGATAGTAAGTAGTCACATATCTAGGGGATGCACATGTTGAAGGGATAATAAGTAGTCACATAATTAGTGGAGAAATGCTTGGAAGGGATAGTAAGTACGTAGTCACTTATCTAAGGGCTAACATGTGGAAGAGTATCTAGGGGATGCAGATGTGGAAGGGATAGTAAGTAGTCACTTATCTCAGGGATGCACATGTGGAAGGGATAGTAAGTAGTCACATAACTAGGGGGTGCACATGTGGAAGGGATAGTAAGTAGTCACATATCTAGGGGATGCACATGTGGAAGGGATAGAAAGTAGTCACATAGCTAGGGGATGCACATGTGGAAGGGATAGTAGTCACATAGCTAGGGGATGCATATGTGGAAGGGATAGTAAGTAGTCACATATCTAGGGGATGCACATGTGGAAGGGATAGTAAGTAGTCACATATCTAGGGGATGCACATGTGGAAGGGATAGTAAGTAGTCACATATCTAGGGGATGCATATGTGGAAGGGATAGTAAGTAGTCACATAGCTAGGGGATGCACATGTGGAAGGGATAGTAAGTAGTCACATATCTAGGGGATGCACATGTGGAAGGGATAGTAAGTAGTCACATATCTAGGGGATGCATATGTGGAAGGGATAGTAAGTAGTCACATAGCTAGGAGATGCACATGTGGAAGGGATAGTAAGTAGTCACATATATAGGGGATGCACATGTGGAAGGGATAATAAGTAGTCACATAATTAGTGGAGAAACGCTTGGACGGGATAGTATGAAGTCACTTATCTAAGGGATGACATGTGGAAGAGTATCTAGGGGATGCACATGTGGAAGGGATAGTAAGTAGTCACATATCTAGGGGATGCAGATGTGGAAGGGATAGTAAGTAGTCACATATCTAGGGGATGCACATGTGGAAGAGATAGTCAGTAGTCACATATCTAGGGGGTGCACATATGGAAGGGATAGTAAGTAGCCACATAGCTAGGGGATGCACATGTGGAAGGGATAGTAAGTAGTGGGGGTGCACATGTGGAAGGGATAAAGGGATAGTAGTCACATATCTAGGGGATGCACATGTGGAAGGCATAGTAAGTAACCACATAGCTAAGGGATGCACATGTGGAAGGGATAGTAAGTAGTCACATAGCTAGGGGATGCACATGTGTAAGGGATAGTAAGTAGTCACATAGCTAGGGGATGCACATGTGGAAGGGAATGTAAGTAGTCACATAGCTAGGGGTTGCACATGTGGAAAGGATAGTAAGTAGTCACCTATCTAGGGGATGCACATGTTGAAGGTATAGTAAGTAGTCACATATCTAGGGGATTCACATGTCGAAGGGATAGTAAGCAGTCACATATCTAGGGGATGCACATGTGGAAGGGATAGTAAGTAGTCACATAGCTAGGGGTTGCACATGTGGAAGGGATAGCAGTCACATATCTAGGGGATGCACATGTGGAAGGGATAGTAAGTAGCCACTTATCTAAGGGATGCACATGTGGAAGGGATAGTAAGTAGTCACATGGCTAGGGGATGCACATGTGGAAGGTATAATAAGTAGTCACATAATTAGTGGAGAAACGCTTGGAAGGGATAGTATGAAGTCACTTATCTAAGGGATGACATGTGGAAGAGTATCTAGGGGATGCAGATGTGGAACGTATAGTAAGTAGTCACATAGCTAGGGGATACACATGTGGAAGGGATAGTAAGTCACATAATTAGGGGGTGCACATGTGGATGGTATAGTAAGTAGTCACATATCTAGGGGATGCACATGTGTAAGGGGTAGTAAGTAGTCACATAGCTAGGGGGTGCACATGTGGAAGGTATAGTAAGTAGTCACATATCTAGAGGATGCACATGTGGAAGGGATAGTAAGTAGTCACATAATTAGTGGAGAAACGCTTGGAAGGGATAGTAAGTAGTCACTTATCTAAGGGATGACATGTGGAAGAGTATCTAGGGGATGCACATGTGGAACGGATAGTAAGTAGTCACATAGCTAGGGGATGCACATGTGGAAGGGATAGTAAGTAGTCACATATCTAGGGGATGCACATGTGGAAGGGATAGTAAGTAGTTACATTGCTAGGGGGTGCACATGTGGAAGGTATAGTAAGTAGTCACATAGCTAGGGGATACACATGTGGAAGGGATAGTAAGTAGTCACATAGCTAGGGGGTGCACATGTGGAAGGTATAGTAAGTAGTCACATATCTAGGGGATGCACATGTGGAAGGGATAGTAAGTAGTCACATATCTAAGGGATGCACATGTGGAAGGGATAGTAAGTAGTCACATAGCTAGGGGATGCACATGTGGAAGGTATAGTAAGTAGTCTCATAGCTAGGGGGTGCACATGTGGAAGGGATAGTAAGTAGTGACATAGCTAGGGGGTGCACATGTGGAAGGGATAGTAAGTAGTCACATAGCTAGGGGATGCACATGAGGAAGGGATAATAAGTAGTCACATAATTAGTGGAGAAACGCTTGGAACGGATAGTAAGTAGTCACTTATCTAAGGGATGACATGTGGAAGAGTATCTAGGGGATGCACATGTGGAAGAGATAGTAAGTAGTCACATAGCTAGGGGATGCACATGTGGAAGGGATAGTAAGTAGTCACATATCTTGGGGATGCACATGTGGAAGGGATAGTAAGTAGTGGGGGTGCACATGTGGAAGGGATAGTTGTCACATATCTAGGGGATGCACATGTGGAAGGCATAGTAAGTAACCACATAGCTAAGGGATGCACATGTGGAAGGGATATTAAGTAGTCACATAGCTAGGGGATGCACATGTGTAAGGGATAGTAAGTAGTCACATAGCTAGGGGATGCACATGTGGAAGGGAATGTAAGTAGTCACATAGCTAGGGGTTGCACATGTGGAAAGGATAGTAAGTAGTCACCTATCTAGGGGATGCACATGTTGAAGGTAGAGTAAGTAGTCACATATCTAGGGGATTCACATGTCGAAGGGATAGTAAGCAGTCACATATCTAGGGGATGCACATGTGGAAGGGATAGTAAGTAGTCACATAGCTAGGGGTTGCACATGTGGAAGGGATAGCAGTCACATATCTAGGGGATGCACATGTGGAAGGGATAGTAAGTTGTCACTTATCTAAGGGATGCACATGTGGAAGGGATAGTAAGTAGTCACATAGCTAGGCGGATGCACATGTGGAAGGTATAATAAGTAGTCACATAATTAGTGGAGAAACGCTTGGAAGGGATAGTAAGTAGTCACTTATCTAAGGGATGACATGTGGAAGAGTATCTAGGGGATGCAGATGTGGAAGGGATAGTAATATAGGGACAGCACAGTAAGTAGTCCCATGTCCCAAGACTCTGGGCCTGATTCAGACCCGGTCGCAAGCGCTGAGCGCGCACAACCGGGTCGATGTTTGCCCACTGACACCAGTGATGTCAGTGGGAGAGCTTCCAGCTCTATTAGAGCCAGAAAATCTCTGGGGCTTGTGGCCACGAGACCCTACTTCAAGGGTCTTGTCGCAAGCCCGATGGTCACGATGGTCTTGACCATCGCGACCATAAACCTGGCCGCTCGCTGTAGCTGTGGGTGGTCACCCACAGCTATGTGACTGGCCAGGAGGCCGCTCCAAAAAAAAAAAAGAATGCCCTGATTCAGTGTTCGTCTCAGAATCAGACCCTCTGTTCTTGTAGATGGAACAGTAAGTGGAATGGAAGGGATAGTAAGTAGTCACATATCTAGGGGAGGAACATGTGTAAGAAATACGTAACTAGGGGATGCATATGTGGTAGGGATAGTTAGTCACAACACATATCTAGGGATGAACATGTTTAAAAGGATACTAAGTATCTAGACATGAAGTCTGCTGAACAGTCCACAAAAGTAAACTGAATGCTCACTGCCCCCCTGCAAATGTTCATTACAACAGTGAGCAGTGGTGTAACTAGGGTATTTGGAGCCCAGGGCAAATAAAAAATGAAAGCAACCCCCCCCACACAAGAAGGTGGCCACTAGGGGCGTGGCTACTGGAAAATGGAGGCGTGAAAAAATGACACCACTGTTTCTCGTCATTCTGGGAACATTCCTTTCCATTCCATATGCACCTTAATGCCCCAAGTAGTAGTGCCCCACTTGCAATGACCACTGTAATAGTGCTCCTTATGCAATGTGCCAAGTAGCAGTGCCCCTTATGCAGTGCCCCCTGTAGTAGTGCCCCTTATACAGTGCCCCCAGTAGTGCACCCTTATACAGTGCCCCCAGTAATGCACCCTTATACAGTGCCCCTTATGCAGTGCCCCCTGTAGTGCGACTTATACAGTGCCACTAGTAGTGGTCCCTCTATGCAGTGCCCACAGTAGAGTTCCCCCCTATGCAGTGCCTCCAGTAGTAGTTCCCCCTATGCAGTGCTCCCAGTAGTGGTCTCCCTTATATAGTGCTCCCAGTAGTGCCCCTTATACAGTGCCCCCAGTAGTGGTCCCCCCTATGTAGTGCCCCTTATACAGTGCCCCAGTAGTAGTCCCCCCTATGCAGTGCCCCCAGTAGTGGTCCCCCCTATGCAGTGCCCCTTGTATAGTGCCCCCAGTAGTAGTCCTCCCAATGCAGTGCCCCTTATGCAGTGCCCCCAGTAGTGCCTCTTATATCTTGCCCCCAGTAGTAGTCCCCTCTATGCAGTGCCTTCAGTAGTGGTCCCCCCCTATGTAGTGCCCACAGTAGTAGTCCCCACTATGCCGTGCCCTCAGTAGTAGTCCCCCCTATGCAGTGCCCCCAGTAGTGGTGCCCCCTATGCAGTTCCCCTTATATAGTGCCCCCAGTAGTAGTCCTCCCAATGCAGTGCCCCTTATATAGTGCTCTAGTCCCCCCTATGCAGTGCCCCCAGTAGTGCCTCTTATATCGTGGCCCCAGTCGTAGTCCCCCCTATGCAGTGCCTCCAGTAGTGGTCCCCCCATGTAGTGCCCACAGTAGTAGTCCCCACTATGCCGTGCCCTCAGTAGTAGTCCCCCCTATGCAGTGCCCCCAGTAGTGGTCCCCCCTATGCAGTGCCCCTTATATAATGCCCCCAGTTGTAGTCCTCCCCTACGCAGTGCCCCCAGTGGTGGTCTCCTCTATGCAGTGTCTCCAGTAGTCCCCCTTATATAGTGCCCCCAGTAGTAGTCCCCCCCTATGCAGTGCTCCCAGTAGTGATCCCCACTATGCAGTGCCCCTTATATAATGCTCCCAGTAGTAATCCCCCTATGCAGTGCCCTCAGTAGTTCCCCTTATATAGTGACCCCAGTAGTAGTTCTCCCCTTTGCAGTGCCCCCAGTAGTGGTCCTCCCAATGCAGTGCCCCTTATATAATGTCCCCAGTAGTAGCCCCCCCCAGCAGTGCCAGACAAAGACAAACACGTAAAAAAAGAACAAAAAAACTCTTACCTAAATTCCCGTTCCTGAGCCTACCGCCGCCGTGCGCTCCTCCGTCCTCCCAGGCTGGCCCGCTCTGTGTTATGGGAGAGACATCATGTGTTTGTTACTGTGTAATGTGGACTGCACTCCGTGCGGTCCGCGCTACACTGACCACCCGTGTCCTGGACCGCGAGGGGCGCTGCACCCAGGGCACGAGCCGGTCCGATGGCACCCAGGGCACGAGCCCCGCTCGACCCCCCCCCCTAGTTACGCCACTGGCAGTGAGATGTTATACTTTAAGAATAGCAGAGTAGATTTAGTCTAAAAAGTGTTGGAATATGCATGCATGGACAATTCTCATAACTTTTGCAACTGTTCTAACAAGCCAGCACTTCAAACCCACTCTTATATGTATACATTTTACTGAACATTACATGTTTTTCCCTTTTCCCATTACATTTTTTTGTACAAATATACTTCACATGACCGATCTGTCGTTTGAGCGGTGAAGGTACGGTTAATGGCACTGCATAGTGACCTTTGACAATGATACTGTGTCTCTGCATTGTGACAGACACATGAACACTCACTGAAGACTAATGAGTCTAACTAACATTGTGCCAATAATTGGGACCTTCTTGTAATCTTAAGGCGCATAAACCAGGAACCTTTCATGGTTACTAATTAAAGTTGGCTAAGTAGCAATGGCATTTACATTTCTGATATACTGTCACTTTACTGCATCAGTAGGTGATTACAGCATTCATACAGCATTTACATAAATGTATTCATCATTTAACTGATGAGCATACTTACAGTACCACTGCTGTCACGATTGTGTTGGGAACCAGAAAAGTGTCCAGGAACGCCATATAAGTGCTCTTAGTTACACAACAGAGCTGAAAACATGCATAATATTATGAAGTACCATTACATATTTCTATACTACTTTATTACAGTTATTAGTAATATTCCGAAATACGCAATTTTTTTTAGCACAACTGAGATAGTGACACCTTTGCTCTCTGATGGTTTAATGTACACAAACTTTGTTTGATGCACACAATTATTATAAATCTTGTATAAAATTACCCTCAGGCTGTGTGTAATAAGGTGTATATAAAACATAAATGCATTCTGTGTTTAGATTTGGGTCCCATTCCCAAGATATCTAATTATGGTATGCAAATATTCCAAAATATGGAAAAATCCGATATCCAAAATACTTCTGGTCCCAAGCATTTTTGATATGGGAGCATCATCCTGTATTCTTAAACAATAGCCAAAAAGAAGCCAAGAAGTGATCTGCATGATGATAAAACTTAAAGTGCATCTTTGAATGATAGTGATCCATGAGTTTACATATACAGTACTTTCCAACATAATGAACTTTGCTGAAATATTTTACGTCTTCATTTATCATAAACAAAAGGTTATTTTCTTGTCAGATTTAAGCCTGTGAACGCAATATTATTATTATTTTTTTTCTTCAATGAGAGTTTTCTGGCATGAAAACTTAAGTGCATATGCTAATTTCCATTTCCCATTTATCTAAATTTGACACTATTACTTCTTATGCTGGCCACACACATAGCGATATTTTACCCGATCTGGCCGATTCCGACACATTGGAACGACAGATCGTGTAAAATATGGCCAAATCCTGAGTAAATCGAGAGTCCCCACTCACGATGCGATGCGCGTCCCCGCTGGTCGCACATCGCATCTTCAGATCTGCCGTGCAGTAGGGTAGATCTGACAATCTAGGACATGATGCACTGTGAAAGTCTGACTGCAGGAGAGATTGTTTGAAGATTGGACACTGAATTGTGTGCAGATCGTGTGGAGATAGTGTGCAGAGCTGCCGGGGAGAGTTTCAAGACAACTCATACACATCGGCTGATCGTGTGCAGATCGTCATGTGTGTGGCCAGCTAAGGTTTGTTTAGAGCAGTAAAACACCTAGATTATCCAGAACCAAACTTTTTTGCTCGAAATCTAAAGGTGGCCTAGCACTCCGTAATTTTGAATTGTATCAGCAGGCGTGCCTTATGACTCAAGTTCAAGACTGGCTACTCCTCTAAACCTTGGGTGAATATCGAAAGCTTCATCTGTCAGCCCTTCCCCTTGCAGGACCTTCTATGGACTTCTCAAGCCTGCAAGGCACTATCATCTCTTCGGCTCGGCAACATATCAGATTCACTTAAAGTGTGGGATAAATTAATTTGGTTATTTGCCGATTTTACGCTTCCTTCAGTGAATATTTCTACTTTACCAATTTCTAAGTTGATCCCGATTTAGATTTAGATCAGTGGTATACTCTAGGTATCCTGTCGATGCAGGATTTTTATGAACGAACCTTCCTCCAACGTCAGGAACAATTCCCTATCGATACACATGATTTCAATAAATATTTACATGATCGTCATGGGATCTCTACTAATATAATTAATTCACAACCTTTACCTTCACCCCCTCCTTATACTGTATAATGTCAAAATGTTCTACTTTGTGTCCTAGAGGTGGAATTTCCACTTGGTATAGCACACTTTTGTCCTCCATAAAGGAGCACAAATTAGCCATTCAAACTAAATGGGAGGAGGACCTTCATATTTCATTGTCTAGCGAAGACTGGGAAGTGTTTTTCAGAAATGTTTTCAAAATGTCTAAATGTATTAATCATTGACATGTTATTTAAGGTTATCCATAGAACCTATTTCACTCCTGAACGATACATTAAATCTGGCCCACCTCCTCTAAACTCTGCTGGAGAAATTGCATAATGGTATGCTCTCTGCTACCATTTTTTGGTCGTGCCCAATAATCCAATCACTGTGGCTAGAGATTTTTTATCTAATTACTCTCATTACTGCTGTATCTCTTTCCCACCTTCCCGAGATAGCCCTGTTACATAATTTCCACCCCTCTGTCCCATCTCTTAACAAATATGTTATTCTTCACATTCTCATAGCCAGTAGGGCGGCATTTGCCCAATATTGGAAGAGATTGGATCCTCCTTCCCGACTTAAAATTGTCTCTTCCATTCAACATAGCAACAACAAGGAAACCCTGGGCTTCAAGTACTCAACACATTCTTCTTCCCCTTTTGTAAAATGGAGTCTCTGGTTTGATTATTATGCTTCACTACATATCCCATCTACTCGTTCTTTGCCCCTTCAGTCTAGTTAATTTCCCACATCTTTGTACTAGAAATAGGACCCTTCATTTGGTGATGTGTATTGCATTGTACCTGTAACACTGTTGTCCCACTTTGCTCCCTTCCCCCTTTATATTCTTCCTGTGTGTGAATTACTATTTTATTTTTCCATTTGTTATGAAAACTTTTGTCCACAAGTTTTGTATGACTTGTAATGTTTTATATTCAATTTAAAAAAAAGTTACTTAAGTGCATAAAATAAAAACCCTCCTGGGAGAGCTGGGAGAGGAAAGCATAATAAATAATATATACAAGATAATGGGGAAGTAAGAAAAAAGAGGGGGCTGCCAAGTCATACAGAATTATTGCAGTAATGTTTTTGTAGTACTGAATGGCTGATATGGTTTTGCTGTGATCATCAGGACACTCTTAAGTGATCTGAAAAGAACAGGGACAAAGTTTAATAAGTACCGGTTTGCCGCTTTTAATCCGGTGCGGATTGATGTCCGGTTTCAGTTTCAGACTATGGAATTTACTAGAGATCATTTTGACCTTTTAAACTGAACTCTCTGTTGAACCCAGTTTCCAATAGGCCAAACCACCACAAAAACATGGTCTTTGTATAGTGATGCAAGGATCCCTTAGATCAGTGCAACACTGTTGTTTTTACTTTTAATAAAAAAATAGAAAATGTGTGGAGTCACCTCCAGAAGTGTAAACTGTTCTAGTGGCTGAAACTTAGGTAGTAGCAGTACAGGGGGGACAATAAATGTGAGGGTGCCCCCAAACTTTCACATTCAGCGTTAGGAATTACCATCCAGGACTGGTGCCACTATAGCAGGGGGGGACACAATGTGGGGTACTTGCAGGGCAACCTGATGATATTGTCAGGTTCTGCAAGTGAGGGAGGGTGATGTCACTGAACGATATATCGTTCAGTGTGGGTGCTCAATATCGTTAAGGACATTGAGCACACCACAAGCCCAGTGTTACTGTAGGTTAGTTGGCTTCTGGAAAAAAAAGGAATCCTAGTGTTCATGTGTCCTTGTGAAAGGGAATATGGATTGAACGCTCCACCGGGGCAGGGACTGATGTGAATGACTGAAATATTTTCTGTAAAGTGCTGCATAATATTTGTGTACCTCATGTGTTAATCTTGAAAAAGAATCGCACTGATTGGAAACTTTGCTTTTTGGTCAAAAAATACATTGTTTTATATATATATATATATATATATATATATATATATATATAAAACTGCAAAACAGGCGGCACTCAGGCGTCTTTAAAGAAATACACTAGACCCTACAGCTGAAATCTGACTTCAGCTGTGGGGTCTAGTGCATTTCTTTAAAGACGCCTGAGTGCCGCCTGTTTTGTTTATTGGTTTTTCCGTCCCTGCATAGGGCTGGTAATCAAGGAGGGCATCGGCGCACTTTCAGCATACGAGTGTCGGCTATTTCCCAATTGTGTGTGTGTATATATATATATATATATATATATATATATAATTATATATATATATATTATATATATATATATATATATATACACACACAAATATGTGTGTGTGTTCATTCTAGCAGCCTGCACCTGTCATAACCTGTGCAGTTCCTCTTTCCTGCTGGGGTGTCACTCCTTGCTCTGGTACTTCTAGCACTCTCTGGTCTGTATCTCAGCAGTTTGTTGCATCAGCTGAATGTGCTAGAAGCACCAGAGCAGAAAGTGACACTCCAGGCAGGAAAGAGGAACTGCACGGGTTGTGACAGGTGCAGGGTGCTAGAATAAAATATATATATTTATATATGTCACTACATTAATAATAATAATAATTATCAATTGTTAATATTACAAAACAATATGTTTTCTACTGGTACATTCAATGTCCCAAAAAGGCTCCCTTGGACCAACAGTGCACATGTGATAAAAAATATTAAAAGATTTTGACTGTCACAAACACAAAATGTTTTAGTATTTTATTGAATATACACTGTATCTTTTTATGCATTTATTCTCTTTTTTTTCAAGCCAAATATTTTATTTATTGAAGCATCATATGCAGTAATAGATAACAGCATGTCTATATAAGACAATAAAGAAGACAAATATAATAACTCTGACATTAATGTACATATACAGTCATATAGAAGAATGAGCAGTATGCAGGGGTCATATAAGTATGGCTGGCATGGCAGCATGCTGTGATCATTGTAGATGAGGGACCACATTTTGTTGCAGACACAATTACCATAAAGAATATAGCATTGCGCTAACCAGACTCATTGAGAAAGCTGGGGGTTTATACTGTTTTCATGTAAATAGATGGTATGGAGATCGAAATGGCAGTTTGGTGGTAGTTTTTTTTTTTACAGTTTTGAGCTTAGTAAATCAGCAAGATGCAAAACCAATGAGAAAACACAGACATCCTGGCTGCAACCTTGCTACATAATACATTTACCACCAGATTTTCAAAGATTTTTGTATCATGTTTAAGACCATGTAAAACCTGGGCACGTTTACATATTCCACATCACTTTACAGAGAATTTTAGCCATTGCATCAGTCCCTGCCCTAGTGAAGCTTACACTTTATATTCCTTACCACATGTACACACACATACACAATAGGGGTTAATTTTTGATGGAAGCCAATTAAGCTAACAGTATATTTTTGGATTGTGGGAGGAAACCAAAGTATCCGAAGGAAACCCACACAAACATGGAGAGAATATACAAACTCCACACAGAGTGCGTGCTGTGAGGCAGTAATGCTAACCATTACACCAACCGTGTTTTACATGTAATTTATTGCTTGTAACAATCAGGATATGGATTTCCATCTTGCTGTAATATATATGCATGAGCGAAGGCAAATGGACTGTACTTTTAACTGGTGAGCAGGGTTCTTACTTACCTCATTACTTGTTAAAAGGGTATCACTGTAATATGTGCTGTTGATATTGTTGCTTTTATCATGTATGCATACACATGAATAAGGGGTAAACCTTCCAATGTTATGACTAACCTGCATCTGACAATACAGTGGTATATAAACTTGGGTCTTTCTACTTATGCCTGTGTAAAGGTAGGACTAAAGCTGGGTACACACTATGCGATCCGTTTTAGGATATATTAGTTTGGTGCGGATCGGAACGATATATCATGTGGATCGCATTTGTGTATGACCGATTGCGTGTGCCCACGGGTCATGTGGGCACACGCAGGCCCGCTGATAGCCGCCGCGGGCCCGGGTAATAGGGGGCGTGGCCTAATCGTGGGAGGTGTGGCCACGCCCCCTTCCCGAAAAAAAAAAGTTTTGAAGTGCCGCAAAGCGGCGCTGCGTGCTGGGGAGGGGGGCGCTCTGGGCCCCCTCAGCCCTGCTCAAAGCCAGGAGGGGCGCGATCAGTGTGATCGCTCCCCCCCACAGTCATAGGAGACTGCTGTAGATAAAACACAGGGGAACCTTGCGCAAAACCTTCAATTGGTACCAATATGATTAGGGTGGTGATTTATTCATAACCCCCGCTCAAATCAATCGGTAGAATCTGAAACAACGATAGTCAAATGTCAATGTCTTATTATAATAAGTTCATGCTCATGGATCCTCTTCTTAAATAAAAATGGTTTGCCCAAACGTCAAAAATGTCATAGATAAGATTTCTTCACACACACCGTCGTGTCCTCTTTGTTCCTCAAAGATATAAAGGGAGACAAGGAAGGGCCACAATAGTGTAATACACTTTTATTTCTGACAAAATTCGTTTAAAAACACTGAGGCTGCGTACCAGATTTCAAGGTGTAAACAAACACCATCAAACACAAGGGATTTGTAACAACAGGGTACCTCCTGGGTTCAAGAATCCACCGCTTTCTAGCCTTGGTCTGGAACAGCTACTCCTCAGATCACCAACGCGTTTCAGCTGTCATAGAGCCTTTATCAAGGTGTGTCTGGGCTAAACCAAAAATTTGCTTTAAATTCCCCCCCAAATGATATGATTGGTCAACGCAAATTTTCTTCATTTCAATGGGGATGTTTCTGTATTCTCATTATGTAAAGCGCTAACTACTTCTAATATTAATCCTGTAAACCCCACCTTTATTTAGTGGTAAAAATCAGCCTTATATTGAGGAAAATCGATGTGAATGTCCTGAGGGATAGAAACTATGGGGATGAACAGTCTGATTTGGAAAAGAATAATTCTTTTTTAGACAGTATGCTGATTCATGAGGAGATATAAGTACCCCCTGTGACTGTATAGAGGAAGAAAAATTTCAATTCAAAAGAAACAATCCGACTCCATTAAGATTTGAATGGAGACGTAAGGACAAAAAGAGGAAGGAGAAATTAACTCCGTATAAATCTAAGCAGGATGAGGTTGGAAAATACCCCAATAAAAGCAGGAATAGAAGACCTTTGAAATCAGGCAATCATGAGGAATACCATAGGAACCCATTCAATAATGACAGGTACTTTGTTAAAGATGAATGGTATTCGGACCAATACCGTCCTGATAAAGGAAGGCCAACTAATAGATATAGGTTCTTCATTGATAGGAATTTTTTAGACAGGAGTTGGAGGAGGAACAGAAAAACATAATCAAAAGAAAAAAAATAGACACAATAGAGGCTGTAGAGGAAAAGGGAAAAACACAAATAAAAAACCCCTAGAAAATATAGATAACTCTATTGAAAATATGAATCAGGTTGAAACTAAGATCTATAATCTAAGTACATTTATGTTGTCCCAAGATGAGAATTCAGCCCTACAAAAGGGATTAAAATTTGCTCCAACCTCAAAATTGAATAAATTTCAAACATATATAGACCTCCAGAAATTTGTGAGGAAAATCTCTCTAAAAAAATATTTTATTAACCAACAAGGTATTGAGAATGGTGGAAGAGAAACTTTCAAACCTAAATCAAGTTTTAACCCAACATTCAATCGCGGATGCTTTATTGAAAGCTTCCAAAAAGCGATTTGTGAAGAACTGGAGGAAGTAAAACCCACTTGGAATAATATTCAAAATAATCTTAATAAAAAAGAAAGAGAAGATATAGAAAGTTTGGAAAAGAATTAAATGATCACAATTAAACCCGCCGATAAAGGGGGAAGTATTGTCATCATGGATACGTATAAGTATGAAAAATAAATTTTACGTCAATTACAAGATAAAACTACCTACAAACTGCTAAAGATTAATCCAAGTGATCGTATTGAAAAGGAATTGGAAAAGTTGGTAAATAAATATGAAGAAAGTAATACCATATCACAAAATGAGGCTAAATATATAATTAATGATAACCCCTCCTTCCCAGTATTTTATGTACTCCCAAAAATCCACAAAAGTTTAATTGATCCCCCAGGAAGACCCATAGTGGCCGGTACAGAATCTGTGACTTCGAATTTGTCACATTATACAGATTTCCACTTACAACCTGAAGTTGTAAAATTGAAATCTTATATTAAAGACACCACTGACATTCTTAATAAAATTAAAGATTTAGAATGGCAAGAAGACTACATTCTGGTGACAGCAGATGTCAGTAGTCTCTATACGGTGAATGAACACAAAAAAGGTATAGAAGCCACAAAATTCTTTTTAACCCAGAGCAATATTAGTGAGAATAAAATTAATTTTATTATAGAAAGTATTGATTTTATTTTAAATAACAACTTCTTTTGGTATGGTGGTAATTTTTATGAACAAAAAAGGGGGACTGCTATGGGAACCCGTTTTGCCCCTTCGTACGCGAACCTCTTCATGGGCTTGTGGGAAGAGGAAAATATATGGACCAATAATATATATATAAACAATTTGAAATTATGGCATAGGTTCATAGATGATATCCTTTTTATCTGGAAAGGAAATGAGGAAGAATTAATAACGTTCTGTGAAAAATGAAATGTGAATGATTTTAATATTCATCTTTTATTCAATCACAGTAGAACAGAGATCATATTTTTAGATCTTAGTATCTATATAAAAGAAAACTGTATACATACAAAAAACCATACAAAACCAACAGATAGCAATTCCTACATAAGCATGAAAAGTAACCACCATCCAGCTTGGCTCAAAAACATACCGAAAGGCCAAATCAAGAGAGTGAGAAGAAATTGCACAGAAAAAGAAGTATTCTTAGAACAAGCAGGTGTCATGCAGAAAAAATTTCTTGCTAAAGGTTACCGCAACAGTGAGTTAGAAATCCCTATTAGCGAGATGGACGAAATTGATAGAGAATCATTGTTGGTACCAAAAATTAGAAGCACAGTCCAGGAAAAATTAAAGATACCTTTCATTACCACGTTTAATGGACAGTATAAAATTATTGAAAAATTGATCAAAAAATATTGGCACCTTCTAAAAAAGGACCCGGTTTTGAAACCACTTATCCCAGATAAACCATCCTTTATATATAGGAAGGCTGGGAACTTGAAGAATCGACTGGTAAAAAGTGCGGTTCCATTAAAAAGAACAAATAGAATTAAATCAAAAGGTTTTTACCGGTGTGGAATGTGCCAGATGTGCAGGAACCATCTGACACAGTCCAGTAAATTAGAACAATATTGCTCAAACAATACTGGAATGGTGTATGATATCTCGCAATTCATTACATGCAATAGTACCAATTGTGTATATCTAATTGAATGTAAATGCGGCCTTCAATACATAGGCCGGACAACCCGTTCTCTGAAGGAGAGATGGGCGGAGCATGTTAGGAACATCAAGAAAGGGTTTGAGAAACATTCGGTTTCGAATCACTTTAGAGAATTTCATGGTAGTTCCATCCAGGGAATCAATAAAGTAATAGGTATAAAAATAGTAGAAAAACCCTGGAGAAAAAAGAAAATAGAAAGTAATCTGGCAAAAACAGAGATGGAAATGATTTATGAGATGGGAACGCTCCACCCCAAAGGAATGAATATGGATTTTGAACTCAAGTGGTTTTTATAGAATTTTTACGGTATCTTTGATGGTTCTTATGAATTTTTATATGTATTTTTATATGAATTTTATGACTATTTATATTCTTATAAGAGCCATTATTTACTGTTTATTACCATCTCCTATATATGCATGTTTTATCATATACACATATGTACTTTTAGATATACGTGTTTTACACACCCCATTTATTCTGGTCCAATATCAGCACTATTGATTCACTGGCAATTCTATATGGGGTCAGTGAAAACAATGTTACCATGGTATATTATCCGCTTCACTAGGAACCTGTGCGCTCCACCAGATGGAGAGGTGAAACGCAATATAGAGCGTCTCTTGTACATAATATCTGGCGGAGGCCGGAAGTTTATGCGTTCCACCTGGGAGTTACCGGTGGAACGCAATGTAGAGGACTTCCGGATGTAAGACCCAGAAGCGGGTGCGTTCCACGCGAAGATCGCAGTGGAACGCAGGGACATTCACATCGATTTTCCTCAATATAAGGCTGATTTTTACCACTAAATAAAGGTGGGGTTTACAGGATTAATATTAGAAGTAGTTAGCGCTTTACATAATGAAAATACAGAAACATCCCCATTGAAATGAAGAAACTTTGCGTTGACCAATCATATCATATCATTTGGGGGGGAATTTAAAGCAAATTTTGGTTTAGCCCAGACACACCTTGATAAAGGCTCTATGACAGCTGAAACGCGTTGGTGATCTGAGGAGTAGCTGTTCCAGACCAAGGCTAGAAAGGGGTGGATTCTTGAACCCTTGGTACCCTGTTGTTACAAATCCCTTGTGTTTGATGGTGTTTGTTTACACCTTGAAATCTGGTACGCAGCCTCAGTGTTTTTAAACGAATTTTGTCAGAAATAAAAGTGTATTACACTATTGTGGCCCTTCCTTGTCTCCCTTTATATCTTTGAGGAACAAAGAGGACACGACGGTGTGTGTGAAGAAATCTTATCTATGACATTTGTGACGTTTGGGCAAACCATTTTTATTTAAGAAGAGGATCCATGAGCATGAACTTATTATAATAAGACATTGACATTTGACTATCGTTGTTTCAGATTCTACCGATTGATTTGAGCGGGGGGTTATGAATAAATCACCACCCTAATCATATTGGTACCAATTGAAGGTTTTGCGCAAGGTTCCCCTGTGTTTTATCTGTTGTATTTCTAGTGTATTTTGGGTGCACTATTGTTTGAACCTTTGCAGCATTTCTATCATAGACGTGAAGCGCACGGATTATTAATATTTTGTTTATAGGAGACTGCTGTGGCTGCTGCTCAGCACACTCTGGGCCTGATTCAGAGCCGCTCGTAAGCAGCCGCTCGTTCGCTCCGAGCGATGTTTGCACATCTGCGCATGCCTATGGGTTTTAGTACGCATGCGCGAACCAGTCAGTGCGGACGAAAATCGTGTGCAAAATAGCGAATGCCTGCTAATTTGAGTGACAGGTTGAGGCGTTTGTGGGTGGTAACAGGGGAAGGTGCTTGAAAACGGGGAGGGGAGATCCGAACGCAGGCGTGCCAAAAGGTCAAAACGGGCGTTTTAAGGGTGTGCATAATTAACAAAGCAGCGTCATCGACCACGTCACTTGGTTGTTTCTAAGCCTGAACTGTTCGCATGATTGCGGTAGGAAAATCCAACCACAAGCACTGCGATCAGTTCAGACGCCTTTCGATGTACTCGATTAATCTAATAAATAGTGGAGATGAGGTATGATGCGAGCGACCAGGGGGCGTTTTTTACAAAAAAACGTCCGCATGTTTCGTTCGCTCGTTCAGACATAGAGGCGTCAACAGACCGCAAAGAGCGAACGGTCAATTAAAATAGCCAGCCCCTTTTTCTGGACGAGCGAGCGGAAATAGCGTCTGGCTCTGAATCAGGCCCTTCTGTGTGCTGGGCTGCTGTGAGGGAGGGGGAGCGGACCCGGGCCCCCGCTGGGCCCCTCAGGAAGCCCGGGCCCCGGTAATCTGTACCCACTCCCCCCCTCTCGGCGCCCCTGGGCACACGCGATGGTACAACGCAATGAACAACGCTATGCTGCTAAATGCAGCATGGAATGTCATATCGCGCCGTCATACAACACATTGTGCAGTCTGAACTGAAGGTGCGAAGTATCGTTCTATCGCGACGTCCTGTCAGCTCATAGGCAAACACAGGGGGGGTTTCTGTCTGAAGAAAAACGTTCAGCTCAGACAGGATGGACCTACTGCCACATCTAATGGCTTACTGTGATCGCTGGTCCTCTATATGCTAGGATTATGCAACACAATATCCTTTGTATGTAACATATTAAATCTGGGTAAGTGCTGATTATGCCCTCTTCATGGACAGGCCACACTCACTCTAAAATCAAGCGTTTGGAAACCCCCCTTTAGAAATCCTTGTTTGCCACTGCAGCTGGGTACACAATTGTATAGTGTGTACCCAGCTTTAGCATTGTTATTCACATGTATTTCAACTATATTGGTAACTTAATTTCATCGGATGATGAAATTGATGATGTGAGCAGACTCTTAATGATACACTGTGCAGGCGATGAAGCGTTTTCCCATTTGCAGGGTGTATCTTGCATGTTTTTGCACTGTACAATCCCTGGAACCAAGCGTACGCAGGCACAGGAGATGTAGAGTCATATGCATTTCATTTCAATCTTAACTTGTGACTAAAGGAGCGTAATTGGGCTGCAACTGGGCAGTATCATGTACTCCAAGTTCAGTGAGGTCTTGGCAACAGAACTGTGGGCTATGCAGAGCTGGAGTGAAGGGTAGAATAGGTGAGCTGCATTCAGCTCTGCTTTTACTCCACAGTAACTAGCTAAACATATAAATCACATTAACGCCATGAAGGTGTTCTATAAAAGTGAAGTAGGCGGTAAGTGGAGGCAAACTATCTCTAAAATTGTATTCAATTAACACAATGGGGGAGATGTAAGAAGACCTGAAGCGGTATCAGCGCACGTTATGTGAGCTGATACCGCTTCTACCCGATGTATGATCGGGGGTTTGGCGCTATGTGCCCCTGTCATTATCGGCGTTGCTATCTACAAGTTAGCAGCGCCGTTAGCCTGGGCCATGTATGAATGGTCAGATCGCCTGACCGTTCAGCCTGCTGTAGCTGTCACTATCGACAGCTACAGCCTGGTGCTGCCCTATCTCCACATCAGGGACAGCGCTATCCCTGCTGCGGCTGCTGCTGGCTCCAGTCTGCATGTGGGGATCTCGCGATACTTGCGATATCCCGCGCATGCTCAGTCGAGCCGGCCGGGAATGAGACACAGGGCATCAGCACTAGGCTGATCCGCTGCAGTCTCTAGCGGGTAGCGTCGGAGGGGGGAGATAACGCTCCCCCGCTCCGGCCGATGAGATGCTTATCCATCTCATCGGTAGTGCTTCCTGCTTCGCCTCGGTAAAGAGGTGAAGCAGGAAGCAATACAGCGGCACGTTAACTGCCGCTATAATACATCTACCCCCATATTCTCTAATAATTACCTGTATCGTGCAGCTCAGAGGTATTTAGGGGCATATGTATCAACGCATGATGTGAGATAAAATTGTGAGATATATATCACCAACCAATCAGCTTCTAACTTACATTTTCCAGCTGTGTTTAAGAAATGATAGTTTGGAACTGATTGGTTGGTGATATTTATTTCACAATTTTATCTCACATCAAGCTTTGATACGTATGCCCCTTAATGACAGATAAAAGTAGGATTGTTTTTTAATAGAGTTCGTTTGACATCTTATTCAATGGAGTGTAACTTTTTACAAGTACGTAATGCACACGTAATAGCATGTATGTTAAACCATCATATTGTGTGGTCCTTAATAGGAGAATAGGACTATAAATTCAGTGTTACACAATTACAACAGTGTTACACAATTACAACAGCTAGGATGAAGTTTGATATACAGTCTTGTGTACCTTGTCCTGTGTATTGTGCAGACTTTGAGTCTGCAGCCACTTATCTGATCTGAGTTACAAGGGCTTAAAGGGACCTTTAGCCTTCTAGCTACACAGGTCTTTCAGCTCACCTGTAACGGTAGCACCCTGTATCTGTGATACGGTGACATTGCTAGGGTTACTATCCGTAGTGTAAACCACTCTGCTTTTCTCCTTACTCTTGTTGTTGTTGTGGAATCACTTGGGAAATATTTACAGAGGTATGTAATCTTAGACCTCCCCAGACCACACAAGTAAAGAGGCTGAGGCTCTCTTTGGCCTGTCAGCACTTAACCTATTCAACTGACATCCCAGTAGGGAGGTAAGGTTAGCCTAAGCTTGCTGATTAGCACAGGGAGGCCACTTATATCCTGCCGTTTTGAGCCCAGCATTTATTAAGTGGCTCTCTTGTTGCACACAGTAGATATCTTGCTAGATGTCTACATAAGGGGGCGAGGGACTTGTTACTAGATGGAGAATATCTGTTGATTAACTCTTCTCACTGAATGGGTTCATTGAGAACATACAAATTTAAACCTTGAAAACTGCCTTAGGGATTTTGGCTGTGTAAACTGAAAAGAACACTACAGGGCATTATACAAGACAGAATCCTATAGTTTTTTTTACATAATTACAGTGCTTTCAGTTTGCAACTTTTTTCTTTATTGCTACATTTTTGTAAACTTTGCGCCAGTTTTTATTTATCATATAATATGATACACACAGGATCAAGACAGGGATGAATCCTGCACCAGTGTCTTTATCCTAACTAATATCTTCAATGGTCCTTATTTCAAAATAGCACAAATCTGTAGTTACATGTCTCTACCTCATAGTTATATGGCTTCTATGAGGTGCTATCCGCTACTCAATTTTTACACATATCACAAAAATAAAAAGAGAAAGGTAAGTAGTTTCGAGGGTGCACTAGCGACCACAAAAATATAATTTAAAAGTTATAAACTTTATTGGTATGTATTAAATATTTATAAGTTAAAATAGGTGAAATATAAAACGAAAGAACATGAAAAAAGGAATGAAAAAATAGTAAAGTGTATTAAAATATATGTTCAACAAAACAACCATTGTCTGTGTCGTTCCGTTTCTGTAAGTCACTTATTACAGCTAATTGCTTATAAGTAATCACACACTGTTATGTCTTAGATTCATACGTTATGGCCAGACAGTTTAATAGAATGTTATTCCCTCACTAAGGAAGAGATGGGTATTGTGTAGTCTAGCCCTTTAAATGTATCCAATCAGTTCCTCTTAGGTAACTGCATAACTGGGCACTATCACCTTTGTAATTTCATCATTTAGGTTGTGGCAGGTTAGGGCTACATATGCCTTGACAAAGCCTGAATGGTGAAACGACCGCAGGCTCTATACAGTCTATGTTCTGAATATATTGAAACACACTGTTATTGTTTATGCTGTTAGATTGAGAGTGATACATGTGTTACACTGTATACCTGGTGACTTTTTAGCTGCCTCCAAAAAAAGCAATGAGAAAGCACTGACAGCTTTGGCAGAGGACAGAACCACAAAAATAAAAGCAATAATAACAACAATATTCTAGGATCGAATGGCAGAAGCTAATAGATACTGCATATGTAGCCCTAACCTGCCACAACTTAATTGGTGATTAATGTGAGAATATATATTAATTCATGCTGAGTTGTACATGTGTAGGATATTATATGACTTCTCAATAGCAGGACATGAATACATTTGAGTGGCACAGTAATGATCTGTGTGGTTAATAAAGAATAGTATAAGAATGATGAAATTACAAAGGTGATAGTGCCCAGTTGTGCAGTTGCCTAAGAGTTTAATACACTTTACTATTTTCATTCCTTTTTCATGTTCTTTCATTTTATATTTCACCTATTTTAACTTATAAATATTTAATACATACCAATAAAGTTTATAACTTTTAATTTATATTTTTATGGTCGCTAGTGCACCCTCAAAACTACTTACCTTTCTCTTCTTATTTTTGTGAAATAAGATACACGTTGAATTTCACTGTATCCTTAAAATACTTTAATACTTCAGTAACTCAAGTATCATATGAAAAAATACAACAGATATGCTTTGTTTTCATATACTGCATTGGCTAAAAAATAGTACTCTGAAAACACACACACACAGCAAGTATATACAGTATATAGATATAGAACTATTGTACAAAAAAAAGCAGTTTTAAATATTGCATGACAGACCTTAAAAAGAAATACTTAAACTCTGTAAGATATATTGCTGCATGATAAGGTTTTGGAGTAAGATTTCAAGGAAGCCAAAGTTCCCGCTGTGTCTCCGTGTGGACACGAGGACTAATAAGGACATCTTGGCACCTTGCTGTACAATTAAAAAGGCTACATGAAGTGTTAATGCTGCTTCAAAGCAAAGAGTCTACTTCCTCCCCAATATTCATGTGGTTTTCATCAGGGTTGCAGACCCTGCTTCCAACAGACGTTTCGTAATTAAAATAGATTCAGTCTGGGTTTTTTTTATTTAAAGTTCTACTCTCCATCTTTATGGTGAGTGATAGCCTACTATAGATCCAGCATGATGTAACTACAACACCTATAGTTAAGGTTCTATCAAACTGTTAATCTCCATCTCTTATGTTTTACAAATATTACATAAAAGTTAAATATTTCTATATCTCAATATGCTCATAGTTTATTTTTGCAGAAAACATTGCCAATAATTTTAAGTGTACTGTATAATGTTATTGCCAAAAAGTACTGCCAAGTGCACTGCTACTATATCAGCATAAGTCAGTGTTTTTAAATCAGCTCATGTTTTCAGGATTTCTTTAATCATGTACAGGTGACTTAATCTACTAGGCTGTGTCAGTAATCATCCTACCTGGTCACATAGAAATCTGGAAAACATGCATTGTTGGGGATGGGTGATGACTGTAATAGACCATCTGTTTTATTTAGAGTAGGTGTAATAGCAGGCAGACAGACAAAATACATGTGCATAACTTACATATTCATTATCATTGAATCCATTTATTTTGAAGCCAACTGCAACAAAACAATGTGAATATATATTTATGTATTGGCTGTTTTAATATTAATATATTACTAATATTTTGTTGGCTAAAATATATAGTGGGAGAGCGCGAGTTAATCATTGGGTCTTGCTGAAAATGTTTACTGTCCATCCAGCATTCAGAGATGAAGTTGATAATAGACCATAATACAGCTCAAGAATATGACTTTGACTTACCTTGTTGGGGATTGGGGATCAGGAATGATTGACAATAATGACCTGCTGACTTCCGCTTGCTAGACAGACTGAGGTTGCTTTTGTTTTTTCTCTTACTTATTTCCTTCCAAGTCAAGCATTAGCATCAGCATACAAATTGTTGTCCTTCTGTATTGTACAGGGAAAGTCACAGTGATCTATAGATTAGTTACATCCACCTGCTCACGGAGAAGAATGGCATAGACTAGTAGTGCTTTCTGATTATCAAATTATCACCTTGAATACTTTATATGGAGACAAATGGTTACTGTGTGTACAAGTGTAATTATATTATTTTCAGTTAAGTTAATTTAGAGCACTTCTCATATGTATACTGCCCCTACTGGGGAACTGTGTTATTGACCAGTATAGACACAATGTTTCATATGCTGACAATTTGAAACCACAACTAATTTTACACCTGTGTAAGCTAAAGTCTCTACTTGCTGCAATTAAAATTGATCGGCATAACTTTTAGTGTTCTTACTATATATCAAATAGCATATGTATTAAATATTCTATACGCTTACAGAACATATATACATTTATGAAATGTATTTCATAAGCATGCAGTAAAGGCCATTTACATCCTTGTAGATATGCTGCCCTGCAGCACTACACCGATTGGTGACATTGTGCATATATATTTGCATTTATAAGTGGCTTAGCATGTACATGGTGATGACTGTGGGGGTGCAAAATTGTGCTCCTTTGGATTGCAGGCATTAGAACTGGTGTAAGTGTGCTACATGCACAATGTAATGTGCCTTGTGTGCTGCTCACATGTACAGTAACTTTCATATTCACACAACATTTAAATGAGCTTTAAGGAATAAAAATTGTGCATTTGGGTGGTGGTGATTCCTAATTTTGACAATGGCCACAAAACCTCTGTATTCCTCCATCCTCAGAGGCTGTAGAAAGATCAGCCATCAGCCTATACTTTAAATAGGACAGATGTGCACTAGCCAGGTAAATTATTATACAGTGCATTTACATGCTCAAATCTGCCAACTTAATGAAAGCATTAAAAAGCACAAATGTGACCCAGAGAGTAACCTGACTGTCCTTCTGAGCTCTATCTGTCATAACTATTGTACTGTGTGGTAAGAGTATTGTAACTAAATATATGGATGGTTCCAGATGATCATAAAGAATTTAACAATTTGCACAGGAGCACTTCCCAAAATAGGAAAGAGGACATGCACCTATGTACTCAAAATGAGATGAATAGGTGGATTATATCCACATGTTTGGTAGTAGGCAAGTGACCTGTTGCAGGGGTGGAAGACTGCAATGCTGGGCCCCATAGCAGAGTGGGTGCCTCTTCTGCTCTGCATGTGGTGCTTCACTACACATACTGCAAGCTGGCGCATGCCCAGTAGAGGTCTATACTCAGCCTCGGTAGGGTGACCTGGCACTGGCCAGCATGGTGCATTATGATGCTGGCACACATACTAAATGCAGAACACAAAATAATGCAGAGCCTCCAAAAGTCAGTCCTCAAGGCACCCTAACAGCCCAGGTTTTAAGGATATCCATGCTTGACCACAGGTGACTTCATTAGTACCTCAGTTAATTTGATTTAACCACCTGCGCTCAACCATGCATATCTCTAAAACCTGAGCTGTTGGGGTGCCTTAAGTGCCTTGAGGACCGCGTTTGGGAACCTCTGACATAATGTAATGGACTAAGGGAAATTGTTATTAGATTACATTTGTACACTGCTTTATGAACATGTGTGGGCTGATGACATTTGGCCAAATTATAACGACATATAGTGCAGTGTGAATGCACGCTTCCACAGTTACATGCAACATCATCAGGTTTGATGTGCTGCATATCAATCCTGATGATATCGCATGCGGCCCCATTCATGTTAATGTAGGAGGGAACGACTGATTGTTCACCTCTTTTTAATCTCTACCATGTAATCTACATCAATGTTTCTCATCCCAGAGTACTCCAGCAGGTCATGTTTTCAGTATTTCTGTCTGTGGAAAGAGGTTGACAATTACCAAGCAAAGTAGTTTAAAGAAAAACAGTATGCTTAGAGAAATACAGTAAACATTACCTGTTGTCGGTAGTTGGGGACTGGGAGCCTGATTCAGTGGCGCATGCTATTTGCGTGTGCTCGCTCTGAATCAGGGCGTACCTATTTTTTTAAATTCCGGCCTCCAGGCCGCTCGCACAGCTGTGGGTGACCACCCACAGCTTGTGCGAGCAGCCTGGCGATGGTCGCGATTATCGGGACCATCGGCATTGCGAGGAGACCCTTGGCATTCGCAATGCCAAGTGGACTTCCAGCTCTAATAGAGCCGGAAGTCCACTACTGACATCACGAGTGATGTCAGTAGAGCCGCCCACAAATAGCAGGCGTTCCTTCGGGAACACCTACGTTTGTTCAGCCACCCCCCCTATCCGCCTACAAAACGGAGCGAGTTGTCAATCAACATCGACAGCCGCCCCGTTTTGCTGCAAGCTACGGAGCAAGTGAGGTCTCACTCGCTCCGGGGCTCGCACACGCCGTGCGTGCGCATTGGGCCACCATTGACCCACTTGCGAGCGCACAGCGCTCGCGAGCGGGTGTGAATCAGGCCCTGGGTTTGAAAACCACTGCTGTACATAATAAGTACATTTGTTTATATTCCATCATAGTACTGCAGTCAGCTTGTTTAAGATAACATACATCCTGTGCATTTAGTAGTTATATAAATTGGGGTGCATTTAGATTTGAATAGCATTTTACATAATGACTGATGACAGGAAAGCATTGGCAAAGCCACAGGGAAGTATTAAAGATATGTGGACAGTACAGTGTTCCAGAGGGCAAAAAATGCTTTAATATTTAATAGAGTGTTTCAGAAATGCTGACAAGACAGTATACAAATGTTTCCATAATAGACTCACTAGAACCCTGTGGTGCATTGGAGATATGACAAGAAAACCCATCAGCTGCACATAGATCAAGATAATGAATATACTGTCTGGGATACCGGTAATGTGTCCTGTACTTGACTACAGTTTAAAGGACTTGAAGCAAATCAGACTATCTGGGCCTGAATCAGTATCACAAATGTCTATCTTCATGGAGTTGAGCGATTTTATATGTGTGTGCGAAAATCCCTAAAAACGTATATGGTACATGTGTTACACTGTGCATGGGAACAGAGCCACAGTTGCAATTAAGAAGTGTTGTGGAAATGTGCTGGGCGGTGACTGGGAGGTGGCGATTTAGTCACACAGAGATGGTCCGTCTTATGGGCGTGTAATGGGAGTGTCGTAGTTCTTGTTATGTTGTTTGCTTGTCGCTGAAGTATTTGCGTACACAGACACTTTATCACTCACATTGGAGGCCATACTCAGATGACACAACAAGCGTTGTTAGGGCGTCTGAAGATGCTCAAAGTGGGGGTCTCAGTCCTTGAACAATCAGGCGTACACTTGTACACCAGGGGAAGGGCTGATCCTAACGTTAGCATACAGTCGCAGACGTGACTACAGAAAAAGACACTAAAGCGTTGAAGCAGTGTCTATGTTTATTTATCATAAAAGGGTTTATCTAGCTTGATATCGTATGATTGTTTCCTTCACTTAGAGCTGCCATACCCAGATCAGTTTGAAATAGTACATTATTCTACTTGTAATATTGTTATCAATGATTATCTGTTCCTGACAACATAAATACAATTGCTAAAAATAAGTCTAAAATATTTTGACAATTTCTAAAGAAAGATTGTAAAAGAAAATGAAAATTGTCATTTAACTTTCACAAGAAGACATGATTCATTGTACAGTATCAGAATGACTATTTGAGAAGAAGACAGATGTCTCTATGAATTTCCACATATATACCCCCTTTGGAGCTTTGTGATTTCTATTTTTTTTATATCATTTTATAATGCTGATTGCCTTCATTTCTACTTTTAACAGGACCCATCCATCACCACAGGCATACATGACAAGCTGCAAGTGCCAAACACCATCAGAAAGTCCTGGAACGAGAGAGACAACCGTTGTGACATATGCGCCACTCACCTAAATCAGCTGAAACAAGAAGCTATCCAGATGGTCACATCTCTAGAGCAGTCTGCCAATGTTGAACACTGTGATGCTGCTTCTCCTGGTTCTCCTCCAGGACATTCTAATGTCCCAGCTATGGTGGGTCCAAGACACATGGGGAGCCTGCAGCCAAGGGACTGGGTGTACATGCCAAACCCGTACACCACACCAAATTATCCTGGCTTTGTGGCCAACAAGCATGGTGGTAAACCTAACAGCCTTGGGCTTGCCAATGGTCAAGATAAGAAAACTGGATCTCCTTCACACCAAGCCAAAGTCAGCCTTCAAATGGCCACTAGCCCAAACAATGGTAACATCTTGAATTCAGTAGCAATTCAAGCTCATCAGTACCTTGATGGTACTTGGTCTTTATCAAGAACTAATGGCGTGACCCTCTACCCCTATCAAGTAAGTGTTTTCTTAATATAAATATATTTTTATATTTTATTATTTTACTCTTATTTTGTGTGATGCATTAAAAGTGAATGAGATTGAGGAGACTTTCAAAGCTTTTCCCTGAGTGCGAAGCTGCATTTGCATTGCATGATTGTCAGATCATGGTTGTGGTTTCTGTGAATACTAGTCACTCACAGTATGACACAATGACCGCAGCCTGCTTATGTATTGTCACTTGTAGGGCTAATAACAGTTCCAGTGGTATTATATGAAAGATGTACTTACTTCATCAGCAGTTTGTGCACATTTTATCCCCTTTGAGTAGGTTGTTCCCTTTGCATGTTAATGTTTAATGAATAGGAATGCCATATATCTGCTTGTACGTGCTCCTGATATTTAAGGATTAACTACTTAATGTTAATAAATGTATCTTCCAGACATTGCTGTATCTTAAAGTTAGGTGGTGTATGTTATTGTATGAACTTGTCATTCACAGAGAAATAGAGTGTAATTTCAGCCACATGAATGTAACAGGGAAGACCTATGCTATTACTATATGCCATGAAAAACAATGAGCTTCTGAATGAGGAGGAAATACTTGTGACATTAAATCTTTCACTGTTGCATTAAGCTAGCAGCAAAATGCTTCACAATTCTGGAAAGTGCTTTGCTAAGATAGCCTCTTGTCAAATGCCCTGTCCTGGCAAACAACATTTAATAAATACAGTGGCACACTTAGGGGAGAGGTTCTGGGTACCTATAAACCCCCCTTTGTTGGTATCGCCACCTAATGATGCCTGCTGCAGCATGCTACACACGCTACCATGCTGCATACTGCTGGCCATAGAAGAGAAGACAGTGCATTTAGTACATTTGAGGAGTGCTGACTCTGCCCCACAGCTCTAAGCAGATGATCTGCGCTGTTTTAAACTGTTTCCCGGTCCCCTTTGCTGTGTGCAGCATTGGAAACTGTGTGTTATGTACCTGCTGCTCAATGTAACAGTTTACAGTAGGTGTTTCCATTCAGGTGTGGGGAGATGCATTCAGCAGAATAGGAGAGAGCCGGCATTGATTCTCCTCCTTCCCTGCTGTAAGTACAGGTTATTTGTTTTCCAGGTTAATCTCACTAGCTCTGTTTCCCCATATGTGCCTCTACCCCCTTACTCCCCAACATACACATATACCTCCCAATATTCTCATAGGAATGCACAAAAGAGGCATGGACTAGTATCACGCCACTGTTTCTCATCACACAGGGGGCGAGCTGGGAAGCCCCAGCCTCTCCTGGCACTAAATGGATGCCATTCACTGCTACTCTGATAACACGTATGCAGGTCACTGCATCCACATGTGGGAAAGGCGATACTGTCCTATATACACACACACACACTAAAGGCCCCCATACACGGTGCAATATGCACCTTGCGACGTGACGGACGATCCGATGGCTCACATATCGGGAGGTCCCCACACATGGAGCGATCCGCTGCCCGACAGCCGAATATGCCGGCACCCCCTCCTCCCCCGGGTAGCACTGCATGGGATTGTACATCCCCAGATCAAGTGAACATGTAGTAAGATCTGGAGGTGCGATGTACGACCCCACGGGAGCGCGCACTGGCCGATATCATGTCCACACATGGTACGATATAGCAGCGATATCGAACCAATCCATCGCTATATTTGGGTGCCAACACACACGCACACACATCTTGTATGCATCTCTCTTCCTTTTATAGAATTCTTATCTCTCTCTCATCTCACATCTGTTCTCTCCTCCTTCTGTTTATGTATTTCTGTCCCTCCCTTATTACCCCTTTGTGTGTATATACTGTATGTATTCTATTCTCTTCTCAGCCCATCTGTACGTCAGGGTACACAAAGTAGCGTCCAATTCCCAGAACCCCCTCTTAACCCAGCAATGCCACCCTCTGGAATCCTGCATTTGTCCCTGAAATAGCTTTGATAAATCGGAGCTAAATACTTTGAACTCAGGGCTTAATTCAGAGTTGTACATAATGTTGATATTTACAGTGCATCCAGAATTCACAGCGCTTCACTTTTTCCACATTTTGTTGTTACAGCCTTATTCCAAAATGGAATAAATAAATTTTTGTCCTCAAAATTCTACACACAATGGGGGTCATTCAGACCCGGTCGCAAGCGCTATGAGCTCACAACCGGGTCGATGTCCCCTCACTGGGCATGTGCACGTCGGAGCCGGCTCCGACATGCGCATGCGCGAGACCCAGCTAGCGACGGGTGCTCCGTCACTAGGGATCTCGCACCAAATGGGGCGAGCTATCGATGGTGAGTGACAGCTCGCCCAGTTTGGAGGTGTTCCCGAAGGAACGCCTGCCGTTTTTGGGCGGCCCCACTGACATCAGCAGTGATGTAAGTGGGGAGCTTCCTGCTCGATCAGAGCAGGAAGCTCCCTGGGGCTTGCGAGTGCCGAGACCCAACCTTAGGGTCTTGACCATCGCGACCATCACCCTGGTCAGTCGCTAGAGCTGTGGGTGGTAACCCACAGCTTAGCAATCGACCAAGAGGCGGCACTACAAGATGCAAGCGGCCGCCTTCATTGAGAGTGGCCGCTTGCATCTAACGACCGCCTCTGAATGAGGTCCAATACCCCATAATGACAACGTGTAAAAAGATTTTTTGAGATTTTTGCTAAACTAATGAAAAAAAAAACTAAAATCAAAAATGTACATAAGTATTCACAACCTTTCCTCAATACTCTGTTGATGCACTTTCGTCAGCAATTATAGCCACAAGTCTTTTTGAATATGATGCCACAAGCTTGGCACACCTATCTTTGGACAGTTTCGCCCGTTCCTCTTTGCAGCACCTCATAAGCTCCATCAAGTTGGATGGGAAGCGTCGGTGCACAGGCATTTTCAGATCTCTCCAGAGATGTTCAATCAGATTGAAGTCTGGGCTCTGGCTGGGAAACTCAAGGACATTCACAGAATTGTCCTGAAGCCACTCCTTTGATATCTTGGCTTTGTGCTTAGGGTTGTTGTCCTGCTGAAAGATGAACTGTCGTCCCGGTCTGAGGTCAAGAGCGCTCTGGAGCAGGTTTTCTTCCAACATGTCTCTGTACATTGCTGCATTAATCTTTCCCTCTATCCTGACTAGTCTCCCAGTTCCTGTCGCTGAAAAACATCCCCACAGCATGATGCTGCCACCACCATGCTTCACTGTAGGGATGGTATTGGCCTGTTGATGAGCAGTGCCTGGGTTCCTCCAAACATAACGCCTGGCATTGATGCTTGAGTTCAATCTTTGTCTCATCAGACCAGAGAATTTTGTTTCTCATGGTCTGAGAGTCCTTCAGGTGCATTTTGGCAAACTCCAGCTGGCTGCCACATGCTTTTTACTAAGGAGTGGCTTCCATCTGGCCACTATACCATACAGGCCTGATTGGTGGATTGCTGCAGATATGGTTGTCCTTCTTGAAGGTTCTCCTCTCTCTATTTGAACAAAGAAAAAGTAAGGCTATTCTTGGGGCACACTTATATAAGAATTCATGAGTAAAATATAACTTTTATTAGTATAGTAAAAACATACCAGATACATACATAATGTTGTTGGCCAAAATATAGTGGACAATTTCTGCAGAGTACCCCACACCAAATAAAGGGTACCAGTTATTATACTTAATTATGAAATGACACAGAAAATACCATAGAAGTCGGTATATAGGCTACACAGTATGCAGTCTTATGATCCCCATTAAACAGTGCAATATATGTCTACAGAACCTGGTATTCTTAAGTGGTCCCCCACATTAATACTAACCAGGCCTATCACTGGATCGCTTCCAAGATCAGACGGATTTGGGCATAATCAGTGAAGTATGACTGTAGACCATCGCTACTGAAAATATATGGGGATTCACCCTATGCACACGGTCTGAGCCTATTATAAAATGTAGGACTATTCTCAGCAGAGAGGTCCAATTGATAGTTTGTTGCTGTCAAGACAGGTGATGCATAGGCATGCCTTACTTGTGATGCAATCAGTTATGCATATATAGCATAAGCATATATAGCTTGTAAATAACACCACATAGATAACTGTGTCTTAAAATTATAATGCCGAGTTCCATATACACATAGAAAATAGGAACTCTACCCTTGGTGACAAATGAAGTAACAGAGCCTAACACAGCACATTGAATATTCATGTACTAAATGCAATCATCACAAAAAATGAGACATCATTGAAGTTATGTTATAGATAATAGTGATATTCTGTGATAGCTGCAACCAACACTCCTTTTCCAGATGAATCTCTTATGAATAAGCAATCAAAATCCCATGTTATTGCTATGCTGAGGCGAAGTAGCATACAGCCTCAGTATCCTATTTACATATCACCCATAGGAAAAAGGGGATGCATAGAAAGATAGCTACATTAGATGGAAAGTGAACTAAGTAGCAGGGATACGTTGTATAGAGTAGCAATAAAGAGATAACTATGGAGAGGAGATATTCAATATAAGGTAAGCTATGACTTCATAAGTCAAACCAGCTGGCCAGACATGGTAATCTGCCAGTTTTATACGTTACCAGTGTGGGGAAAACCAACGGAGCCCAGTCCGTGCACTGACTGGGCTGTCCTGGATATCAGCAGACTGTCATATAAAGAAGGAGGACGCGCGTTTCGCCCGCATCGAGGCTTGATCACCGCATCGAGGTGATCAAGCCTCGATGCGGGCGAAACGCGCGTCCTCCTTCTTTATATGACAGTCTGCTGATATCCAGGACAGCCCAGTCAGTGCACGGACTGGGCTCCGTTGGTTTTCCCCACACTGGTAACGTATAAAACTGGCAGATTACCATGTCTGGCCAGCTGGTTTGACTTATGAAGTCATAGCTTACCTTATATTGAATATCTCCTCTCCATAGTTATCTCTTTATTGCTACTCTATACAACGTATCCCTGCTACTTAGTTCACTTTCCATCTAATGTAGCTATCTTTCTATGCATCCCCTTTTTCCTATGGGTGATATGTAAATAGGATACTGAGGCTGTATGCTACTTCGCCTCAGCATAGCAATAACATGGGATTTTGATTGCTTATTCATAAGAGATTCATCTGGAAAAGGAGTGTTGGTTGCAGCTATCACAGAATATCACTATTATCTATAACATAACTTCAATGATGTCTCATTTTTTGTGATGATTGCATTTAGTACATGAATATTCAATGTGCTGTGTTAGGCTCTGTTACTTCATTTGTCACCAAGGGTAGAGTTCCTATTTTCTATGTGTATATGGAACTCGGCATTATAATTTTAAGACACAGTTATCTATGTGGTGTTATTTACAAGCTATATATGCTTATGCTATATATGCATAACTGATTGCATCACAAGTAAGGCATGCCTATGCATCACCTGTCTTGACAGCAACAAACTATCAATTGGACCTCTCTGCTGAGAATAGTCCTACATTTTATAATAGGCTCAGACCGTGTGCATAGGGTGAATCCCCATATATTTTCAGTAGCGATGGTCTACAGTCATACTTCACTGATTATGCCCAAATCCGTCTGATCTTGGAAGCGATCCAGTGATAGGCCTGGTTAGTATTAATGTGGGGGACCACTTAAGAATACCAGGTTCTGTAGACATATATTGCACTGTTTAATGGGGATCATAAGACTGCATACTGTGTAGCCTATATACCGACTTCTATGGTATTTTCTGTGTCATTTCATAATTAAGTATAATAACTGGTACCCTTTATTTGGTGTGGGGTACTCTGCAGAAATTGTCCACTATATTTTGGCCAACAACATTATGTATGTATCTGGTATGTTTTTACTATACTAATAAAAGTTATATTTTACTCATGAATTCTTATATAAGTGTGCCCCAAGAACAGCCTTACTTTTTCTTTGTTCAAATAATCTGTTATATTTGGGCTGTGGGAGCACCACCAACAATTTTGGGATGTATAAATTATTTATAGACATAGATGGTTGGTCATAACAATTCTAATTATGTTTCTGTGCGGAATCCTCCCTGTTTACCTTTGTAAGGTTCTCCTCTCTCCACAGAGGAATGCTGTAGCTCTTACAGAGTGACCATCGGGTTGTTGGTCACATCCCTGACTATGGCCCTTCTACCACGATCTCTCAGTTTAGACGGACGGCCAACTCTAAGAAGAATCCTGGTGGTTCCGAACTTCTTCCATTTACGGATGATGGAGGCCACTGTGCTCATTGGGACCTTCAAAGCAGCAGATATTTTTCTGTACCCTTCCCCAGATTTGTGCCTCGAGATAATCCTTTCTCAGAGGTCTACAGATAATTCCTTGGACTTCATGCTTGGTTTGTGCTCTGACATGCACTGTCAAGTGTGGGAGAGGTGTATGCCTTTCAAAATCATGTCCAAACAACTGAATTTGCCACAGGTAGACTCCAATTAAGCTGTAGGAACATCTCAAGGATGATCAGTGGAAACAGGATGCACCTGAGCTCAATTTTGAGCTTCATGGCAAAGGCTGTGAATACTTATGTACATGACATTTCTTCTTTTTTTTTTTATTAAATTTGCAAAAATCTCAAAAAAACATTTTTTACACGTTGTCATTATGGGGTTTTGTGTGTAGAACTTTGAGGACAAAAATTAATTTATTTCATTTTGGAATAAGGCTGTAACATAACAAAATGTGGAAAAAGTGAAGTGCTGTGAATACTTTCTGGATGCATTGTACGTACATCTCCAATGTTTGCAGACTTGAGCATATGCAGGAGCCACACTGTGCATGTGCAGATCTGTTTCTGTGATGTCGCTCGCATTGCCTCAAAAGCTGCAGCATGATTGATAGGGCAGCATTCTCAAAAACTGGGGAGTGTAATTTTTGGGCGTGCCAAAGCCAGTGGCTGTGTCCTTCACATCCTAAGTAACCTGACGTTTACTCAGATCAGTGGCGTCACAAGGGAGTGCGTACAGGGGTGACACCAAAGCAGAGCCTTAACTAGACTTTTTGGTGCCCTGTGCCAGAAAGAGCATTGGCGCCCCCCTCATTTTTCAAAGGGATATAATACACCCAAAAAAGGGGAGTGGCCTCATGGGGAAGGGTCAGGGAAGAGATAGGGGAGGCCAAGAGATGCTGGGGATGAAATAAGAGGAAGCTACAAGTGAGAATGATAATAATACAGAAATTTGACAGGCCAAACAGCACCCCCTGACCTGTGGTGCCCTGTGCAAGGGCACCGGCCGCACTACCCTAGCTACGGCCCTGCACCAAAGTGCCGACTGCCCCTGAGTGACAGGAGACGGGTGCTGCACTGTAGCATTGCGTGCAGCACTCGGCTCCTGACACAGTGAGTGAGCCGCACTGCACACAGAGTGGTCCCCGAGGGCAGCCCGCACCTCTGGGACCCCCGGAGTGACTAAAACAGGGGTTCGGCCCACACGGCCACGCCCCTGCCCATGAGGCCACATCCTTTTGACTACATTTCTCGCCGCACCGGGTTTCACCATGGAGAGGGACGCCACTGGCTCAGATGTCCAATGTTCATGCAGCTGATCCGATGCTGCATCTTCGGACGCAGCAGCGGATCTCAGAAGCCGGCAGTGTGCATCTTTTCACACAAGATGCCTCCTACAGCTTTTGCATATTTCAGCACAACCGCTGTGTACAAAGACGCAGCTGCTGTAGCTATACTGTAGCTTACACCTCTGAATCAGGCCCTCAGTCGTTAATTATTGGGTGAAAAACCTGATAAATAAGTAAAAAGTGTTTTATGCATCCTGTGTAAACTGCATAGTCCTATATAGGAGAAATGCTAAGTGATAGGTACTGTTTTTTAAAGACAACAAATATGCTATATTTTTAATATGCCACCTTCATACATAGATTTGTTTTCCAACATAGCAAGACATTTGGGTAAAGGTTCAAATGCTCTCATTATAGTGACATTCCAATATATTGCATATTATGTTAATCTAATATATGAATAGTTAAACAATTCACACAAGCATTTGTAAATGCATTGCTTGCTTATATTTAAGCTGTGATGGGTTTTTGAGCTGTGTACTGCATCTGTGAGGGTGTAGAGTTGCTGCCTCTTATAACATCCCTTTGTCAAGCGAGTTCTTAATTACCAATGATGCTGGCTAGACTGAATGGCTCCTGGTATGGGCATCCCCCAGTTCTGAAGCTCCGCTCAGCCCAGACTTGTCAGAAATGGTTGAGTGCCCTGAAAACTAACCCTTTCTGTCATCTGGACAGAGCATCCTGGCTTATACTGTACGGAATTTGCATGCGTCTATAAAAATATGTTACTAAACTAAAATGAAGAAGTGATAATGCTAAGAAATAGGCATTTTTAGTACTACACATGCTTTTTACAGCCTTTCTCAAGACAAGACTTCTACACACCTATCAATTTATTTCACATTGTAATTAATGTACTATACTACTTTTCTTAAGGAGAGGTATACCAAATATGTATTCACATGATTTGCTGCAGGTGTAAATTGGTGTTGCACGCTATTAATTGAATGATACACGTTTCCACTTAGAAAAGCTTTGCTTTCATAAGAGATCATGGGCCAAATGTAATAGGGTGAGAGTTTAGAAAATGTGAGAGTTTAATAGTAAACTCTTACACTTTTTAAACTCGGACAATGTAATAGAGTCCTAGAACATGCAAACTCGCATGTTTTTAGACTAAAAAAACTCTCAGAATGTAAACTCTCATCCAGATGTTTTCCCATTTAAAGATAAAACTCGACCAATGTGAGAGTTTACAGCTAAACCCTCACATTTTCTAAACTCTCACCCTATTACATTAGGCCCATAGTCTTTTTAATACATTTGACATGCAATTCTTGCTAGCACTTTGAGGTCATTGAGGTGTTCTGAGGCCATTTTTAGGTCACTGTAGTCTTCTCCAGTCTGAATATGAATTATGAGGGTGGTTCAATAAATAAGGTAACAAGACCTCTCATTGCGACATTTGTTTAACTCGTACATACACGTATAATCAATAGTATGGCCTTGGTACTTATCTAAGCATTTGTTCCAATGGTACACCAAGGCAACTATCCCGGCATAGAAGAAATCGGTACCCATTGAGATGTTCAGTTAGTCAGCAATATCACTAACTCGAATGCATCTGTCCTTCTGAATCAGACCTTCAATGCGGCACAAATTGTCATCTGTGGTGGACATGCTTGGCACTCCGAATCGTTGCTCATCTTGCGTGCGGTTGGCTGAGTGTGGTCTGGCATTATTGTGCAGCAATACAACTCCTGCTTGAAACAACCCAGGTATTTTTTACCTGGGTTGAGCCTCAACTGGCTCAAAATGGGTCACAATATCGTACAGTATTTACAGTATCTCCCTTGGTGAGGAAATCAACAAGAAGCATGCACTTGTGGTCCCAAAACACGGTCGCCATGACCTTCTTTGCTGATGGAGTTGTTTTGAATTTCTTTGAAGGTGGGGGTGATGTGTGTTTCTCTGGTGTCACATGATGCACCCTTGTTTCATCGCCTGTAACAATACGCTGCAGGAACTGCTCTCCCTCCTCCTGGTACCGCGTCAAGTGCACGAGAGACAATCCCATCCTATTCGTTTTGTGAACTTCTGTGAGTTGCTTCAGTACCCAGCATGAACACTTTTTTCTGTACCCCAGTTGCTCATGAACGATTTTGTGCGGAGTTCCCACTAAGATGTTCAGTTCATCAGCAATATCACTAACTCAAATGTAGTGTACATTCTAGCATCCTGCACCTGTCACAACACGTTCAGTTCGTCTTTCCTGCCTGGGGTATCACTCACTGCTCTGGTGCTTCTAGCACACTCAACTAACACAACAAACTGCTGAAATACAGACCAGAGTGTGCTAGAAGCACCACAGCAGAGAGCGACACCCAGGCAGGAAAGAGGAGCTGCACGAGTTGTAACAGGTGCAGGGTGCTAGAATGAACACTAAAATACGCATGTCCTCCTGAATCAGACCTTCGATGCGACACAAATTGTCATCTGTGGTGGACGTGATTGGCCATCCGGATCGTTGCTCATCTTGAACGTCTGTCCTGCAGTTATCAAAGGCAGTGCACCAAACTCGAATCTATTTCCATGACATGACGTTATCATCGACAAGTTGGCGGTGAATTTCAGATGCTGATATGCCCTTTAGACGCAGAACACTACGCACCTCAATGCTTGACCATGTTTCCACCAGTCCCACCATCTTATAACTGATGTTGTGACAGTATGACTGATATGAGGCGCAGTCTAATGGCTACTGAGGGGAAGCAGTGATCTACCTGCTCTGTCATGGCGGGAAATTATAATGAAATAGAAAACATTACACACATGAGAGGTTGTAACCTTACTTATTGAACCACCCTCTTATCTATCACTGCAGTTTAACAAAGGCAGAACACAGGAAATACCACTGATATCTCCTGTTTTCAGCAAAGGAACACAAGGAATATCTGTGAAATCCTTTTGGAGCTTCATCCACAAATAGCTAACGCTGTCTTGATTATAACCTATGGTCTTCAATTTCACGTTTCTTTGAGTAGTGATATCTAAGGGCCGTGGCCGCTCATAGTGCTTGAACTTGTCGCTGGCAGTGTCAGATTGCCAGTGAGGTCAAGAAAACCACAGCTTAGGAGAAGCCATGGATTGATAAATAGGGGTCTAAAAAAAATTCCATATCCAATAATGAATGTTAATTTTCAGGACAATATCTACAATATTAATAAATAGTCCCAAAATATATTGATGCTTATTTATCAATTAATATTTACAGGCTATTGTCCAAAACACCCATTTTGAGGGGTACCTGCAAAAATTAAGTATTCTTCAAATGTATGTACAAGATACCATAGCAAATATCGGAGATATCCGCTGCGGTCCTGAGTTTACCCTCGCAAAAGCAGCCTCCACAGGTTTCTATAGGGACAGCTTTTTTGCAGATTTTACCAAGCTCCAGACTGTGATGCACTCCGGAGCTTGGCCCCGGTAGATAATGCCATATCCAGAAGACATTAGCCGCAAACAGTACCAGGAGAGGGAACCGTAGGTCCCTCCCAGGCACTCACCACTAACGGATGTATAATCAGCAGTCCGCGCATGTGCAAAATGGCTCCCTGCGCTCTCCACTAGCGATCTCTGCATTTTTAACACACTGCAGGAATGGGCTCCTTTCAGAACCTGTGTCCCTGAGGTGTATCTTATTGAATCCCGGCAATGATTAGTTTCTTATAGCCGCGAATAGTGGTGAAAGGAAATTATCATTTTTTGTTTAGGATTCGATAATTTGTAAATTTGCCCCTTTGTCTTAGCTTTCCCTGAATTTAAGGGTAACTGGCAGCCCTATTCAAAGTTACAGTGCCACCCATGTGACTCCAGAAGTGTATTAGGGTGCCCATCACTGCACTATATAATAACTAGTGATTTGACATTGATATGTTGTAAAAAAAAAACTTGGAAACAAATGCAATTGAAAGCTTTTTAATAAACTGTATGCCATAGGATTTGTAACACCTCCACCATCTATCAACATGTACGTAAACAATAAAATAGTATAAGTGTAGACTGATACAGAGTTTTTGTCAAATTGACAAGTAAGTTACTATAAAAAAAAATAAAAAAAGTCTGGTAAAATAGCATACTTCCTCACATAGGCAGACGCATACACTCCTCAAGGTGCAAGCGTCTACCTCCACAACAGCAACACATGCACCTGGTCTGGGACAAACCGTCATGATCAGCATGTATTTGAAGCTACTGTACCCTATACATAGTTGCCATCTCTCCCTGACTGTCAGGGAGACTCCCTGAAATAGTAGCAATCTCCCTGACTCCCTAAAAAGTTGAGTAATCCCCCTGATTGCACCTTACCCCCATTATGAAGCTGTTATATACAAGAAAAACCCAGAGATGTATATATTCAAATGGGATCATTAGTATAATTTCCCTGCATTGGTTATAAGGCACAATGATCCCTTTGGCTACATCCATTTTCTGAGAAATATCAGTGTGTTTTCATCTCCAATTCAATCTTACTAACTGCTTTGGGGCTCATTTACATTTGTACTGTATGTAAATCTATTTTATGACAAGCGTCTCAGATGTAGCAAAATGCAACAACTTTAACGCGCACTTATAGGTGTTGCTATCACAATCTCCCTGAAATGCTTTTTCAACAGTAGGCAAGTATAACCCTATAGCAGGTGCTAATGGTTGCTTTCTAACAGGCAAATATATGCATGTCAGCATGTGAAGGGCGTTTTAAGACCGAAGGGGGCCCGTGTGCCGATGTCTGTGCCTCTCTCCCCATCCTGACAACAAAAGACAGAAAAAAAAGCAGCGCGTGCTCGGTACATCACAAAGAGTCTTTGCATGTGCAATAATCCGGCATTGATGTTGATTATTTCAGAAATATGGTGCTAGCGCTATATTTCCTAAAATACAATGGAAGAGTGGTGCAGGACAGGCAGCAATTAAGGAAATAAAATGGGTACCTGATGTGACCACACACCCAGCACCCACTTTAGATGCGCCATTGCCTGCAGCCCTTTTTCCCAGGTTCCCCTGTTCCCCTTACAGCCCCGGCCTAAAGCCAGCAGTGGGAGTAAGAGGACCATTCCCCAGCTGTAATCAGTGCGGTACCTAAAGCGTTTCAGGTTGCCCAGTGCTGCACAACATAATAACTGGTGAGACTGAAATTTTATAAAAAAGAAAATATGGAAACAAGTGCAGTTGAGAGACATTTAGTAAACTGAGTTGTAGAATAATTTAACTATTGTTAAGGTGCCTATCCACTAGGCGACCTGAAAGACTGAACGTCTAGCGTTCAGACCTACAGGTTGCCGAGGTGCGGTGCCCGCACTGAACGGCATTCACTGATCATCATTCAGTGCAGGAGTCTGACCTCCTATCTCTGAATATGCCGAACCTGACGAGCGTCGTCAGGTTGATGAGCATGTTCAGCAGATAGTCGGGGTCGGCAAGGACCCAGCGTGCACGCGCATCGCAGGTCCTTGCCGACTATCCATTACCCGACTTTGTGAACAATGCGATCAAAACCTCCTGCTTTTGGTCAGATTGTTCACAAAGTCGTGTAATGGATGGGCCCCTTAAGTTTCAGTTTTACAGAAATCATAATTGCTGCACTGTATATATTATTTTTATGTAAAAAACACAATTTCAGTACTATAAATATATCCTTTCATGCTCAGCCCATTGGCTCGCTTGGATGGAGCTGCTGATAATTAGATATACAATTTTTCCTGAGTCATAAGGCATCAGCTGACTTCTTCCTCAGCAACAAATCAGTCAAGTTTTTGGATCATAGTAAATTAGCTAATTACTTCTCAAATGTGTTAGCCTGGTTTTATCCAACCTCCAAAAGGGATCTAGAAGGGAAGTGGAATTCATTTTCATTTTAATACTTTTTGGTAACATTTTAGTTTCTAATTAGTTTAGTCTGATGTAATCCCTTGTGACTTTTTGTTCATGCTTCATAAAAAAGAAATCACTTTAATATTTTCCCTTGGGACACCGTCTACTTGGGATAGAGTTTTGGAGAGTTGTTTTTGTTTGGTTAAAGGAGGCTGTTAATCTTGTAAATGTCCAAGTCACATGACCCAGGAAGAATAAAATGAATGACAGGGATTTGAACATCTCGGCAATAGACAGTATAGTTGGTGAATGCTATTCACCGAGAGCCACTAAACCTAAAATTAAATTGCAGTATATAAAACAACTAACATTAAAGTTTATATGCAAATTCTAGGTGCTTATTACAATTTAAAATGTTTAGGTAATGGGAATACATATTTTCTATGCCAACCTTACTTCCGGTATTTAAATAAACTAAAATAGAGGAGCGTAGTTACAGCAAATTGTAAACTTGCCTTACGATTTAATCTATCAATAGTGCTAGTTGGGTTTTTTTGTAGTATGATTGGGAACACTTAAGCCCAATATCTGACTGTAAAACATGCAGAATGTCATATATTCAAAACAAGAAAAAAAAGTAAAAATGACTTATAGTACAAAACATTGCAGAACATAGGATAAAAGCTAAGTAACTACTGCTGCACATGCAGTCATAAGACCCACAAAAACAGTGGCGGCTGAAACCGAGACGTTTGGTGCCAATGCCATTAATGATGATGTGGATGTGTTCTAGACTCTCTTGATCTATACCCTCCCTGTGGTTTTCTTACCAGCCTATTAATCATCTCATTACTTTGTCCTATACCACAAGGCAAGACAGATAACAGTAGAGATTAGGGTTTATGAAGGGAACCACAGTTGACTGTTGTTTCAATGGATGAGTGCTATGTCAGATCTCTCACTTTTTCTCCTTTGCAGTCAGCAAGAGAATAAGAAGCAGAGTCTGTCAGCAACTACTGCCATTCCTGACTTTTACTAATTTTTCTCTGGATATGATACTAATGTTATTCTAAACGTTTAAGTGTACAAAAGTGCCATTTCTGCTATTAATCCTGGTGTCTTTTATTACTTTACATGTTCTATGTTGTCATTGTTAGTTATGTATGTCTATATATTTTGCCTGTTTTAGTCTGTGTTGGATATAACCCAGTATTTTGCAGACATTCGCATTCAGTTATCTTACACGACATGATTTCTCATGGGAGAGAAATTTTATTGTCTATGAGTACAGTTGTCTGAATCATTTTAATACCTATTAAAAGTTAGTGTGTGCACCATATAGAGTACCTTCGTTTGGTTGCTTCACAACCAAATGTTTTGTTTTCAAGACTGGGAAAAGGACTGAATGTGGGCTTTGAAGGAGAGGGCAGAGTCGAGAATAACTCCAAGGCAGCGGACTTGTAGTAAAGAAGAAAAGATGACGTTGTCGATGGATAGTGAAATTGACGGAGGTGAGGGGACTTGGTAGGGTGGGAAGAAAATCAGCTCAGTCATGGACATGTTAAGTTTAAGATAATACTGGGACATCAAGGAGGAAATAGCAGAGCTGAGTATCATCAGCATAGACATGATATTGGAGGCCAAAAGAGCTGATGAGCTCACCTAAGGAAGAATTATAGAGGAGAATAGTAGGGGACCAAGAACAGAGCCCAAGGTGTCAAAATCAGCTGAAAGGTCATGGAGAATGCGAACAGTGTAATGGCCCTTGGATTTGGCAGTAAGAAGTTCATTGTTGAATTAATTAAAAGCTGTTTCTGTAAAGTGGAGCAGACAAAAGCCTGACTGAAGTGGGTCCAGTAAGAAGTGGGAGGAAAGAAAGGTAGTAAGCTGGTTGTAGACAATCCACTTGAAGAGCTTGGAGGCTAAAGGAATGAGGTGGGGTAGTAAAAAGTGAGAGAACATCAGTGTCAAGGTTGTTATTTTTATGATAAGGGCATGCTTGAACGCAGAAGGGATGGTACTTGATGAGTGAAAAAGGTTGAATAGATGGGCAAGGTTGGAACAGGCAATGGGAGAGAGGGAGAGGAGGAGATAAGATATATTGGCACAGTTAAGTATTGGGGCAGTTATCTATTTTTAAGTATGTAACAAACGTCTATTGTAGGCGGTATCAGATACATCTCCTGTGTTAGATAAACTAAAATAGAATACCACAGTTTCAATAAATCCCAATGGAAATTGTGGTATGTAGCAATTTCTGTAGTTCCAAAAAGGACCCCGACAGTTAAACACCATCTGAGGATTGTGTTAGTATGTATAGGGTGACAATATTACTGAAGAGTGATTTTCGGATCCATCCTCGGCAGGCGGGTCTCTGTGTGGTGATGCATGTGAAATAAAGACATCGGGTCTGAACCCAGAATGTAATACTTTTGCCACTGCAGAAAGCAATTGGCGAAAGAACTTCAATAGGACACCTCTTATTCGATGTTTTCTCCCGGCATGACTGTTATGGTAAATCAGTCTTAGAATTAATAGAGACGATAATATTGGATAATTTATGGACAATTTTGTGAATCTACACAAACCTACATAATTCAGCACAGTATTCTGAAATAACTGTTAACAGGAAATAGCTTCATAGCAAATGTAAATACACTGTCAAACCTCTAAAGTACTGTAGGAGCTATGGGAGATTACTATTACAGAATGTTTATTTAGGTTTAGTGGTTCTTAAGCTTACTGAATCATAATATATTGTACTTAAATTGATAACAAATATTATTTATGAAGTCAAACATATTTTTTATAGTACATTGCAAAATACCATAAGCTTTTGAGTTAACAACTCATACGTATGTAACAGTTCTGTGCTTGTGCAAGTTCAACTCCACACCTGCATCTCAAAATATATTGCTAAAACCCTCTGCAAATCCTACACAACTTTAATCCTGAGGAAATTGCCTGCCTGTCCCTAGGGTCGAAAGTTACATCACAGTTTAAAAAGTAAAGTTTTAAGCCAATACTTAGCTAGAACAAAACTAGCAATTTTCCACTTTTTTATGTTTTTCATTACTAGGTCGTTGTTTCCTGTTTACTTGTTTTACCAGTAATCCAATAAATATAGACCATGAATTTAAGTGCTAACTCCTGCACCGCCTACCAAAGATCACAAATTAACTTTGGAGTTTTCAATATATGCATGCAATGTTCAAATATTATATTCATAGATGGGCATCTTTGTGGTATCATGTAGAATGAAAATTCACATGAAGACCTCGGAAGTCATTTGTTTCCTTTGAATAATCTTGACACTCTTCACCTTCAGTCTCATTTATCAGTCTTGTATTTTTGGTCACTGGTGGTCCCATCTGATTCAAATGGATGGCATAGGGACATAATTCTTTATTCTTTGATTTAGCTTTGCTCTAAACTCTTCCCGGTGAAACTCACAGGATGCTTCATTAGGGAGTCTGGTGAGTTACAAGAATCATAAATACTGTACGTACCAATAACCATTGCTAAATCTCCAGAAGTAGGAGACTGAGCAGTAGTAAATTTATGATATCAAATAGGAACCTCCAATTAGAAGAAACTGGAAATGGCAAAAAGACTGGTAACACATTTGCCTTCAATAATAATCAAACTCTTCTTTCATATAGAATACTGACCAACATGTAGATATGCAAAGTCAGGATAACATAAGTTCTGGCCAACAATCCGTCACCCTGATGTGCTCACCCACACGGTTTGGCAAATCTCCACCCACTTTTGTGTAAAGTTTCCAGGCCCGTGAATCGGGATTGTACAACCAAAATTGGGACATGTAGAAGGTATTCATATAATAAAACCTACATCTCTTATTTAGTTAAATGCAATGAATAAAAAAAAAAGGAAAAAATATTGTGCTCACCATTTTGAAAATAGTGTCCTATTTGTGAGAAAATCCATGTAATTGTTATTCACCTAATTGAAATATAAAGCTATAATGCAAAATCAAAAAGTCCTCTATACTAAAGGTAAGATACCACCCTTATTTATTAATATTTATACTATGAAATCCCCTGCTACAAAAGAAAAAAATAGTTTCCAAATTGTTTTCAACACAGAAGGAGAAGGAGCAGAACTATACAACCTAGAAAGACCTTTTACTATTTGTCATCTCGTATAGTTTATGAAGCAAGGCCAATGCCTAAATGGTTAAATACCGTACTTTCTACCATATGCTTTAATTCTTCTGATCTGAAGGGTTCACCTTGTATGTATCAGAACAGTAATTCTTATACCTCTGATTGTACATGTATTATAAAATAAACATTATAGCAGGATTGTTACAGAGTTTTAAACGTTTAGATTATTGAAGGGACAGGGTCCTTGAATGGTGTTAGGTAGCGCTACCATCCGAAGTCCTTACAATGAAGGAAATTGCAGTGGGGATCACAGTGTCACTATGAAGGCTCAGACTTTATTGAAGGGAGGTCCAGGCCTGCTTGGTCTTGGGCTTGGTGGCCCTAGTGGAAGCCGACTGCCTAGGAAAGGACTGACAGTTAGGTTCTCCTTGAGGACGAAAGGACCTAAAAAATGTAGTCCGAGGCTTTGCAGTAGTAGTTGCTGAAGGCAGAAATGCAGTTTTTGATGCTGCCAATGTGGTTACAGTCTTGTCAAGGTCTGGACCAAACAAGATCTCCCCATTGTAGGGTAACACTTCTAGGCCTTTTTTGGAGTCCGCATCTGCCTCCCATGAGCGTAGCCACAGGGTACGGAGGGCAAACACTGCCGTGGCCGAGACTCTGGAGGGTAGGAGACTGGCATCCAATGTCGCTTCTCCAATATAGGAAGCTTCATCTCGTATGTGAGCGATGAGACATCTGATCCCTAGAAGCATGTGAGGGAAAAGAGTCTTCAAGTGCGTCAGCCCAGCTCTCTATAGCTTTAGTCACCCATGCAATAGCCATGGTCGGGCGAGCAACAGTCCCTGAAAGAGAGTATATCGATTTAAGGCAAGATTCAACCTTTCTATCAGTAGGGTCCTTCAAAGAGGATACTGTAGGAATAGGTAACGTAGCGCTTTTAATTAAACGCGCAACATGCGAATCCACTGCAGAGGGAGTTTCCCATTTTGAACAGTGAGCCACAGGAAATGGATAACAGGAGGTCAGACGTTTTTGGGGCTGAAGCCTCTTACCAGGCGTCTGCCAGGCTGCCCCCATGTGTTCAGCTAATTGATCTGATAGAGGGAATTCTGCTGAAGCCACTTTCTGTCGTTTAAACAGTGGGTGCTTCTATTAGTAAGATGGATCTAACAGCATGCACCAAGGCAGGAATATTAATTTTAGACTGACTCTCATCCTCCCCCTGGAGGGGAGTCAGTGTTAGAGAGATTAGCATCTTCTACCTCCTCAGATGATACTTCAGAATCTGAGAGCTGCGTGGACTGTGAAGATAACACAGGATGCTTAGAAGGTTTACTGGGTAGGGGCTTTCCACCTTGCAACATAGTTTGAAAGGCTGTAGAGGTAGCCACCAGACTCTGTACCGAGCTAGAGACTATGTCTACCCATGGAGGGGGCACAGGAGGTACCTGTATTGCCTGAACCTTTTGTGGCACCCCCAGAGAGGGAATTATGGCCTGTTGTGGTAACCCCATAGGGGGAATTACAGTCGGTACCGCTAGGCGGTCTGCAGTAGTAACCAGCACCTGAGAAAAGGAAGCCCAGAGGGGCTCTTGTGCAGGAGCTGGGGTTTCTGATGGGCCTGGTGACGTATAACACTTAACACATAACCCATATTGTATCAAATGCTCCTCACTTAAGCCTGCAGTACAAAATTTGCATGATAGCAGTATGGGTGCAGATGCTTGCTTGCTACTCTTGCGCTTGCTAGACATAGCTGTAGAGTAGTATAGCACACAATATGGCACTGGGTATAATGCAATCACTGGGTATGTAGGATACAATTAGGAATGCAATATACTGATCCTGTCTTAGTCTCGGGCAAGCTGCAGGAGCACACAGCACAAATATGGCACTGTGCAGTAACCAACTGTATGTGACAACCCTCACCAATACATGTATTGTAGAGATGCGAGGTACTGGAAAAACCCTGAATACACCTGTATGTTAGGGCAAAGTCAGAAAAAAAGGGAAAGATATATACTGACAGTATAGAGAAATAAACAGGCAGCGCTAGCATAAGTCACATACAGTGCAGAAATACAATAGAACTGCAGAATGGCACTACAATCAACTACAGAGATTCTGTGGTCAGTGACTCAACATCTGGTAGGCTATAGCGCTACATAATCTGACTCCAGGGTGAGGTATGTAGGGGGACCGGACCCTGCGTTTTCCTGAGAGAGCTGTGGCTGAGCCTGGAGAAAATGGCCGCCGGAGACCTCTGAGGGGGCGTGGACGGAAAAGGAGAGCAGTTCAGGGAAGCGAGACCTTTGCCCAGTGTCCACTTTTGTCCACGACTGTGCCTAGAAATCATTCATCTTATAAAATGTAGTCCTACAAAATGATGATCACTTGTACTGGTTAACTATATTAATTTACTAGTATATTTAACTTGGTGAGGGTCTCTCCTCTGCTCTCCACTGCCCCTACACTCACCATAGCAGCACTTTCTTGGGGTCCATACTCCCTTCTTAAGGTGGCCATACACGGCACGATATACGCGACATAGGTGCTATATCGTGCCGTGTATGGACACAATATCGTACCTGATATCGTGCTGCCCGCTCCCGCGGGGTCGTACATCGCACCCCCAGGTCTTCCTGCAAAACCATAGGATGCGATGTACGATCCCATTGAAATGGTGGAGGGAGGAACCGGCATATCGTGCGGTCTGCGGGGACCGCACGAATGCCGGCAGTGACAGCACGATCCTTCTGCTGACGGATCGGCAGTCGCACTACACGGTGCATTGCACCGTGTATGGCCAGCATTACTTTCCACTGCAGTAAGAGCTGATGGCGCACACCCCATCTCAGGTAATGCCATACAGTAGCTGATTATCATATAGATTAAAGCAGGGCATCCACTATACAATTTTCTGTCAGATATCTGTCCAGTCTGGCTGGTTGGAATGAAAACATGGTAATGTATGGGAACAAATGACAATCGTCTATTTGCTCACAAACACTGGAAAACAGACAAAAATCATTGTTCATACAAATTGGTTAGAACACACGAATATAATAAATTTGAACAATTTTTTTTGTTCTTTTTTCTGTGATTAAAACCATATGATCGACTGTCATTTGCTTCCATACATTACCAGGTTTTCATTCCAATAATTAGACAAGTCGGTTTATGGCCCTTTAAAACTTTGCTAAGAACGGCAAGATTTTTTAGTTACACTCCTTTACATGAACACTAACATAAAGTAAAATACATTATTCTATCATTGTTTGCTATGATCTGGTTCTAGTATGAAATTATAGAAGTATTTGTAAATAACAATATAATAACCAACATATTATCATATAATATATTATTTCCATAGAAAGAAGAATGCCTTCATAACATGGAAATAATTCTAGAGTTGTATTATGATATTTTAAAGCCATCTACTGGCTGTGGATGGTAAATTGATGAAGTAATCTGCCATTTTCATTTGCCCATAAATAATAAAGCTGAGTTGGGTTGAGCTATAACACAGGGGGAGCACGGCCATAAAACATGTTCTTTAAATATCAACACTGAAAAATTTTCTCCGAGTACTCTCTGCCTACCCCAGCGTTACTTGTCTTTCCTCATATAGTCTGAGCTACCCTTGATGAATTGAACTTGACACTTCAGAAATGCATCCCAGCCATACTGACAGAGGAGTTGCTGACTGTGTATACCTCAGGAATTTCTTTTTGTCTGCCTACATCTCATTGCATTGTAATCACGTTAATGCTATAGTAATAATGCAATCTCCAATGCATTTATAGTAGAAGTTTCCAAATTCCTTGTGTAAAATATTTAATGAAATACAGTAGTAATAGTATGGACTTGCTGAGGACAAAACACTTTTTAGCATAATTGCTGACTTCATTTCTGGGAGATTGTGCAAATAACACTAACCTCGCAGATGTGCAGTAATAATACCAACCAATCCATTTGTTTGGGCTGCAGAGTCATTGGCAGTGCTGCCTTCACAGTTTGGGAATCTTGGTTTTGTTTACACCACAGTGAGCTTAAATGTTCTCCCAAAGCGCTCCAGCTTCCTTACATAGACCTGTAGCAGCTGCTACCTTACCAGATATCAACCTGTGAAGAGAACCAACCACAGTGCAGTCTGCCCACAGCAGTGTGCACCTGTTGGTTGGGGGCCTGCATACGCTTCCCACATGGGAGTTTATACTGCAAGTAGAAATATGGCAGCACAGTCACACTGCAATGTACTTGCGCTGAGTTGTTCTGGCTATCGGCAGGTCACTTAGATGTCCATAGCAGGGTAGCATACATCCACAGTCACCTCTTTCACACAAGTGTGAGGGCCAGAGAAGAGGATACTCCCTACTTGCCTAAAGAGGAGTGAAACCCAGACAGACCAACTCAGACACTCACCCTAAATGTCCTGTTGTTTGAAGCTTCTAAATAACAATATTCTCATGTGCAAATGTGAACGCAGCTTGAATAAATGTGGGGCACCCTCGCCACTAACAATACATCAGAAAAGCCAGTAATCAAGCACGTTTCCGTGGGGCCCTACTTCAGATGATACAAGTACTCCATCATACCTCAGACAGAACGATCCCATATGTAGTGGGTTCCAAAAGATCTCAACTTGAAAAATAGTCCAGACTATTCACAGGAAGGTGTCTTGTATCTGGGCATGTAGTATTATCATCACAGGGAAGTGATCAGTTCTGCAAACGAGGTTATGCGTCTAAATAATGAAAGACTTCACATAGTGTATTAACCACCAAATCACACCTTGGTAAAGACTCTATAGTCGAAACGTGTCAGTGCTTAAAGGAATAACTGCTACCTCTCCAGGATTGGATGAACTGTAGGGCCTGGGATCGTGAAACCCCTCTGACATCCTGGGATTTTTAAAGGTGATTTTAACTTCTAAAACACAGTAATTTTTTACTTTTAGTGATATTGTTTGTTGAAGTTTATAAATGTTATTTTTATGGGATTGTTCCTATCTGAATAAAGATAATATACTATGTGACGCCTTTCATTATATTTTGGCATTATCTTGAGATTAATAGTTTCTCTGTGATGATTATACTACATGCCCAGATCCAAGACTTCTCTATGTGAGTAGTCTGGACTATTTTTCTCAGATCTTTGTGAGACCCACTAAACATAGGATCGTTCTGTTTGAGGTATGATGAGGCCCACAAAGATGACTAAAGAAAGTAAATTTGTATCATCTCAAGTAGGACTCTGTAGAGATGCCCTTGATTGAAGCTCACTGACAAGCCAAACTGTACATGCCAAAGAACACATACACAGTCCTCCTATAATGCCTGCTCTACCATAACTAACTGACATATACTGCTGCACATTACAACCTATAGCTAGGTGTAGTGCACTACTCTAACTGCTTAACATCACAAACTATAGCTAGGTGTAGTGCACTACTCTAACTGCTTAACATCACAAACTATAGCTAGGTGTAGTGCACTACTCTAACTGCTTAACATCACAGACTATAGCTAGGTGTAGTGCACTACTCTAACTGCTTAACATCACAAACTATAGCTAGGTGTAGTGCACTACTCTAACTGCTTAACATCACAAACTATAGCTAGGTGTACTGTACGACTCTAACTTCTTAACATCACAACCTATAGCTAGGTGTAGTGCACTACTCTAACTGCTTAACATCACAAACTATAGCTAGGTGTAGTGTACGACTCTAACTTCTTAACATCACAACCTATAGCTAGGTGTAGTGCACTACTCTAACTGCTTAACATCACAGACTATAGCTAGGTGTAGTGCACTACTCTAACTGCTTAACATCACAAACTATAGCTAGGTGTAGTGCACTACTCTAACTGCTTAACATCACAAACTATAGCTAGGTGTACTGTACGACTCTAACTTCTTAACATCACAACCTATAGCTAGGTGTAGTGTACGACTCTAACTTCTTAACATCACAACCTATAGCTAGGTGTAGTGTACGACTCTAACTTCTTAACATCACAGACTATAGCTAGGTGTAGTGTACTACTCTAACTGCTTAACATCACAGACTATAGCTAGGTGTAGTGCACTACTCTAACTGCTTAACATCACAAACTATAGCTAGGTGTAGTGCACTACTCTAACTTCTTAACATCACAAACTATAGCTAGGTGTAGTGTACGACTCTAACTTCTTAACATCACAACCTATAGCTAGGTGTAGTGCACTACTCTAACTGCTTAACATCACAGACTATAGCTAGGTGTAGTGCACTACTCTAACTGCTTAACATCACAGACTATAGCTAGGTGTAGTGCACTACTCTAACTGCTTAACATCACAAACTATAGCTAGGTGTAGTGTAGTGCACTACTCTAACTGCTTAACATCACTAACAATTGCAGTTGATGAAAATTACAGTGCAGGGCAATGCAATATTATATACAAGGCTGGCAAAGCAATACAGTACCGTGAAACAATCAACAAAAGGGCAACAAGCAGTCTGCCTTAACAGGGGCCTGATTAAGGGGAAATATAGTTGCAGGGTGATCAGGGACGTTTACTACGTATGTGCCAAATTGATTGTCAGCCTAAAACAGCTAATCCCGTAATGAACGGATAAATCTCCTTGTTTTCCAGCGCCTAAGCTACTTCACTCTTGACTCACAGATCCCTCATAGCAGCGCGATGTGGTAGAATCCCAAAGGTTTCTATAGGGTAACACCAGCAAAAGCTGGCGTTACCCTCCGGATTGGAGCCTGGCGGTCAGCTGATTGATGCATACGGAAAATGCGGTAAACAGGGGTTTTACCTCATTTTCCGCATTTTCCGTTTAGTGCATCCCGGCCCAGTGCTGAAAAGAACCTCCAACTTTTACTGCTCTGAGCTCCATCCATTTAAACACTTTGACCAGACCCTGCCACCTCTGACCACATTCTTCCACGGCAAGAGCTCCTATATGAATCTCCTCTCTACAGAACTCTCCTGAAGTGCTTTGCTGTGTTGCTTCTGCAAAGATGGGTCCTCCAGGGTGAGCTCTATGGGAGTGGGTGCTAAGCACATCTTAACAGACCCGAAGCCACTCTGGGCCTGTAGTAGGAAAATTGCAAACCTCACAGGGGCTAATGTGCCAAAATAAAAATATCTGATTGTACAGCACTGTGATATATGTGATGCTACATGAATAATAAATTATTATTGAACTTGTACATGATCAAAGCAGATTGATTGTATGGGTTGTGCACACTTTGTCATTAAATAATCCCTTCTAATTGTCTCCTATTTAATTATATGTTTGGATCTCCCCATACATATAGCAAATAGGAAGTTTCCCAATATACTGTACACGAAATTGTGGGTACTATGGGGTACTTTTTAGTAAACATTTACCATCATAAGTTAAGTGTTATGTTTTAAAAGAAAAGTTTAGAATTTCTGCACTAAAACAAATCTATTTCAGTTCTTCATGGGCATTGCATAGCTTTTAAGTGTAAAACAGTTTTTCCTTCTTTGCCAACAAAGATGTCAGCAGCACATATTTAACCTATTATAAATGTATATGTTTTAATTAGGGGTGAGCGGGTTCGGATTTCTGAAATCCGAACCCCCCCGAGCCCCCCCGATCCGAGTCCGATCCGAGTCAGGCTCGACTTTTCCCGCCTGACTCGGATCTGAAATCGAGGCAAAACGTCATCATCCCGCCTTCCGAGTCTCGCGGGTTTTGGATCCTATATAAGGTACCCGCGTCGGCGCCATTTTCTCACTCGGCTGTGGACAGTGAAGAGGGAGGGTGGGAGTTAGTGCTGTGTAGTGTAGTGTAGTGTAGTGCTGCTGTTGTCCACTACTTCAAAGTCCATAGGGGCTGGCTGTGTTGTGCTGTGCTGCTGTTGTTAATAGGGGCTGTGTCCACTACTTCAAAGTCCATAGGGGCTGGCTGGACTGTGTTGTGCAGTCAGTTCTCCATAGGGGCTGTGTCCACTCCAAAGTCCTGTGCAGTGTCCCAGTCCTAAAGGGGTGCTGTAGTGTTGTCCAGGGGGTGCTCTGTCCATCAGGGGTGCTCCCCCCAAGTGCTAAAAAAATAATATATTTTCTGTGTTTGTGAATTGTGTGCGCAGTAGCCGCACGTGCATCAACAAAGTAGTGCCAAGCGTGCGCCTGTGTCATAAGTAAAGGGCCGGCTGGCTTGACCGTTAAGGGTGCTGTAACCCCCGAAAGTACACTCCAGTCCAAACCAAAAAAAAAATTATTTTCTGTGTTTGTGAATTGTGTGCGCAGTAGCCGCACGTGCATCAACAAAGTAGTGCCAAGCGTGCGCCTGTGTCATAAGTAAAGGGCCGGCTGGCTTGACCGTTAAGGGTGCTGTAACCCCCGAAAGTACACTCCAGTCCAAACCAAAAAAAAAATTATTTTCTGTGTTTGTGAATTGTGTGCGCAGTAGCCGCACGTGCATCAACAAAGTAGTGCCAAGCGTGCGCCTGTGTCATAAGTAAAGGGCCGGCTGGCTTGACCGTTAAGGGTGCTGTAACCCCCGAAAGTACACTCCAGTCCAAACCTAAAAAAAAATTATTTTCTGTGTTTGTGAATTGTGTGCGCAGTAGCCGCACGTGCATCAACAAAGTAGTGCCAAGCGTGCGCCTGTGTCATAAGTAAAGGGCCGGCTGGCTTGACCGTTAAAGGGTGCTGTAACCCCCGAAAGTACACTCCAGTCCAAACCAAAAAAAAATTATTTTCTGTGTTTGTGAATTGTGTGCGCAGTAGCCGCACGTGCATCAACAAAGTAGTGCCAAGCGTGCGCCTGTGTCATAAGTAAAGGGCCGGCTGGCTTGACCGTTAAGGGTGCTGTAACCCCCGAAAGTACACTCCAGTCCAAACCTAAAAAAAAATTATTTTCTGTGTTTGTGAATTGTGTGCGCAGTAGCCGCACGTGCATCAACAAAGTAGTGCCAAGAGTGCCCCTGTGTCATAAGTAAAGGGCCGGCTGGCTTGACCGTTAAAGGGTGCTGTAACCCCCGAAAGTACACTCCAGTCCAAACCAAAAAAAAATTATTTTCTGTGTTTGTGAATTGTGTGCGCAGTAGCCGCACGTGCATCAACAAAGTAGTGCCAAGCGTGCGCCTGTGTCATAAGTAAAGGGCCGGCTGGCTTGACCGTTAAAGGGTGCTGTAACCCCTGAAAGTACACTCCAGTCCAAACCAAAAAAAAATTATTTTCTGTGTTTGTGAATTGTGTGCGCAGTAGCCGCACGTGCATCAACAAAGTAGTGTCAAGCGTTCGCCTGTGTCATAAGTAAAGGGCCGGCTGGCTTGACCGTTAAGGGTGCTGTAACCCCCGAAAGTACACTCCAGTCCAAACCAAAAAAAAAATTATTTTCTGTGTTTGTGAATTGTGTGCGCAGTAGCCGCACGTGCATCAACAAAGTAGTGCCAAGCGTGCGCCTGTGTCATAAGTAAAGGGCCGGCTGGCTTGACCGTTAAGGGTGCTGTAACCCCCGAAAGTACACTCCAGTCCAAACCAAAAAAAAAATTATTTTCTGTGTTTGTGAATTGTGTGCGCAGTAGCCGCACGTGCATCAACAAAGTAGTGCCAAGCGTGCGCCTGTGTCATAAGTAAAGGGCCGGCTGGCTTGACCGTTAAGGGTGCTGTAACCCCCGAAAGTACACTCCAGTCCAAACCTAAAAAAAAATTATTTTCTGTGTTTGTGAATTGTGTGCGCAGTAGCCGCACGTGCATCAACAAAGTAGTGCCAAGCGTGCGCCTGTGTCATAAGTAAAGGGCCGGCTGGCTTGACCGTTAAAGGGTGCTGTAACCCCCGAAAGTACACTCCAGTCCAAACCAAAAAAAAATTATTTTCTGTGTTTGTGAATTGTGTGCGCAGTAGCCGCACGTGCATCAACAAAGTAGTGCCAAGCGTGCGCCTGTGTCATAAGTAAAGGGCCGGCTGGCTTGACCGTTAAGGGTGCTGTAACCCCCGAAAGTACACTCCAGTCCAAACCTAAAAAAAAATTATTTTCTGTGTTTGTGAATTGTGTGCGCAGTAGCCGCACGTGCATCAACAAAGTAGTGCCAAGAGTGCCCCTGTGTCATAAGTAAAGGGCCGGCTGGCTTGACCGTTAAAGGGTGCTGTAACCCCCGAAAGTACACTCCAGTCCAAACCAAAAAAAAATTATTTTCTGTGTTTGTGAATTGTGTGCGCAGTAGCCGCACGTGCATCAACAAAGTAGTGCCAAGCGTGCGCCTGTGTCATAAGTAAAGGGCCGGCTGGCTTGACCGTTAAAGGGTGCTGTAACCCCTGAAAGTACACTCCAGTCCAAACCAAAAAAAAATTATTTTCTGTGTTTGTGAATTGTGTGCGCAGTAGCCGCACGTGCATCAACAAAGTAGTGTCAAGCGTGCGCCTGTGTCATAAGTAAAGGGCCGGCTGGCTTGACCGTTAAGGGTGCTGTAACCCCCGAAAGTACACTCCAGTCCAAACCAAAAAAAAAATTATTTTCTGTGTTTGTGAATTGTGTGCGCAGTAGCCGCACGTGCATCAACAAAGTAGTGCCAAGCGTGCGCCTGTGTCATAAGTAAAGGGCCGGCTGGCTTGACCGTTAAGGGTGCTGTAACCCCCGAAAGTACACTCCAGTCCAAACCAAAAAAAAAATTATTTTCTGTGTTTGTGAATTGTGTGCGCAGTAGCCGCACGTGCATCAACAAAGTAGTGCCAAGCGTGCGCCTGTGTCATAAGTAAAGGGCCGTCTGGCTTGACCGTTAAGGGTGCTGTAACCCCCGAAAGTACACTCCAGTCCAAACCTAAAAAAAAATTATTTTCTGTGTTTGTGAATTGTGTGCGCAGTAGCCGCACGTGCATCAACAAAGTAGTGCCAAGCGTGCGCCTGTGTCATAAGTAAAGGGCCGGCTGGCTTGACCGTTAAAGGGTGCTGTAACCCCCGAAAGTACACTCCAGTCCAAACCAAAAAAAAATTATTTTCTGTGTTTGTGAATTGTGTGCGCAGTAGCCGCACGTGCATCAACAAAGTAGTGCCAAGCGTGCGCCTGTGTCATAAGTAAAGGGCCGGCTGGCTTGACCGTTAAGGGTGCTGTAACCCCCGAAAGTACACTCCAGTCCAAACCAAAAAAAAATTATTTTCTGTGTTTGTGAATTGTGTGCGCAGTAGCCGCACGTGCATCAACAAAGTAGTGCCAAGCGTGCGCCTGTGTCATAAGTAAAGGGCCGGCTGGCTTGACCGTTAAAGGGTGCTGTAACCCCCAAAGTACACTCCAGTCCAAACCAAAAAAAAATTATTTTCTGTGTTTGTGAATTGTGTGCGCAGTAGCCGCACGTGCATCAACAAAGTAGTGCCAAGAGTGCGCCTGTGTCATAAGTAAAGGGCCGGCTGGCTTGACCGTTAAAGGGTGCTGTAACCCACAAAGTACACTCCAGTCCGAACCAAAAAAAAATTTATTTTCTGTGTTTAGCCGCAAGTATATATCAAATCGATATAACATAAATGGAGGACCAAACTTTCTCCGATAAAAATAAAATAGAGAAAGATCAAGAACCACTTCCTCCTAGTGCTGAAGCTGCTGCCACTAGTCATGACATAGACGATAACATGCCATCAACGTCGTCTGCCAAGGCCGATGCCCAATGTCATAGTAGAGGGCACATACAATCCCAAATGGCAAAGTTCAGGAAAATGACCTTGAAAAAGACATTTAAATCAGCTGAAGAGAAACGTAAACTTGCCAATATGCCATTTACGACACGGAGTGGCAAGGAACGGCTAAGGTCGATCCCTAGTATGTTCATGACTAGTGGTTCAGCTTCACATGACGATGGAAGCACTCCTCCCACTAAAAAAATCAAAAGAGTTAAGCTGGCAAAAGCACAGCGAAGAACTGTGCTTTCTAAGAAGATATCACAAATCCCCAAAGAGAGTCCAAGTGTGGTGGTGGTTGCGATGCCTGACCTTCCCAGCACTGGACGGGAAGAGGTGGCTCTTTCCACCATTTGCACGCCCCCTGCAAGTGCTGAAAGGAGCACCCACAGTCCACTTGCTGATATGCAAATTGAAGATGTCACTGTTGAAGTACAACAGGATGAGGATACTGGTGTAGCTGGCGCTGAGGAGGAAGTTGGCGAGGAGGATTCTGATGGTGATGTGGTTTGTTTAAATCAGGCTCCGGGGGAGACAGTTGTTGTCCGTGGGATGAAAAAGCCCATCACGGTCATGCCTGGGCAGAAGACCAAACATTCCACCTCTTTGGTCTGGCAATATTTCTATCCAAATCCGGACAACAACTGTCTTGCCATATGTACCATATGTAAAGGTGAAATAAGTAGGGGTAGGGACGTCAACCACCTAGGAACATCCTCCCTTATACGGCACCTGCAGCGCGTTCATAAAAAGTTACTGTCAAGTTCAGAAACTTTGGCTCAGACCGTAAGCAGTCCAGGGACACCTAAATCCCGTTGTCCTGTTGTATCCAAGCGCCTGCAAACCACACCGTGAACTCCCTCCTCGTCAATTTCCTCCTTAGTCAGGATCGGAAGTAGTCCTGCAGGCCATATCACTGGCATGACTGACTCTCCTATCCGGGATTCCTCCGGAGGATCCTGCATTGCTACGCCTACTGCTGCCGCTGCTGCTGTTGCTGCTGCTGCTGGGAGTCGTTCATCATCCCAGAGAGGAAGTAGGAACACCACTACTTTTACTAAACAATTGACCCTCCAACAGTCCTTAGCGAGGAGGATGAAGTACGACAGCAGTCATCCTGAAGCAAAACGTATAACTGAGGCCTTGACTGCTATGTTGGTGTTAGACGTGCGTCCGGTATCCGCCATTAGTGCAGTGGGATTTAGACAATTGATGGAGGTAGTGTGTCCCCGGTTCCAAATCCCGTCTAGATTCCACTTCACTAGGCAGGCGATACCGAGACTGTACAGAAACGTCAGAAAAAGTGTCCTCAGTGTCCTGAAAAATGCCGTTGTACACAATGTCCACTTAACCACGGACATGTGGACAAGTGGAACAGGGCAGACTAAGGACTATATGACTGTGACAGCCCACTGGGTAGATGTATCACCTTACGCAGCAACAGCAGCAGCATCTCAGAAACGCCAGCTCGTTACAAGGCAGGCTACGCTGTGTATCACCGGTTTCAGTAAGAGGCACACCGCCGACAACCTCTTAGAGAAACTGAGGGAAATCATCGCCCAGTGGCTTACCCCACTTAGACTCTCCTGGGGATTTGTGATATCTGACAACGCCACCAATATTGTGCGGGCATTACATCTGGGCAAATTCCAGCACGTCCCATGTTTTGCTCACACAATAAACTTGGTGGTGCAGAATTTTCTGAAAAGCGACAGGGGCGTGCAGGAGACGCTTTGGGTGGCCCGAAAAATTTCTGGCCACTTTCGCCATTCAGCGACTGCGTGCCGAAGACTGGAGCGCCAGCAAACACTCTTGAACCTGCCCCGCCATCACCTGAAGCAAGAGGTTGTGACGCGGTGGAACTCAACCCTCTATATGCTTCAGAGGATGGAGGAGCAGCAAAAGGCCATACAAGCCTATACATCCACCTATGACATAGGCAAAGGAGGGGGTATGCACCTGACTCAAGCGCAGTGGAGAATGATTTCCGTGTTGTGCAAGGTTCTTCAGCCCTTCGAACTTGCCACACGTGAAGTCAGTTCAGACACTGCCAGCTTGAGTCAGGTCATTCCCCTCATCAGGCTTTTGCAGAAGCAGCTGGAGAAAGTGAAGGAGGAGCTAAGACGGAGCGATTCCGCTCGGCATGTGGGACTTGTGGATGAAGCCCTTCATTCGCTTTGCCAGGATTCCAGGGTGGTCAATCTGTTGAAATCAGACCACTACATTTTGGCCACCGTGCTCGATCCTAGGTTTAAAGCCTATGTGGTGTCTCTCTTTCCGGCCGACACAAGCCTGCAGAGGTGCAAAGACCTGCTGGTGAACACACTGTCAGCTGAAGCGGAACGTGACACGTCAACGGCTCCTTCTTCATTTTCTCCCGCAACTGGGGCTGCCAGGAAAAAACTTAGGTATCCTAAGCAACCCGCTGGCGGTGATGCAGGGCAGGCAGGACCAAGTTTGGACATCTGGTCCGGACTGAAGGACCTGGCAACAATTTCTGACATGTCTACTGTCACTGCATATGATACTGTCACCATTGACAGAATGGTGGAGGATTACATCGGTGACAGCATCCAAGTAGGCATGTCAGACAGTCCATACCTGTACTGGCAGGAAAAAGAGGCAATTTGGAGGCCCCTGTACAAACTGGCTCTATTTTACCTGAGTTGCCCCCCCTCCAGTGTGTACTCCGAAAGAGTGTTTAGTGCAGCCGGGAACCTTGTCAGCGAAAGGCGTAGGAGGTTGCTTCCACAGAATGTGGAGAAGATGATGTTCATCAAAATGAATTATCAGCTCTTCCAGGGAGACCAGCCTCCAGAAGGTACAGAGGGACCTGTGGTGGTGGATTCAAGTGGGGACGAGTTAATACTTTGTGAGGATGAGGATGTACACACTGAAGAGGGTGAGGAATCGGTGGATGAGGAGGATGAGGATGACATCTTGCCTCCGTAGAGCCAGTTTGTGCAGGGACACATTAATTGCCAGCTTGTTTTGTGGGGGCCCAAACGAACCAATCATTTCAGCCACAGTTGTGTGGCAGACCCTGGCGCTGAAATGATTGATTTGTTAAAGTGTGCATGTCCTGTTTATACAACATAAGGGTGGGTGGGAGGGCCCAAGGACAATTCCATCTTGCACCTCTTTTTTTCTTTGCATTATGTACAGTTTGGGGCCTAGTTTTTCTAACTGCCATCCTGCCTGCCACTGCAGTGTCACTCCTAGATGGGTCACGTGTTTGTGCCGCCCACTCGTGTCGCTTAGCATAGTCATCCAGCTACCTCGGTGCAACCTTTTGGACATAAAAACACTATTGTGAGGTGTGAGGTGTTCAGAATAGACTGGAAATGAGTGGAAATTAAGGTTATTGAGGTTAATAATAGCATAGGAGCAGAAAAACCTACAAATTCTGTGATTTTAGCTGTTTTTATGCTTTTTTTCAAAAAAATACAGATCCAAAACACAAAACCCAGAACCCAAAACACGGAAGGGTGGTTTTGGCAAAACCAATCCAGATCCAAAACACGAAGAAAGATCCAGATCCAAAACCAAAACACAAAACACGAAAAGTGGCCGGTGCACACCCCTAGTTTTAATGCACAGTGGCATGGTGTCCCTAACTACATCATTAATCAAAGTAAATAACCTTTTTACATGCTTGGTTGCATGCATTGTTGCTATTTTTTCTATGTGCCCTGTAATTTATATATGAAATACAAATGTATAATCTTGCTGTTTCCTACACATATTAGATAGAAGGAGGAAATATCAACTGTACTGGTGTGGGCTACACAGTAAATTACCCTTTAAATTAAATTACTACTCTGGGTTCCAGTCAATAGATAGAGAGTACAAAGGTCGACAATGTCTAGATAGACAACAGATGTTAGACAGGCAAAAGGTCAACAGGGACAAAAGGTTGACACAGATAAAGTCTACATGGATGAAGGTCGACAGGTACAAAAGGTTGACACAAAAAGTGGCAACACACTTATTTTTTATAAGGGTTAGGCACTTATCAGGAGGTTAGGATTAGGCACTTACTCCGACGGTTAGGGTTAGGCATCAGGAGGGAGGGGTAGGATTAGGCACGAAGGGGAGGGTTAGGGTGAAAATTAGGGTTAGAAAAAAAATGTGTCGACCATTTTTGTGTCGACCCTTTGACACTGTTGACCTTTTGTACCTGTCAACTTTCATCCATGTCGACCTTTACTGTGTTGACCTTCGTCCCTGTCGACCTTTTGTTCCTGTTGACCTTTTGCCTGTCTAGATCTGTTGTCTATCTAAACATTGTCTATATAATTCCTGTCTATCTTTTATACCAAACCCACTATGCTTTGGATAAAAAGATGTTGTACTGCAAGAAAAGACTAAAATTTGACAATGAGTGCCTTTTTCGTGTGTGTGGCAAGCACATACATTGTTAATTGTAAATAAAACTTTGGCATAATAACAAACTTGTCACACATCAGGGTCCAAGTCCCTGTTACCGGGTCTGGCAGTGTCACCTTACTGCCACATGTCTCATTCAGCCTATCAGGACACAGGGTACCCTATTTAAACCAGGATCTGCAGAGAGCACATGCCAGTACAACATCTCTCTAAGGATCAGTACCCTGACTCCTGGTTCAGTGCCTGCTCCAGTATTGCTTCATAGCATTCTGCTCCAGTGCTAACCAAAAAACAGAAAAATGTGCTTGACAAGCATTCTGCCTCAGTCTATTCCAGCACAACTGATCTAGTAATTACTTCACAAGCATTCTGCCTTTGTGTTTTCCAGCACACCTACTCCAGTAATTGCTTCTCAGCATTTCTCTCCAGTATATTCCAGCATGCCTGCTCCAGTATTGCTTCACAGTATTTCCTGCAGCCTTAACTTGTGCTCCCAGCACCCAGTTCCAGTATATAATTGCAGTCTGCTCCAAGATATCCTACTTACTGCTACAGCCATGGGCTATCCTGCTAACCAGGCCCTGTTCTGAAACCCTGTTCTGCTAATCACTCTGCAGCATCAGTCCTCTGTTACTCCTAGTGGCCTGCGTGAGGAATGGCATAACTAAGCCATCTGCTTCATTCACACTCCAGCATCTACGTCTAGCACAAGGAGTCTCTACCCCTACCCAAATCAACAAATTCATAGTGCCATGACAAAACTGTAAGAATAGCAACACATTTTATTGATATCAGGCATGCCTAAGGTATTGATGTTTAACATGCAGGTTTAACAGTAAAAGTTGTCACATACAGCATTCACCTGAGCTTGCATAAAGTGTGTGATAAAGGGTTATTCACAAAATAAAATCACCTGATCTGTGAAAAATTATTGAAATCCTCTTTTTCACACCTTACACTCACTATTAATCTTTTCAATACTACCGCCACTAAAGGTGCCACTACTAAGTGGCTCCTTTAACTCTAAATACCATCATAATTTAACAGTTATTTTAAATCAATTCCCTTTTTTCAGTTATGTAGCAGTTTTGATAACCAAACTTTCTAGCATGTGAATACGTAAATAACACAAAAACAGAATGTTATTAAATGTAGTTTAATGTGATGAACACTGGGCCTGATTCAGAGCCGACGCTACTTGCGCTCGCTTGTTCAGAAAAAGGGGCCGGATATTTAAATGGAGCGCTCGCTCTTTGCGGTCTGTTGACGCCTCTATGTCTGAACGAGCGAACGAAACATGCGCTAGCTATTTTTTTAAAAACGCCCCCTGGCCGCTCGCATCCTACGTCATCTCCGCTCTATTTATTAGATTAATCGAGTAAATCGAAAGGTGTCTGAACTGCTCGCAGTGCTTGTGGTTGGATTTTCCTACCGCAATCATGCGAACAGTTCAGGCTAAGAAACAACCAAGTGACGTGGTCGATGACGCTGCTTTGTTAATTATGCACACCCTTAAAACACCCGTTTTGACCGTTTGGCACGCCTGCGTTCGGATCTCCACTCCCCGTTTTCATGCACCTTCCCCTGTTACCACCCACAAACGCCTCATTCTGTCACTCAAATTAGCAGGCATTCGCTATTTTGCGAGCACACAATTTCCGACCGCAATGACTGGTTCGCGCATGCATATTACAACCCATACGCATGCGCAGTTGTGCGAACATCGCTCGGAGCGAACGAGCGGCCGCTTACGAGCGGCTCTGAATCAGGCCCACTGTCCCAATGGTTAAGGTAAAAAATATATAATAAAAATTCTTAATGGTATATGCAAAACAGAGCTTTAAAAAATAAAAAAATAAGGGAAACTCAACAATCATATGCAAGTAATTCTGTTTGCCAATAAACTCAAACAAAACATCGACAGGCAATTCCCTACCTTGCGACTGGTCACTGAAAGAAGGCTTTGCATATGCCAATGGTTTTTACAACCCTTTTCAATGGTTCTGTAATCACACATACTTTTAGTATCTATTCACCAGAATGTCATCGAAACATAATCATCAATCTTCTAAAACATGCACATTTTTTTTGCACAATTACATATTAGACATCATTATGGGACAGATATGGGTAGATATGTGCTTTCTCTAGTTTTATTTCTGAATGGTAATTATTTTTGACATCTATTATGCATCTAGTTGCCCCAATTATAAATAGGTACAGAGACATTCTCAAATATGAGTGATAAAATAATTTGTTCATAGGCTGAATTTAGCTGGACGAAACATTCAGTCAATCTAGGAATAAGAAATATAAAACATTTTAGCGGGGCTCAAGCCACAGTGGGGTGCATGAATATAGCAAATGGACAGGTGATATGTTAGTTAAATCAACTTGTAAACAGGGAGTACACAAGTTACAACAATTAATATTTTTAAGTATTGATTATGCCATAATCACAAAACTAGTATTATTATAAGCTTCTTAGAGACTGTGGTTTAGATTTACTTACCTGCAGTTTATCAAAGATACAGATGATTGACATCTTTGAAGAATGGATTTAAAATGGCAACAGAAATAACTGCTAAGCCAGAATGCATATTTTATATCAGCTTTAAATCCATCAGTTAAAGTTGACGATCTTCAGCGACCGTGACGAACCATGGGTTAATACAGGTTGAGGTCCATATCCAAAATTCTTGGGACCAGGGGTATTTTGGATAACGGAATATTCCGTATTTTGGAATAATTGCATATCATAATGAAATGTCTTGGGAATGGGACCCAAATTGAAATACAGAATGCATTCATGTTTTATATACACCTTATACACACAGCCTGCAGGTAATTTTATACAATATTTGTAATAATTTTGTGCATCAAAAAAAGTTTGTGTACATACATGAAATTAATTTATGTTTCATATACACCTTATAAACACAGCCTGAAGGTTATTTTATACTGTATTTTAATAATTTTGTGCTTTAAACAATGTTTGTGTACATTGAACCATCAGAAAGCAAAGGTTTCACTTTCTCAGTCATGCTAAAAATATTCCGTATTTCGGAATATTCCGTATTTCGGAATATTTGGATATGGGAGACTCAACCTGTAATTCTACCTATGAATGCTATGTAATGTGGTAAATGAAAAATAGAGCGGTAGGACAATTCACATGCAGCAATCAAATGATTGCAGATTATAAATGGCTATCCTCCCTACCGCCACCCCCCCCCCCCACCCCCCCTCAGCTGCTGCCATTTAAAGAAGTAATCTATTTTAATTGGCTGGTTCTGTAAAACTAAAGTCCCTGCAAAAAAGTTAGACGTAGCATCTCCCAGAATTCTGGCTAGAGCAGTGGTTCTCAGCCTTTTTCAAATAGACTACCCCTGACAGCCCATTGGCATTATCTATACGCCCAACATTTGCAAGGCAAAACATTTGTAATGAATATAATTGTAATTAGATAAAATTAGTAAAATCCAGATAATCACTTTTACTCAGGAAACACCATGTCTTCCGCATAGTTTGAGATACTAGTTTTACATAAAGAAATAAAGTCTGCCAAACACGTAAGTGTGTCAAGGATGTCTGAAGTATGTTTGAGCTGGGATAAATATGCAGTGTGTCCTAGAATTATTCTATTAGCAAGCGATACAAGAAGCATTGTATTCTCTAGTTATAAAAGCCACTCAGCACATACATAAAGATATTCAGCATCAATCTACTGCAGATGAAGTGATTGAAAACAGGATTACAATTCAACCACTAAGCCTCCGAAAGTACTTGTTGTTCCAAATTCACACACAATGATCTCATTACCTTCCTATGAACAGGTATGTAAGTAAAACACCAAAACTCACACTGATTGGATAACTCCTTGATTTCCATGTCTGGCAGGAATATACTTCCCAGTTATGTATTTTCAAATGTTTCTCTGTTAAGTAATGTAAAAGGAAGATTTCTGATTGAAACATAAGTGCACTGATTACTGACACAAATGTTATTATAGGGAAGGCATGGAAATGTGTTTCAGGAAATGACTGGCATACTACATAAAGAGGATGAGAGCCAATGAACCCTAGGAGTCCTGCACAATAACAACCTAAAGAGTAAATACCCCTTTTTTCACTTCCTCACACACAAGTATGATGAAAGTGACCTGCCAGCAATTCAATATACCGCAGTTTTAGATAATATCATAACGCCATCTCAGGATGGCATTATGACCACAGAGAAGCCATTAGCGAGCATAGAAGAGACTGTTCATATATATAAAATCAAGTGTATGTGCATCTTCCTACCTCACTTATTACTCTTATGGCAATGTACCCACTGCTGTTTTAAATATACATTTAATACGTGTTAAAATGTAACACCGCTATGTGTTTACATACATGTTTGATATGTGTTTAGAGATGACCGTATAGTTTTCAGCTGTGATGGTGAATGTCAGAAGCACTGCAATGGAACAAGAAACATTCACTATAATGCAAATGGATGTGTATTAACCATGTATAGTATATTTTGGTACAATTATTTCTATTTTCACATTTAAAAAGCTTATTGGGATTGGAGACTAATTTAATAATTGTGTAACTATGAAGGAGGTGGCCTGACTTTTCTTATTGCTTTTTTTTTTACATTTTTCAAATTCTTTTGTTCTTTAACTCATGGAACTTCGCAATCAATACTAAAGCGTTTTTTTTTCAACTTTAAATACCACTTTCTTCAGCATTTATAGAAAAGAGGGCGTCCATTATAAAGTTAAAAAAGATAGTAAAATTATAAAGTGGAACGATAGTAAAATGATAAAGTGAAACAGTTAAATTAGCATGTAGACCACTGCATGCCCATTTGATTGTAGCAGAACCCAGCGAGGTATATTCTACTTATCTGGCCTCCTAAAAGAGGGACAGATCAATAGAATTTATTGTACCATTTTTCCTGAATGTCGCACCTAATGTGAATGGTACAGTACGTGCACTGGGGAGTGTGGAGTGTGACATGTGCACTCGGAAGCCGTGATTAGGTTATCACACAGACAGCCATGATAATATATGTCTCAGACATAGAGCCATACTTTCCGACTTTTAACACTTGCTCTCTGGGAGGAGCCTGGAGAGTAAATACACATGGGGGGGGCTCTTATGTAATTTTTGCATAATTTTGCCCTTCCCCTCCATATAGTGCTATCCAGTATCTAATTTTTCATTTTATTCAGAATCCAATTTCCCGTTTAATCAGAAGATTATTGCTCTGTTAGAGCTGCCACTTTGCAGATAAATGATCATAATGTTGTAGTATATCTCATAAGTCAGGGATAGACCTAAACTGGATTTGTTTTTGAACTTTGTATTCTTCAACATCTGCATTTCCTATAGAAATGTCATTGCTGGAAGAAGTTTTTGTTCATGCTCCTTCAGGGGCAAACTCAGGATTTCTAGAGGGGGGTTTCCAAATGCTTGATTTTAGAGCTAGTGTGGCCAGTCCATAAAGAGGGCATAATAAGCACTTAAACAGCTATAATATGCGTCATACAAAGTGTAGTGTATGTCATAATTTCAACATACACAGGGCCAGCAAACAAAGACAATCCATTAGATGTGGCGATTTCCAGATTGTCTAGTTGGTGCACAGGTGTAATCATGACTGGTTGTGGTAATTATTTAATTTGTATACAGAGATCTTTAAAACATGCAGCGCTAGTAAAATTTTATTATATACTGTTATTGTGGTCATGATGTGGGCCGGGGTGGGGGGTTTCCAGGCAACCGGAACCCCCCCTGCGTTTGCCTATGTCCTTCTTGCTTGATTCAACCTGACCATGTCAATACAACACAGCAACAGATCACACAGGGTTATTTGGCTCTGGATCTACCTGGGACTTTACATGGGCACAGACTAATACAACTTGATTACTGACAGTAGAGGTTGTCTGGTACATGAATATGAATGTCTCATATCTCAAAGGCCTAAAATGTTCTGTCTAGAGAACCTCTGGTCTATGTTACCTGGGCCCCTATTTCCTATTTATTAATATGTGGTATTAAAACAGTTTTTCTTTCCCCACTTATCGTACAATTAGAAAATGTAGTAATTTATGCACATTTCTAAGTAAAATAGTGCTGGAATAGCAGAATATTACTCATCTGCCCAGCAATACTGTCTGGCAGTGGTACGAGGAGCCCTACGGCTTCCCTGGGTAGCATTGGAGCATTTCTGCATGCCTGTAAGAGAGAGAAATGCCTTGGGATCTGTATAGCATTATGGACTGAATTCAGATACCCGTGATAACCCAATTCCGCGGGTTAGCATGGCCGGAAGCGAGGTTTTTGCTTTTCAATTAGAAGCTCACGTTAATCCGCATTATACTCTAATTTAAATTGGTAAAAAAAAACACTTGTTTTTTATAATTTTTTTCACTGTTATTAAAAGATTAAAAAACATGTTATTTGACACCTTTTAAGAGCCAAAAATAATTTGCTTATGTACATTAATATCCTTTTATACAGTTATCCAGTTATCCAATGTTAGTTGGAATTTTTGTTTGTAAAAGGTATTACCAGACAGAATTACAGTGCGACCACTGGGATAAGCATTTTAGAATTGAATAGCATGATTAGCGAGAGCGCGCATTCAGCCCTAAATATAGCACTTGGTAACAGGTTTGGTTCTCAATTGCTTCACAATTGGCTCATGGTCATGTATTGTAGTACAAACCTCCCAAATTATATAAAATTAGCATTTTACAATAAATCATGTATGCATATTATATGCCGGTAGTGTACTAGGGGCCTATTCATCAACACTAAAATAACGGTTTTAAGGACATTTTCCTTAATTACCGTTATTTTAGTATTCATTAACACAATTAAGACAGGAGATATCACTGATATCTCCTGGTTAAGTCCGTCTACGTTAGTTTCCACACTCCCCATACATCAGTGGCGTCACTTACCTTACTTGCACCTAGTGCGGTGGTTGGTCCCAGCATCCATGTTCATGCACGCCGGAGGCGCACGCTCGGGCGGAAGGGGGCGTGGCTTTGTCCACGAAGCAACGCCCACTCGTTGGTGCATTCTTGGGGGTGTGGCCGCATGTCATGCCCCCCCCGTCCTCACCATTCAATGGGCAGGGGAGAGGCTAGGCTGCCCTGTAGCTGTTGTGCTGCTCTGCTGAGAAATCCCGGGTCAGCGCAGCAGCAAATGCTGGACAGCCAACAGCCCCTGCCTCTCACTGCAGTGTGGCTGGCTGCTCGGTGACACCATCCGAGGGGGTGACACCAACCTTGGATGGTGTCACCCGGTGCAGCCCGCACCCCCCGCACCCGCCTTGTGACGCCAGTGCCATAGATTAGTATGGGGATGTAGAAATTAGGCTATTCTTCAAATTCCAAAAATGATGTATTTTCGAAATTTGATGGCGTTACTATACGCCACTCTCAGGTGGCGCACAGTGGGTTATACTTACCTGCTTTCAGCGTCAGCAGGTTCTCCTCGGCTGCCTCCGTCGCTCCCTGGTCCCATCTTTGGCTCCGGCTGATGCTCTGACACAGACTGTGTTCGCAGAACACTGTAAAGTTTAAAAAAACCAAAACAATAAAGTTAAAAAAACAAAACACAATAACGTTTAAAGAAATTTTTTTCAAAAAATAGTGAGACGGGAGGTCCGGGGTCCGCGGCTGCAGCCTGTGTACAAGGTGGCCAGATAGGTGGGAGAGGGGAGCGTATTGGGGGTTGGGGATAGCAGACGGACAGACACAGTGCTGCACATGTGCCGCTTTTTTGTGAACGTAACAGCGCATGTGCAGAACTGATTACAGCTGCGGTAAGATAGGAACAGGTAGGGAAAAGTATCTATTTTCTGAAATGCCGTCATTACAGAAATGACAGCTTTTCGGAATAGATACTTATGGAGAGGAGGAATGATGAATTCCTCCAGTAATTGGGTAGAACTCCATGCGAGTTCTAAACCTAATTACCTCCATCAAGTTTTTAATTATGATGAATAGACCCCATAGAGTGAAACTGATGTTGAATGATTACTTTATATACGAACCCAGAACCTCACACTGCAGTCAGACACCTTACACATGGAGCTATTTGCTACTACTTTGGGAACTGGGAGGTTTGTAATTCTATGAAACTTGATGTAATGGTCAGATGACATCATTGCAGCTAAAGATGTAATGGTCAGATGACATCATTGCAGCTGCCATCAGAAATCGTGGGGCCCAGTACAGATGGAACAGACAGACATACTATATGTCTGTTCCATCTGTACTGGGCCCCAAGATTTCTGATGACAGCACTGTGAGTTTATATCTATTAGCTTACTGAGGTAATAAATTGTGGGAGCTGAGAATCACCAAGTAAAACTTTGCACAGGTAAAAGTGCTTGAAGTAAATTCTATTCCTTTATTGATATATAGTAGAACTTTTTACGTTTTTCCCAATATTTCTTTGAACATTATCTTCTAAGCCAGTGGAAGATGATGAAGCTAATACCTGGGATCTCAGCAGTGCTCTCTGCGTGATATGCTCTGAATATATACAATCATCTGTGATTGCTACTATTTCCATTACATAGAATCTATCATTAAAACAATCCTATTTTCTTTAAACACAGCTGTCAGGAGAGTGTTTTTCAGTTATTATTTGCATACAATTTGAGTATATATTGTATTTCTGCAACTAGGCTCTCTGGGTCTCATTCAGACCCGGTCGCAAGCACTGAGCGCTCGCAACCGGGTCGATGGTTAGGCCCTGTGCACGCGCTGCAGCCGAACTGCGCGTGCGCAAGCCCCGGAGCGAGAGAGAAACTCTCGCTCCGGAGCTCGCTACAAAAGGGCCGGCTGTCGATGTTGGTCGACAGCTCGGCCCATTTTGTAGGCGGGGCGGGGGGTGGTTTAGCAAACGGAGGCGTTTCTTAAGGAATGCCTACCGTTTTGTGGGCGGCCACAGTGACATCAGCAGGGATGTCAGTGGGGAGCTTCCTGCTCGATTAGAGCAGGAAGCTCCCTGGGGCTTGCAGCTGCCGAGACCCAACCTTAGGGTCTCGTCGCAAGCCCCGATGGTCGCGTTGGTCTTGACCATTGCGACCATCACCCTGGTAGGTCGCTAAGCTGTGGGTGGTAACCCACAGCTTAGCTAGCGACCAGAAGGCCGCACTTAAAAATAGAAGCGGCTGCCCTCATTCAGAACGAGCGCTCGCTTCTTGCGAGCGCCTCTGAATGAGGGCCTCTATCCTTTTGGCTCTATGTATGGAAGAGATTGCAAACTTTTTTTTTGTTTTTTTTTAGAGACCATTCACTTGGTCGATTCTAAATAATTTTCCTTCTCTTTTGTGCTATAAGCCATTTTAAATCTGGGTCACATATTGTAACCTGACCATACAATTAGATATTTCCCGCTCAGATGTATGTGATATCTAAATTATCTTTAAAAAAAAAAAAAAAATAGCTTACCTCTTCGCTGGCCAGTCCAGGTGGATGCGTAGCCGGCTGACAGATCTACACTGCAGTGGAAGCTGGGCCGGGTTTCTTCCAGTTGAAGATTCCTTTTCTGCCCCTCCATCCTGAGTCCACTGCTGTGTTCTGTCCTAGCCCAGTAGGTGATAGCTAGCTCCTACATACAGAGCATAGGAAGCCATAGTCACCTCAAGCAATAGCCTCTGATAATAAATACATAAATGACAAAAAAATTGCATATATTCGCCTCTAAAGCAGAATAGTAACAGAGAGCATGAATTAATAAATCTGAGATTAAGGTATTCTTGCTGGAGTTAATTACATGCATTTTACTTGTGCTCTTCTGCCTAGTATGATGAATTTAAAAGGATCTAAAAATAGAAGCCACTATTTTTAATTATGTTTTTTTTCTATCATCCGATTCCTTTTTTCTTTCTGCTGCGTCTTTATAGAAAGCATCTTCTTTCATTCACTTTTGCTTACTGAGAGTAAACACATTGGGGAAGCTGGTGACCTCCCAGGATCTGAAAATCTTAGTAACAAATACATGTCAATGTGTTTTTCATGTGTTATCACTCGTATTTCCATCCAAACTGAGCGTATTCAGGCGGTGCCCAGGTTTGGACTGTTGTGGTAGCTAAACCATTCAGATTTCCTGGAATTATTTTTAGTGTATTATTCTGCAGGATGGTGATGTAGTCAGGGTTTGATATAAACCAAATATGGTTGATTACTTTAGGGAGCGAGGGGGATTTGCCCTTTTTCCAATTACATTTGAAGCTAGGCTTTGTAGCACATGTGCATGATAAGTTTATCAGTATATTTATCAATGTGAGGTATGGGAGCTCACAGTAGGAAATTGGAAGGTGTGAGATTTAGAGCAAGTTTGTTCATTTTAATAGCAATTTGAAGCACCACATACGAGTTAACAGGCAAATGTTAAAATAATACAATTTGCACAGGTAAAACTATAATTACTTAGGAGTGTAGTGAAGCAATTTTTTTCCCATTCTGTGCCCTTAATATGAATATTTATGTTGTACTCGAAAACACCATTTATCTGGGAGCTCCTCCAGGGGATCCAGTGAAAACTAAGAATGAGTCCCTGCAGCGCTAGCACAGTGCGGGAAGCTGGGAAATGAATGGGATTTCAGCCCAAGAAGAAACTGAGGACTACATTGCTCATCCAGAAGAGAATTAGCATTGATTAGCTTCCTGTGGCTGTTATGCTGCATGATGGATGCTGCATTGCTAGCACATATATTTTACAGTCTACTAATAGATTGTTCAGGAGCCTATGTGGCGATGATATGAAAGTTATGTGGATGGAAGAATCTTGCAGAGATGTAAATGAAAGTGTATGTGGGTCAGGAATACAATGTGGGTGATTTCCACAGAAGTACGGTACTTGTGGAAGGTGTCCACAGAGCGTAAAGGAGTGTAACATACATGTATACATTCTAACATGCCGACATTTCATCACTGTCTACATGATGAATGTCATTTTGACATGATGAATGTCGACATTATGACTGTCGACATATCATATGCAACTCCCTGGCGTATACCAGGCGAATATACTACTGTTCTATCCAGGGATAAAACAGGAGCATATGCACTCTTGGCGAGCTGGGCGCATCTTGTATACACGGACAGCTGTGCAAGCTAAACAAAATACGCAAAACATTTTACGCTTGGGATGTAGATGCAAATTCCATCCAACTCAGCATGATTACAAATGTACATGTTATTGTTAGCCATGCTTGGTGTGCACATAAGCAGAAAAACATGTAATATGTAATAGATCCCCATTAGCCAACAATCACAATTTACATTAGATTAGGAGAACCACTCTAATTAAGACCTGTGTAATCCGGCTGAGCTTTCGGAGTGGAGAGTAAATAGTTACATTTTGGTCACCCTCATGTTTATGTAGGATTAGCGTCTCACCTATGTCACAAGAAATATCCATAAATATCTCTTCTGAGAAAGTGATCTTAGCACTGTCACATCATTGTGGTTTTGTAGATACGGATTAAGGGCCTGATTCAGCTGGGGGTCGCAGGACTCCGTTCGTGCACACCCAGTCGGTGTTTGCGTTCTGCGCATGCATATGCACTGCAGTTTGCGAACCTGCCGCTGCAATCATGAATGCAGCGCATATGCAGAGACACTGGGAACTGAGTTACAGGAAGTGCCGTTTGAGGGTGGAGAGAAGGGGGTTCTCAAAGGATCTCAGGCGTGGCTGTGCGTTTGAACGCCATTACAGGGGCGTGCATAATTAAGCTCCAGCAACGGCATACGCAGCCAGAGCTCTACATGGCGACAGGAAGCTTCGCAGGTTGTGAGTCAGGTCTAGCTCAACCACAACTCTGCGTAAAGGTCCGTTGTTACTCTATGTTAAAGATGTTTTCACTGACTTGCGGATGTATGTAATGGGAAGTGGGCGGCTGTATAAGCTGGGAGAGCATTCATTTGTATATTTTTGCAGCGAGCAGGTGCGTGCGATTGCAGACCTGCGATCCGTCCTGAGTCAGGCCCTAAGGCCCTTGGCATTAGCTTTGTATTTGGGAGAGAAGCGGAAGCTTGGGGCCTTGAGTAAGCTCCTCATCTAGACCACTGCCGAAAGTAGCGTTCCCGCTAGGCTGTTTTAGCAGAGCACCATGCCCTGCCCAATTTCCAAAGGTAGAATGCGCCCTGCTCTTATGGCGGCGCCTTGTCAGTGCTCCGCTAAAACAACCTGCCGGGTGCCGAGATATCTTCCAAAATTTCACACAATGGAGCAGATGTATTATAGTGGCACGTTAAGTGCCGCTATAACGCTTCCTGCTTCGCCTCTTTACCGAGGCGAAGCAGGAAGCACTACCGGTGAGATGTGTGAACATCTCACCGGCCGGAGAGGGGGAGCGTTAACTCCCCCCTCCGGCGCTACCCGCTACAGACCACATCGTATCAGCCTAGTGCTGATGCGATGTGTGTCAGGCCCGGCCGGCTCCACTGAGCATGCGCGGGATCGCGCAAGTATCGCGAGATCCCCGCGTGCAGCCCTGGAGCCGGTAGCCGCCACAGCAGGGACAGCGCTGTCCCTGCTGTGGGTATAGGCTAGCGCCAGGCTGTAGCTGTCTATAATGACAACTACAGCCGGCCGAACGGTCAGACGATCTGACCGTTCGTACATAGCCCAGGCTGTCGGCGCTGCTATCTTGTAGATAGCAGCGCCGATAATGACAGGGAAGCACAGCGCCCCTGTCATTTACCGCCCAGACCCCCGATCATACATCGGGGAGAAACGGTATCAGCGCACTTAACGTGCGCTGATACCGTTTCTGGGCTTCATACATCTACCCCAATGTGTTGAAGGTAAAGACCCACTAGATTGATGTAAAATTGTTAAGACCTGTGTTGTGGACCCGGGGTGGAAACAGGAGCAGACACCAGAACTGATTTAAACAGAAAGGTGGGTTGTTTAATTCAACTGTTGGTAGACATGAACAATTCTATACTTAAGTCCAGTACTGACAGAGTAATATGTGACTGAAGGAGACTGAGGTGGATGGGAGTAAACAAATGTCCAGATCAGTGACAGATGAATCAGGTGAGTCCAATTAGGCTGTGTAAGTGAAGTAAATTTCCAAGTTTGCTGAACAGTAACTGAGAGGGAAATCCAGTAATGCTGTAATAATGGGGGAAATCTGGTAATACTGTGTCAATAGCTGAAGGGAAATCTGGTAGTGCTGTGATAATGGCTGAAGGGAAATCCAGAAATGCTGTAGTATTGGCTGAAGAGAAATCCAGAAATGCTGTGGTATTGGCTGAAGAGAAATCCGGAAATGCTGAGAGATGACTGCGTAGGAATGGGTTAACTGAGGAGACAGGTTCAGGCAGGAGTGGGTCTGGTCGAAGGTGCAGGGCTGATCTCTAGCAGAGAGCAAGGAAGGCAGAGTGGTGCAGCTATGCAGGAAGCCAGTGGCCAACAAGGAGTTAGGGCAGGCACCGGAGCACAAGACTAAGGTCCAGGAGTGCAGGAACTCTCACATAGCAAACACTGTGAAACACGTTGCACTGGCAACTACAGGGAGCTCCAAACAACCTTAAGTACCCAGCAGCAGACCGTGAGTGGCTGGAGAGATCACCTGACACATCAAGATAGGCCCACTATGTCACATGACCTGAGGCAAGAGGGCCGCTCCCATGTACCTGTGATGCTGAGACGGTGCTAGACTTACCCTTGCCATGATGGCCCAATGCTGGCAGACCCCCGCACACACCCAATGCCAGTCTCCAAGCGCCAGCTCCCTCACTGGAAGGACCACACCACAGCGCCCCCACCGGCAAGGACCACAACCTCCACGCTGCGAAACCCTGGTCGTGACCAAAATTGTTCATCTCCCATATTGCGTTTAAGAGAAAATTGTATCTTTACGTTTTTGAAAAAAAACATTGTTTCCTATGGGGAAAGTGAAAGACGATTCTTGAGATATCTTTGCTCTCAACAAAGTCAGACATTTCAAAATTTCACACAATCAGGGGTATTCAATATGGGTGCGATAACATCATTTTTGCGTTAATATCGCAATTATGACGTCATTATCGCAGGTTTTACTGTTACACCCTATTCAATTTCAAAGACTTATCGCAGTTTTGGCAAGTCTAAAAACGTCTAAAAAACGGTGATAAGTTTTCACCATTGAATAGGTGTCGAAAAAAAGTGCAGAATTGGGTTTAAGGGTGCAGGCTTAAAAAAAATCGCCTGCACCCCTGAGAATGACATTTAAAAAAGAACTGTGTCAAAAAAAGTTAAAAAAAAAAAAATAGGGACAGCCCAAAAAATTTATTTTAAAATTGATGTGCAAAAAAAAAAAATGGGAAAAAATTGTTAAACAATAGGGAAATAGGTTCAGGGCTATTCTGCAAGTATGCGGCAGGTGTTTTCTAGAATAGAATTATAGCGGCAGGTGCACAAATGCAGAATTTTTAAAAACTTACTTTAGGGACACCAAAATATGCTAGTACCCATTTTCATGTACCCCAAATTTGATGGGACCACTTAAAAAAACAAAAAAAATAACCTAAGTGCTCTTCTGCATCACTTCTTCAATGTTGGGAAAAAAACACCCGCTGCGGCTATTTAAATCCCCGACTTTCAATTAAAGGCTAAAACGGGGGTACCCATAGTGTTCCCCCATGTTTTTACAACTTTAGGGGGGTCTTACAATTATTTTAAGGAAAAATTCGTAACTTTACGCAAATCCAACTTCGGAGTTTCCCGTTTTCGTTAATTTTATATTGAATACGGGGATAAGCGGGAGTGCGCACCAGACTTAACGCAGAAAAAAACTCCGATATGAAACGTTAACTTCGACAGTGAAGTTAACGTTTCATATTGAATACCCCTCCTTGTGTTGAAGGTAAAGACCCACTAGATTGATATTAGATAATTTGTCTCCCATATTGCGTTTAAGAGAAAATTGCATCTTTACATTTAGGCTGTAGCATCCGTTTGCGACTAAGACACATTTTCGTCTGAAGCCAAGACGCTCGCGCAAGCCAAGTCGCACAGGACCTGGCGGCTCACACGCATGGTGTATTTTGGCTAGGTGTATGTGGACACATCTGTGTATTTTCTGTATATCCATAGTGTGGTATTTAGAACGTTACCCTTAATACTTAATTTGTTCTTTCACTTGCTTTTATTTTATTACGTGTTAATTCATAACATAGATTTCATACATTCATATGCATATTTTCATCCCAAATAGTACTGTTGTTTATTCATTGAATATGAATAACATAATTTAATAATTAATAATTTAGGCACACATAAATGTGTTTATACTGGTAATTAATATTGATCTTCCCCCCAACCATACTGTATCCTTATGTATTTTTAAAGATATGAATCCCTATTTGGTTTCTTCTTAGTGTAATTATTTTTTACTTTCTGTATCCCAGTCATCAGCAAGCTGCACGTTTAATAGAGGCCAGGTGTCTATAGCCTTACACCATTCATTGCTAGTGATCACACAGCTATTGGGAAGGGCCGATTCCAGGCACATATAGTAATCTTTAGGGCTCCTTCTTTGCAATATAAGCAAATTGTTATAGTAGATTTTGCAAATTTTATATTTTCACATTGCATTGCTGGAAAGTACTCTCAAGAACTGAAGCTATTACAAAATCTAATGTAATAGCTTGCTTTTAGTATTCTGATGTTTTGATTTCAACACCTACTTGCTGGATGATTACATTATTAATAACTTTTATTCATATTATACTAACATATTTCATAGCACTTTACAGACAAGTACATATTAAGGTTTGTAGGGGCCCCAGGGCAACTAACTTCTGGGGGCCCCTACTGATAAGTTTGGTTTTATAGCACTTTACAAACAAAGCCATTTTAAGATTTGTAGGAACCCCAGGGCAACTAACTTGTGGGGACTCCTACCGATTAAGATTGTGCCCTACCCTCTCCCCTTGTCCAAATCCACCTCCATGCCCCTCACCCACACTCGCCATCTTCAAATTTGTATCCAGTTCAGAGGTTACCAAACATGGTCCTCAAGGCTCTCCAACAGTTCAGTTTTTGAGCAATATCCATGGTCTAGCACAGGTGACTTAATTAGTACCTCAATTTTATTCAACACCTGTGCTCCTGTCTGCCTATGCTCCTCCAGTCCTGTCTGCCTATGCTCCTCCAGTCATATCCGCCTCCGCTCCTCCAGTCTGTCTGCCTCCGCTCCTCCAGTTCTGTCTGCCTCCGCTCCTCCAGTCCTACCTGCCTATGCTCCTCCAGTCCTGTCTGCCTCTGCTCCTCCAGTCTGTCTGCCTCTGCTCCTCTAGTCCTGTCTGCCTATGCTCCTCCAGTCCTATCTGCCTATGCTCCTCCAGTCCTGTCTGCCTCTGCTCCTCCAGTCCTGTCTGCCTCTGCTCCTCCAGTCTGTCAGCCTCCACTCCTCCAGTCCTATCTGCCTACGCTCCTCCAGTCCTATCTGCCTACGCTCCTCCAGTCTGTCTGCCTCCGCTCCTCCAGTTCTGTCTGCCTACGCTCCTCCAGTCCTATCTGCCTATGCTCCTCCAGTCCTGTCTGCCTCTGATCCTCCAGTGTGTCTGCCTACGCTCCTCCAGTTCTGTCTGCCTACGCTCCTCCAGTCCTATCTGCCTACGCTCCTCCAGTCTGTCTGCCTCCGCTCCTCCAGTCTGTCTGCCTCTGCTTCTCTAGTCCTGTCTGCCTACGCTCCTCCAGTCCTGTCTGCCTACGCTCTTCCAGTCCTGTTTGCCTCCGCTCCTCCAGTCTGTCTGCCTATGCTCCTCCAGTCCTATATGCCTCCGCTCCTCCAGTCTGTCTGCCTACGCTCCTCCAGTCCTATGTGCCTCCGCTCCTCCAGTCTGCCTGCCTACGCTCCTCCAGTCCTATGTGCCTCCGCTCCTCCAGTCTGCCTGCCTACGCTCCTTCAGTCCTATCCGCCTACGCTCCTCCAGTCCTGTCCGCCTCCGCTCCTCCAGTCTGTCTGCCTCCGCTCCTCCAGTCCTGTCTGCCTCCGCTCCTCCAGTCCTGTCTGCATCCGCTCCTCCATTCCTGTCTGCCCACGATCCTCCAGTCTGTCTGCCTATGCTCCTCGAGTCCTATCTGCCTCCGCTTCTCCAGACCTATCTGCCTCCGCTCCTCCAGTCCTGTCTGCCTCCACTCCTCCAGACCTATCTGCCTCTGCTCCTCAAGTCCTGTCTGCCACAGCTCCTCCAGTCCTGTCTGCCTCCGTTCCTCCAGACCTACCTGCCTCCGCTCCTCCAGTCCTGTCTGCCACAGCTCCTCCAGTCCTGTCTGCCTCCGCTCCTCCAGACCTATCTGCCTCCGCTCCTCCAGTCCTGTCTGCCACAGCTCCTCCAGTCCTGTCTGCCTCTGCTCCTCCAGACCTATCTGCCTCCACTCCTCCAGTCCTGTCTGCCACAGCTCCTCCAGTCCTGTCTGCCTCCCCTTCTCCAGTCCTGTCTGCATCTGCTCACTAGTCCTATCTGCCTCTGCTCACTAGTCCTATCTGCCTCTGCTCACTAGTCCTACCTGCCTCTGCTCTGACCCCAGTTCTCTGCTGATGCTCCTCCAGTCTCCACTAACTGGCAGTGTCTACACCTTCTGGCTGCATGCATAAAATAAATACATTTGCACTCCTTGCACTGCAAAATGTTTTGTTCCAGGAGCAAATTGCTCCTTGTTTGCTCCTTTTTGTATTTGCTCAGGCCCTTTGAAACAGGCCCTTTACGTTTTCATATTAATAATAGTATATTCCCTATTGCTGCTGTAGAAAGGTAACTCTAATGTAATTGTATCTTTCAGTTTGCAGTCAGTGATAAACAATGTCAGTTATTCTCGCAGGTGTGGTGAGATGTTGATATGCTTGGTTTATGGGTGGTTGCCTTCCTTCATGCTTAACCACATTGCGATTAGGGACCAGTTTAAACACGGGAACGAGAATGCAGTCATAAGCACATTCCTTCTCTGACAAAAGAAAAAAACTGAGTTACATGAGCAACATTGTGACACTGTATCCTAATAATATCATCCCACTCTTTTTACTTTTTGAGATGATAAAAGCATTATGGTATCTAATAGGGCCTTGAGTCCTTTTTTAGAAAAGTGTTGTATAAATGACATTTCTATTAACTAACTGTTGTTATTATAATAGTCAATATAGTGGCTGCATCTATTCATATTGTACATGGAATTGAGGTTTTCTCAAAGTTGTGTATATGTTTGATATCAAGCGGTTCTTTTACCCCAAAGATAGTGATGATGGTTAATTTTACAAGCTGTGAAGTTCGGTCGCTACATGCGGCAAACTCTTGACAGCAGGCTGATAATCGCATTTATTCCCGAGCACTCAATGTCATCCCAAATGCAGTTGAATTGTGTTCAACTCCGCTGATTCCTACCTCATCCTCGCTCATGTTGCTAGGAACTGAAGATTAGGTACGTGGGACCTCTTGTGTTGAATTTAGGACTTTTTAAAAACACTCTGGCGCCAGCACTATGTAAATCTATGCTACGTAATGTCGCAATACTGATGCCAGAATCCCAACGCTTGAAATGCCGACGTCTGCAGGTAAGTAAATTAACCCTTCCTCTAACCCTATATGTAACTCCCCCCACAGGCTAACCTTATCCCCCCCCCCTTCTGGAGTCGTGGCTGCCGTGATTCTGACCCTTGTCGGGATTCCGGCGACGGTATTGTGACTGCCGGCATTGTGTGTGGGTGTATTTCATGTGTGTGTGTTTTTTTTCAATGGTTTGCCTGGCGAAGCTACTGTACAGAGCCATAACAACTTAAACATAATGCACAATAATCAACGAAGAAGGTAAATTGTTTTGCATCATGGCAGCCATTGAAGAAGAACTATATAGTAGACCAGGTGTGGCCCAACTTTTTTGTTGGAGTGCCATATTCAGAAAATGACTGTCCTCACAATTTGCCTCCCAGCAATTAGGTTAGGGTTCTCTACCGAGCCCCACCTTGTGTGCCAGCCAAGAGGCTCTCCCCCCACCTTTTGTGCCAGCCTAAAGCCCCTTATATGCCTGCCCAGAATCCCCCTTATATTACTTACCTCTCCTGGTCTGTGTCTGAGTTCTGTCTCCCTCAACCTGTCCATCCGCTGCCACCAGTCCATGTGCACCACTGGCACAGCCATGTGCAGATGTAAAAGGTGCCGACCCTGTAGTGACGTTGACTGGGCCGCCACACAAATTATTTACTATGTCTGGAATCTGGACATAGGTGTCTGGAGATCTGGAGGATTCCCGGACGGAGCAAGGGGTGGACTCGAGCAGGGGACTGCTGCGTCTGGCCCGCGGGCTGTAGTAGACGTAAAACAGAAAAAGAGGATGGCAATAGTGGCTGAAAATTGAGTCTCAAATTAGGATAATCCCACTAAGGCAGAAGGCTGATTTACAGTTGGGAGCAAAGCCAAAAAAAGGAGTTAATTTGCACCTTGACATCACTATTGGGCAGATTCAATCATCCGCGGGATTTACCACGCGACTAATTACCGGCCTAAATTCCCGTGGAGCGGGGAAAAGCTTTTCAATTAAATAGCCTTTTTCCCGCGCCGTAAAATCGGGACTCGCACGAGGCCGATTTGGTCGTTTTGACACGGATTTTATCTCTTACCTACATGAGCTGCGAGGTAAAGTCCGACTGTGGGGACTCGGGGACTACCGCGCGAGGACTCCCTGCTAATTGAATAGGTCCAGCACGGCAAATCCTGCGGCTAATTGAATCTGCCCATTGCTGTTGCCCTGCAGTCGGGGCAGATTTCAAATATGCAGAAAAATTTAAATCAGAGAGGAGAGAACTCTAAATTGCAGTATAAAAATAAATGTGTTTGCACCAGTTGCATTGCAACATGGTTTGCACAGGTGTAAAGTTTTTTATAATGGGATTTTTTTTTGTTTTGCTTTTCTCCTGACTATGAATCAGCCCCAGCATTTGTAAATTACGCATAAGAGCAGTGTGAGGGATGTAGCAGTATGAAAGTACAGATTGTATATGCCCAGAATCCACAATACACACATATGTTTTTATAACATAGACAAATAATATAACAATGATATATAATATTATTTTTGTAGCAGCTACTGCTTGTATCAACCCAAGACTAATCATGGATTCCAAAGACACCCTGGGCTAAATTTACTAGAGTTCATTTTGCTGGGGCTGTAAAACCCATGCACATCGATGTCAGATTGAAGCACCAAAGCACTGGTTTTACCATACAGCAGTTTTGTTTGGGTTTTGTAAATCACAGTCAATGTCTATCTATTTTACTTCAGTTTGTGTGGCTTTTATAATGGGATTTGACTAAACCATCATAAAAACGTCATGAAACCGATTAATCTATCTGGCCAATCAGAAATAGAGGAACCACAATACTGTTATAATGAAGGCAATTATTATGTTTTGAATAAGAAGGCAAATACTGTTACACTGCTAATTCTCTTATGAGGGAAGTACTATTTAATTCATATATTAGTGGGAAAATTATTGATATCCCTGCTTCTGATTGACCGCACAGCACACTTTTGAAGCTATGTCGTCTGTCACAACCGGTTCATTTAGTTGGGCGGGTTTGTCAGCGTTTTTTCAACGGTTTCTAAAGCCAGGTGTGCTGATAAGGTGACATATTTCATGATGGAAGCATTTGTCTGGTTGGGTGTTTCCTACTTTTAGAGCTGACTGGGCTCAATTCATTAATTGATGGACTGTGAAAGACCTGTGTTTTCTCAGCTAATTAGCTGAGTTCAGGTCATTTCAGTCAAAAAAGCTGGAAATACTGATCCTGACAAATTTTCCCATGTGAAATGGATCATGTCTAGGACATCTTTAAATGAGCCAGAGAAGAATGAAAAAAATAAATAAATACTTGGATGAAGGTTTATGTAAAGGATTATGCCCCCAAAACATTAAATGTTGTATTGTGTACAGCAGAGTTTCCAAACGCCGCCATTACAGTCCAGATGTTAAGGATTTTTATGCTTGATTATGTCTTAATTATTACCTCAGTCAATTTGATTAAACTATCTAGACTCAAGCATGGATATCCTTAAAACCTGGTAATGACGGAGCTTTGGAAACTGGTGTACAGTATATATTGAGTTATACTTCATCCTAAAAGTTTACATACCTGGGATCAGAGATTCATGAGGTTGGTCCTGTCGATATTTAGCATACTCTGCTGATTCCCACTTCCTTTTCCTGCCCCCATGTTGTCGGTTGACAAGACATCAATGTCTGTATGAAATACAGGTTGGGTTGGCAGTAGTGAGGCGAGTGTGGAGAACTTTTTTCCTATGCATCCAACAAGTAAGTTACCTTACGTATACCTTATGCATCGGGACCATGAATACTCCATTACCCTCTTGCCAGTCTTCTATATGCCAGTCCCTAAAATCCTGAATCAAACGGAAAGATCTGTTTTCTTTGCCCCTCCGCTTTATGCTTACAAGTGTTTTCAAGTGGCAGTCGCACTAGTGAAGGAGCAACAGTAATGACTGTCCCTGTTAGTGTACAGAAGACTGGTATGGGGCTATTGGAGGCTTAGGGTTGTGATAAGTAAGTAGGACACCGCATTTGCTGTGATGTTTTTAATATTAACATTTTAAACTTCCAAGTACTGTTTTTTTTGTAGGTTTAATGGCATACAGAATAAGTGTTATGGTATTGTGCAAAAAGAAACAGGAACACATTTTCCAAAGTGGAAACTTCCATACATTACATTACATTACACTGAATGCTATTTCCTTACAGGTAGAATTCAGTGACTGTTTCCGACAGTTAACATTTTTCGTAAACTTAACTTGTATTGCTAAATAAAGTGAAAATAGCAAAATAATGTAACGTTTCCTACGTTTCGTCATGGCGGATGAGGAAGACGTGTCTGTGATATTACGTCAGAGATGTGCTATTGAATTTTGTGTTATACTTGGAAAAAGTGGAAATTAAACTTATGAAATGTTACGGCAAGCATACGGTGGAGAAACAGCTGTGCTGCAGTATTTTGGTGGTGGAAGCACTTCAAAGAGGGTAATACGCGAGTGACTGACGTAGCGTGTTCAGGGAGACCATCCACCGCAGTTACAGATGTCAACATTGCCAAAGCTGCAGAGATATTGCAAAATGACAGAAGGTTAACTTTACTCAAACTTTCGGCATCACTTGGCATCTCATTCGAACGGGTGCAGCATATTATATCAAAGGAACTGAAAATGCATTGCGTGTGTGCCAGGTGGGTACCCAGAGATCTCACAGATGAGCAGATATAACGATGAGATGAATCGTGCAAGAACACTGTTTCAATGTCGGAAAGGATACCTGATTTCCTGACATCGATTGTGACATGTGATGAATTGTGTATTCGTCATTATGATCCAGAATCTAAACAACAGTTCAGTGTATGAAAGCATGCGAACTCGCCTCTGCCCAAAAAATTCCTTGTGATTCCTTTGGGGTGTAAAGTCATGCTTCTGCTGTTCTTTGATGCACACGGTATGATCCTACAGCACTGGGTTTCCCGTGGACAGACAATTAATGGTGACTACTATGCAAACGGCCTGAAAACCCATTTGCGTGGAGCCATGAGGAAGAAGAGACCACATTTGCTGAAACAGTGGTTTTTGCTCCAAGACAATGCCAGACCACTTGTTGCTGTTGTTGCATTGGCAGCACTGACTGAAATGAATGGGACAGCACTGTAACATTCTCCATATAGACATATAGCCCTGGTGATTTCTGGGCATTCCCAACCCTGAAAAAATAACTGTGCAGAAAGAAGTTCTCAACAGTTGATGAACTGAAAAATGCCACAGTTACAACACTAAAAATGATGTCACAAAACACTACTGCTTGTCTTTGAATCGTTACTAAAACACTGCAAAAATGTATTATATGTGAAGGACGCTACTTTAAAAAAGAAAAAATGTTCAGATCCTGTGGAGTCATCTGATTCTGAACAAAAAATCAGTCTCATCAGCCCTCGTATGTTCTCCTCAACGTTTGCATGAATTTTCAGGTGTTCTGGTCTTCTTCCCACACTCCAAAAATATACTGATAGGTTACTGCTGATATTATTTACCCCTTTGTGTATGTATGGGTGGATTTGTGTGATAGAGAATTTAAGTGAATTATTAAATATTGTCTGCTAATAGCTGTATTATGGTGCTATATAAATAAAGGAGAATAAAGTAATTATAATAATATTGAAGATGCCAGATTCTGCTTACTCTTCCTTAAAGCTTTCAAAAGAGGACACTTGCTTTATGTAATTAGATCCTGTCCTTTTCACTCATCGTAATCTTATCTAGAAACATTATGATTCTTCCTAATGTAATCTGCACCAAGTGCATGCAATCAAATCAACATCATAATCATTTGTTATATATTTCTTATATATTTAGGTTTTACAAATGTTTTGAAGTCTCACTGTAGGGCCTCAAATACATGTTTGTTTTACACATTAATATGCAAAGCTATTAAAAAAAAGGGTGAAATACTGTGGAAAGGACAATCCTAACCAGTCAGGTTTTGTACCTTAAATATAATATAAATAAATAAATTGGCTACCAGTATAGTGGTCTATTTAAAACTTACATTTTAATCCTAATATTTTCTTAATGGAGTCAAAACTATTATTTTTTTACAATCATTATTATGTAGTTGCAATTTTTATGTACTATCAAAATACAAAACATTTTTAGGTTGAACATATTTAAAAATGGAGATTGTTGCAATTGCTGTGATTTTTCTGCAGTTTCCAATATGTATGTGTGATTTGGTGGCATACAAATCAGATAAGAGGGTTAAATCTGACACATTGTTGTGTGGGCATCAACTGAGGAGATTCATGTTTCACTCTGCCTTGAAGGCAGATTGTTTTCTGGATCATTAGTGCCCTTTACATGGCCCACATGCTGACACAGCCCAGTAGCTTCTCTTTCCACAACATGAGACAGAGCTGGAAAAAGGTCATTGACCTGTAAGATCAATGTCTGTGATATTAAAGGAACCAACCTGGACTTGTTCAGTTTACGCTGCTGCCTCCCAGGAGGGAGGTGTGAAATGTAGAGACAAGGATGGGAGATAGACGGAGAGGTGTGAAAGACTTATAAACAGAAACAGATTAAATAGAACCAGGAAATAATTAATTTTATTCCTACTGATATATTTTGTAAGTTTCTAAAAGTCCTGTTTACAAATGTTTTCTATTAAAGTCAAGTGACCTATTCTGGCTTGGCTGATGGATCTATTGGTCCATGTGTACTCATGCACACAACTGTCACATTAAGTCACTTTTATTGAATGTTGAATGCATAAAGTTCATTGGACCTCGTTTATAAAGTGCGGAGGGCTCTCTTTGGTTTTACACCATTACGTCTAGATACCCCATCATGTGCACAACACAAATATTGCACTGCATAGATTTATTTATGGTTTAAGTTAATCATGATAGTAAAAATATCAGGAATCTTTACTACATGTAGCACTTTTTTGTGTTTAAAGCATGGACTATGTGCAAATGTGATTATCTGTTTAGTGGGCCTATTTACCAATGAATATTAACAGGGTCCAACATATATTAAGGATACCCCAGATATACTATAAAAGGATCACAGCAGATATCTGCCACAGCCCTTCCATGTCCAACCGCAAATGCAGCCTCTAGGCTCCTCTAGATTTTGAAGCATTCTGGAGCATGGCCCCGATAGCTAATGCCATCTGAAGATGGTGTTATCCTAAAGTAGCCTATGGACTACTGAATTTGGGATTATTTCGGAGAAGGATCCTCTAGATCCCTCTCCGTGTCCCCAGTATTCACAAAGGACCCAAACCAGGAAGCAGAGTGATGGCGTAAGCGATCATTATGCTTCCAACCCTTCGCCGGGATGGGCTCTTATCGGACTCCATCTTCCGACAAGAACTTCTTACTTAATTTGTGTGAAAATTAACATTTTCACATTGCGTATTTAGGTGTAAAATATTTATCACATCTGCATTTAAAATGCAGATTGTGATAAATATGCTCCTAAGTGCAAATGAAGAGCCCAAATGCAAGTGATTAAATGTATCACTGTCAGATCAAATCCTGTTGCATTGTAATAGCCATGCACTACTCAGCATAAGGAATGCCTCTGAAAAATGACCTTCTTACATTATGAAATAAAATCTTGTTTTTGCGCTTCTCCACAGTTAGACATGAACTAATCCAGCGACAGCCTTATGAGAGATATTTAAGCTGTTTATCTCAACAAATCACACTGCTTCTGTATCTAGTGCGTCAATTACTTGGCAGACTTTATATATTCTAATACAGATACTTTGGGCCTCTTTGTATGCTTTCGCACTGTGCAGGCTCTGGAAATAATTGTACAATAGTGCAGGATATATAGAGTCATACGTATTTCAGTTGCATCTCCACTTGTGACAGATGGGGCATAACTGGGATGTAATGACGCTTTCTCACATGGGCATAGTTCAGTGAGGGCATATTGACAGACCTACGGACTATGCAGAGTTGGACAGAAGTGCAAATACTGTACGCATTTTTTTAGGCATATCATTGGTATAGGCTGGTGCAAGTGCACATTGATGATGATTACAAATAGCAAACTAAACGTTCATATAGGGGCGGTTGCACCATAAAGATTCATACAACTATGTGCAAATATACACATTTAATTCCATCCATGCAATGCGGGAGCAATTATAGCTGACTGGCGTTCAACTCAGAATCAGGCCCCTTATGTTAAAATGTAGTTACATTCTTTACATTTACCCACAGCCCTGCAATTTCCAACTGACCACTAGTTACAGGTAGACTCTGGGCGGGGGGGAGGTTAGGGTTGGGCACTATGGGGAGGGTTAAGGATAAGCATAAAATACTCACCCAAACCATCGCTCCATCAGATGTCTGTGCTGGGACCGCTGGGCCACTAGGGACAATATGTCAACAAATGGTCACTGTCGACATGCTAATCATGACGCCATTTCACCCATGTCAACATTCTCATGTTGTTGTGATGCATGTTGAAATGATAACTGTCAACCTAACATGCCGTACCCACTAGAACACCAGCAGGCAGCTGGGGCTATAATCTCAGGAGAAGAACAGGGCACTAATAATGAAGTCATTATTGTTTGAAGATTCATTTTATAGCTGACTGATGCATTACACTTTTTCATCTAAAAAGATTTAAAAGGTTTAGTCTCTAACTATACAACTATAGGAAAGAAACACATTGTACTGACTGCCAGTAAAGCTGAAAGCAGATATCCATATTTAACAAGGACAGTCTTACTGTACACATGACCATACCAGTCATTCCTCTACTTCTAAAGATAATTACATTTTAATCACTAGTGGTAAAACTGTCAATAAATGTAAGTTGATAGGGAGCATCTGGTAGAGCTCATTAATTCTCAATATTGGATTCACTGTTTGGAAGAAATATTCCATCTAGTGACATCACGTCATTGATTTCCTGGCTGCTGCTAATCTGATAAGAGCAAAACAAAAACATTTCATCTGTGAGTACAGACATGGGGGAGATTTCCGTAAACTTCCCAAATCGTTTCCAGTGTACTGAATTGATAACTATGGAGCTAAGTAATAGAAGACTGTTCGCTTCTGATTACATGCTAGTATAGTGCTATTTAAATTGTGTTAAATAAACTGCTGATTATTAGTATGTGGTGAAATGTATATGTAGCCCTTTTCCATAAGTGTATGTATGTAGGTCAGTGATGGCCAATCCCAGGGGGCCTGATTCAGTGGTGCACGCATCTCATGCACGGCTGTGATTTCTCACGGATTCGCAATTGCCAGTGTAAGCATTCCTCTTGTGTATTTCCGTACGACGGACTGAGCAGACCCTGTGACGCCCACTTTGCATAACTGAGCAATGCTTAAGTGCATCAGTGAATCCAATTTCTCCACCACCGACGCACAATCTGTCTCAACATTGACTCCTCGAGCAGCTCCTGCCTGGTGTCTCCTTTGCAACTTTCTCACAATATGGCCACTTTTACTGCGGTGCTGCGAAAGAGAATGCAGCCATTGCCGAAACACACCGAAGACACTCCCGTAACACCTCCTTTTGTGATGATTGCCATGGATTGCAGATACCGTCTTAAGTAATAGTAGTGGTGTACAACATTGCACACCTTGGTTGGCACATGTGCAGTAAGGGTTTGTAGACTTTTCCCGCATGCAGTGTAAAAAATCGCTCAACTGCACTAATATTGGTCCTGTGTGCACCTCTGAATCAGGCCTTCAGTCCTCATGTTTTCCAGAACACCAATGGATCTTTTAAAGTGTGTCAGTAATAATTACACCTGAACAATTGTAGAGTGCAACGGTATATACTGGCGCTATATAAGTAACTGTATATAAATAATTAATACACCAGCTTGGAGATCTGGAAAACATGAACAGTTTGACCACCACTGGTGTAGGTGGTAGTTGCAGGTGTACTTACTGTCCTGCTAAGCGATCCACCAGGCTATCAACAGCACAGTGTATCTTACATACAGTAATAGCCAACACGCCGGCGTTTATTACTAAGCGCTTGGCTCTAAAACCCAGCAGTTTCGAAATTTTAATACATTTATTAACAGCTTCCTACTGTCATTTCAAAGACTGTGCTAGATAAATAACAGTTAGAAGCTGATTGGTTGTTTTGGGTAACTTCTCCATAGAACGGGCGATATATCTATAGTGCATCGCCGGGTGTGTACAGTGGATATGTCTGTGTACGATGTCGTTCACAGACATATCCGATCTGCTGTGCAGCACAGAAGATGGCCAATATATCTGAAAAATATACAGTGCCTTGCAAAAGTATTCACCCCCCCTTGCATTTTTCATGTTTTGTTGCCTCACAACCTGGATTTAAAATGGATTGTTTGAAGGTGTGCATCATTTCATTCACAGAACATACCTACAACTGTGAAGTTGTGTTTTTTTTTATATTGTGAATCAAACAACATTTAGGACAACATAACAGAAAACTTCAGCGTGCATAACTATTAACCCCTCTAAAGTCAATACTTTCTAGAGCCACCTTTTGCTGCAATTACAGCTGCAAGTCGCTTTGGATAAGTCTCTATGAGCTTGCTACAGCTTGCCCCGGGGATTTTTGCCCATTCCTCAAGGCAAAACTGCTCCAGCTCCTTCATGTTGGATGGTTACCACTTGTGAACAGCAATCTTCAAGTGTGACCACAGATTCTCAATTGGATTGAGATCCGGGCTTTGACTAGGCCATTCCAACACATTTAAATGTTTCCCCTTAAACCACTCGAATGTTGCTTTAGCAGTATGATTCGGGTCATTGACCTCCTGGAAGGTGAACCTCCGTCCCAGTCTCAAATCACAGGCAGACTGAAACAGGTTTTGCTCAAGAATATCCCTGTATTTAGCACCATCCATCTTTCCCTCGACTCAAATTAGTTTCCCAGTCCCTGCTGCTGAAAAACATCCCCACAGCATGATACTGCCACCACCATGTTTCACTGTGGGGATGGTGTTCTTGGGGTGATGGGATGTGTTGGATTTGAGCCAAACATAGCGTTTTCCTTGGTGGCCGAAAAGTTACATTTTAGTCTCATCTGACCAGAGCACCTTCCTCCATACATTTGGGGAGTCACCCACATGCCCTTTGGCAAACTCAAATTGTGTCTTTCTTTTTTTTATCACTAATTAATGGCTTTTTTCTGGTCACTCTTCCATAAATCCCAGCTCTATGGAGTGTACAGCTTATTGTGGTCACATGCACAGATGCACTATTCTCTGCCGTGGAACTCTGCAGCTCCTTCAGGGTTACCTTTGGTCTTTGTGCTGCCTCTCTGATTAATGCCCTCCTTGCCCGGTCTGTGAGTTTTGGTGGGCGGCCCTCTCTTGGCAGGTTTGTTGTGGCACCATGTTCTTTCTATTTGATGATGATGGATTTGATGGTGCTCCGGGGGGTCATCAAAGATTTGGAAATTTTTTTATAACCCAACAAAGAATTGTATTTCTCAACAACTTTGTCCCTGACTTGTTTGGAGCGCTCCTTGGTCTTTATGGTGTGATGCCTCTTGCTTAGTGGTGTTGCAGCCTCTGGAGCATTTCAGAAAAGGTGTGTTTATACTGACAGATCATGTGACACTTAGATTTCACACAGGAGGACTTCATTTTACTAATTATGTGACTTCTGAAGGTAATTGGTTGCACCAGAACTTTTGAGGGGCTTCATAGCAAAGGGGGTGATTACATATGCACATGCCAATTTTCAGAATTTTATTTATAAAGATTCTTTTTTATATATATTTTTCTCATTTCAGTCACCAAATTAGACTATTCTGTGCAGATCCATCACATAAAATTCAGATTAAAAAAATAAATAAATTACAGGTTGTAATGTAACAATAAAGGTAAAAAGCCAAAGGGGGTGAATTCTTTTGCAAGGCACTTGTATCGGTCATCTGCTGGTGTGTATGGGCGACCCGCTGATCGCCCGTACACGTGCTGCAGGGACCCGGCGGTGATTGCAGGCTCAACTGGTGGGCAAATTTAAACACCTGCCCAGTTGAACTGCCAAGCCTGGCACATTGGGCAGACATTTGGCAAGTGTATATATACTTAATAATCGTCAGATAGGACCTGTCGATCTAGTGTGTACACAGCTTAAGCCTTAATTTTTACCAATGGCCTGATTCAGAGATGTACATTCATCCAATGATGAACGTACATCTTTGATTGATATAATTGACATGCTGCGGTGTTTGGGGGGTGGAGCAGGGGCATGCCTGGTCACCATTCACGGAAACGTTGGCGTGTCGCCCCATTTTCTGGAAGGAACGAGGCCAGGGTCTGCGTCTATGGACGTAGATTCCTGGCCACTTACGTGGCAAGATTCCTGGCCTATTATGTGGCCAGCACGCGGTCAGGCTGCGGGAAGCTGCAGTCTGACCAAAGGAGCAAACGGTTGTGATGGTGATCCCAGCCTGCGACGTCGGTCTGCATTTGCATCAGAGATGGATGGAATTGCACAGCCGATTGTGTGTGGCTTCTGTGTGGCTCTGCAAATCCATCCATCTCTGAATCAGGCCCCATGTTTGAATAAAAGTAAAATATTATGATAATTTTTTGTATGCTCAGACCTTCCATAGTGTACCCTTTTCTTGAGTTCTATTTCTGTTAACTTACTGCAGAGGTTCCCAAACGCGGTCCTCAAGGCACTCTAACAATCCAAGTTTTAAGAATATCCATACTTGACCACAGGTGACTGAATTAGTACCTCAGTCAATTTGATTGAACCACCAACCATGGATGTCTCTAAGACCTGAACTTTTGGGGTGCCTTGAGGGTCGTGTTTTGGAACCTCTGCCTTACTGATATACCCGTCACTGTGGGTGCATCTCTGGTTATGATTTTTGTTGATGGTGAGTGACAGCTCGCCCCATTTAGGAGGCGGGCAGGGGACGTGGTCAGCCAAACGGAGGCGTTCCCGAAGGAACGGTTGCTGTTTGGGGGCGGCCCCACTGACATCATCAGTGATGTCAGTGGGGAGCTTCCTGCTCGATTAGAGCAGGAAGCTCCCTGGGGCTTGCGAGTGCCGAGACCCAACCTTAGGGTCTCGTTGCAAGCCCCGATGGTCACGATGGTCTTGACCATTGTGACCATCACCCTGGTGGGTCGCTAGAGCTGTGGGTGGTAACCCACAGCTTAGCGATCGACCAAGAGGCGGCACTACAAGATGCAAGCGGCCACTCTCATTCAGAGCGACCGCTTGCATCTAACGACGCCTCTGAATGAGGTCCTATATTCCTCTACTGTATTGTTGTATTCGAATAGTCTATCTGGCAAGATCTACTGCCAGTAGTAGTACATACAGTAGGAAGAAACCTTAATAGGTTTAACTCCCTTTAAGAAATAGACTCCTGTGGTCTGTCTGTCTATACAAATAACACGTTTGTTATGTATGTCTGTTGAATATATCAAATAAAGGGAAAGTGTTTGTATGTGTTTTGAAGAAGGAAGGTTAGGCAAACATCCTATAAATCCTCCGGCCACATACAGTATATAGGCTACGTGTGTAGGGAGTATAGAGTGTGTGCCTAACTTCCCTTCCTTAACATCTTATAATGCTATTCCTTTTTGCCATAAATTTTAACCTCCAACAATCCCTGTAATTGATTCTGCTGCTGATTCTCAAGTACATGCCATAAATTGAAAACAGCACCTGATTGGGCAACAACCATCCGATCAGACAGTTGACACCTTTTCATTTTACAGACCACGACTGAATCTCAGTTTCTAGTGGGAGAGGGTGGTTGGTCTAAACGTCAAACATTTTATTTTTCCTTTCCAGGTTTATTCCCCAGGATCATTTTTCATCACTTCCAGCCAACAGGGGGCACTACCAGTGTATTATTCCAGTAGATCTGTTTTTATGGACAGTTAGGATTAATTACTGGTGCATTGTAGTTTACTTGTGGCATTATTTTGATATTCTTTAGGAGCACTGGTAAAATGTGTGTGGTGTGTGTGTGCCCTAACACTGCACAATGCATATGGTATATAGGTGTGCAAATAGTCTGGATGGAGCATTTTTCTCAACTCCAGTCCTTGGGACCAGCGGTAACTCTTTGATATATGCTCCACACCATATCATTAAAGCATTCAAAAAAATAACAAAATTTACTACGTGAAAATAATTTGTCTACTTAAAACATTAAACTATTTTATTAAGGAAAAAATAAATAATCAAGAATAAATAAACAAGATTCAACCAAATAATTATCTTACAAAGGATTGACTTACATTTTCATATTTAAGCTAAGCTGGAAGTTCCTAAATTGTAAAATACTGCCAGTACTTTTAACTCCTGAAAATGGTATCAGTCCCTCTGCTGCGAGTCACAGGTTTCCTAATCTGAATGGCCAAGCACTAATTCTATCAATTCCTGTTAAAAAAAATCCACCCCTAGTATTTGGCTGAATCCGGGATGTAGTACTTCCCTAATTATTACATATAACAGATTTTATGATTGTGTAGAGAAATAAGTACTAATGGATTGTTTAACATTATGATTTAATATGTCTGTCTCTCTTGCAGATCTCTCAGCTGATGACTGAGACTGGCCGTGAGGGTCTCACCGAGGCAGCGCTGAACCGCTATAACACTGATAAACCCTCCCTATATAGCTTCCCTGCATCACACACTACTTATGTTACAAGTGAAACATCCACCGGAACCTCAGTGGCTGCATCGTTTTTTGCCAGGTATGATTAATTATTGCTATTATTATTGTCATGTATAAACTAAAGTATGCAATTGAGGAAAACCATCAATAAAAGGCTTACCCTGTAATTGGGGCAACTGAGAAAGACATTAAGAGATTAATACTGGGGACGCTGCCACCACATCAATAATGGGCACATTACCCATCTTCTGCATAATGTATCACCTGTATTAAAAACATAGGACTTTACTGCACTGGCATCTTACACCTTCCTTTATAGCTCTGTTACTATACCAGTTATCAGACATGGACCTTCACCTCCTTTCCAGAACACAGTTTGCAATTCAGACAATACAGACCACACTCTCATTGTAAATCACGATCACTATGCGATGCGCGTCCCCGCTGGTCGCACATCGCATCGTCAGATCTGCCGTGCAGTAGGGCAGATCTGACAATCTAGGACACGATGCACTGTGAAAGTCTGGATGCAGGAGAGATCGTATGAAGATTGGACACCAAATTGTGTGCAGATCGTGTGCAGAGCTGCCGGGGTGTTTCGAGGGAAATCGTACACATCGGCTGATCGTGTGCACATCGCCATGTCTGTGGCCAGCTTTAGCGGTCTTTTTATAGCACATTACTGTACTTTGCAATGAACTTGTTAGTAGTATAAGTCATGGTCATGGGCTTGTCATATGGAATGTTTTACAAGTACTGCTATGTTCAGTTCTTAAGTGTCCCTTTAATTAATAATATAAAATCTAAAGCAGTGCAAATCCAGGGAATATTGTGACTGTGTCACAAGCTGTAATCCCTATATGTCAATACCAGACAGCCCTGCAAACTCTTCCTGCAACACTCCAATCTCTTTACCCCTTTTGCCTCCACTAAAGCCTTATAGTATAAACTCATATAGGCCATATCCGTTAATCAGCAAATTGATAAATGAATAATGTTGCATTCACTTCCCCATCTGTGGACTGTGTGGTGAAGGGGGTGAGTCATATTTTACTCAACAATGAGAGTGTGGTCTGTATTGTCTGAATTGCAAAGTGTGTTCTGCTTTGGGGAATAGAGTCTGAGTTGTACACTGGGTTCTACAATAGGAAATAAGGTTTACATTGTACATTGAGATCTAGAATTGATATTGTGGTCTGTTTTGTACACTGTCATCTTCATGGTACTGTAGACTAGGACCTGCAATAGGGTTTGAAATAAGGTCTAGGGTCTGCACTGTATACTGAGATCTGAAATGAGGACTGGGTTCTGCATTGTATACTGAGATCTGAAATGAGGACTGGGTTCTGCATTGTATACTGAGATCTGAAATGAGGACTGGGTTCTGCATTGTATACTGAGATCTGAAATGAGGACTGGGTTCTGCATTGTATACTGAGATCTGAAATGAGGACTGGGTTCTGCATTGTATACTGAGATCTGAAATGAGGACTGGGTTCTGCATTGTATACTGAGATCTGAAATGAGGACTGGGTTCTGCATTGTATACTGAGATCTGAAATGAGGACTGGGTTCTGCGTTGTATACTGAGATCTGAAATGAGGAATGGAGTCTGCATTGTCTACAGAGGGCCTGATTCAGCACCGATCACAATTGTGATCACTGATGCGTAATAGTACGCAATGAAGCTGCGAAAATATGCTAATGCCTGCCACAGCTCAGCCAGTATAGAGACGCCCACTACTGCCTTCTCACATTTGTAATATCTCCCAGTCCTGTGTATACATCGGTACCATCGAAGCACATCGGCACTGTATACTGAGATGTAAAATAAGGACTTGGCATCTGCATTGTACACTGAGGGTCTCATTCAGACCTGCTCGCAAGCGCCTATGCGCTCACAAGTGGGTTGATGTTGAGGCCCTGCGCATGTGCAGCGGTCGCACTGCGCGTGCGCAAGCCCCGGAGCGAGAGAGAACTTCTCTTGCTCCGGTGCTCATTACAAAAGGGGTGGCTGTCGATGGTGATCGACAGCTCGCATCGTTTTGTAGGCGGGGTGGGGGGGGTGGCTTGCCAAACTGAGGCGTTCCCGAGGGAACGCCTGCCATTTGGGGGCGGCCCCACTGACATTACTCGTGATGTCAGTGGGGAGCTTCTGGCTCTAATAGAGCCGAAAGCTCACTGGCGCTTGCGGCAGACGAGACCCTACCACAAGGGTCTCGTCGCAAGCCCCGATGGACCATCGCGACCATCAACCGTTGATCCAGGAGCCAATATGCGCAGCACCCATTATAGATATACAGAGCCGTAACAAGACTTTTTGGTGCCCTGTGCCAGAGAGATCATTGACGCCTCCCTCCCCATTTTTCAAATAGGGACATAAAATAGTACACCCGAAAAAGGGCCATGGCCTCATGGGGAAGGGCCAGGGAAGAGTTAGGGGCAGCCAGGAGATGCTGGGGATAAAAGACGAGGAAGCTACAAGTGAGAATGATAATACACAGGAAAATTGACAGACCCAAACAGCGCCTCCTGCCCTGCAGTACCCTGTGCCATGGAACTGGTCGCACTACCCTAGTTATGGCCCTGTAAATATGCCTCTGGTCAGAAGGCCTCTAGCTCAGTTGGGACCCAGGGACCTCAACCTATACCATTCTTTTAATGTATCTTTTTTTTTTTTTTCTTGCAATTCAAAACGTAATGGACTGAACTATCAATCCAAAGATTTTGAGACTGAAAACACCCTTTTATCTTAATGCTTTTGCAATGGTTTATACCATAGGAGATAAAGAAACACCTACTATTTATTTAAAACTTACTATCACTCTTTGTTATACTGTATTCAATTATGTTGGAGCACGGTTATTATTGTACTAGTCATTCTCAGCTAGCATTTGGTTCCCCCGCTTTTTCCCATTCAGTATATGCCACACTATATTTCTTTGTCCTTTTTTGAATGATTATTATTTGGACTAAATTTTAAAATTGCAGTAATCTTTCCTAAACTGTTGCCAAGGAAATGGACAGTGATGAGCATGTTTAAGATGCAGAATTTGTTCTAGCTGAAATGTAAGGCTGCCATGGGATTTTACCTTGTAACGTTTGATAGACTGCAGAAACAAATAGAATAGTATCACATTCATAAATGAAAATAATATTTAATTCATATGGGATGTGAACAAGTGAATTTATAAATGGAAAAATTTAAGTACACGATCATTACAAATCAACAGTATTTTTCTTTAATTATAATTCTGAGAAGTTTAGATGTTTTAAGCCATGATCATAGAACAAGGTTAAGCATAGAGATGAAGATCCAAGACAGTGTAGAGGAGTCATGGAAGGACAAAACAGTTCTTCCCTGCCTGCTCTAATGCCAGCGAATTAAGCAGCTCCAGACTCAGGATACTGTAATTCCTTACTGACAACTTCTAGCATAGCCAGTACTCTCGGGGTTTAAGAATTGCAAGTGAGTAATTTAACAAACTGCTCTCTCTCTTACTTCTCTTAGCGAAGGTTGTGGTCCTCATGGTCACTTTCTGACCTTGAAATTCCAGATGTGATTGAGCACCTCAGCTGTTTTGAGTTAGTAGACCAGCATGCACAACATGTTGTGACCGCCTTTAAATATGCTGTCAATCAGTGCAAAATGATTCTATTTTTAACCACTTTCAAAAGGTCCGTATACATGTCCATAGTGTATACATATATTAGAATTATACTATTCATTGAATTATGGGGTGCATCAGTGATAATAGTCTTTGTTGTTTTTAGTTTGCCATCTCTGACAAATGTAGCGCTGATTTCAAACCATTAACCCCTCCCTCCCTCCCTCTCTTTCGGAAGCCAACAATTGCCAGAGCGTTTGAGAAAATAATTAACTGTTTAATATAATAACACACAACACTGCATAAAGAGATTTCTGTGTCCCCGGAAACCAGCTCAGGAGGCAGCCTACAACCACTAACTATGCAGTGGCTTTATGAACTTTGAATAAATAACCCTGGACTATACCCAGAACTAATTATAATCCACTACTAAAATAGTTATGTCGATATCATAGATGGGCTAAAAGTAATTTCTTCAACTGATACCTTCTACATCTGTCAACAACGTGCTATATTGGGTTGGGTATGCAATCCCCGTGCTGATAATGTCGGTGGTCAGAATCCCGGTAGCGGAATCCCGATGGTGGAAATCCCGACGCATGCAGGTAAGTATTTCTAACCCTACCCCTAACCCACCCGTTCCGCAGCCTAACCCTAACCTTCCCCTTTGGCAGATAATCCTAATTGCCTCCCCCCTCAGCGGCCTAACCCTTCCCCTAGTGCCTAACCCTTTCCCTAAACTTAGCCCTGAACCCCAATACTCACCGCCAAGATCGCAGCCGCTGGGATTCTGGAGCTGGGATTCTGACTGCAGTTGGGATTCCGGCGCCGGGATTCTGACTTTTGCCATTGTGTGCGCCGGGATGCCGACTACATCCCGCCATATCAGCTAGCACATCCCTAATTCTAGAATCATCATCCCTGATTCATTTAGTTCCCTTGGAAGTCCTGTGCTCTTGCCTCACATCCTTACAATTATGGAGAAATCATTATGATTGCCATTTGTCAGCAAATTTACTGACATTTAGGAAAATTTGTACAATGTTTACCTTTCAATAAAAGAATACAGATTACAAATATAAATAAAAATATGACTGCAATTAATTTAATATATAATATTACCATGTGAATACTGGCCAGAATAGGGTAATTGGTCCCCTATTTGTAGTCATTAGAAACCTTTTCTTCTAGTTGCTATTTTCTTTTTTTTTTTTCATACACTTGTACAATTGTGTCAGTACATTTTCCAAACGTTGTTTTTAAAATGCTTCTTTTCATGACCTGGGCCTCATATAATAGAAATGTGTACAAGGATTATAATATACAGATTTTGTCATATTGCACCACACAAGAAAGCCTGGGATAGCTGAGCACTATGTTATAGTGATACGGTTTTGGGGTTGCCAGCCTAAATAGGCCATGCTTTCCTAGGTAAGTAGTTTCTTTATTCTTTCATTTTCCCATTGAACAGAATAAAGCTAAATTCATTGAAATTCAGATTGTTTGGTGTCACTAATCACTTTAGCGGAGAATGCAGTAATATTTGTTATTTTTTATTTGTTTGTACTTTTCAGCATATGTAGCTTAGAAAAAAAGAATAATCAGTTCATGTTCTGTGGCTTCTGCAATTAAATCAATAAAATATGCTTTAATAAGTAAACAGTATACAGTAAGTCACACTGAGAGCAGGGGAGCATTGGTGCAATGGTTAAATGAACATGATGTAAATAGATATCTGTGTGAAAAAAATAATTATGCCCCGTTCTGTAAATGATTAATTGGCCTATTTATTAAGCTATTTTCACAGGAAATTCTCAAAAGACTGACATTTTTTGAGTATTTTTGCATTAGTTAAAGTCACCAAATGTATCAAGATGGTCCCTCTATTAGATTGCACACAATTTCTATCGGGACTACGATCTGCCCAATTGTATCAAGCTCCAAAAAGCTTAGCTTGTCTCCTGATATGTAATGCCTCTCCATTTATGACCTCGGGCTCAGGCATAGACAAATGACTGTACAAGTTCAGAAACTGTGCTGGGTTCAAACCTTGAAGTATAGTGATTGCATAAGCGATCACTTTACTTATTACACTTCTTAGGGACAGGCGCATGTCCTCAAAGGAGTATCTTAGTACATTGCCATTCATTTCTTATTACCGCGATATGTGCCGATAAGAAATTATACTAATCCAGTCCTTTTTCTAGACATCAGCTGCATCACAAGACTTCAGCTCTTCTATTGCAGCTGAGCTTGGGAGAGAAGCCCTTTCTGACCACCTCTTTCTGACTAAAGCTGGGTACACACTATACGATCTATTGTCCAATATGTCGCTGTGGCGCGGATCAGAATGATATATTGTACACATCAAATATTCAGCCTGACTCAGATTTGTACGCAAAGCCAATGGTTTATGTACAAATCCAATGATGGGGCGCCTGCATATGTGCAGGGTCTGTTTCGGGGTGGGTAGGGAGCTGTGACCAGGTCCTCCGCACGTGCTGTCTCTGTTTTGCGGGAGTGAAAAGGCCAGGGTTTGCGTATTCAAGAAACACACTACCTTGCCCCGACAACGTGAAACCACTGCCCATCCTGAGTAACCTGAGGGTTACTCAGATGACTGATGTTCTCACAAGTGATCCGATAGCTGCGTCTTCTGACGCAGCTGCAAATCACTGAATCATGCAGAAGAAGTCTTTCTACTACAGACGTCTCCTCAATCAAGACCAGTATGTATGTCCAATCTGTCGTTCCCGGTCGTCGTTCATTGCATCGTCCCATCTGCTGTGCTCCACAGATTGGAAGATGCAATGAATGATGTGGTGCACATCGTGTAGTGTGTTTGCATGACCACGCGCATGTGTTTGCATGACCGCACATAATTGGCTACAATCCCCCGACGTGCTGCCAATCAGAAGTTTGCATAGTTTGTACATTCTATATCGTGTGTTCTGGGATTTAATGAAATTGTGACAAGCATTGTATTGTTTATTACCATAGGCACTGGAACAGGGTAGGGGGGGTATGGTAGGGTTTTGCGGCACGCCCTCTCAACATTTGAGAGAGGCGCCACAGGCTGAGTAAGAGCCCCATTTAATAATGAGTGATATGCTTGTTATCACTCATTACTGATCTTAAATGGTGCTCCAACCAATCAGTTCCTAACTGTTGTTTTCCATGCTGTGTTTGAAAAATAGGATAGGTTGGAGCACCATTTAAGATTAGTAACAAGAGATAACAAGCATATCACTTGTTGTTAAATGAGGCCCTAAGTCCCATGAGACTTCGCACAAAAGGTCAGAGACACATGTGCTGAGCTCTGATTGGTAGAGCTCATCACATGCTTCTCTGACCAGTGAGGAGATAAGCAGCAGTACCTGCTGGACATGTGTAATGTTTGCTGAATCCTGAGGAAGAATGGATGCACATATACACCTGTATGTAATATGTCTGACTCATTAGAGGATAAAGTTTAGGGAAACTGGAGTTTGTATATTTGTTTATTTTTGACCATATGTGCAATACATCCTACTGTATTTGCCATCTCACAATTCATCCTATTGTGAAATGGGAGGCACACATGGAGATGGGTCTGAGTGCTGGGAGCCTGTCTTACCACCTACTCACTGTAACTCTCCCCTCACTACACTAAGCTTCAGTGTCCATTGATTCTTCAACCTGCATCACTGTGTCTTCTCTTGCTGCTGCTGCTGAGTTCCGATATCTAAACACTGCAGGGCACTTCCTGGTCACATGACACATCCAAGGTGTCCACCAGTGCTCAAGGCAATCCCCATACTCAGAGGCATGCCATTGCCTCTATTAGCTCTCTTTCTGATCAGCTTACTGTCTGCGGTGTGGTCCCGTCTCCAACTCTGAAAGCAGAGGTGAGGCTGAGCTGTTGCTGCCTCATTTCTAATCTCTGTGCAGTCCCAGGGAGCTCCACAAAACTGGTGAGTGTTAACTATAAAAGTTATTACAATAAACAATGAAGATGTTTATAAGTTATAAATATCTTCTTTGTATTCTTCTAATAATTGATATATCATATCTCATGAGTATAACAGAGCCCACCCAGACTGCACGTCCTTGACTTAAATGTGCAGCTTTTTACATCCTATTGAGATGTTGTTTTTTGGGGGTTTTTTTTACAACTTTTTTAGTTGTTGGTTTTTTGTCATTATAAGGTGAAGTCTGAGCAAGTTTTCCTCTTCTGGGTGTAGCCAGCACAGCATAGTGTGGGAAGTGGTGTTTGATAATGATTCCCATGTGTGGCATTAATGCAATGTGTACTGCACCTATTGTGCTAAACTTATTGCCTTATTAGTTGTTGCATGAATTTCTGGATTGCAGGGATTGGGAGTCCCTATGTCTGTATTTGGGTGAAGTCTGTCGTTGTAGTCACTATATCTGCGTGGTCATGTCTGTACATGGGGAGGCCAGATGGAGCAAAGTTTGCAGCATTTGATATGTATATTTGATTTTCATCCTTGATTTTTTTTCTTGTTTTATACCTTCAGAATATTTGCAGTGATTTATGTATAGTACAGTGAATAGCAGGGTGCATACACTGGTCTCGATCATATTAGGTGAACTCGCATTGCATGATGGTTTCTGTAGTCCTAGATCAATGTTCAGTGCTCTGTCACGATAAGCTCCTAGGCATACTCGAAACTATAACTCATGGCAGCACGCAGGTAACCGTCCTCCTCCTCTCCCGTGCTGGTAGGATAAATAGTCTGTACTTGGAGGCGCTTTTGGCTGTGCTTTCCCAGAGCTGCGCGGAAGCGCTGTGCTAGTGTTGTGTCTGTGAGTGAGAAGACTTGGGGCTCTATTTACTACAATCCGCATTTGTAATGCAGATTGTAGTGTGATATTACTGACTGAATTCGCATTGTGAATTCAGGCAATATCACAGGGATTTACTACAAATCCCTTGCAGGGACAGAGCTTGTGAGAAAGCTCTGTCCCTGTGAATCCCCTCCGCAGCCTTATCACGGTATTTTTGCAAAATATAACGTGACAAGTGCCCCGCGCATGCTACCCCCCGTCGCAAAGATCCCACCCCCTTCGCTATTTCCCACCCCCCCACGGTCGTAGACCCCCTAGGATCCCCCCTGTGACCCTCCCCTCCCTTAATTACACTTACCTGCAGTTATCGGCGATGTCCTCTGTTGCTCCAGTCAGCTGACATCCCATACTGCACTGGGACCCTGTCAGGTGATGACCGGGCCTCAGTGCAGCATGGGAGACCAGCTGACCGGAGGGAGGACATCACCGGAGCCCCGAACTCCAGTAAGTTTGTTTTTTTTTCCTTTTTTTTTTTTTTACATTGAATCAGCGTGTGGTCTGTTTAGACTACACAGCTGATTACTCAGCCGGCCGGCTCCCGGCTCTGCTCTGCCCGTTAGAGCGGAGCAGGAGTCCGGTAACCGGGGGAGACCCTGGATAACGTCACCTCCAGGTGGCGTTATTATCACAGGGCTTTCCCCGGTATTTTTTCACATTTTATTTTTAGTAACTTTGGTCAGATCACATTTCCCATTACAATTATGGGAATTGCGATCTGATTACTAGAAATAAGTGCTAATTAGGGCTTGGAGTAGAATTTTACGAATTCTACTCCAATTACCCTTTAGTAACTGTAGGGGAATCAGTATGCAGCCGGCGGTTCACATCCCGTCAGCGGCAGCCCGACACAGGGGGGAAATCCCGATCGTCGAAGGTAAGTACTAACCAACCTAATTCTACCCCCTAACCCTCCCTTAGGGGTGCCTAGCCCTAACCTCCCCCCAAGTGCCTAACCTTAACCCCCCTCTAAGTGCCTAAACCTAACTCCCCCTTCCCCGCAGCCTAAACCTAAGTCCCCGGGGGGGGTGCCTAACCCTAACCTCCCCCGGGGGTGTCTAACCCTAACCCCCCCTTCCGCTAGCCTAAACCTAACCACCCGGGGGGGTGCCTAACCTTAAGTCCCCCCCGGGAGCCCTAAACCTAACCCTCTCACCCCGCGGCTGTCCGCACCCGGCGCACAGCTTACCTTCGATCGGTAAGCAGGGTGTCGGGCTACCGGCATAGGTCTAATAACAGGGGTCGGGATCTTGACGCTTGTCATTAGTGCCTTGTCGGGATTAAGCAGTTGGGAAGCCGGCTGTCGGTATTAGGTCCGCCGGCTTCCCGACTGCATACCACTGTAGGTGATACTAAAATAATGTGAAAAGGGTGTGAAACACCCTTTTTCACTTTATTTTAGTAAAAATAATGTTAATAAATAGAGCCCTGGGAGAGAGCAGTGATGTCCGCATACAGAGGCCAAATCAGCAAAAACAATCAGGCTTACTGATCTCTATCATCAGGTATGTGGTGTGGCGGGTTATTCCAGCTACCCCTCACGGGCGTCATTTAGCGATTTAGAGGCGTCAAAATGAAATTAAATATAGCACCCCCAAACTAAAAACTATGTAGCGCTCCAGTTTGTTATATTGTATAGTGTGTACCCAGCTTAAAGTAAGTGAAATGGGAGGTGGAGGAGGGAGAGGGATGCCAGGGGGGAACGTGGAAGAAGGAAAGCAGGGGGGTATCGTTGAACAAATCAATCCTGGGAATCTCCGGAATCCCAGGATTTATATTTTTCTAAATCAGGGATTACAAAAATGGGGTGGAATTGGCTTCCCTAATTGCTGACATTGCTGCTGATTGAAGCCCCCTGTGTGTAACTAAGGCATACTTGCCTACTTTGGAAAATGCATTTCATGGAGATTGTGAAAGCAGCACCTATGAGCGCAGTGCTAAAGTTGGCGTGTACTGCTACATCTGAGAGGTGTGTCATAAATGTAAATGAGCCCAAAGCAGTTAGAAAGATCTACTTGTTGATGAACACACACTGATACTTTTCAGGGCTTGCTCATGTATTGTGCTTTACAAGGGATTCCATACAAGTGTCCAAAGAAACCTTAAATGCATGTAGCCATAGGGATCATTCTGCCTTATAACCAATGCAGGGAAATGGCACTGATTATACCATTTGAATGTATATATCTCTGATTTATTTTTTTTCCGAGTATATAACAATTACATAATGGTGGTAAGGTGTAATCAGGGAGATTAATAGGGAGACGGGTTAAGTATGAAATACCGGCAGTAGTGATGCCTTCTGTCAAAATGCCGACAGCGGCATCCTAATGCTCGGTATCCCGACAGGGGTCAAATAAGTATACTAACCCTCCCTGCGTCTCCCCCAAACCCTCCCTTCTAGGTGCCTAAACCTAAACTTCCCCAACCCGCACCCTAACCCTCCCCATTAGTGCCTAAACCTAACCCTCCCCCCTCGGTGCCTAAACCTAAGCGTCCTCACTTAGTGCCTAAACCCCAGTGGTGCCTAACCCTAACACCCCCCAATGGTGCCTAAACCTAACCCTCTTCCCCCGCAACTAACAGCTAAAACGCCCCAGCTTACCTTCGATCAGGATGCCATCTGTCGGGATTCTGGCATCAGTATATAGGCTGGCGTCGGGATTTAGCCATTTATGTTTAGTCCCAGATCAGGATTCTGACGCCAGGATTTAAACAGATGGCATCCCCGTCATCGGTATTATAACCACATCCCCAGGGAGAGTGCTACTATTTCAGGGAGTCTCCCTGACAATCAGGGAGAGTTGACAAGTATGAACTAGGGTACCCAAATGGTTCTGCAGAATCAACCAACACTACAATTAACTGCCTTTATGAGACAGTTTGATTGCATACAAAGCTGGAGGGCTTTTACTTGGACCCATATTAATCTGCATTTTGCTTTCAGACAAAGAGGAAACAACTAACAATGGAAGTTAAATCACAACACAAGCATTCTACATAAGTGTGTCCTGCGTTCCACCAACTTAGGTCTTGTGGTTGATAAGTTTTCCAACCCTGTCTCCAGGAGACAGTGTGAATGATGTTGACATAAATAAAAGTAAGCAAGATCTGCATTTGCTTAAACCAGACACGTTGTGTGATGGATACCAGCACCTCAAATGATATATAAGTTCTGATCCTCCTTAGCTGCATATGGTGTGAAGTCTCTGGGGCAGGCTTACTGGTGAGAGAATCAAACCTGTGGTATCCTCAGTTGCAGTTTCATTTCCATGAACATGTGGTCTTACTGCAGAGTACAGGTCACCCACAGTAACATGATGAACTTACATTCACTTTTATACTTCAGAACAATCCTGAACCTCTGTGGGTTCCGGTTAAGGCCTTAAGCCGTCCTTGCAGTTAGTTGGTAAGCCTCAAATCAGAAGGAGCTGTCTCTGCTCAAAAAGGGCGCCAACCACTGTATCCAACATTTGTAAAGAATGGCTGTGATCAACTAAAAGCCAGTCAGATTAAGTAAATATACCCTACATCAAGTAGAGGGAGAAAGAGTATATAAATAAGCATACTGAAATGCTTTACAGATACCTTAATCAGTAAATGTAGTAGTATTCACAATTGAGAAAAATTATTACACAGTATGATGGTTTAAGAGGGCGGATTAATAATTAGATACGAGGTATATGAAAGTGATATACAGATGGATAACAGTTTTATGCAGACATTTATATTATTACAGTACTTCATGTGGTGTCCATATTACTAACAGAAGGGGATGTGTACAGCTGGGACATATATACACATATCCCAAAACACCATATGTATGTAGCACAAAGTCTGGCGTAGACACGTGAATATGCCTGAGGAAGGGGTCTGTTTTCATTTAAGATTTTGTCCATGGCAGCAATACCGTATGTAATGTGATTGATGTCATTTTCTCATTAACCTCTTTCTCCAAGAGGGTGGGTTTTAGCATATAATGAGAGATGAAAAGGAAATGCCATGAAGTTTGGTGCTACAGGATTATTACTAGTGCAGTGTATGTACATATGGCACTCTCTACGTATCATTTCCTAGGCACAATTGCAGATGGACATTTGGCTCCGATTGAAATACTGCTCCATAGCTGAAAGTTTTCTGCCATAAGACACCAAATGTCATTGCATTGTACGACTATGTTGTCACTACAGCCCTACAAAATCTTCCTGTAATGCGCTCCAAAAACCGATGGACAAATTAGGATTATTTGCAAAGTAGTACAGTGTAACATTTATCAATGGGCATGTGTGCTACAGTGAAAACGTTACGGAATTATTATGTTATGTTTGCTGTGAACACGGTATACAGATGGAACACAGGGCCTGATTCAGAGCCGGGCGCTATTTGCGCTCGCTCGTTCAGAAAAAGGGGCCGGCTATTTAAATTGAGCACTCGCTCTTTGCGGTCTGTTGACGCCTCTATGTCTGAGCGAGCGAACGAAACATGCGCTCGCTATTTTGTAAAGACGCCCCCTGGCCGCTCGCATCATACGTCATCTCCGCTATTTATTAGATTAATCGAGTACATCAAAAGGCGTCTGAACTGCTCGCAGTGCTTGTGGTTGGATTTTCCTACCGCAATCATGCGAACAGTTCAGGCTAAGAGACAACCAAGTGACGTGGTCGATGACGCTGCTTTGTTAATTATGCACACCCTTAAAACTCCCGTTTTGACCGTTTGGCATGGATCTCCACGCCCCGTTTTCAATCAAGCACCTTCCCCTGTTACCACCCACAAACTCCTCATTCTGTCAGTCAAATTAGCAGGCACTTGCTGTTTTGCGAGCGCTCGATTTCCGACCTCCATGACTGGTTGGCGCATGCGCATTACGACCCATACGCATGCGCAGTTGTGCGAACATCGCTCCGAGCGAACGAGCGGCCGCTTACGAGCGGCTCTGAATCAGGCCCACACTTATATGAGGAAAATGGCAGAAGCTGTGTATGATGGTAGGAGTAAAAGCCCACTCAGTACAGTGCATACACAAGTGTGACGTGTCTAAGTGGACTCGATTCTTCTCAAATAAACATATTCTACTACAAATATATTATCCTGTGTGTTTTAACAAGTGAATAATGTGCACATAACATTCAAAAGTCGATCATGTACAACCGAATGTCCAAGACATACAGTATATGCCCAACCACATAACGGTATACAGGTTGAGTCTCCCATATCCAAAATGCTTGGGACCAGGGGTATTTTGGATAATGGAATATTCCGTATTTTGGAATATTTGCATACCATAATGATATATCTTGGGAAAGGGACCCCAATATACACACAGAATTCATTTATGTGTTATACACACCTTATACACACAGCCTGCAGGTAATTTTATACAATATTTTCAATAATTTTGTGGCTCAAGCAAAGTTTGTGTACATACATGAAATTCATTCATATGCACCTTATACACACAGCCTGAAGGTAATTTTATACAATATTTTTAATAATTTGTGCCTTAGACAAAGTTTGTGTACATTGAACCATCAAAAATCAAAGGTTTCATTATCTCAATCATGTCAAAGAAATTCCGTATTTTGGAATATTTGGATATAGGAGACTCAACTTGTATAGCCTTATATAACACTATTGTTTTTTGTACCCCTACATAGCATATTATGAGGGTAGAAGTGACACTGGGAGGGGAAGATGATGACCTCAGTATTGGACAAGTTGTGATGGGATATCCAAGTGAAGATAGCAGAGAGGCAACATGAGATTCTTCAAATATTTATTTCAGGGCACAATTAACAGCCATCTAGTCAGGGCCATATTACCCACTAGGCAAGCTAGGCGGCAGCCAAGGATCTAGTGAGGCATGGGGGGGGGGGGGGTCCATCTGACCTTTCTTGCCTTACATAATCTGAGTGACAGTGGCAGGAGTGTGCAAAGAACGGAGCATGCAGGAAGCGTTGATCGGTAAGGTAAGTAAATAAGTAACTATGGGCTAAAATTATTTTCTATGCTTCAGTGACTAGTCTTTCTCCTGACATCAGCTTTGCAATGCAACCAATGGGCTGTGGTAACTCTGAAACTACACCCTTTCTATTCTGTGCATCCCCACCCCTTCCACTCCACTTCCTTGTCCCTGGGTTAGGGATGGACGTTGGTGAGTTAACCATCAATTGTCCCATCAATGGTTAATCTGAATGGTATGAATCAATCGATGGGGAACCATCAATGGTTGTACCCACTGATGGTCATCCCTATTGTATTACTCACCGGGCAGCATGGCTTCACGGGTTGCGTCTAGGGGTGGAGCTAGGCTCCGTTTTCCACTGCCAGGGAGAAAGGGGGGAAAAAACATCAGATACTCAGGGCCTGATTCAGAGCCGGACGCTATTTGCGGCCGCTCGTTCTGAAAAAGGGGCTGGCTATTTAAATTAAGCGCTCGCTCTTTGCGGTCTGTGGACGCCTCTATGTCTGAACGAGCGAACGAAACATGCGCTCACTATTTTGAAAAAAACGCCCCCCTGGCCGCTCGCATCATACGTCATCTCCGCTATTTATTTGATTAATCGAGTACATCGAAAGGCGTATGAACTGCTCGCAGTGCTTGTGGTTGGATTTTCCTACCGCAATCATGCGAACAGTTGAGGCTAAAAGACAACCAAGTGATGTGGTCGATGACGCTGCTTTGTTAATTATGCACACCCTTAAAACGCCCGTTTTGACCTTTTGGCACGCCTGCGTTCGGATCTCCACCCCCCGTTTCAAGAACCTTCCCCTGTTACCACCCACAAACGCCTCATTCTGTCACTCAAATTAGCAGGCACTTGCTGTTTTGCGAGCGCTCGATTTCCGACCGCAATGGCTGGTTGGCGCATGCGCATTATGACCCATATGCATGCGCTGTTGTGCGAACATCGCTCGGAGCGAACGAGCGGCCGCTTACGAGCGGCTCTGAATCATCCTGTCACTCAAATTAGCAGGCAATCGCTATTTTGCAAGCATACAATTTCCGACCGCAATGACTGGTTCGCGCATGCGTATTACAACCCATACGCATGCGCAGTTGTGCGAACATCGCTCAGAGCGAACGAGCGGCCGCTTACGAGCGGCTCTGAATCAGGCCCTCAGTCCCATTGATGGTGGAGAAGCATCAGATTGGCCATCAATGGTTGTTAGTCATCGATGGCCAATGGCAATACCTATTCCTGGTGTATCCTTATCCTCTGGAGCTCCGCAGTCTGCAGAGACGAGGCAGCCTTCTTCCAGCTAAGGTAAGTACATGGGGACAGTAAGGGTGGATTAATATTATTGGAAGAGGGGGTTATTTTGAAGTTGCTTTGGGGGGTGTAGTAATGCTATATGGGTGGATGGGTGTAGTGACAATATGTGTGGTGGGGGTTGCTGTCACTCTAATTGGGATGGCGGTGTCATAACAGTGTCTGGTATTGGAGGTGTAGGGATGCTGTGTGGGGTGGGTGGAGTAACAATATGTGGCATTTATGAACTAAATGTGTTGGGGCAAAAATGTGCATATTAAAAAATCTACCCCTAAATATTTATAGATATACAGTTGGTAAAAAGTAGAATGCAAAAAGGAAAGAGACAAATATTGTTGGGGCATGTATAGGAACTAGGGTAGAGTCGTATGGTGGAAAAGGTCTGGGACTTGCCCTGGGAAATTAATTTTGACATGGACGGATTGGAAGGAAGGGGGGGGGGGGGGGGCAAACAAGCATCTTGCCTAATGCTCCATTGGGTTTTCAGCTGCCTCTACATTTGGTAATCACTAAATATTTATTTGATGAATCTAAATTAATGGGACAAATGGCCCATAACAGATTTTCTTTTGTTGTTGTTTAGAAGGTGAAATTACAAAATAAGGTGCAGAGGATCCCAAAAGAACCGAAATGATATACTGTAGTGCACAGGTTCTCAAACTCGGTCCTCAGGACCCCAAACAGTGCATGTTTTCCAGGTCTCTTCACAGAATTACAAGTGAAATAATTAGCTCTACCAGTGGATCTTTTAAAATGTGTCAATGAGTAACAAATACACCTGTGCTCCTGCTGGATGACCTGTAAAACATGAACTGTGTGGGGTCCTGAGGACCGAGTTTGAGAACCACTGCTGTAGTGTATATAGTCCAAATAAAAGAGAAGAGGACGGTTTCCAATTAATATCTATTTCCAGCTTTGTGGATCATGGGGGTAAATTTACTAAGCAGCGCTTTTCAAAGCCACTATGCTTCAGTATTTTTGGTCTCTGGATTTAAAGGGTCAGTAATATTAAATACAAAACACTTCTGTATTTGTAAAAGGCCAAAGCAAAGTTTAGAATTCAGGATTAATGTACTCAAACATCAATAGGATTAAGCAGTATTATACGGAAAAGTGGATATAAATTCCTTAAATGTGATGTGTGAGACTGATAAAGTCCTAAACAAAATAATTACTTCTAATTTTAATCAATGTTAATTCAGATTAAATTCTTCTTAATTCACCTTTTTATATTCAGATCATTATAAAGTTAAACATATTCTGAGAGAATATGACATATAATAAGTATTGTGTTAATGAATGTAAAGATGCCATATACTGGCATTGAGAACCTTTCATCCCTGGCAACTTTCAATACAGGCTTTTGATTGGAAGCTTCTCATGTCTGTATGATCATGTAAGACTAATGTATAAATATGTACAGCTCGGTGGCTTCAAACATCTGAAATATCTATAATACATATAATTTTATAACCACATTTTAACAACAGTAGTAATACACATCTACAGTATATATGTCTGGGCAATTTTAACTAATGTTGAAAATGTAATAGGCTTCCATAAATTAATTTGCAGCCTGATTTAGCTTTTATTCAACTTCTCCCAACATGATTTGCCCACAGCTGCCTTGCGTAGTCTATGTGAAACTCTAACATGATAAGAGTACATTGCTGGGGTACGCACTCATTCTAGGATTAGTGCCTGTTGCTGGGGTATGCACTCATTCTGCAATTAGTGCATGTTGCTGGGGTACGCACTCATTCTGGAATTAGTGCATGTTGCTGGGGTATGCACTCATTCTGGAATTAGTGCATGTTGCTGGGGTATGCACTCATTCTGGGATTAGTGCCTGTTGCTGGGGTATGCACTCATTCTGGGATTAGTGCCTGTTGCTGGGGTACGCACTCATTCTGGGATTAGTGCCTGTTGCTGGGGTATGCACTCATTCTGGGATTAGTGCCTGTTGCTGTGGGCGTGGCCACACCTCCCATGATTAGGCCACACCCCCTGTTACCCGGGCCCGCCTGGGGTATGCACTCATTCTGGGATTAGTGCCTGTTGCTGGGGTATGCACTCATTCTGGGATTAGTGCCCGTTGCTGTGATATGCACTCATTCTAGGATTAGTGCCTGTTCCTGGGTTATGCACTCATTCTGGGATTAGTGCCTGTTGCTGGGGTATGCACTCATTCTAGGATTAGTGCCCGTTGATATGCACTCATTCTAGGATTAGTGCCCGTTGCTGTGATATGCACTCATTCTGGGATTAGTGCCTGTTGCTGGGGTATGCACTCATTCTGGGATTAGTGCCTGTTGCTGTGATATGCACTCATTCTAGGATTAGTGCCTGTTCCTGGGGTATGCACTCATTCTGGGATTAGTGCCTGTTGCTGGGGTATGCACTCATTCTGGGATTAGTGCCTGTTGTTGGAGTATGCACTCATTCTGGGATTAGTGCCTGTTGCTGGGGTATGCACTCATTCTGGGATTAGTGCCCGTTGCTGTGATATGCACTCATTCTAGGATTAGTGCCCGTTGCTGTGATATGCACTCATTCTGGGATTAGTGCCTGTTGCTGGGGTATGCACTCATTCTGGGATTAGTGCCTGTTGCTGGGGTATGCACCCATTCTAGGATTAGTGCCTGTTGCTGGGGTATGCACTCATTCTGGGATTAGTGCCTGTTGCTGGAGTATGCACTCATTCTGGGATTAGTGCCTGTTGCTGGGATATGCACTCATTCTGGGAATAGTACCTGTTGCTGGGATATACACTCATTCTGGCATTAGTACCTGTTGCTGGGTACGCACTCATTCTGGGATTAGTGCTTGTTGCTGGGATATGCACTCATTCTGGGATAAGTGCCTGTTGCTGTGATTTGCACTCATTCTAGGTTTAGTACCTGTTGCTGGGGTATGCACTCATTCTAGGATTAGTGCCTGTTGCTGGGGTATGCACTCATTCTGGGATTAGTGCCTGTTGCTGTGATATGCACTCATTCTAGGATTAGTGCCTGTTCCTGGGGTATGCACTCATTCTGGGATTAGTGCCTGTTGCTGGGGTATGCACTCATTCTGGGATTAGTGCCTTTTGCTGGAGTATGCACTCATTTTGGGATTAGTGCCTGTTGCTGGGATATGCACTCATTCTGGGATTAGTGCCTGTTGCTGGGATATGCACTCATTCTAGGATTAGTACCTGTTGCTGGGGTATGCACTCATTCTAGGATTAGTACCTGTTGCTGGGGTATGCACTCATTCTGGGATTAGTGCCTGTTGCTGGGGTATGCACTCATTCTAGGATTAGTACCTGTTGCTGTGATATGCACTCATTCTGGCATTAGTACAGGTTGCTGGGGTACGCACTCATTCTGGGATTAGTGCTTGTTGCTGGGGTATGCACTCATTCTGGAATTAGTGCCTGTTGCTGGGGTATGCACTCATTCTGGTATTAGTACCTGTTGCTGGTGTATGCACTCATTCTGGGATTAGTGCCTGTTGCTGAGGTATGCACTCATTCTGGGATTAGTGCCTGTTGCTGGGGTACGAACTCATTCTGGGATTAGTGCCCGTTGCTGGGGTATGCAATCATTCTGGGATTAGTGCCTGTTGCTGGGGTATGCACTCATTCTGGGATAAGTGCCTGTTGCTGAGGTATGCACTCATTCTGGGATTAGTGCCTGTTGCTGGGGTACACACTGATTCAGGGATTAGTGCCTGTTGCTGGGGTATGGCACTCATTCTGCGATTAGTGCCTGTTGCTGGTGTATGCACTCATTCTGGGAATGGTTTAGTGATACCGCAAATAAAAATACTCTGACTCATTGTGATATATGCTCTATTAGTTATCATTGTTATCAGCATATCATTGTAGATACTTTCTATATTGCTTCCTGAACATTTCAGTCATGTAAAACAGGGAAACTGCAAGCAAGAATTCCTCTGAGGATTTGGTGACTGATACTTAGACAGGTCTGGTCCTTTTTGGGTCATTATCTGCAGCTCTTCTCTGTCTTTACAGTTTCACAATCTCCAGTCAGTGAGAACACGAACCCCTAAGGGGCTGACACTGCTGCTTCCACTAATGATTTCCATGCATTCTACCTCTCCCCACCCAGAGCCTCTGCAGCCATTAGTCACCGCCAACTAAATCCGCTCACATGAATTATTTAATTTGGGATCCGTGAGTTTATTTCCCAAGAACATTACATTTCAGTTTATATTTTAATTTCACTGACAGGGGATTCTGAAAGAACTTCACAAATACAGCTATCATTGCTTAGGTAACAGTAGAGATATGGGCGTAGCAGGAGAAATGTTGCAAGATATGTCTCTTTTAATCATTTTATAACTCTGCCCATATGAAAATCTAGAAATGTTTATTACATTCAAGGGTCCACAGTAAAGTAGGGAAATGGGGGAGCATTTGAAATGTATTGTATGATAATGTAATTTATCTGTAGTATCCTGTAAGTATGTGTTACTAGAAATAGAGGATTATTTAAATATGCAGTCTACTTACAGCAGGTATAGGGAAATTGAAACAACCTGTAAAAGTCCTTAATACAAACAAATATAGGGGGTCATTCAGACCCACTCGCGAGCGGCAGTACGCTCGCAAGTGGGTCGATGTTCCCCACTGCGCATGACGGAGGGAGCTCCGTTCGTGCGCATGCGTGAGATCCGGCGAGCGAAGGACTTTCCTTCGCTCGGAGTGTCTCATCAAAGGGGGCGTGCTGTCGATGGTGACTGACAGCACGCCCCCTTTGGTGGGCGTGCCGGGGGCGTGCCTGCCAGACGGAGGCGTTCCCAAGGGAACGTCTACCGTCTGAAGCCGGCCCCACTGACATCACTAGTGATGTCAGTGGGAGTGATTTTGGCTCTGATAGAGCCAAAATCACTCCTGGCCTTGCGGTTGGGAAACCCAACCGCAGGCTTTCACTCGCAGTTCCGATGGTCGCGATGGTCACGACCATCGCGACCATCTTTTTGCACGCTCGTATATGCTGTGGGTGGTGACCCACAGCTATACGAGCGTCCAGGAGGACGCTCCATTTTAATGGAGGTGGGCCCTGATTCAGAGTGAGCGCTCTGGTCAGAGCGTCCGGCTCTGAATCAGGGCCATAGTCTGTTGGAACGAGGGAGATCATTTCAATGGTGGGGAGCAGCATAGGAAAAGTCTTGATTTCTTGAGAGAGATGTGGTAACCAGAAGGGAGGAAAGGCAGCAGTCATTGGATGACCAGAGAGGGCAGGAGGGAGTGTGCAAGGAGATGAGATTGGAAATGTAGGGAGCTGTGGAGTTGGAGAGGCCCTTGTAAATGATTGTCAGGAGATCGAAGAGGATCTGTAAGAAAAGGGAAACCAGTGAAGGACTTGGCAGAGAGGGGAGGCAGATGTGGTGTCGCGAGAGAGGAAGATGCTGCAGTGTTGAGTACAAATTGAAGAGGAGCAACATGGGAGCAGGTGAGTCCAGTGAGGAGAAGGTTGCAGTAGTTGAGACGAGAGATGACCAGTGAGTGGACAATGGTTTTGGTGGCATTCTGGGAGAGTAAGGGTCTGATGCGAGTGATAGTGTGCAGCTGGAACCAACAGAATAGGGCAAGAGATTGAATGTGGGAGGTGAAGGAAAGGGAAGAGTCAAGAATGACTCCCAGGCAGCGGAATTGGGGAACAGAGGAGATAGTGGTGTTGTTGACAGTGATAGAGAGGTTGGCATGGGAGGTGACTCTAGATGGGGGGAAGACAATGAGTTGGGTTTTGGCCATATTGAGTTTGAGCAAGCGCTTGGACATCCAGGAAGAGATGGCAGAGAGGCAAACTGTTTGTTCTGTGTAAGTTTTCTGGGATCAGTTGAGTTTGAGAGACTGGACCTTTTTCTTGATGTCCTCCTAGCCATCAAAAGACACAGCCTTACGTGTTATATTTATAGAAACGCAGATTGTTATTTTGAATTGCCTTACATGTATTTTTATTATTATAATGTTTGTAATTTATGGTGCATACACACGGTCAGATTTTTCATCAGATTTGAATGATAACGATTTTAAAAATCGTTCAATCGTTCAAATCTGATGAAAAAATTGTTCATGTGTACAAGCATGAACAATGGACGATGAACGATGCGCGTTCACGTTTGTTAGAGAACGATATCTGACATCTGACATGTTTGCAGTCAGATTTGTAAGATTTCGTACGTTTTTCTTCAGATATCGTTAAAATCGTTGAGTAAATTGTTAGCAAAATCGTTCAAATCGTTTGAAAAAAAAATCGTTCAAATTGTTCAAACGATATCGTTCAAAAGAAAAATCTGACCATGTGTATGCTCCATAAGCATTTGATTTTTTTGTAAATAGACTATTTATTAGTCTGTTGATATCTGCTCTTGAACCATAGTCTTTGAAGAAGCTATTTATCACTGTTAAGCTACCTTACAACTATAGAGTTATTTCAAGACTAATTAACTAAGGGTTAGTTTGTGTTGCAGAGACTAAACAATTTTAACTAACATTTTTTGAAGACTTAAGTCTTAAGTCTTAAGCGGACAGGAGCAGGAGCAGCGTGGAATCAGGTAAGTATATTTTTATATATATTTATTTATTTTTAAACCTATCTGCACAACGGGGGAGGGGTTGGCTACTACTGGGGGGACCTCTACTGGGGGAGGTGTGGCTACTACTGGGGGTGCCATTGGGAGGACCTCTACTGGGGGGGGCTACTCTACTGGGGACTACTACTTGGGGGGGGGGGACTACAACTGGGGGCATTCTAAAAGGGGCCTATTACTAGAGGCACTGCACTCTGGGGACCACTACTGGGGGCAATAATAGGAAGGGCCACTACAGGGACCACTGGATAGGGGGGGGTCACTACTGGGAGCCTGCATCAGTGGGACCACTACTGGGGGCACTGCATGGGAGGGGGGGACACTACTGCTGGGGACACTATATAAGGGGCTTACTGCTAGGGGCACTGCGGGGACCACTACAGGGGGCACTAGATAGGGGGGATCACTACAGGGTGCCTGCATAAGGGGACCACTACTGGGAAAACTGCATGGTGGGGACTACTGCTGGGGGCACTATATAAAAGGGCACTGCATAAGGGGATACCGCTACTGGGCGCACTGCATTGTGGGGACTGCTACTGGGGGCACTGCATAAGGGGGAACACTACGTGGGGCACTGCATTTGGGGGGGCCACTACTGGGGGTACTGAGTAAGGGGAACTAATTGGGGGCTGTATAAGAGGGACCACTACTGGGGATACTGTATAAGGGGCACTACTATGGGCCTGCATGAGAGGGACCACAATTGCATACTGGGGGTACTGTATAAGGGGTACTACTGGGGTTAAGGTGCATATGGATAGGAATGTTCAGTTTGAAAATAAAGGGGTGTGTCATGTTGACACGCCCTATTTTTAAGTGGACATGGGGGGGGGCTCCCTTTTCAAATTTGCCCTGGGCTCCAAATACCCTAGTTACACCACTGCTCTAGACATGCATACTGCAGCTTATACAGCCCCCAGGCAGTGCTGTTCTTAATTTAATGCAGGAAATGTTACTAAATCAGCACATAAGTTGAAAACAATTATGTCCTGTTTGGATGCATAGGCAGTATTTTATTTTACTTTTTTGCACTATTAGTGAATCCGGTTCTAATACTGAGTGGACAATTGGTATTACAATCCAATAAGGAGGAAGGGTAGAGGAATGTCCGAAATCTCAGACTTACTCTGTTAGGTCTTCCAAGAGTCACTGACTGTTTTGTCTTTTTGTCTGTTTTTATTGACTTGCAGAGCTGGCCCTAACCAATTTGGTGCCCTAGGCAAGATTTTGGCTGGTGCCCCCTAGCAGATGATCCCACCACACTACACTCTACAGACACTCTCCCCCACCTCTTCAAACATGATACTCAGTTTTCACTTACCTCTTAGGTGCCCCTTTTCTTTTTTTCTCTTCTTTCTTTCTTTCTTTCTTTCTTTCTTTCTTTCTTTCTTTCTTTCTTTCTTTCTTTCTTTCATTCTTTCTTTCTTTCTTTCGGAGTCTGGCAGAGGACATAACATTTGGATTAATTTGCCCCCATTTTGACATATTTATTACATCTCCCTCTCTCTCTCTATAGATAGATATATAGCTACATGTACACACAACCACACACACATATATCCAGTTGCTGCCCACCTTACAGCACCACATACTACCCCTTCACTGCCCACCTCACAGAACAGTATCCCTCTCAACATAGCAGCCCTGGCCTCATCCAGTACCCCTTTCCCATCACAGCACCCCTGGCCTCATTATGCACCCCTTATCAAGCAGTCAAAACCCCTCATTCAGCACGGTAGTGGATAGATCCCCTTCAGTATTTGTACCCAGATGTTGTCAGGTAATGCCCAAAGTCATTCCCTACTATCCACGTGGGCGTAAAGGGGGAATACAAACCTGTGGCGAGCAAAGCGAGCCACTATACCCGAAGCGTGGCGAGCGAAACAAGCCCGCAAGTGGACAAATTTCTTCTTTTTGTGGACTGTATGGGCATGGAACTTCCACCCTCACTGTATGTCATTTCCAGGTACAAATATTGAAGGGGATCTATACACTACCCATTCAGCACAGCACCCCTGTGCTCATTATTATGCACCCCTTTCCCAGCACAGCACCTGTCAGCCATCCAGCACAGTCAGCATCCTTGACCAGGCTGGCCTCTATGCACCCCTTTCCCAGCACAGTCCGCAGTTATCCAGCAGCGCCCCTCTACCAGCTGAGACCTCAACTGACTTACTTAGGACCCCATTTATCAATGATGTATAACTCCTATAGCCCTCACTAAAAGGGTTATGTCATTCTTTCTGTATTTAACAAACAGCGGTACTCTAAGATTACTGCTTTTGGTCACAGAATCATTCTCGCCATCTTTAGATGCGGCAACGGGGATCCAGCGCTGCCTTTCCTGCTTCAGCGAAGCCTTACAGGCACTACCGGGTACCCTCTGGGTTAAGTGGCATACGCATTACACAGAAGCCCATCGCTGGCAGCCTAATGCGGAGCGGAAGACGTGGCAGACAAGGAGGACTTTGCTGCAACTCGCCGGAGGGGTATTTTCGTTTGTGCCACTGCCACTCTAAATAAAAAAATGCTTCTGGTGTTTAGTTTTGTAAATAAAATGGGGCCCTTATACCGGCTACACACTAGAAGTTACGTCTTCCAATCTGGCGGATCGGACGACATATTGTCCACAATGGCCAGTGTGTACCCGCTACGTCACTGAAGATAGCACGCGCCAGCGCATCGACAGCAGCATCATCCGTTGAACCAGCATGCAGGTCCGACAGGCGATATCGTCAGCAGGAGCTATGCTGCGGAATGCAGCATGGCCCCCCTCCGTCGCTCTGTTGCTCCCGGCACCGGCAAGTGTGTATGCACTTGCCGATACTGGGATCCCTGCTGGGTCCCGCTGGTAGCAATATCGCGCTGGGTACACATCGTTAAGTGTGTACCCAGCTTTAGACTGACTCTCTTTAGGGCCAGGGAGGCAGTTGCGCCCACCCCTGCTTGTTTTTCCAGCTGGCCTCTCCGTGCTGGACTTGGTGGGTGCTGGACTATGGATGGAGGCGGAGCCGTGAGATGTGAGGAGTGGCTGCGGCCTCCCATGTCCATTTTACTTGCCGCAGTCCAGTGGTGGAACTAGTGAGTGGTGGTCTCACAGCACAAAGGGTATCCGTAGCGCCACATAATGCAGAGTGCAACGCAGAGGTGCCATATAATGCAGAGAGTGTCACAGTGAGCGGCATATAATGCAAAGGCGCCATATAATGCAGAGAGTGTCACAGTGAATGGCATATAATGCAGAGAGCTGCAATGAGCACCATATAATGCAGAGTGTGTCACATTGAGCGGCATATACGGTAATATAGAGAGCATCGCAGTGAGCCCTATATAACACAATGAGCGCCATATAATGCAGAGAGACCCACAGTGAACACCATATAACGTAGAACATCACTGACCCTCATATAACTTATAGCACAAATAATATGAACAAACCCCTCACACACACACACACATAGAATTAATACAGCACCCACCCCACACACGCTACATTAATACACACCCACCCCCCACATTAATACACCCCCTACCCCACACACACTACATTAATACACCATCCCCCGCTCACACACTACTACACCACCTCACCCACACACACACTACATCAATACACCCCCCCACTCACACACTACACCACCACCCCTCCAAACCCTACCCTACACACACACGCTACATTAATACACCCCCCCACTCACACACTACTACATTAATACATCACTCCACCCCACACACACACACTACATTAATTCACCCCCTCCCCATTGCATACAGATACCACCCTAGATGACACTGGCACTTACCTGTCCTGGAAGAAGATGTGTGGTCCCTGCAGGGGCTGGTCTCCATGGCACATGAAATGGGAGGAGAGGCTGTGACACAGTGACAGAGAGGGCTAGACTGGAAAGGAAGGGGCGGGGACCCGGGGTTAGGGGGCGGAGTCACAGGGTGCAGGTAGAACAGATGAAGAGGAGGGGCGGGGACTCGGGGGGAGGGGTTGGGTCTCAGGCAGTCTAGTGTGACAAATATATATATGTAAATCCTGCGCTCACACAATCAAAAGGGCTACCCGATGTTAATGTTGTTCCCACTACATATCATACAGAAACACAAAAATACAATATATCGAGCGCTCCTTTTTCTGAGATATAATTCCTCAATAAAAGAAGAAGTATATACCATTGGCAGACAAATTCAATATATATAGTACAAATTTTCTTACTCCTACTTACATGTAGGATTAGGTAGTCCGTCTCCTCTCAAATGAAGGGGTTTTTTCTTTCAAAAATGGATAACTGGTATATGGTCCGCCAATGATGATATAAGTCAAAACCTCAAACTAGAGTTCTATGGCGGCCACAGAGAGCGCTACTGCCGGACCGCTTGTATTCGGTGCTTTTTTTGAGGAATTATCAGAGGAAGGATAATATCAGAAGAAAGAGAAGCTCTTATACAAAGACTGACATTGGAACTTTACTTACATATTTATATCTCAGAAAAAGGAGCGCTCGATATATTGTATTTTTGTGAGTCTAGTGTGACAGCCTGGTCATGTACAGTGAGAAAGCCCCCCTCCTCCTCCATCCTCAGTACGGCCCCTGGCCAGCCGCAGGCAGCGCAGAGAGAGTACTGTAATTATGAGTCAGTGTGACTCATTATTAGTGCTGATGGCTGCGGGCCCTGATGCCGAGCAGCGGGATGCCCCTAAGGCATTGCAAATGCCCTAAGCATTTGCCTGTAATGCCTATGCCTAGGGCCGGCTCTGTTGACTTGGGTTATTGATATTTATTGCCTGACTTACAATTACTCTCAGCTGTTATAGTAATTTTCATATTTACGGGCCATAGGAAATAGCTTATTCATTAATATATACTGTAAGACATTTTTCTGTATAATCATAATATATTATTCATTCTAATTGTATTGATGATTTCATAGACCTGTCAATTTTAAAATAAACTTTACAGTATGTATACAGTAACCACACAGTTACAGTTGGTTTATAAAGTCTAGAATGTTTAAATGAGAATTGTACATATAGAACAGCATGCCACTGCAAAAAGTATATCTGTCTTGTTTTGTGCATAATAGCGAGTGTGGTTGAGTGAAAAATCATATGGTAAAAAAACACTGGAAATCGGTGGTCTTGAAAAACAACTCTACATAAAAAAATCTCTAAATCTATGTTTGCAATAAAGCCAAAAACTAATCTAAAAATGTGTCAAATATATATATATATATATATATATATATATATATATAGTGGAACTTTGGCGCCGTGGCTGGGAAAGTATATTGTAGGTTATGCAATGTCTGTTCTGGTGATCACACTGTAATATCCTCTTCTAAAAGGTGGCAGCTCTGTTCCTTCAATAGGCCGTCTGGTATAACGGTGTGTGCTGAGAATTAGAAAAAGAGAGAGGGGACAAGCGCCTGATAGTTGGTATTGTCAAATAATACAATGAACAATTTTTTAGAAGTGAGTACCCGTACCATAAGTACACTTGTATATTAAGCGTAACAATAAATCCATCTTTAGACAGGGATCCCTCACGTTCCACCTTTCTAATTGATCTCTTCCCCCGACTCCAGTATGTCACCAATTTGGATATCCTTAAAAGTGAACTACAGTCACTAGTATCCAATAATTAATATTTTTATTTCATGGTGAATCATTTTTAAATCAATTTTACAATAAAAGCAAAAGTACTTATCTTAAAAACAGGGTGACTGGTCCTAAGGGAGAGTTTTCTTGTAGAATCGTGATTTCCAGGGATGCACAGGATAGTCTCTTAGTCAATGGTGCAGGGTGTTGGATATAGGACCTAATTCAGAGCCGCTTGCAAAAAGCGAGCGCTTGCTCTGAATGAGGGCGGCTGCTTTTCTTTTGAAAGGCGAACTCCTTGCCGCTCGCTAAGTTGTGGGTTACCACCCACAGCTTTAGCGAGTGACTAAGTGCTCGTTGCGATGGTCGGGTCTCGTCTACCGCAAGCCCCAGATAGCTTCCTGCTCTAACAGAGCAGCAAGCTCCCTACTGACATCACTGGTGATGTCAGTAGGGCTGCCTACAAACGGCAGGCATTCCGTTTGTCCGGCCACCCCCCCACCCCGCCTACAAAGTGGGGTGAGCTGTCGATCAACATCGACAGCCGCCCCTTTTGTAGTGAGCCCCAGAGCGAGTCCATTTGTCACTCGCTCCAGGGTTTGTGCACGTGCACTGCGAGCTCACCATCGAACTGCTTGTGAGCGGTTCTGAATGAGGTTCATAGTTCCCAACATGTTTCGCTTCATAGGCTTCCTCAGGGGTTATGGGGGACCTTATTCTAAGTCTCTTTATATACTTGGCTGTTCTAATTGTAACAGATTATTAGAGGAATAGTGGTATAGGGCTACATAGTCTTCACCTTGGGAGGCACCATTTTGTTGGTGATTCCTCCATGCATAGTAATATAGTGCAATTCTAATAGGAAAAAGGCAGGATCCCCAGTATATAAAAGACACTTATATTATAACCGCGTGTTATTATATTATAGATCCAAAGACAATAATCAGATAAACATTAGAGATACAATTATGATATAATGATAAAAATAATACATAAAAGTTTTGTTTATTTAATAATAATTTCACCATAAACCGGCCACGACCAGGTGCTCCTCGCAAGATTTCTGACAGAGGAATGAAAAGAGTTATCAGAAGAGTTGTCCAAGAGCCAAGGACCACTTGTGGAGAGCTTCAGAAAGACCTGGAATTAGCAGGTACAATTGTTTCAAAGAAAATAATAAGTAATGCACTCAACCGCCATGGCATGTATGCACGCTCACCACACAAGCTCCATTGCTGAAGAAAAAGCATTTTGAATCTCGTTTAAAGTTTGCTACACAACATTTGGACAAGCTTGTGAAATACTGGGAGAATATAGTCTGGTCAGATGAGACCAAAATTGAACTCTTTGGATGCCATAATACATACCCTGTTTGGAGGAGAAATGGTACTACACATCACCATAAAAACACCATATCAATAGTGAAGTTTGGAGGTGGGAACATCTTGGTGTCGGGCTGTTTTTCAGCGTACGGTACTGGCATACTTCATGTGATTGAAGGAAGAATGAATGGAAAAATGTAGAGACATTCTTGATAAAAATCTGCTGCCATCTACCAAGATGCTGAAGATGAAACGAGGGTGGACATTTCAGCAAGACAATGATCCCAAACACACAGCCAAGGACACTCTCAATTGGTTTCAGAGAAAGAAACTAAAGCTGCTAGAATGGCCCAGCCAATCACCTGACTTGAATCCAATTGAAAATCTATGGAAAGAACTAAAGATCAGAGTTCATAGAAGAGACCCATGGAACCTTAGAGATTTGAAGCTGTTTGTGTGAAAGAACAGGCCAAAACCACACCTGAGCAACGCATGTGACTAGTTTCTCCATACAGGAGGCGCCTTGAAGGTGTCATTACCAACAAAGGCTTTTGTACGAAGTATTAATTAAATTTCAGTAAGCGTGTTCAATTCTTTTTCCCTGTGTCATTTCACATTATCACACATAACTTAATTTATGGGCATCTATGGTTTGATCTCTTTGCATATGTGGACTATATGGGTTGTTGCTGACATTTGGTGAAACTTTCATTACAATAACCCCAATACAAATATATTTACTGAGAAAAATGTTGATGGGTTCAATACTTATTTTACCTGCTGAATATATATATATATATATATATATATATATATATATATACACAGTATGTCTAACTTTATTATTTTTTTTTCTGTCCAGACACTGAAAACCCCATTGTTGTGGGTCTTTGTATGTTTGGAGGAGCTCCATGCTGTACATTTGTAACAAACTGCATGGAACTTCCATGAAAGCTGGAGCACAAATGCCATCCTGCTGATATAGGTCAGCATTGTGCTGAGACTCTTCTTAATTCTTAGAAGATAAATAATTCTGAAATGTGAATAGTTTTCCTCTCATTGAAAAGGAAAACCTATTGTAAGTAATAAATCAACTTACCACCTGGCTTAAGAGGTTGTTTGAATTATTGGCCCAGCTCATTGTACACTGGCCAAAAGCATAGTGCAAAATGTCAGATATTTTACGGTCTCTGAGCTTGGCCTGACTGCAGCCGCTACAAATTGATCTGTTTGTGCAGTAACTAAGGGTAGTTTTACAATTAATTTTACTACTTTCAGACTACAAGACGATTAAAGAGCACCATATCCATATAAGATCTAAAAAATAATTATTACAGATATAAGTAAACACCCACTCATACTGTCCTGTACTATATCACACCATACCTTGTCTATTAAATGTATTATATTAGTTGGTATTAGTATTGCTTAAAGAGTATGGTATTGATATCAAAATGTAATTGTGTATATTTATGTCTGAGATGCTCGCACAAAGCAGTACCTAGGGGCATAGTGTTTGGGTAGGGGATATATACATTGTTTCAACTTTCAGGCCAGGAATAAACAAACGGAAAACATAACAGAATAGTCAAAGGTTCAGCAAAGAAAATCCCCTTCTCATAACCTAATGTCTAGCATTGCTAGGGTTAGGCACCAGGGGGTGCCTAACCCTAAGTCCCCCTGGGAGCCCTAAACCTAACCCTCCCCCTCCGCGGCTGCCGGCGCCCGGCTTACCTTCGTTCGGTATGTCGGGCATCGGTCTTCCGGCGTCTGGTTAATAACAGGTGTCGAGTTTTCTACGCCTGTACTTAGTACCACGCTGGGATTAGAAAGTCTGGAAGCCAGCGGTCGGCATTTAGACCGTCAGCTTCCAAACTACATCCCAATTAAGCAAAAAACACTTTTGTGTTAACAGTTCCATGCAAATGAATAAACACTGCAAATAGCCCTGAAATTATGGTGCATGCGCAGGGGAGATTTGGCGCATTCTTCATAATTCCTGTGATTTGTGTTTATAACATAGCACAACACCATATTTCGGGCGTGGCCATACAGCGCAATGGGTGAATTAGGGCTCGTGTGTACCGCACATCCTGCACCCTTTATAGACATGGCACTGGTTTACCACAATACTTGTCTTTGTTCCCCCTCTATAATTATAAATCAGTGCTGTTTTCAGTTACATAGTCATACAACAGCATTCTAGTGATAACCAAACATAAGGTAATTAAGAATGTTGCATGGTATTTGTTAGACAGCACAGACATGGGATTAACAAATATATATTTTATTTTATTCCACATAAAATGTGAATTGGAGAGAGTTGGCACCTGTGTTTGTACTTTTGAAGTCTGCAAGCATGGCTCATCATGTTTTTGGGGCTCTGCCAATCAATGTACCCCCGGAAAACCATGTTCAAGGGTTACAAATGCAAATTTTGAGCAGGGATAATGCTGACTGATTTTGTACATAGCACACATCCAGGGCAGCTTTATTTTATAGCTCAGTTTGGGATCACCCCTGTACCAACTGTACATTTCTGTAAATTATAAATTTACCACCCTCAGGGGTAAATGCAGGATTTCTAGAGGGGGGGTTTCCAATTGCTTGATTTTAAAGCAAGTGTGGCCAGTTCATGAAGAGGGCATGATAAGCACTTACCCAGATAATATACTGTATGTCATATGAAGTATAGCACTGCCCTGGACATATATGTACAGATTAGTCTCTTTATGCTCTGGTTAGAGTATTATTATACAGTATTGATAATTGACCGTATAGATGGCCCCTAACAGTGCATTCATTACTGGCTCAGACATTTTAAAAGATCAACAGGTGATGATAATTATTTTATTTGTGACATTGAGGGGATTATGATAATATTATATGCTATTTCTATTGTGGTCATCATGGTGTGGGGAGTGCAAGCCCCTGCGTTTGCCTATGACCCCTCTGCAGAGGGACATGGTTTTGCCAAGCCTTGCAGCTGGATTGACTTCTTTCTCTAAGTCCTTTTGTATGCTTATGCTGTAGAAGCGATTACTACATTTTTGTAAACCACATTAACAATAAATAGCTACGGTTTTGTTCACTCATATCAGTTCTTACTGATTCTTATGCTGGGTACACATGGTATGATCTGTACCACCAACGACTTGACAGATATCTTTCAGTGAAGTCATCCTGCCACATCTCTGAACAGGCAAAGTTGACGATATCATCCAGATTGGCCTGCATATACGGATGATCATAGATATCGTTATCGTTCATGCGGGAACGCGCATCATTGGTGGTTCACTGCATAAAATGAACAATATGAACGATATATCGTTGAACGATATCGTTATCGTTCATATCGTTCATAGATAACGTACCGTGTGAATGCACCTTATGTCAGATATCTCTGGGCTAGTGTTGGCAGAAATGGGGTTACAGCTTTAATGATTCAAATGAATACCAATACTACAGGAATGTGGAACCCCCACGATACGCTCTGGTCTGCCAGGCAACCATCCCCTGACTTGATCAGTACTGGTCTTTCCCTGAAACAGTGACCAGATTCTACCTCTAAGGTAATGTTAGTGTCACCTTGAATAAAAGGGTAAATGCCCGGAAAGCAACACTTCGCCCAATCTTGTAGCTGATATGCAGTACCTTCCTCCTGCACGGCACTCCCCTGAAAGAAAAACGATGAAACATGCAAAGCATCATATAACAGAAAAACAAATATTAAAGTAAATAGAGACGGTAGAAGATTCCAAAGTGGAAAGAGACAGCCATCCTCCCTTACTATACCACCGCATATTATCCTACACTAAATCCCACCCTCCTGACATCTCATTGGCCCACAACCAAAACAACCCCAACACATGTCAATCAAACTTCACACAAGCCATACAGACTAAAGCTGGCCACACATCTAAAGATTATCTGTCCAACCAGCCAACTAGTTGATTGGTTGGAATGAAAACATGGTAATGTATGAAAGCAAATGACAATCAGCAATTTGCTCCCAGATGCCGGAAAATGGCCAAAAACTGTTGTTTGAACAAATTGTTTAGCTCAAACATTTAACAAACTTGTCTGAACGACCATTTTCATCTGTTTTCTGGCATTTAGGAGCAAATTGCTGATCATCATTTACTACCATACCTTACCAGATTTTCATTCCAACCAATCAACTAGTTGGCTGGTAGGAAAGATAATCTTTAGATGTGTTGCCAGTTTAAGATTATGCTGTGACAAACTTTTGCTGCTGGACTTGCACTTAATCAGCATCTGAAGAATGCAGACGCCACGTCTATCTCATTTCTGTGTCCTTCCGTGTTGTCATTCTAGTAACACCATTTATCTGTCCTGGTTTTATCTCTCAATCCTTCTTCACATACAAATGTGGATTAGAACATTGTATAGACTTGCTGACTGGGAAGTTTCATGTTCCTTCCATAAATGGCTTAGAAAAACGAATGAGTTGTATGTACAACATACTCATGGACATAGTTTCCTAAGCAATGTTACGCTGCTGTCTACTCTAGGATCTTTGTTTGAAAGTAACGGACTAATAGGACAGAATTATTGCTTTTCAAAACATTGACGGTAATGCTATGTTCATACATCAACTATAATAATGCCTCCTATACATGCACAATGCTAGTTCACCATAAGTGCATTTACTATTAGTTTGCAGGGACTAAAATTTAGATTTACCTCAAGATACAATATGTACAAATGTGTAATTTCAGATTTTGTGATAGATTTATCAGTTGCACGTCCTCTTACCGCTTTGTATGTCTGATAATAGCTCAGTTTTGTTTTATTTCTGCGTCTTCCCCAAGTTTAGGATGCTGGCGCTATATAAATAAATGTTACTTACATAAAACAAATTAAAGTTCACTGTGTAGTGATAAAAGGTCATGTGTGTCATAATGCGGTAAGCCTGAGTATTAGTCAGTGATACAGCCTCACCCTACACATCGCTGGTGGCTGTGACTTCTACCAATGATAATATATGAAGGATTTCAGCTTGTGAAGCCTAAACAAGAATTACAGTGCTACTAGTACTGCTGCAATACTTATTGTGTTAGTGCCATCTCAGGATAGATTCTGCCATGATAATAAGATAGGTGTCATAGCGCACTGAACACAGCAAAACTATGGCCCTGATTCAGAGCCGGACACAAGTGGCTGCTCGTTCGCTCCGAGCGATGTTTGCCCAACTGCGCATGCGTACGGATCGTTATACGCATGCGCGAACCACTCAGTGCGGCCGAAATTCATGTGCTCGCAAAATAGTGAATGCCTGATAATTTGAGTGACAGAAAGAGGCGTATGTGGGTGGTAACAGGGGAAGGTGCTTGAAAACGGGGAGTGGAGATCCGATCGCAGGCGTGCTTAAAGGTCAAAACGGGCGTTTTATGGGTGTGCATATTTAAAACAGCAGCGTCATTGCCCACGTCACTGGGTTCTTTTATAGCCAGAACTGCTCGCAAAATTGTGGTAGCAAAAACCGACCACAAGAATAGCGAGCAGTTCATACCCTGGTCGATGTACTCGATTAATCTAATTAATAGCGGACATGACGTAGGATGCGAGCGGCCAGGGGGCGTATTTATCCAAAAACGAACGCAAGTTTTGTTCGCTCGTTCAGACCTAGAGGCTTGAACAGACCGCAAACAGCGAACGGTTCATTTGAATAGCCACCCCTTGTTTTAGAACGAACGACCGCAAATAGCGAGTGGCTCTGAATGAGGGCCTATGTCCCACATCAGAAGTTACAGCAATAGTGGCAAAATATATTATGTTATCAAAATGACACAGTATACAAGAATTTTCCTTTTCCTATAAGCCTCCAACCTCACATCTCTCCTGTACTGAACCCTTGCATTTTATTATTTGTTTACACATTGGGAATTATGTTTATGTTTTATAAATAATTTATCTTTGTACTTGCGCTTTGATTTCATTTACCAACCACATGCTCTATCAGTAAAAATATCATAAAACCAGATGCCTCTACGCTACAATCATACTTAAAGAAGTATCACACAAATTATTATTGTATAGGGATGTGAATCCCCTTACTTACAACCCTTTACTACAGGGGGTATATTTACTAAAATGCGGGTTTTTAGAAGTTGAGTTGTTGCCCCTAACAACCAATCAGATTCTACTTATCATTTATGTAGCACCATCTAGAAAATATTATCTAGAATCTGATTGGTTGCTATGGACTTCTAAAAACCCGCACTTTCGAAAATATATCCCTACTACTTTCTGAATAATAATACATCAGTAAAAAGTCAGAGCAATCAGAGTGATCTAAATGAAATCTCTTTCTATTGGAAGTTATCGGGTCTAATTGAATTCCCCCCTTAGTCTACAGAGCTTGGTAAACGGAACAATCAGATGGCTTTGTGCATAGATTCTTACATGCAACAGGGGGTTAATGTCTTCATAAATAGCTACGAAATTTGCTTTAATCATACAGAAATCATCAAGGCCAGAGACTTTAATAAATATATCCCTTCATTTTAACACTAATTTATACTGAAAATGTTCTTTTCATTAAAAAAATAATATTAGACTTAGACCCAGAACATACGTACGGAAAATGCTTTGCTAGATAATGGCTAGATCATATGTTAATATGACAGAATCGGGTAATAAAAGAGGTGTGTGAAACATAACCGGCTAAGCCACACCATTTTATGGTTTTTGGGGATTTTTTTTATTGTAACATTTCACCAATTTGTAAGTGCGATGATATATTTGGGCATGGACTCTGAAGCAAAATGGACCATTTCCAGAGGATATTGCATGCTGAGCCCTATAGATGCAAATGATAATGCACTGTTACTCCGTCTCACCATCTCCCATCCTCCCACAAATTAACGGCTGCCGGCAGCTCTCATTGAAAGCAGACAAAAGAGGCGTTGCTTTCAAGGTGCAAACCCAACGCTGATTGGCTGGGAGTTGCGAGTCTGGAATGGACGTGTTGATATATTTGGCCATGGGCTCTGAAGCAAAATGGACCATTTTCAGGAGGTATTGCAAGCTGAGCCCCAATAGATGCAAATGATACAGCAATGTAACTCCGCCTCACCGTCTCCTAGCCTTCCGCCAATCAGTGGCTGCCGGCAGCTCTTGTGGAAAGCAGCGAAAAGATACGTTGCTTCTGAAGCTCAAACCCAGTGCTGATTGGCTGGGAATTGCGAGCCTGGAATCGACATGTTGGAGAAAGTAGGTGAGGGAAGAGTGCCCCCTACGGCAGCAGCTTCACGTGTTGTGCAGCCCACGCGCCCTCCCTCATTATGTAATAACTACGTCACACAGCCAAGCTGCCAATCAGGAGCCGAACTGGGCAGAACGTGAAAATGGTCCGCACATAGCTAGAGTGCAGGGTCCATGTGAGAGCACAGACCACCAGTAGTGTGTGAGAACAGCAACCGGCGGTGATCACCTCTATTCCGCTTCCCCTGGGTCACTGTGCCGGCTCTGTGTTCTGGTAGTCTTCTTGACATTTTCAGGTTAGCTATACGAAAGCATTTATTATGGTTTTTGAAAAAAAAAAAAATTCCATCAAATTTTATGCAGTTTTATTCCAAATTCTGTAATTTATTGCTGATTGAAATCAGTCGCAAAATAATCACATTAATATCTTAATTAGTCTTTGAGATATTCAAATTCAAAGAGCGTTCCGGACAAAGAGACTAAGCAAATTATATATATAAGATGTACATAAATGTGGTTTGCCTTTTCGCTTTCTTTTAATCAATAAATAAAACCTATTTCTTTTAATACTCAATATTTTTGTAAATACCCCATTCTGAACCCATGTTAACTAAAGAGACAAGTAAGACTATCATACAGTTTGGGTTTGCAATATATCCCGTTCTTAAGGTTTTTAAGGTTTGTTTCCAACAACTTCCACATTGTAGGTGTTATTTTGCTTATGGAGAAGCAGTTTTCTTCCTATGCAGCATATAACTAAATAATTGATTTGTTGCGTTCTGGTCTTAACATGAAAGTCAATTACTTCTCAGCTCAGCAGAAATTACATATCTTATTGATTTTCTGCATTGCTTATCAGATAACAGCTGAACTAGGCATTTTCTTACCATTCCACATATAATACGTGTATGTATATTTTGCACTTCACACAGCACCATACAAAGTGCATTCAAAAGTAAAGTAAAACCATAGCAGCACATAAAATGCAATGTACAAAAGTACAGTGCAAACAAAGCAGGACAAAACCAATTTATACATTGCATCCAGTAACTATGCAAATAGTCACTACAACTAGAAAAACAGCATTGGCTTAACCTGTAATGCAGGACGAAGGGGGTATACGTGCGCTCCTATGTGTGAATGTGTGCTGTGTGGGGAAAAAAACAAGGAGTGGGTGGGGGTGGGTGGGAAAGAACAGGGGGGGAGGGGAAAAATATGGGGGGGGGACTGGGGGGAGCGGAATGCGGGGGGGTTATGTTGTAGCAGGGGATGGCATGTATAGGTGTGTGCCTGCAGTGTAGGTGGTGTTGGTGTATAATGAAGAGCCAACTGGAAATTGAATCCAACCTGTTTATTGGTGAGACACAGTGCTCCCCAGGTGGTTCCGAGAGTGGGGTTGGGGATCAGTGGTGGGTTGCGTAGTATCCTGGTCAGGGAGTTGGTGGGCCCTTTTAGGGGGCTCCTTTCCGTACGGCCCTTACTTCTGCACGTCCCCTTTGCTGGACTTATGGTCTCAGTCTTAGTGGACCAGGATAGTGATGCTGACAAAGAAAGTCCCGTGCAGTGACAGTAGCGGCGTCCCGCACTGATCGTATAGTACCTACCGGTAGGTTGTAGTCCCTGGTTGGTGCACAGTTGTTGTGTACTCCGGTAGCGGTCCGGTGGTTGCTGGCACCCTGCGAGCCCGCAGGGTGTACCGGATGGGCGCCCATCACTGCTCCGAGGTGGGGGATGATGCGGTGGTCCGCGTATATAGTTCTGTGTCAACTTGCCGTGGGGTTGATGATGAGCTCCAAGGTGGGGTAATGCAGTAGTCTGTGTGGGGGGGTGTTGCCTCCAACGCATTTCAGCCTTAAGCCTTCTTCAAGGAGTTACTGATAGGTTACTGATAGGTAGACACATCCCGGACAGCAGATCCCACCACACACGCACCTACCCCTATTGTACATACAATCAGGTTACCTTATACACATGAGACATAATCAGGGTCTTACAAATGCAACAATACACAACCAGTCACACATCCAGATCAAGCTCCCCCCACCACGACAATAGGACACAACATATCCTATTCCCAGCACTCCACCCCATGGGCAACACATTTTTTAGACCTAGAGGCAGGCCACCTCGCCTGCCAAACAACGACAGAAAATCCAACACCCATGAGGCAAAAAAGAAAACTCAACCAACGAGATGAGGGTGTAGGGGAGGAGATAAACTAAAGGCATCAAAGTCCAAACCAGAGGACACAACACCAACCTCTACAGGCATTTTCAATCTCAGTAAGTACAACCTATCCAAAGATGACACATCACTACTCACGAAAGGTCACAAATATGCACCTCACACACAGTTGAACAAATTTGAGGTATACCTGGATCTTCAACGTTTTGTTAGGAGACTCACCCTCAAATAATATTTCCTATCACAACCGGCCATCGAACAACCCGTAGAGACAGACAAATTCAAACACTCCACACTCAAACCATCTTCCCATTTTTACCCCAGCCACCTCAAGGGACACCTGGTCCATACCTTTGAGACACTAGTTATGGAAGACATTAATAAAATAGCTACACCAACAGGAAAACCATTAAAAACCTCACCCGAAATGAACAAAAGGCATTACAACAACTTCAAGCTAATAACCATCTTGTCATCAAACCAGCGGACAAGGGAGGGGGGTTAGTCATCCTCAACAAAGCAGACTACACCGCAGACTCACAACGAATACTATCGGAAACACAAACATACGAGATGCTTATACAAGACCCAACCAAAACCTACAATAACCAACTACTCACTATCTTACAATCGGGACTTTCAGCAGGGATCTTAACCAAGAAAGAATTCGACTTCATATACAACCCACACCCCGTATTTTACTACCTCCCCAAAATACACAAAAACACCACCAACCCCCCTGGCACACCAATAGTGTCGGGCATCAATTCCATGACCGCAAACCTTTCCAGATACCTAGACCACTTTCTACAACCATACGTCAAAATACAAAAATCATACATACAGGACACAACACAGATACTCCAAATCCTCGACAAGGTAGATTTGCAGGATGACTACTGGCTTCTGACCAGCGACGTCACATCGCTGTACACGGTCATTAACCACGCACAGGACCTGGACAGCATTCAACACTTTCTTAATCAAGACACGACATTAGACCCCTCACAAACCCAATTCATAATCCACGGAATAGACTTTATTCTACAACACAACTACTTCTGGTTCGACAACAACTTCTTCCGACAGGTGAAAGGGACCGCCATGGGAACCAGATTCACCCCCCAGTTATGCCAATCTTTTCATGAGCAGATGGGAGGAATCTCACATCTGGTCAGGGCATAACTGGGGGAAGAATCTTGTCCTATGGACGAGGTATATAGACAACGTGTTTTGCATATGGCAAGGACCACTCAACACCCTCACAGACTTCCAAGCCCACATCAATGACAATGACAGACATCTGAACTTCACAACACAATACAGTAAAACAGACGTCAACTTCCTGGACCTGCATATCTTCATCGACGAACACAAAATACATACCAAGACATTTCACAAACCAGTAGATGTCAACAGTTTCATTCTGTCAGAAAGTGGACATCACCCAAACTGGCTCCAAAACATACCCAACAGCCAATTCAAACGCATCAGACGGAACTGCACTAAACTAACAGACTACTACGAACAAGGGAACCAAATGAAGGAGCAGTTCATAGCCAAAATGTATGATAACAAAACACTTCAAGACACTTTGAACAAAATAGGCAACGAGGGACGCTCACCCCTACTACAATACAAGCCTGACAAAAAACAACACACGGATGATATACCTTTCATAACGCAATACAACAACAGTGCCACTAAGATAAAACAGGTAATCAAGAAACATTGGAACTTACTACTTTAGGACGAAACACTGGCCGCAATACTTCCCACGCACCCAAAGGTACTTTACCGCAAAGCACCAAACATCAAAGACAAATTAGTTCACAACCACATACCTCCGACCTCGCTGACACAAACCACCATAGATCATGAACCCTTGAAGAAAGGCTTCTACCATTGCGGAACATGTACCAACTGCCGAACACTAGGACATAGGAGCACTAAACCAACTACCACATTCTCTTCATCACAAACAGGAAACACTTATAGTATCCGAGAACACATAACATGTAACACCAGTCACGTGATATACATGCTACAATGTCCCTGTAACCGTCAATATATAGGGCGCACTATCAGACCCCTTAAAACAAGAATCGCAGAACACATCAGAGGCATAAAAAACAAGACGGATACCCACAACGTCCCTCTACACTTCCAAGAAATACACGCCAGCAACACAAAAGGCATGACCTTTATAGGCATCAAGGCTCTGAATAAGAACTGGAGAGGAGGCGACATACTAAAGAGACTAAATAAAGAAGAACTAAAGTAGATCTTCACCATGCAAACGTTCGCACCAAAAGGCCTAAACATCGACAATGAAATCAAAACAGTAATAGCCCATTAGACAACCTGCAATGGAAGGCCGCAGACCCTGCAACACACCCACACCTCACTAGTAACCCGAGACCACCCAAGCACTTCACTCCGTAAGAGGTGAACTACTGTGACCCCCATCGCACATATTGCATAAACATTGCACTCACACCACGACACTGCAATAGCGACCCACAGATGCAACCAACACCCCGCCATATCACGAATGTGTGCACCCACCACAATTACACAACCACTCCACACATACCATTTAGTAAGTTATACAACACCCTCACTAACAACACAGACATACACATGACGACAGATCACACAAGGCAGCAATCCCCACACCAACCAACATAAGGCACTTCTAGCACCTAGTCCCTATACTACATGTATTACTACTTTACAACCTGTCCCTCACAACCACCGTTTCCATACAGTTGACACTGAATATCAGTGCTAACACATCACAAGCATTAGACCCCACCACACACGCACCCACCATTAATTTACATCTAATCGGGTTACATACTACACAGATTTTAAGAATTAGAGTCCCCACACACCCACTGCAGATTGGGGGTATCACGCTACTCATCTCACGGTCCCCACATTACGCACCCAGATATCAATTCCTAATACACACAAAAAAATTTCCCCCCCCTCGCAACCACCATGTCCATACAACTGACACTGAACATCAGCCCTGACACATCCCGGACAGCAGATCCCACCACACACGCACCTACCCCTATTGTACATACAATCAGGTTACCTTATACACATGAGACATAATCAGGGTCTCAAAACACACACTGCAGATTGGCGATATCGCGCCACCCACCTCACGGTCCCCATCACGCGCACCCACATATCATGCCTATGACATTTCATATAATTACATTATTACACTATTATATTTATTTATCCCATCTATGTGACTCTTCATGCACATTTAAATTCCCCCAGCAAAGGCGCTCAACGCGGAACACTTGCCGCAGGCAGCACCTCTAAAGGTCCCGGCAATCTAGCGTCACCAGGGAGAACAGCATTGCAACAGGGAATCCCCTCCCTGATAGGCTGCAGTACACCATGTGACGCTCGACGCAGGGGGATGCCTGCGTCTATGCGGCATACGGCATGCCACACCCCCGGACAACCCGGACCACATGACCCAAGGAAGAAGGCAGTTACGCGCACGTGGGAAGTGACGTCTTAGGGCAACCCGACGCTCCCACGACAACGCTCACTGCCCGACAGGCCAGCCATCACCCGGTGGAGCAGAATGTGCGCCCAAACACACACACCATCCGCCTGCAGTTTAACCCTATATCATCACTGATTAGCCAATATAAATGTCAATCACCCACACTGCCCCCTCTTACCTAATACAGCCCATACCTGGTCAACACCTCAGCTCCGATAGACTAGCCAACTCTCTGGTCACGCCCACACACCCACCCGCCACCTATATATTACCCCTCAGTCTACCTATCAGTAACTCCTTGAAGAAGGCTTAAGGCCGAAACGCGTTGGAGGCAACACACCCCCACACAGACTACTGCATTACCCCACCTTGGAGCTCATCATCAACCCCACGGCAAGGTGACACAGAACTATATACGCGGACCACCGCATCATCCCCCACCTCGGAGCAGTGACGGGCGCCCGTCCGGTACACCCTGCGGGCTCGCAGGGTGCCAGCAACCACCGGACCGCTACCGGAGTACATGACAACTGTGCACCAACCAGGGACTACAACCTACCGGTAGGTACTATACGATCAGTGCGGGACGCCGCTACTGTCACTGCACGGGACTTTCTTTGTCAGCATCACTATCCTGGTCCACTAAGACTGAGACCATAGGTCCAGCAAAGGGGGCGTGCAGAAGTAAGGGCCGCACGGAAAGGAGCCCCCTAAAAGGGCCCACCAACTCCCTGACCAGGATACTACGCAACCCGCCACTGATCCCCAACCCCACTCACGGAACCACCTGGGGAGCACTGTGTCTCACCAATAAACAGGTTGGATTCAATTTCCAGTGTCTGGCTCTTCATTATACACCAACACCACCTACACTGCAGCCGGGAGCCCGACGCCCGGCATACCGAACAACGGACAGCCGCAGGGAGGGAGGGTTAGGTTAGGGGCTCCCAGGGGGGACTTAGGGTTAGGCACCCCCTGGGAGGGTAGGGGAAGGGGGGCTTAGAGTTAGGCACCCCCGGGAAGAGCTTATGGTTAGGCACCCCCCCCGGGATGGTTAGGTTTAGGCTGCGGGGACAGGGGGCTTAGGTTTAGGCACTTACAGGCTTACAGGAGGAGTTAGGGTTATGGCACTAGGGGAGGAGGTTAGGGTTAGGCACCCCTTAGGGAGGGTTAGGGGGGGAAAGGGTTAGCGACAGTGTATTTACTTACCTGTCAGGATTTTCACTGCTGCTGGTCTTCCGGCGTCGGGACTTGAACCACATACCGATCCCCTCATATATCATACAGATGAGTAAGTCATTGTGCGGGGACAAAAGCTTGGGTCAGAAGAATAGGTCGGCTTTACTCCCTTTTGAAGTTTTGGAGAGAGGAGGATAGCCTGATAGAGAGAGGGAGTGGGTTCCACTTGGTGGGGAGCAGCATGGGAAACATCCTGGAGACACAGGAGTGACTGTAAATCAGAAATGATGATTATTGTGTAATCACAAACATGAGCATTTATCTCATGAGGTAAGAGGAGTATCTGGTCGCAGGTGGCACAGCTTTTGTGTCTTTCTGGCACGCTGCTTTCTACTTTTCTGCCTCTTGTGTTTACCACTCACCACGCTCATTCATCGCAATGCAGAGCGCAATCATCTGCTGGTATTAGCAGCACATAGACAGGCAGCATGAGTATAAGTGATGCAAGTGAGTAAGGAAAGTCCTCCCTGATATCACCAAACTGCTAATAAATTTAGTAGAGGAGGAAATGCAGCCTATTGGCATCCTTCTATATTCCCTCCTACAATCAATGAATACTGTCATGTCATAGGGTGGGTGAGAGTTTAGGGACGGTACTGCAAATGTAGCCCCAGGCATAATGCCTTGTATTATAAAGCTGTCTGACTCCTTAATTACATTCACATTTTCCATTAGTTTGAAGACTGATAAAAAAAAGGCCACTCTTGTGGGTATTGTATTGTATACATCATTTCCTGAAACTATCCGTCTGTTTCTCCAAAGAGGACAGAGACCACCACTAGATTCTTCGCAAAACAGGCAGGTGACTTGAAAGAAGCAGATTGTATATGGCTGAATAGGGTGTCCCAGGATGTCAGTCACTTATATGATGCCCGCATTCATCCCCGGGGTGCTCTATACATCCAAGTACAGAGTATTTCCGTGGAACAGTCACCCAAAGTTGATGCAGACACATTGTTAACATAGCAGAGTAACATAGATTCCATTTCATGTGTCAGACCAGCAATATGATGTTTAAATTACAAACAGTTGGAGGCATCTAAGGCTATGGTGATTGCGGCAAGTAGAGAGATGGAGGGGGTGCCCTGTCCGAATGGTTTGTCTGAGTGTGTGTAGACCCCCTTCTATCAGTGATGAACAGTGATAGATTAAGGTTTTCATGGGCCTGGAGCTGAAATTTACAAAGGACCCTGCCACATGGGGGTGTGACTAGTGATGTGGTGGGGCATGACTAGTGCTGTGGGGTGTGGTATGCACTGAGGGTGTGGCCTGCATCATGGGCTGTGGCTAGTGCTTCCTTCAATCACCTCAGTTGCACTCCCCAATCTGCTTATATCAGCAGTGTAATGTGAAAGTATACAAACAAACGTAATCACTCCTTGTTAATGTGACAAAAAAAGAAAAATGCCACTTAGTGATCACATGAATTTGAAACCTCCCTACTAAAGAGCATGTGTGTCACTTAGTGATGTCATAAATGTGACATCTCTCTATATAAAAAGGACCTAATCTTATTAATAGCTATACCAAGAAGATATTAGATCTATACCCCATAGTGAGAATGAAAAACAAAGTCACTAAGTGAAGCTTATACATGTATACATATATATATGCACATACATACATTATATATGTGTTGACAAGTATTTTTCTACATTGTGCCAGTCCCTGTACATACTGTATTTACTGTTTGGTTTTGGAAGGCATCGGGGCTTCATATACTGAATTGACTGAATTACACAAGTGGCAGCAGTATGACATACAAGTCGCCACAAAAGGGTGTTTATGATAAACAGGCCCCAAATTGTTAAAATGAAAATGAAGCCTAGTAGGTTACTGGTCATTTTTTCTGTAATACATAGCAGGAAGCATCACAAAGATCAATCTGTGGTATTTCTGACTGGAACTACTGTCTAATATTGAGAGAAAAGGCTCTTTGAAATGCTTCTCTATTCTGAAAAATACTGTCAGCAATACAGTCTAATCCTGCCTCCAAAATGTTTTATTTCTTATAAATTATTCATATTTATGTCTTAATATGGGCACAAGTACATGCTAGATTGGGGAAATAAGGACTTTTTCTCTATATGTTATTATACTGTTTACAGTTTGTACAGGATGAAACTTTCATATACATCAACTACCATACTGTATCTGACCCTTAGGACTAAGCTCAACTGCACACTGAGGGCCTGATTCAGCAAGCAACGCAAGTGAGAGAACGCACGTTGCTAGCCGATGTTTGCGATCTGCGCATGCGTATCCATTGCTTTGCGCGTGCACAAACAGGTTGCTGAGTACTCAGGGAGCCCGCAGAGACCTTTGATGTTGATTGACAGGAAGTGCCGTTTGTGGGTGGTGACTGGGGGGTGGTCAGCCGAACGCAGGCGTGTATAAATTGATCTCAGCGGCACCGCACACAGCCGGGTGCCTCTCTGCATGCAGGAATCTCTCAATTCCTGCGGCAGGGTCAGGTCTACCCTCAGCTTCCACGCAGCTTCAATGGCACTCGATGTTGGCTACGTCTCTGGAGATGCACTGTCTGCAGCCTGCCCTGACCTCAGCTACATACCAGGAGATGCACTGTCTGCCATCTGCCCCAACTTTGGCTACGTCCCAGGAGATGCACTGTCTGCCGCCTGCACCGACTTCGGCTACGTCCTTGGAGATGCACTGTTTTCCACCTGCCCCTACCTCGGCTACGTCCTTGGAGATGCAGTGTCTGCCGTCTGCCCCAACCTTGGCTATGTCCCTGGAGAAGCACTGCCTGCCACCTGCTCCAACGTGGGCTACGTCCCAGGAAATGCACTACACTTTTTAATGAAATATAAACATTGCTCAGTTAATAAAATAAAGTTGCCGCCTGCCTTAACCTTGGCTACATCCCAGGAGATGTACTGTCTTTTGCCTTCCCCGACCTCGGCTACATCCCTGGAGATGCACTGTCTGCCTCTGCCCCGACCTCGGCTACGTCCGTGGAGAATCATTGTCTGCCACCTGCTCCAACATGGGCTATGTCCCAGGAAATGCACTACACTTTTTAATGAAATATAAACATTGCTCAATTAATAAAATAAAGCTTAAAAAATAAAGGTGTCTTGCTTAAATATATGTGGATTTACTATGCATTAGCCCAAAAACAGAAACATTGTGAGAGGGATAAGGGCAAGGCATGGTAGGGCTAAAAGAATCTTTATCCCTAAAAGGTCAACAGAGATGAGTTTAGAAATGGTGTACATTATATGATCTATTGGAAAACATAGAGGGCCTAATTGAGAGGGGCACATAATGTTGATACCGCACACAAACAGCCAATGTTTTAAGTCTGTGCATATAAATTAATTGGGGTTCCCCTCCCAAGGATTAACACAGACCTGGTAACAGGAACTCGGACCCTGATGTGTGACAACATCCTAACTTGATTTAAAAAGTTGCTTTCAGTATCATTTACATAATACATAGATTGGCAAAAATCTATAAAATACCATGCGAGGCATCTGGTCAAATAGGCCATTAAAATATGAATGGTTTGTATTTACCCATCATAGTGCATATACATTTACAGTATATGCACTATGCAATAAAATCATCAATACATGTGGAATATCTGGGGCTGGACATCTGAGGCTGAAGAACCTGAACTCACAGCTCAGTGATCCAGAGGCACAGGGGAGACTGGATTCCTGTCTATGGACAGAGCTGGAGCCTGACCTTCCTGCTCTGCTCATCCAGGGCAGCCCTCTTCCAGCATTGAAGAGGGCTGCCCCGGATGATGCCCACACCATTATGGCTACTCACTATGCAATATATTCACCGATCATGTGATCTGCAACGGATCGCAACATCCATCGTATAGTGTGTACCCCCAAATCTGACCAATTAATTGTTTAATGAATTGGGTGGCCGCATCGTCCAGTCTAATGTGCTGCACATCAGTTGGGAAATGCTATGTATGAAGCGGTGTTGCTATATTAAGCATTTAACGATATATTGCATTATCATATGGTGAATCGTGTAGTGTGTATGGTGATGCAATACAATATATTGACGTGGATTGTTATATCATATTAACCGCGTTGCTGGGTGGTCGCATTGTCAGTTGTGTACCTAGCTTAAGACTCACATCGCGCCTGCCGGTCTCATAACTACATCCCCTAAATAACACATGTTAGGTTTTTAATAGTTGATATCACTAACTGGTGAAAGAAGTGGTCTACAAAAGAGGATGATACTAAAACGCCACAGGCGCTCTTCACATCTTATGGATATAACAGTTGGTATTTGCATTTGGGTGATGCACCCTCTTCATGCTTTTCTGTTGCTGGTTTCCTTGGTACTTTGCAAAGAATACTCACAACTCTTGCAGCAGCTGCATGTATCATTTCAGTAGCCTGACAATTTGTCTGTGAAGACTGAAATCGCTGAATAACTGGATCACACCAAAGGTTTAAGAATTGCATTCAAAGAAAGCTCGGAAGCATTTATATAAGTAGTAGTACTTGTCGCCTCTTATAATTGAACTACTAGTTAAATGTTAAAGTTTATTTGAGTTACTCCTTTCCTGTAGCATATCCACAGAAACTGCTAACGTGTGCGACTGACGAATATATACAATTAAACAGTTTAGTCAGGGAAAGAATGCAGCTGTGCAATAGGGCACTCCTACTGATTCCATGTCAAAGCTGCATTGGATTTATTTAGTGATAGGAGCCGGTATTGAGCTTTTCCAATGTTAAGCTGTTGTCACCCTAGTAGCTAATGCATTATTTTCTTTTGTTCCTCAGATAAGCATTTGTCTAGGCATGTTAAAAATATAAATGTCTTTATAATTAGTATTAATTACCTTTTTCATTCTCCTCTATCCTGCATGAGGCAGGCCATCTATTTCAATACTAGAATACATTCTCAAAGTGCCTCATACTGTAAATTTACAGTAATTTAGGGAAAAAGATAGATAAAATGTTCAATGACTAAAAATACAGTTTCCAAAACACTGGGTGAGCAGCATCCAGATTTCTTTTCTTTTTAGAGGCGCTTAGTTGTGATCTTTTCCATGTTAATTTCCAAAACAAATGTGTGAAATGAGTTTTATTCACCCACAGAATAAATGATTTATTAGCAGTACATCTACAAATTGATTCATTAGGTACGTGGCTGCTCGCCTGCTATCATAAGCTGCAGAGAGGACCTGCCATCGCCAGCAATGGTCTGCCACGGTCCGGATCCTGGACAACTATAAGAAGATGCTGCTGGGAAGGACCAGCCTACTGCTGAGGACTGCTGGGAGATCCGGACGACCCTAAAGGAGGACCCCATTGGCTGATGGCTGCTGGGTGGAGTGCTTGCGGAACAGAAGATCCCGGAGGAGGCGTGTACTGCTGGGACTTGAAGGAAAGAGCCTTCCCAGAAAAAGTTCAACTCTGCTGCCGCCTTGAGAGATTCCCGTCGAGAGGCAGACCCCGCACATGAGATGGACCGTAGTGCTGGCCAGCCGCAGGCAATGAAGGGGACAGCCCCAGAAGAGGAGATCGGATCACCACCCACTACCGGGACTGCTGAGATGCTGGAATGTTACAGCGCTGCTGTCACGGTTAAGGCACAGTGGCTGCTGCTGCAGAGAGCCGAGCTTACCCCGGGTTGTGGAGCAGCACTCAGAAGACTGCAGAAAGGTGAGTATAAACTAAATATGGGTGCAGGGTGTGCGGTGTGGGCCCCCCTGGACCCAGGGGCCCGTGTGCACCGCACACCCTGCACCCATTATAGATACGCCCCTGGCTAGAACAAGTACATGCTGATGATGACTTTCTGATTGTGAAATCATCTGCAAAGTTTTGCTTACAGGTACACATATTATATTTTAGTGTGCATGATTTAGCAATTTTTGTTTTGCAGATGAAGAGTTCTACCTGCTGTATTAGAGATTTTTTTTTTTACATTTTATTCCAAGTTGACAGTGAATGTGTATATTGCAAGCAAAACAATTAAAAATGCTTGCCGACATTCTGGCTGCCACCTCGGGGGTCAGCATAGTGGGGTGGACGTGGTCCTCCATAAGGGGGCATGGTGGGGATGGCCTGCTTTATTAGGGGTGGAGCGAGGGCCGCACATACACATCATAATGGCAACGCCCCCGCTACACAATGCCGAGATTACCGGCATTGTGGAGCAGGGGGTGGGGCCACAATGAAGTGATTCAACGCAAATCGCATCATTGGGTCCTCCGCTGCTGGGTGTTTGAGTTATGTTGTGGGGGGGAGGGGGGTCCGGTAATGGTGGAGGTGGGGTCCGGGGTAGGCGGCTGGCCAGGAGACTTGTCCACCTTTCCGGATGGCTGGGAGTGCCACCCGGTAGGCAAGTATGCAATTATAACATGGTTGTAAGTGAATGTGACGTACATGTATGTCTGACGTACATCTCAGCATATGGGTTTAAATAAGCTATTTTTCTGTGCAGTTTTTTTTTATTTAACATACAGCCATGGCCAAAAGTTTTGAGAATGACACAAGTATTGGTTTTCACAAAGTTTGCTGCTTCAGTTGTCGAAACTGGATAATTGGCTGAGACAAGATCAGTTTAAAATTGGATTGCAGCGACGCCATCTTGCGACTGGCCGCAAGACGCCATCTTGGAAATGAGATCGTAAGACGCCATTTTGCGAATGGCCGCCTAAGCGCCATTTTAGATAAACTCACACTTTAGTACATGTGTCGATATTACTATTAGCATCATGCGATTGCATCTGTGACCATCGCCATAAGTTACGGCAATTCATCAAAAGCCCATTTCATGACTTTACGTAGTTTGGGTGCTCTGGATAAAGTGTGTGTATTATTATAATTCCCCTAAAGGATATATTTCAGAAATGGCTGTACAGTATGTCAAAATTGGATTGCATTAGCTAAACAGAGCAAATGGACACGTGACAACTAGCCTGTGAAGACAAGCTTCATGGACATAACGTCTGCTTTCACTCCAGGTGGCCCTGCTCGAATACAGCAAGAGGGTCGTTTGTAGCACCTTACATTAGCAAGCTTCCTACAATAAAATACCTTCAAAGCCAGGAGTGTTATCTGAGGTTTGGGTCTTGTAGCTGTGCTAAGTTGCATCCACACAGGCCCTGGGAGAACAAAAACCAGTATTTTGGAGCCTGAAAAGGGTGGGGGCTGCTGGGGCTTGAGCAAGTCATGGAACTATAATGCTCAGCATTCCACACTGCTAGGTGTTCTCATACACACATTAATACGCACAATTGCGCTGTTAACTGGTCGCATATTAGTGAATGCATAAGACCCTGTATGAAAACGCTGAATATTAGCTCCATGCACACGCATCTGCCCCAAGTTAACTAGCGTCTTTACATCAAACCCCACATACTCACACATTACATATTCACAAACAAGGTTCCATAAGCTTTAAGATATAAGATTCGAGTATGCACATTTATTATCATTGCTAGGAAATAAAGGTTATTTCGTAACTAAGGTTTAATACGTGATAAGTAAGCCATGTTTGGTATTGTACTGATACGTACTCTCTCAACAGTATTCCGGTAATATCGATGGAGAGATCGCAACATGCATTCTCAACTTATGGACCGCAGAGACTTCAAGCAACAAAATGTACATTATATGAACAACTGTTAGGATTTGCATGAGGCGGGAAACCAGAGACCACCAGTTGTTAGAGGCTGGATTATGTCTATTTGAACCAACCTGTTAAATGCCTTGTAACATATGCCCTCTCCTTTAGGACCAATGGTATTAGCAACAAACTTCTCTTTTGTGTTGTTTATTTCTGGGGGGTATAAATATGTGTGCTCTGACCCTGGGTTCCTAGGCTTCATGCTGAATGCTGATTGACGAGGGTTTTTTTGCTGATGCCTAACATCTGGACCAGAGAGCGCTGCGTATGTATAATTGTACTTGGGTCTGTATAATCTCTTTGCGCTAAGATTATATGAGGATCATAGCGTGTAACTGCTGTACTTTTACTTGAATAATACTTTGTGCTTTGGAACCACAGGTTCTAGGTCTGGAGTCTTTATTTACTGTATGACTGCGTACGCAAATTAGTGTTATCCTGAGAGGTTTATAGGAAGGATATTAGAAGGTATAGGCAGGGGTATTTATAAGGTTCAAAGACAGAATCATTAGTTTGGAGCTCATAGTGAAGTCACTTACCCACTCACACGGCACTTATGGTTATCGATTTCTCACCAAAGGGTGGAGTGGCCACATGCAGGGTTTACCTGCAACCGCTTGGTGCTGAGAGATCGCTACCCATTTTCGTGTGAGCCAGGGACGCTGACTAGAATCCAGGGACAAGAGAGGAAAAAGTTTGTTGATAGAACCTAACATTTAAAGGGGTGCCGCAGTATTGAACACGTGGCTGACTCGCAGTTTTGCGCACAGTAAAGACGCACTTTTGTGTACGCAGCTAAAGGTTGTCATACAGTTGTGTGGTAGTCGCATCATTGTGTATGCGACTGGTCGCACAATAGCGTATACGTACATCCGGTCATGCTGCCACGTGTTTAAATAAAGCCGTTGAGGTTTACATTCTTTTCAATTGTTGTCAATATCTGGGTTAACGTGTATTTTTCTGCGCAGGAATAAAGTGTGTAACAGTGAGTATTTGTTGGTAGGGATAACTTGTTCCCTAAAGTTAGAGATACTGTATGACCTTTAAGGGCTAAGTGCTAGCCGCTCGGTAAGCAGCTTACCGTTCTATACACAGTAGCAGGTGTACATGTTGTCTTTGTTGTAGAGAGGTGCGTGGAAGTAGCCGACTTAAACTTCCATAGGTGTGAAAGTTGCCTTCTTAAATCTTATCCGGGTGGGTGGAGTAGCCTTCTTCAAATCTTCACAGGTGTGTGGGCGCTGCCATTAAATCGTCCACAGGTAAGTGAAAGTATCTTGACTGTCTTTCACCAGTTTAAATCTTTATTGAAAAACATAGGAGTTGTCTCAGAATGGGAGCCATGCAAACAATAGAGATGTTAGACAATGATGTGCTGCTATGGAAGCGCCGTTTGGATCGGCCCGTCGTATTATGCATACTAAGTACGCTACTTATGCAATAAGGTATTGTGATGTATGGTTTAAAATGACGATGAAGAGTGTTGGACCGTTTCCCAGAATTGGTAGTTTTGATAAAAATGTGTTAGACAATGTCCGGGATCACATTAGTCTGATGCGCTCCTGAGAGAAAAATGTCAAATATTATGAATGTTTAAAGTTGTGGCAGCATGAAGGGGATGCATGGCTTAGAAATGCGCAAGCGCCGCAAACTAGCGTTGCGAACGCATTGCCAGAGAATACATCCGCGACGCTGAATTGCAGTGCGGACGAGCCGCAAAATGGTGCGCACGTGCAGCAAGGTAGCATTGCGGAAGGTATTGCCAGCAGTTCACGCGCACCACTCCCACCTTATGTGGATGGAGGTGTAAGTACAGTTATCAAAAATACCCATAAAATTGTAACAAGCAATTTGTACCCTCTCTTAAGCAACTATAAAGAAAATGTTCATGATGTGGATGATGAGCCTATTGTAATGTTTGCCATTTCCCATGCTGTACAGATGATAGATGCTGCATCACAACAATCACGAGTGGTGCCGTCGTCTCCATCAGTAACAGTAAGGGAAGTGCTAACACCCTCTGCACCCGTAGAGGAAGTTGTTAATACCATACGTAGTAGCAACAGATTAAACCCCCAGCCAGGTAACAAGGCCAAAGGTAGCAGCGCTACTGGTCTGCATCCCATTCGGACAATAACTGTTCCGAATGGAAATGCAGATGCGAATGTTCTAGTGCCCACGAGGGAAGTGGTAATGCATTGTCCATGGACAAGAGCAGAACTAAATTCCATCATAAATGATTTCCCCGATCCCAAAAAGGAACTAGCCAAATGTCAGAGATTTTTGAGGAATTTGGGTAGTTCTCATGAGCCAACTAATAAAGATTGGCGTGTGGTGTTAAGGGCCTGTCTACCACGCAATACCAACGTGACAAAATTTGTAACGGATTGTTTATTGGATGGTGACGTTCTCTTAACAGACCAAGTAAACCAAGATAATATTACCCGGGTTCAGACCTCACAGCCTGGCTGAAGGGGAGTCACAATAGATACCCTCATAGAATCTGCCATAGAACATGATAAAAACATCTCAAAAAGAGAGAGACCTAGAGCAAAAAACTAATGGCTGTCAGTATCTAAGCTCTGGAAGGAATGACTGTAACATCACAGCCAGTAGACACACCTGCACTATACACACACTTGCACCTGAACAGTTACACGTCCTCACCAATCCCACACCACAGCAAACACATCCTTTCCCCACATATCATACACAACCACAGGTCCCATGCTACCCACAAATTTCATACCTCCCACCATACCCTTATCCTCCATATTCCTACCCATACCCACCATCTTTCCCTCTTGCTCAACTCCCACAACAATCCTTTCATCCACCCCGTTCAAAAAGATGTTTTAACTGTCACCAAGTGGGACACATAAGTAAGTACTGCAAAGTGAAGAACACCACACATAGGCAACCCCACTATCTTCTCTCAGGCCTTATATGACTGTTAACAATCTTTTCAACCTGCCAATGGATCTGTTCTAATGTAAAATGTGGAACGATTTATTGTTGTATTTAGGTCATGTTTAAATGATATTTAACTGTTGTGCTTTATCTCTCACACACAGGACACAAGGTTGCTAAGGATAAACGGCAGCCATGCCAGGCTAAGGTCAAATACTCGGAATACTATCCAACCCAGGGGCCCAGGCATTATTTAGAGCAGTAGCTATTAATAACAAGATTTAATTGCAGGAACCTGTATGCAGATACTATATCCCTAGAATTATTCAAAGTGATAGGAGGACTCATTTTACAGGTGACGTTTCCCAGAACATGTGTAAGGTGATGGGTAATAAAACCAAGATCGTTCCAGACTGTCATTTCTTTTATCTTTCCCCCCTTTGAGATACGAAGATGAATAAGAATAACAGAAATTGAAAGTGTTATTAACTAACATTTCTAATGCAAACTGTCATGATGTCAAACCTGGGGAATTTGTTATGATCCGAATTTTTTTAGCTCAGGTCGTTTGACTGATTGGTGGAAAGGTCCGTATCTGAAGTACCACATCCTCAAAGGGTGGCCAGGGAAGATACGTGGGTCCATTCCACTCACTATAGGGAGGTTAACCAACCGGTGGAGATACAAGGCGGAGGCGAGGCCGATAACGTGGACCTGTCAATTGCGAGCTTGTGCTGGAAGGATTAAAAAGGTGACGGTGAGATACCTGAGCTAAAGAAATGTGTAGATCAGTGCTCCCAGCTGTGGTCATCCTAGTTCTTTCTTCCAGAGTTTTTGTGATGATCTGTTTGGAGATACCCAGTTTCTGTGATGGAGGACTGATAGAGGAGATGGGAGCTGATGGAGTGGAGTCAGAAGGAGTGCAATGCCAATCAGGGGAGTGTCTGACCAGTCTTAGTACTGTTATTGTTAAGAGAGCTGTTATTCCGGATATGGGGTCCGGTGTGGAGATTTATCGTCTGAAGATTCCTGTATTTGTGAGCTTTGTGGGTCCCTAGTTGATGAGAATTGTATCCAACGGTGTCAGCCTAAATATAACCCGTACTGGGGTGGGTATCCTTTAGAGGATTATCTTAGCATGGTAGGCAAAGTGTTAAATCAAACTGATTGCTGGGTGTGTTCACATGTGCCACAGGGACAGCATAATGTATGGTTGGTGCCATTTCCGCTGAATATCACGGAAATTTTAGAATTACAGAAAGGGAAAACATTGGATAGAAAATTCCTCTCATCCAAACCACCTCATTTCAAACTCTATCAATTCCAAGTAGATAGATCACTTTTGTGTTTAAACATAACCAACCCCAATAAACCCGGGAGTTGGGAAGTGACAGGGAATAATCAGATAATGACCTTCTCACAAAGAGCTGATAATGAGTCCATAAACCATGATCTGTTATGCTCAATTAAATCTAGTGGGAGACATTTTAGGTACCGGTATACATTGAGTTCCACCAAAGAAATTATTGGTAAGGTGCCAGATGGTTATTGTGCTAAAATAATACAGCCAGAAACTTGTATGTACCAGATGGAATACCCAGAAATAGGATTGTTTGCAAGGGAAATGTGCTTAATGATAATGATGCATACCATTCCTTATGTTCTCCCTGATAATGTATATTTTATATGTGGAAGAAAAGCCTATAAGTGGCTCTCCCCGAGTTCCGAAGGTTTGTGTTACCTGGGAAGAGTAGTCCTAGAAGTTATGACCCTCACACATGTTGAAATGCTTGGTATACATAAAAACACACCGTCACCATATCTTCACACACGATATGAACACAGAGGCAAACAAAATATGATACCTGGTGATGTGCACAAAGCCACTCAGTTAATTAGTGAGACAACTGGCTTTCAAGTTTTAGTCGGATTCTTAGTCGCATTGAATCCCACCAGGATCGCTCGGGGTACATTAAACTTTAGATATATTCAGGAACTTGCTAAATTGATAGATAATATCACCGAGATGTACGATGACACATTCAGGTATACAGGGAGAGAATTGCAAGTGTACAAGAAAGAACTGGTGCAACACAGGCTAGTGTTAAATTATTTAACTGCTGTTACTGGAGGGTATTGCGTAATGTTGGCCACCCAATTTGGAGTAAAATGTTGCACCTATGTCACCAATGATACCAGCGACCCTAAGGAAGTGATAGACCGGAAGATGGATGAAATTCTGCAGCTAAAATGGGAATTTCGTAAGAACCATAATGCTTCAGTGGCTGAAGTAGGGGAGAAGATAGAAGGATGGGTTTCATGGCTGAACCCAGTGAAATGGTTCTCAGGTCTAGGGGAATGGGTCTAGGAAGTGATCGCCAGCATCGGCAAATTCTTAATCCTTATACTGATTGTCATCTTAATAATTGGCATATGTGTCCGGTGTGTTCCTATTGTGTTGAAGTGTGGAAAATGTAAAAATAGAGTAAAACGAAAGAACGAAATTATGATGGTGGTCAGTATGAATACTGAGGTAAATACAGAACTGCATTACAACCCTGAACTAGGAAATACCATCATGTAATGTATTATATTTAGACATGCATAGAATGTATTATTGAAATGTTATTTTAAAACACCTCAGATAATGTAAAGTCTCAAATTTCCCCTTCAAGACTGCCTTTATAGGACTGGTGTATCCCCACACCTTTCACATGATCTTCCAAGATCCGCGGTGTGCGTATAATAGTAGTTTTATGTCCCCACTCAGAGACACATTATTGATGGATTAAGAACCACCTTGTGCCATCCCATAATAACACTAAATAGTATATAAATGTAAGCCTAAATTATATTTTAAAATCAGATTGTGATAGCATGTTGTTCGCTATCAAAGGGTGGACTGTCAAAGCTGGATAATTGGCTGAGACAAGATCAGTTTAAAATTGGATCGCAGCGACGCCATCTTGCGACTGGCCGCAAGACGCCATCTTGGAAATGAGATCGTAAGACGCCATTTTGCGAATGGCCGCCTAAGCGCCATTTTAGATAAACTCACACTTTAGTACATGTGGCGATATTACTATTAGCATCATGCGATTGCATCTGTGACCATCGCCATAAGTTACGGCAATTCATCAAAAGCCCATTTCATGACTTTACGTAGTTTGGGTGCTCTGGATAAAGTGTGTGTATTATTATAATTCCCCTAAAGGATATATTTCAGAAATGGCTTTACAGTATATCAAAATTGGATTGTATTAGCTAAACAGAGCAAATGGCCACGTGACAACTAGCCTGTGAAGACAAGCTTCATGGACATAACGTCTGCTTTCACTCCAGGTGGCCCTGCTCGAATACAGCAAGAGGGTCGTTTGTAGCACCTTACATTAGCAAGCTTCCTACAATAAAATACATTCAAAGCCAACAGTGTTATCTGAGGTTTGGGTCTTGTAGCTGTGCTAAGTTGCATCCACACAGGCCCTGGGAGAACAAAGACCAGTATATTGGAGCCTGAAAAGGGTGGGGGCTGCTGGGGCATAAGCAAGTCATGGAACTATAATGCTCAGCATTCCACACTGCTAGGTGTTCTCATACACACATTAATATGCACAATTGCGCTGTTAACTGGTCGCATATTAGCGAATGCATAAGACCCTGTATGAAATCGCTGAATATTAGCTCCATGCACACACATCTGCCCCAAGTTAACTAGTGTCTTTACATCAAACCCCACATACTCACACATTACATATTCACATACAAGGTTGCATAATTTTTAAGGTATAAGATTCGAGTATGCACATTTATTATCACTGCTAGGAAATAAAGGTTATTTCGTAACTAAGGTTTTATACGTGATAAGTAAGCCATGTTTGGTATTGTACTGATGCGTACTCTCTCAACAGTATTCCGGTAATATCGATGGAGAGATCGCAACATGCATTCTCAACTTATGGACCGCAGAGACTTCAAGCAACAAAATGTACATTATATGAACAACTGTTAGGATTTGCATGAGGCGGGAAACCAGAGACCACCAGTTGTTAGAGGCTGGATTATGTCTATTTGAACCAACCTGTTAAATGCCTTGTAACATATGCCCTCTCCTTTAGGACCAATGGTATTAGCAACAAACTTCTCTTTTGTGTTGTTTATTTCTGGGGGGTATAAATATGTGTGCTCTGACCCTGGGTTCCTAGTCTTCGTGCTGAATGCTGATTGACGAGGGGTTTCTTGCTGATGCCTAACATCTGGACCAGAGAGCGCTGCGTATGTATAATTGTACTTGGGTCTGTATAATCTCTTTGCGCTATTATATGAGGATCATAGCGTGTAACTGCTGTATTTTTACTTGATTAATACTTTGTGCTTTGGAACCACAGGTTCTAGGTCTGGAGTCTTTATTTACTGTATGACTGCATACACAAATTAGTGTCATCCTTAGAGGTTTATAGGAAGGATATTAGAAGGTATAGGCATGGGTATATATAAGGTTCAAAGACAGAATCATTACAGTGTTTTTAGACCTTTTTGTCAGATGTTACTATAAGTGTCAAAGGCTTTTATTGACAATTACATTAAGTTTATGAAAAAAGCCAATATTTGCAGTGTTGACCTTTCTTTTTCAAGACCTCTGCAATTCACCCTGACATGCTGTCAATCAACTTCTGGGCCACATACTAACTGATGGCCGCCCATTCTTGCCTAATCAATGCTTGGAGTTTTTTCAGAATTTGTGGGTTTTTGTTTGTCCACCCGCCTTTTGAGGATTGACCACAAGTTCTCAATGGGATTAAGGTCTGGGGAGTTTCCTGGTCATGGACCAAAAATTTTGATGTTTTGTTCCCCTAGCCACTTAGTTATCACTTTTGCCTTATGGCAAGGTGCTCTATCATGCTGGGAAAGGCATTGATCATCACCAAACTGTGCTTGGATGGTTAGGAGAAGTTGCTCTTGGAGGATGTTTTGGTACCATTCTTTATTCATGGCTGTGTTCTTAGGCAAAATTGTGATTGATCCCACTCCCTTGGCTGAGAAGCAACCCCACACATGAATGGTCTCAGGATGCTTTACTGTTGGCATGGCACAGGACTGATAGTAGCACTCACCTTTCCTTCTCCAGACAAGCATTTTTTCAGATACCCCAAACAATCTGAAAGGGGATTCGTCAGAGAAAATAACTTTACCCCAGTCCTCAGTAGTCCAATCCCTGAACCTTTTGCAGAATATCAGTCTGTCCCTGGTGTTTTTCCTGGAGAGAAGTGGCTACTTTTCTGCCCTTCTTGACATCAGGCCATCCTCCAAATGTCTTCACCTCACTGTCCGTGAAGATGCACTCACTCCTGCCTTCTGCCATTCCTGAGCAAGCTCTGTAATGGTGGTGCCCCGATCCCGCAGCTGAATCAACTTTAGGAGAAGGTCCGGGGGCTTGCTGGACGTTCTTGGGCCCTCTAAAGCCTTCTTCACAATTATTGAACCTCTCTCCTTGAAGTTCTTGATGATCCGATAAATGGTTGATTTAGGTGCAATTTTACTAGCAGCAATATTGCCTGTGAAGCTCTTTTGTGGAAAGCAATGATGACTGCACATGTTTCCTTGCAGGTAACCATGGTTAACAGAGGAAGAACAATTATTTCAAGCTCCATCCTCTTTTTAAAGCTTCCAGTCTGTTATTCTAACTTAATCAGCATGACAGAGTAATCTCCAGGCTTGTCCTCGTCAACACTCTGTTAATGAGAGAATCACCGGCATGATGTCAGCTGATCCTTTTGTGGCAGGGCTGAAATGTAGTGGAAATTTTGCTATTGGGATTAAGGGCCTGATTCAGCAAGGAATGCAAAGGAAAGAACACACGCACTTGGCCGATGTTTTTGCTCTGCGCATGCATCGCACTGCGCGTGTGTGAACTAGCCAGTGCAATCGGATTATGGTACACAGACTACACGCAGTGTGCGCGAAGATCCTTTCGATATTGATTCACAGGAAGTGCCGTTTGTGGGTGGTGACGGGGGGTGGTTAGTCGAACGCAGGTATTATAACACCTTTATAGGGGTGTGCATAATTAAGGCTGTGCGGCAGCCATACCGTAAGCTGTACACAGGAATTCGGCCAAAATCTTGTGGCAGGTCAGGTCAACCACTGTTGTGCGTATGAGTCCGATGGTTCTCGATGTTACCGATGTTTATGCTATCTTGCATACTGATCAGGCTGTGAGTAAAGGGAGATGGGCAGCTTAATATGAGGCTGGGCATCTGCAACTTGTGCTGCTGTCGCCGTGCGTATACATTGATTAGCATATTCTCACAGCGGTCGGGTCTGTGCGTCTGCTAGCATGCGTTCCTTGCTGAATTAGGCCCTAAGTTCATTGTCATGGTAAAGAGGGACTTTGCAATTAATTGCAATTCATCTGATCACTCTTCATGACATTTTGGAGTATATGCAAATTGCCAAAATAAACACTGAAGCAGCAGACTTTGTGATACCAATACTTGTGTCATTCTCAAAACTTTTGGCCATGGCTGTACATAAACCCCAGTGTTCGTCCAACTCAATATAAGGCCCTTTTTTTTTCTCTGTTTTTTTAGCACATCTATATGGTGAATTATATATTTGAAATAAGATTTTCTGCACTAAATTATGAAAGGCTGATTTCTCACTAGGGGGATTATTTATCAAATTAATTATGTCCTTTAAAACATGTGGAAGTGGATGTTTCTAAACTAAACTAAAGCAGAATTAAGTATCACTGCTAGTTAAGAAAATCCCAACATCTTGTACTTTACAAAACAACAGCTCCGAAAAGCTAACACTATCTGAAGATGACAATAGACCACTTACCTCTACGAGTATATCTCCTTTGTTTTGTGAGAGTTCCGAGGACAGTGACGGATATTTACTGGCCTGTGGTGGCCAATCTGAGTAACCTTAGGGTTACTCATCTCTGAATCAGGCCCTTAGTACAGTTTCAGCTACTTAGTACACTATTAGAGAATTAAGATGCAAAATTCTTGAAAACACAGGAATTGTTGCCCATGGTAAAGAGTCTAAGTCACTCCTGGCATCTCACGCCATATGACACGAAAATGATAGATGTATGAGGACATATCTGTAATTTTAATGACAATTTTGCACTTTGTAGACATTCACATTTCAGGTATCCTACAGATGTGCCCTCCTACATCTACCCTCAATACACCGCACAGTTGTACATGCCTGGCGTGAGTGAGCCGCCAGGTCCCATGCCACACTGCTAGCATCGGGCGTCTTTTTCTTTTTGCCCGAAAATGCATCTACGTAGCAATGTGATACGACTAGAAAGTACCAGGAAACTGTGCTGATCAATTTGATATGCAACAGTTGTATATCTGTGTGCGACTGGACCTGAAAACGGAACTTGGAGTGGAAAATTGCCACTGCCGCTTTATCGTAGCACTTCCTAAGCTGATTCTGAGACTCAGTCGCACACAGATATACAGGTGTTTTTCGGAAAAAAAAGCAAAAAAGACGGTTGGCACTAGCAGAGTCTCACAGGACTTGGCGCGCCGTGTGTGGCTGTTTGGTGCAACTGAAGCAATGATGTGCAAGTACACATCTGTGCCACAAAAGTTAGTACGCACTAGTTTAATGGTTAGATAGATAATATGCGTGCTACATCAAAAGCATTTGCAAGCAGTTGGGTATTACGATATATTAACTATGCCTGCTTTATAAAAAATAAAATAAAATGAAACTTCACAGACTTAAGCTGGGTACACACCTTACAGATATATCTGCAGCTCGAGTGATCTGCAGATGATGGTTGTTCATACACACTGAACAACCGTCATCTGGCAGCGGGTCCCACTGGCCGGGGGGCAGGGGGGTGTCGCGCCCCCCTCCCCGCGGCCTCTGCTGCAAGTGACTGCACATACACACAGAACAATGCTCCAATATCCCTGCAGATATATTGAGCATCAGCTGTGCAGCACACCCGACGCAGTGTGTCTGTGAACAACGTTGTTCACAGACCTATCTCTGGTACACACTGGCCGACGCACACAAGATATATTGTCCGATCAAATGATGTCAAATGATCGGCCAATATATCTGCCAGTGTGTACCCAGCTTCAGTTATTATTATTATTATTTAATTTTATGGCGCCACAAGTGTTCCACAGCGCCTTACAAAGTACATAAACAAATAAGTAACCAGCGACTTACAATACAATACAATGCAGGACAAGGACATGGATCATAAACATAGTTATATATTAGCAATCTTTACACCCACATAAGCACCCAAGTGTTAGCTGCTCTAGTGGGGAGTAAGAGATAAATGAAAATACAGTAGGGAGAAGCACAAGAGGGTAGAGGGCCCTGCTCGAAAGAGCTTACATTCTAAAAGGGAGGGGCAGACAACCAGGAGTGACACAGATGGGGTAGGAGGGGAGAAAGGAAGATGTAGCAGCAAGTTAGGATGAGAGCTGGAAGGCTTTAATGAAGTAGTGGGTCTTAAGAGCTCGTTTGAATGATTGTAGAGAGGTTCAGAGTCTGATGAGGAGAGAGGAAGTTCCAAAGGTGGGGAGCAGCGCGGGCAAAATCTTGGAAGCGGGAGTGCGAGGAAGTTGTTGTATAAGCTCAGTCTCCGTTTGTTCAGCATGGTGTACACTGTACAGTATAACATCCGTCTGTTTCTGTGTTTGGAAAGCCTCATTGGAAATCACTGACCTGGATATGAGATGAAGACACAGGAATAAAAGTGACTTTTATCACCTAGCTCAGCGTGTACTTTGTGTTTAAAAGAAAATTAGCACAATGGAGGATCAGCGGGTGTATATTTTGTTCTGAATCTAGCAAATACAAACTAATTATGTTATATATGCGATTTGTAGTCCAGTGCTAATTCCATGTTTGATTCAAAATTGCTCACACAATAGGGTATGTAAGAGTCAAACTGGGGACACTAAACTCTCTCTCACCACTGTTACTGTAACCTTTCGATACATTTCCTATGTTTATTCTAGGTTGTCATTTATAAACATTGTACATTTTTGTTTTTTATATTTACAGATGTGACCAAATACATCTTACTTGTGCGTTAAAAAGCTCTTCTAGTCGCGCCATGCCGTGGTGTGACTCGGTAACGCCGAGCGTCTATTCACCTTCAAAAGAGATGCAAATTGGATGTACAAGCAGCTACGTTACAGTGTCAGTGGCTGTGACACTGTAACGCAGCATTTTCTCATGCAGATACACCCACAGTCGCACACAGAATATAGGCATAAAGTTTTAATCAGCAGAAGCTGTTTGTGCATTCTATTAGCATCGCTTTACGATAAGACACATTTGAAGGTAAAAAGTTACATGAAAAAATACTTGGCGCCACTGAGTCACATGGCACTCGCGCGTTATGTTTAACGAGACTTGTAGCGCATGGAGGTAAGATGTATGTGGACACATCTGTATTTGCTGGTGGCAGGCAAGTGTGGGTAGAAAATGAGCAGTTACTTATATAGCGCCAGCATATTATGTTTCACTTTTCAATTGGGAATGGATTAATGTATAAGAAATAAGGGGATCAGAAAAAGAGAAGGGTGGGCTCAGACTTTTGGATAATCCATGAATGCTTGAGCCTAATGCTGGGTACACACTTGTCGATATATCGCTCATGCAGCGAACAATATACAGTATTGCGAGTGCATCGGTGGGTATGTACACATGATATGTCTGTGAACGATGTTGCTCGCATACATATTAGATTGGCCCTGCAGCACAGTCGATGTTGATATATCTGAAAGATATATTGGTGCATCTGCATGTGTGTATATGCGACCTGCCAACCACACTTACACTTGCTGCAAAGACATCACAACAGGGTGGGCAAACTTAAATGCCTGCCCAATTGTGATGAGGCATATTGGTGTGGCCGATTGGTAAGTGTGTATAGCCCTGCCGCTCAGATGGCACATCAGTCTGCTGACCCGTTGTGATAGCGTGTAGCCAGCATAAGGTGGAAATACTGCAGGGACAGTAGGCATACTTCCATCATCTGTTTTCCCTTGTTTTCTTATGTCCTGCCTAGTGATTAATATTCCACTGTCATTTTTTTTAAAATAATTCTTTTGTTACTTATTTTAAATGTATGACTTCTTCTAATGGCAGAATAATGTAAACTAGTGATTGTAAGTCAAGTGGGAGTCTGGAATAAGGAAATACAGGTAAAAACAATAAAGCATAGGGAACAAACAGAGATGACAGCAGGAGACATGGGACCTCACTCAGAGGCGGTCGCACGGAGCGATTTGTCGTAGCGAGCGATGTTTTTTTCAACTGCGCATGCGTGTACATGGCAGTGCGCGTGCGCAAGCCTGTCTTCCAGACTGCAATCCTCTTGCTCGCTAGTCACTACGAGGTCGTAGCTGTGATTGACATTTCGTGCCGTTTGTGGGTGGTTACAGGGGAAGGTGCTTGTGAACGGGGGTGTGGTGGTGCGCACGCAGGCGTGGTTGACCTTAAAAAGGGCATTTTAAGGGCGTGCATATATTACTGAGCGAGTCATCACACACGTCATCTCGTTGCAATAGCGACGCTACTGCTCGCAGAGCTAAGGGTAGCCCAGGGTCTACCTTAAGCTTTGCGAGTGCTGGCAATGGTTTCTGCCTCAACCGATGTTTGTAACAATGTTACAGGTGTTAATCGTGCTGACGTAGGTTGCCGCCTGCGACCGACTCTGAATTAAGCCATAGAGATAGGGGTGTGCTTTCATTGTTGTGGGTGTTTCCGCGCTTATGATGTGCGTTTTGCATATTCTCGATCACTTTGGGTGCGACCTATCGCTCCCGAGCGACCGCCTCTGAATGAGGTCCATGGTGTGGAGTTTAGATGGGATGTAGTCGGCATCCTGACGATCAGAATCCTGGCGCTGAAATCCCGACAGCAGTCTGAATTCTGGCTCCAGAATCCCGACCGCTGACATCCCGACGGTGAGTATTAGAGTTAGGTTTGGGGTTAGGTTTAGGCACTAGGGGGAGGGTTAGGCTGCTGGAGGGTAGGGTTAGGCTGCAGGGGGTTTAGGGTTTGGCTTTGGGAGGGGTGGGTTAGGGTTGTAGGGAGGATAAGGGTTATAACACTTACAAAATTCTGTCTGGATTCTGACTCTCGGGGTGCCCCTCTCAGTTTTCTGATCATTATCCTGACCGCCAGGATCCCGTACCCAACCCTTTCAGAGATGCCCCCAAAATAGAAGCAGCAGGAGATAATTTTAAAATTGATGTGATCCTCTGGATTTTGGGTGTTGGGCCTTAACTCATATTTTGTGAAACAATGGCACCATGCTGTAATATAGTAAGATAGATTTGTTTATCTCACATAATATAATATAGTAGTTACAACATGATTAAATTGTTATCTATTTGAAGAACACTGTGAAAATGTATAGTGAAAAATAAACAACACAGGTTTCTACAATGTTTGATCTTTCATTAGTATGGTGTCTCGGATGCCCTGTGTACCATGTTCTCCAGCGCTGCTGGCCTGAGAAGTTCCATCAAATTGACAAATGGCTTCTAGATCAATGTCAATTATTAATAAACACGAAAGAGGAAAGGTTAGGTCCTTTAGATTGTACTCTATGCCATTCCCCAAAGACCAGACTTGCTTGCTTGTTTGTGTTTTTGATATGTGAATAATGCAATAATAAATAACTTTCCTTGCAAATGTATATTAGTAAGTCTCACTGGGTGATTTGTGTAACAGCAAGCAATGGAAAGTGAAAGAGCATACGAGACCACTTTGTCTTGTTCTGAAATATTCTATTTCAATGTACTGTATTTAGATAACTTTATTCCCAATGTAATAATTGTGGTATAAATGCGACCCTGTTACATATAAGTATTTACTAATCACTAATGTATTTTCTAACTTAACATGGATGTGATAGAATAGTTTTTCTTTATTTCTAAAATTCACCAAATCTACACATTGGAAATTACATGGTGTTTTTTTTTTATTATAATGAAATATAATGGACCCCAAACCATCCCTAGCTTTAATTATTGGTTGAGTACATTCTGTAGCACAATGTATCAGAAAGGTGCCTTTTGGTATGAGATCTCCATTTTCAGGAAGCCTGGAACATGCATTCCCCTGCCTGGCAAACTCAATCACTTGATCTCCTAATGCCAGGTTTAAATGAATAGTAAAGGGAAAAGTTCATATGCAATGGGCATTCCCTGTTAGTGTATGAAAATATATTAGTGTAATTTTCATATAATCTTATTTACACCCTCCCAATAACCCTAATGTCATTCTTATTTCAAGTTGATAGTATGTATTGGAAGTTCTGTATCTCTATCTGAACAAATATTTTTTTGTTATCAGGTGAATACCCATACATAAGCAATAATAAATTATCAAAATTAAAATATAGCAGCAGCATGTATAATTCCTGAGCCAGCTTGTACAAGTCCCAAAACTGTAGGTATGCTGCCTTCTGTTTATGAGTAGGCATGTCAACTTTCTTGTGAGTATGGCAACAGCTACAGGCTGAGTATTGCTTGGGAAGCTATACAGCAGGGGCAGTAGTTAGTGCAGTATCTTAAGTTATCATTGTACAGTCTCTCTTTATTCTTCTATCTTTCTTGTTATTCCCCCATGTTATGACATTTACCTTTTCTGGTCACACTCTCCCTTGTGTGTATCCCACAGTCTTCCTTGTGTGTTGATGCTTGAACAAAGTAGCATGTCCTGCCACAAAATTTACTGATGAGCAAAAATAGGGCATTTTTACTTATTGCCTATACATGTAAAAGTTTTTATTTGTATAATTTATTTTGTAGCCTTGCTGTTGGAGGCTATTTTATTTTTCAATGTCTTAGCATGGAATGGGTGCTGTTTGTTCTGCTTGGAATGTTTACTGTTGACTAATGATGCAAATGTTTTCCTGTCATACAGTAGGTGCTGTCTCAGGGTATATACTATGAGTGATTTATGCCTCAGTTGTGAGCTGGCAGACGTGGGCCTGAATGTCGGTGTTCCCCTTGATGTGCACAGAGCAGACTATTCATGTGAAACCAAGATGTCCAAGTGCGCTTTGTAAACGAGGTTCAGAGCATAAATTACTGATTGGCATTTGATAGCATTGATCAGCAATCAGTGTGCCTATGACACATGGTCAGAAAAGGTTAGGCCTATGTGCCCTGAAGGTGCATAATCAGTCAGTATCATTGATAGTGCAATTAGGTGCCCAGATTGTTACCATTTCCAGATGTAAGCAAGACAGTCATCTAGGTCCAGAATCATTTACAGATGTAAGCAGGACAGTCATCTAGGTCCAGAATCATTTACAGATGTAAGCAGGACAGTTATCTAGGTCCAGAATTATTTACAGATGTAAGCAGGACAGTCATCTAGGTCCAGAATCATTTACAGATGACCTCTGCTTCCTGAATTTTTCATATTGCTGTTTCATTTCACTATTATTTCCAGGTCTCTAGCTCTCCTCAATCAGCCCCAGTGTTTGGGAGGGTACAGCATCTGCTGGAATGTAAAGGATGGTCATTGTCTACATAGAGCATGATACATGTACTGAATGATAGCACTGTATTATTTTTCATATGGTTGTGCTTGATTTATGACATTTTATAATTAACCTACTCTTTTGACCATAGTAAATAGATAAAAGCAAAATCAAAGCACAGAAATGTAAGTCAGTCCCACATATTATTGCCTGCGTGCAACTTTGCAATTGCGTTCCTTGCTCAATCAGGCCCACAGTTTGGCCGACCTGCATGTCATATATGGATACCCCTTAACCACTAAAATGAAATAATTGTTTTCCAATACAATTGTGATTCCAAAGCACAAAAAGTTATATTTTGCAAGAAAAAGTATAACACGCTGTGATCTAAACAATTAGCACAAAAAGCAAGTAAAATACAAGGTACAGACGATACATATGCTAGCGCTCTGGATCCAGTTCTCAGTCATCAATCCTGAAGCCTGCGGTCATCAAAGAAGGGAAAATGACTCCCTTATGGTGTCCAGAGCAGTAGCCTATATACATGACAGGTCACAGATAAAACAATAGAGACAAGCTGGCATGATTCCATTGGTCCTTGTTCCTGGTCATTCTGGTCATTGGTTAGTACATACGATGTCATCAGGGGTATGTCTTGGTTCTCCAACAGTTGCTTTATGTAGTTTCCAGCCGAAGAACTGGTTAAACTGGCTACCGACACTACATACAAAATGTTAACATGCTAACCAATAACTCCATATAGTTCATAACTTGCAGACGCATGATGCGATCTCCTTGCCGATAGAACCTTAGATCTGCAAATGAACAGTGATTTAATATAATACCAAACATGACATGTCTACTATGTTCTAAACCTTAGATCTTATTTACGTACACATTTCATCATAATTACTTGTTAAAAAGACCTTTAATAACTCTCTTTATTAACTTATTGTAAATAGGAAAAATTATATACATATGCGTTCGCATATGTGCATCTGTGCATTGATGTAGGAAATGTTCTTATGTATGTATGTGAGGACGCATGTGGGCATCTATGTGTAAGCATATAAGTCTATGTGTGTGCGTTATGTGAATCAGTGTATGTGCATGGGGGGTTCGCAGTTGTGCGCATTGGACTGCGCTGATGCAAAATAGCGTCCGATTTACTCTTTATCAGACAACAAACAACTAGATCGTCAGATAACAATTGTACATTGATCATACTCAATTATTTGACTTCGACACATATACATCTTCTTCTTTTTTACTTTAGTTTTCACTATTTAAACTGGATGTCATATTGCAATCAATCATTCCTAAAATTAAATGCCTGTCATCCCCAGCTTTATTTCAGTAAACGATGGAGTTAATATAAAGTAGCTCCTATTTTCCATTAGAAGGTGCAGCATGTAAACCCTGCGTGACTTTATAGCTTCATTAAGTATAGGTTATTAGGCTTCCTCAGCTTAATAACAGTCAGTGTGCAGAACATTTTTTAGGCATTGACAAACTTTAATTACCTTAACTTTATTTTAAATGGCTAAAATAAAAATGTCAAGAAATGTAATGTGGACTATGTTCTTGATAATGATGTAAATTTAAATTGAGTTAGCTTGTGTAAAGTCTTAAAAGGATCATGATTCTACAGTTCAATGGTGCTCACATAAAAATTAAATTAACATTCCTCCAGCCTTACAATGTATAAAGTAATGTTTATATAACACTTTTCCTTTGAAGTTGTGAATCACAAAGTATATTTTCCATATATAGAGGCATGATTCGAATGTTACATTTGTATACCTGATGACTCTGTCTATATTATATATCTTTATTCATAACAGTACACTGCACTAATGCTTAGTAATTGCTGTTGGTGTTATATAAATACACAGTTGGAGAGTATGTTATTATATTGAAGTTATGATATGTGGAACACAGTTATTCATTCCCTCTTGTGTGGTTTGTTTAATTCCTCAACCTATAAGTATGTTTCTATCTCAGCCTATAGCTGTGGATGATTATTTATTTGGTAGGCCGTATTCCAATGCAAAATTCAAAGTGTTTATTTTCACAGAATTTAAAATCTAGTATACTCACCATATTGCATTAATCTCGCAGCAATGGTTATATGTTTTACATATGTCTAGGGATTTCAGTTTATTGGTTTATAATCTGTTTGACCTCTTTTCATTCATATTGTGTGAATTTGTTGCTATCACCCATTTGTCTTGCATGTGTGTGAAGCATTTTGTGCCACCATCAATAAAGGTATACATACAATTTATTTTTATAATGTGCCATAATAACTTATCTTTTCCAAATGTATAATATTTCCATGTTGGCAAAACAGAGAGATATACAGATATTTGTACACAGTCCTGAGTTTTATTTCAGGGGCTGTATCGAGGGGTGAGTTCTCACAGACACATGGGTATGGTTTGGGTGAATTTGTCCTCATTTTTCAGTTGGGAATGTTGGGAGATCAGATATTTGGAATTTCTGGTTAATACTCATAATGAAAGTTACTAGTGCACGTTTTGTTCCTATGGGGCGACTCAATTGCGGTAACCGGCATCTCCCGACTAGCACAGCACGGTCAATTGAATAGTTCCGAGAACTTCTTCCCGACACTATTCAAATCATGCTGAATTGAATCACCCCCATAGAGTATTACCTCTTGAAACCAAATTTGTTTCTAATATGGCAACCTCCACATACCATTTATGTATCAAAATATTTTAATACAGATATATAGTTAATTTAACTTTTCACTTAATCGAAACAAAACCAACTGGTTTGTCTTAATATGACTAAACCCCTCATAAAAATCTAACGAACACTCACTATTAAAGACAATGGTCTGTCACAACTAAGATTATCGGTCAAGAGTTCTTAGGAAGCTTTTGTTACTCCCTGAGGTATCCGAAATACAACTCCCGTGTAATTTAATTAGAATTATTTAATCAATTCCCTGCATATATGAAGCATTATAAAAGCCTATTTAATGCAAATTCTCGAAGAGCACCAATACAGAAATTGCAACCTGGGAAACTTTGAAGCACAAATAACTTTACTATTTTATTTGTAAAGCATCCGCACTGCTGTTCATAGTGGTGAACAGAGAACACAGTTAACAGCATTAAACAATACACATATAACAACAACTACATAATTCCATAATACAAATTTATAAAATGACCAGCTATCAACATATTGGCATATACTGTATATATATATATATAATATATATACAGAATACAGAATTGCAGTATCCACATGTGTGCTCAGGAGCATGGGCTTGAGAACGGTGAGAGGTGCAGTGTTCGGAAAGGGCAGACGGAAATTGGGTGGCACAAAGTGAGAGTACAGATGGTAAAAAAGGCTGAAGGGTGAGGAGGGGTGATAGGATTGAATGAAGCAATGAGTTTTAAGGGCATTCTGAAAACCCTGGAGACTAGTGGCTAAAGTAACCTAATAAGACATGGTGGGAGTGTGTTCCACAAGTCTGGAACAGCGTTTCCAAATTCATATGAGGTGAGTATAAGTGTGGTAGTGACATTGGAGGTAGTGGGAGGGATTGTAGGTAGAAATTAGGCAGGAGATGTATGGGGAGAGGAGTGGCTGAGGGCCTTGTAGGTGCTGAGATTGAATTCCATTCTGGTGTAGTCAGAATGCCGGTGGTCGAAATGCCGACCGCCGAAATCCCGACAGTGAAAGCGTGGCATGGGACTAAAGATAGGCATCTAAATACCAACGCCTATCATTAGCCCCATGCCGAAATCTCGATGCCCGGCATACCAAATGTAGGTAAGCCGGGCGTCGGGATCTCTTAGCCGCGGGGGGGAGGGTTAGGTTTAGGGACTCCCGGGGGGATTTAGGATTATGCACCCTCCCCGGGAGGGTTAGGGTTAGGCTAGGGGAAGGGGGGGTTAGGGTCAGGCACCACCATGGGAAGGTTAGGGTTAGGCACCCCACCCCGGTAGGGTTAGGTTTAGGGTGCGGGAAGGGGGGGTTAGGTTTAGGCACCCCTGGGGGGAGGTTAGGGTTAGGCACTAGGGGGAGGTTAGGGTTAGCCACCACTAAAGGAGGGTTAGGGGGGAGAGAGGGGAGGGTTAGGGTACTTACTTTAGTCAGGATCTTCAGCTGTCGGCCTTCTGGCGTTGGGATTTCATCCGCCAGGCTTAGGTCCAGCGGTATTACATACTGATTCCTTTAATTCTGTAGGAGTCATAGACCAAGTTTTGCAATTGCCAGATGGACTAGTTGAGGTAAAGTGGACAGTGAGGAAAATAAATTGAGCAGTTTTATGTATGTTATATAATAACTTCTAAAAAGATTTTTATTCACAATTACCTGGCCTAAAATACTGAATCATACCATATCTTTTCTTTAGAAATTATTGGCAGTGACCTGAAAATGACTAAATTCCTTAAAAATACATCAAAGACAGGATATATAAAGCTTTGTTGTTTTCTCTTTTCTTATGTCAAATGGTGTGACGTTTTATATATATGATTTTGATGCAAATGGAAACTGCAGACATTCTTCAAAATAATCTGTTTGGCCACACTTATGGATGATTTATTACCTCTGTGTATATAGACAAATTATTTCTGTTCAGGTACATTGTCCCAATCATTCTCTTGGAAATAACTTTCTGTTCTGTGTCCTCCATTTATTAGAGATGTTGGGAATATTATGATTTGAAAATGATAGTAACAACTAAATAATGTGAAGTACTGCACCTACTAACTCACTAATATATTATTCAGACATATTTAGGTGGACGCATAGGCTGCACTAGATGATCTATTGGCGTTCGTCCATCTGCGATCTTATACAGATGCGCAACAAAGTCCTTCACGCCAGCAACACCCCCAACACAGGCCCATCAGATGGACCATCTCCATGTGTGCACTTAGAACTCCCTGTCACTGCCCAGGAACTCCCTCTACGATTTCATTACACTTCCCCATGCATGCATATGAATCGCAATTGCAACTGTGAACACAATCGGGACACGTGGTGGTGGCGGTGGTGTACATGTGGTGGTGGCGGCGGTGGTGTACATGTGGTGGTTGTGTACATGTGGTGGTGGCGGTGATGTACATGTGGTGACGATGGTGTACATGTGGTGGCGGTGGTGTACATGTGGTGGCGGTGGTGTACATGTGGTGGTGGTGGTGTACATGTGGTGGCGGTGGTGTGCATGTGGTGGTGGTGTACATGTGGTGGCGGTGGTGTGCATGTGGTGGTGGTGTACATGCGCTGGTGTACATGTGGTGGTGGTGGTGTACATGTGATGGTGGTGTACATGTGGTGGTGTACATGTGATAGTGGTGGCGGTGGTGTACATATGGTGATGGTGGTGTACATGTGGTTGTGACGGTGGTGTACATGTGGTAGTGGTGGTGGTGTACATGTGGTGGTGGTGTACATGCGGTGGTGACGGTGGTGCACATGTGGCGGTGGTGTACATGTAGTGGTGGTATACATGTGGTCGTGGCGGTGGTGTACATGTGGCGGTGGTCTACATGTGGTTGTGTACATGTGGTGGTGGTGGTGGCAGTGGTGTACATGTGATGGCAGTGGTGTACATGTGGTGGTTGCGGTGGTGTACATGTGGTGGCGGTGGTGTACATGTGGTGGTGGCGGTGTCGGTGGTGTACATGTGGTGGTGACGGTGATGTACATGTGGTGGTGGCAGTGGTGTACATGTGATGGCGGTGGTGTACATGTGGTGGTTGCGGTGGTATACATGTGGTGGTGGCGGTGGTGAATATGTGGTGGTGGCAGTGGTGTACATGTGGTGGTGTCGGTGTCGGTGGTGTACATGTGGTGGTGACGGTGATGTACATGTGGTGGTGGTATACATTTGGTGGTGGTGTACATGTGGTTGTGACGGTGGTGCACATGTGGCGGTGGTGTACATGTAGTGGTGGTATACATGTGGTGGTGTACATGTGGTGGCGGTGGTGTACATGTGGCGGTGGTGTACATGTGGTTGTGTACATGTGGTGGTGGTGGCAGTGGTGTACATGTGGTGGTGTACATGTTATGACGGTGGTGTACATGTGGTGGTGACGGTGGTGTACATGTGGTGGTGGCGGTGGTGAGCATGTGGTGGTGGCGGTGGTGTACATGTGATGGTGACGGTGGTGTACATGTGGTGGTGGTGTACATGTGGTGGAGGTGGTGTACATGTGGTGGAGGTGGTGTACATGTTGTGGTGGCGGTGGTGAACATTTGGTGGTGGTGTACATGTGCAGTAGCAAAAAAAATGCTCCACTGCATCCAACATCAGCAGTGCGTGCACCCCCTGAATCAGCCCATAGTTTAATATAGATAGTTTAACATAGATTGATAGATTCCTTCCAAACCACCAATACCAAAACCACTCTCACCAACCATGACCCAGCAGGACAGTTTAATGCATACAATAAACTTGTTTCTATTTCTAGCAGTCTAATTAAATTATCCAATCTATAATTACTTTACTCTATTATCCTAAAATCCAAAAATATCTCTGATATGTACAGCGGTACCCTCTTGTTAAATAGCCCCGATACTTAATGCGTCAATCAGCCTTTTTTTAAAAGATTGAGCACAGAAGAAAAAAAAGGAAACCGGCAACTAGATATCTAAGCTGGTTATATACGGTCCTCAAGGATGTTGTACATTTCTCAAGGGAGCATGCGTAGAGTGAATGATGTAACTTGCCAAGGGGAGGGGCTAGCTTCGGGACTACATTAGACAGCGTTCATATTTGTGTTGCTCACAACAATAATTAGCTGTGCAAAGTATTTATTTATAGCAGGTTTACTTCTGCCAGTTCCTTTAAAAGCACAAAACAAAATGAAAATCTAGGAAAAGCGAAAGGGATTGAGGAGAGTAACAGATATAATAATAGCTGATATCTGCGTTCTCCTCTCAGACTCCGTGACATTTCATGTCCTCAGAATGAAGAGCCTGATGGTTTGTAGTCTGATTCCACCCATTCAGCTCACATTGCTACAAGTGTACGTTCAGGTCTGTCACCATTACTTACTATGATAGGATGATAATTCATGTGATAGTTACATCATGCGGCAAAGACGCATTCCTAAGATATACGGCATGGCGGACTATCTCTGGAGATGTGGAGCTCTGCCTGGATTGTTAGAGTCTTCCCTTTGGACACGAGGATGGGACCTTACGTTTAATGAGACTGAAATATGAAGGAAAAAGCTAATTTAAGTTGTCAGTAAAGATGGATTAGCCGGCATGTGAGTATATTAATTAAAAACTCTGCGTAAGTAAATACCTTTATTTAGATTTTAGGCGAATAATGCAAAAAATAAGCTACCTCAAAATTCAAGATCCATTACAAAAAATTAAGATTGTACAAGGAAGACTCCATGTGGTTCACTTTTAATTGGCGTTCTACATATGTCATCTGTAATGTATAGGGTCTATGCAAGTATGTGTAATACAATACAAGCTTATGCAGTATACGCACGCTACAGTGCTTGCTTTTCATTGTGCAGAGTTCTTATAGCCATGTCTGGCATACTCATTTATTTCACACAAAATGAATGTGACAGCAGCATCTCATTGTATTGGTCATTGTGACAGAAAGCTGCATCTTGTGCTCACATTTTGTTGGATTTTCTGTGTCTCGCAGAGAACCTGACTCCCCAGTGAATACAGCAATGTAATGGAAGATGTATCTTGATTCTGAATCTTATTTTGGATGTGATCTGTCTGAGAGCTCTTCACTGGTTCACTGCTCAGTTACTGTAAATAGCAAGGATCATAATAGCACCGCCACAAACTAAATCTGGGAATCTGTTTCTTAGAATAAAACGTAGGATTGTATATATTTGAATTGATCTTTAAAATGAGTTAAAATCTATTTTAAATAATCAATTGTTTAACATAAATGGGATATCGGATAAACATTTGTCTAGAGAGACAGCGCAGCGTGGACATGGTAGCCAACAAATAGAACCCAACTTCCACTTATAAGTAGGTTTCATCATTGGTGAGATGTAACAGTGATACAATAGAAACAAAGGGGTATTAATATGTGGCAATAAGGCTGACTTTATCAATACAGTCAGCCTTATTGCCTGCCTTGGAAAATCTGGTTTCGAGTGGTAAGGGTTAACTTACTGGTTCTCTGGGCCAGACTGTGAGGATGTACACATTCTTGAACCAACTAGCGTATGTGCAGTAGAACTGAAAGCCTGACAAATGTATAAAATATACAAATCAAATGTAAAAAAAATAAATATGACAGACATTGACAATTAATAAAAAAAATGCTTACATCAAAAAAAGTAAAGTATGTTCTCCAGTACTTCATTTTCCAAGGTGGCAAGTTGTAGGAGTACATGTACCACTCAGATGCTTGTTAAATAGGCAGCCCCAATGCTTTGCTTTTTGGAAGCTTATCTTTGGAAGCTTATCCTGTAAATCTTGTAGTGCTATTGCCGGCGGCCTTATTGCTATCTAAACACTTGTTTACATAAATATATCCCAGGGAGTTTATTTAGTGAACACTTGAGAAATAGGATTTGCCTTATTGAAGAAAAAAACTTAGTAATTATTTACTTAGAAGTTACTAGATTGTTATCAGTAATAAAGTGAAGCAGTAAGGGTCAGGGGATAATGAGGTACTGTATATTCAAACAGCAAGCAACTCAATAAGTCCACTAACACTGCAAGTGTGGCGCTTTAAATAAATTAAATAATAACTGATAGCCTTGACTGATTAGTTCTGCAATGAAAATGAAGTGTTTTATACTGGTACTTCTCTAGTTCAATTACCATATTGATCATCTAACACTGATTAGGATAGTTCCATAGTACATATATAATATATGGCTGTGCTAGATGCTCCAAAGGGATCACCGCTTTGCTGGGGTAGCTATCAGAGGCACACCACAACCACCCAAGGACTGGTTATGAAGAACAGTTTTATGAAAGTATTATACACTGAAGTGCTAAAAGTCATGTTACACTGAAAAAGTGCTCAAATAAAGTGTCATGGTGAGTTGCTGCACTGTGTTTGTTTAATTTATTTTATTTATTTATTTTTTTATATTTTCCATACTTGTAGGTCACAAAAGATCTTTTACTGCAGTGTGTAATTCTTTGCTGATTATAGACTGGTAACATTATGAAACCTGTTTCAGAAAAAAGGTGCTTTACTCCATTTTACATTCTGTCCATATACTGTAGTGTTCAATAAATGAAAGCACTGATTTGACTGTTTCCTATGGGCTCCAGCACTTTATCCTATACAACAGTTTCCATAAATATCACATGCACTACTGTCCCAATTCCCAAAGCTAGGAAATGGCTGGATTTAAATTAAAATGGGAGGAGTTTCATCCTAAAATGGCCATTAAATGGATCTGTGTGGGGTTTTGGCGGATTGTGGGCTTGGATTATTTTGGCAAGTGTAAGGCCAGGTACATACTGGTACAACCGGGAATCTTGCCAATGGTTGGGGTGAATTACTTTTGCCCTGGACCATGCAAGATTGCCCATACACATTAGGAGATTTAGTGAATGATGGAACAATGTGTTGTTCTGTCCTTCATTAATATGCACTGCACCACATACGATATCATATGATTGGTCGTGCAGCACGGCAAATCATGCGATATCGCATGCGACCCGCAGGAGCGCATAATTGGGCATAAAAACTGCACAATATATCCAATTTGTCGTGCAATTGTGTACCCACCCTAAGTGCTTAGAGGTATGATGTCCAAGGTTATGTTTTGATTCCACTTTACAACTTGCCAACTATAAGCTTAGACTAAAACCAAAATAATAATTATTTATTTTTAGGATTATAAAGCCAAATGTAGATAAGCTGCAGAGTAATAGAACTGCAGCATGAACCCATAGAGGCACAGTAATTTTGAGTGAGCCCTTAAAGCTACATTACCACTCCAAAAAGTGGTGTAGGATATGTAATATTATTATTATTATTATTAGGTACTTATATAGCACCAGCATATTCTGTTGCACTTTACATTTGGAAACAAACAGTATTAAAACAAGACTGGGAAATAACAAACAGACTAGAAGTAAGAGATTACAGATTCTGATTGGCCATACAGTCCATTACAAAATGTAATTTAAAAGACCAAGGAAAATCAGCTGTATGTTGCAGCTCCTGGAGCTAATCAGGGTTGTGGCCATTCCAGACCCCAATGGAGATGTTAGTGGGGGCGTGAAACTGTGACTATTCTATCTGCCTATCTCCTCAGTGCCCCTGATAGTAATATATTGTCACTCTTATAAAGTAACAGCCCTTTTTTGGACCAAATCTGTCTGTCCCACGTTTCCTTCAAAATTGTCTAATCTTTTTTAATCTGATTTATAAATTTACTATATTCCAAAATATTTCCACCCTGTTTAATAATACATGGTGTGCATGGTTTAGTGATTTGTGGTGTATGTAGTTATCTGTAATAAACTACACTATCATTTGAATCCAAAAGTCAGACGAAGTGCAGATACATCTTTATGATTGAAACAAATAAAGAAAGTTTGTATACTCTTTTGTCCATTTAATAGATTGGGTGGAGAGGTACAATCTGTAGAACATAAGAATAAACTAAATTTCCCTGTAAATTGAAATGTACCTTATAACATGGGGACAGTCAGCATTAATGGCTTTTAAGGGTTAGAGCTTTCTACCCACAATGTAGATTGTTTCTTGTTTTCTTTGTTCTACTTTATATTTGGTAGCTACTGCCTTAACTTGTGTCCCCTATAAAGAATAGCCATCCATCATGCCTGTATACTAATTATTATGTTCCTTGTTTTTTTCTGAATGTAATTGAAGTTTCCTTTTAACAAAACATATGAAGTGCAGCAAATGAATGCACCACTCAACCTTAAAATATAGTTATCCTTACAGGTTAGCATTGGAAATGTAATATTTCTATATTGTAATAACGGGCAATTACTTGTTTTTCTGAAAACTAAAAAACACCCTTTTGTTCCATCAGTGAGTTTTATCTCCTTCCTTGTGCTGGCAGTATTTGTAATCATTTGGTCCCATCAGTGCTGAAGTACAAATTTAATTTCATAACTTCATAAAATATGTATGGTGCCACTTTAGTCTCAGGCTTCTAATGCAAGTGGCAAAGCAGTCTTCAGGAAGACATTCTTCAATGTGTCAAAAGTTGCCACAGACTTTCTAATTGTCACTGTCTGCAAACAAATGACAGTGGTGGGTAACAATAGTATGACATTCAGGTAAAGCATGGTATGCCTAATTTCCTTTGTTTCATGACAGTTTATGACTTGAATTGAACAATATAAAGCTGTTTGCTTACTGTTTGTGCATTTGTAACTAGGCAACCGGGCCTGTAATTGGCAAATGCTTGATTCACAAATTTAGAAAAGTATAGCTGTTTTTTCTGCTCACATATTACACTAATTATTGAGAACAGTCTAAATTTGTCTCACTATGGAGCTTTAAGTTAATTTGTCCAATAATCATTTGTATGACATATGTTTTGTTCCTGGAACCTTAGACATCATTGAGCAGCATTGTGAGGCTCTTTTGCCATACATACATACATACATACATACATACATACAGTGTTGCAGTTGGTCTCTTGTTTTGTTCAGATAGTGCAGTTAGTGTACTTGTCTGTTTTTTTTTTAGGAGTGACTTACTGGAATGTAACTGGGTTATATAATAGATGGGCAAATCAATTGGCTGATTCTGAATGTAGGCAGCATTTAGTCCATGTAATATAGAGAAACCAATCTGCCTGCATGAACAATTGTCACACGTCTATGGCCTTGCAGCCCATATGAACCTCATTCTCCCTGGACTGTACTAGAAGTACATCTGTGGGTGCTCTCTGTGATGAGTTGTAACTATCAGTGCATCGGACTGTTTTACACTATGGTGTACACGGCATGCAGTACATAGGGGTGCAGTATGTTAGGTTGACAGTTATGTTGGCATGTACCATGTCGACATAATAAAAATGTTGGCATGCAGCATGTCGACAGTGACCATGTCAACATTCATAATGTCTACACGAATAATATATATCGACATGATAGAATGTTGACCTTACGTCCCTGGTGGTCCAGCAGTCACTTATGTGGTCCTGATGGCTGCAGCGGATCCAGCACGTGTGACGGAGCAGAGGTTTGGGTGAGTATTCTCCCCATAAACCTTACCCCAATGGAGACATTTCATATGTCAACATTGTGATCATGTCGGCATTCTGACAACATCTTCATGGTGCCTGTTGACAAGTTGAACCATGTTGACATTCTAATGTCGACATTGTGAATATCGACATGGTAACTGTCAACAATGTGACTGGAACCCATACATAGCACATACAGTCGCATTGCCTGATATACCTTTTACTTTCTTCACTACACTGTTACACCCTATCTAGTAAGCCGTACTGTCAGACTATTGGCAGACAATAGATTTATAGTTTTCTCCATAGTAAAAATTCCCCTTCTCTCCACTGTTTTTTGTTTTCTTTTTACAGTACAGTCAGTGCATCATGCAGTCATGTGACTTAGGCCGTAGTAGAGACAGATAGTTTGAGCAAGAGTAAAGGGCAATAGGAAACACTTCAATAATGAGACCAGTTGGCATCCAACATGTTGTGCAGATGTCGGACAGCTGCATTTGTCTGTGGACCCATTGCTCCAGAGATCTAGAACATGCTACACCAGTCAATTTAGGGATTTAGCTAGATGAATGAAATATCACTGCTGAAAACAAGCAGACAGTCCAACATTGATAAAAGAGATATTGGGCAAAGCAGCTTCTGCAAATAGATGGTCCCTCATTTAAAATATCCCTGTGTGTTGTGGACCTCCAGCCTCTGAAACCTAAAGCATGTGTGGCTGAACAGATTCATTTAAAACATGTCAGTGCTTAGCCGCATTCCACAGTGTGATCATTGAGGGTGTGCCATGTGCATGTGTGCAGAATGCATGTGCAGCAGCATGTTCAGATTGTGCTTACTAAAAAGCACTGTTTCATTTTTACGTCATCAAAGAGTAATGTGGAGTACACACTTGGCCGATGGCGCCACCGATCAATGGACTGTGCAACCAATTTTGGTAAGCATATACACTCACCAATCGGCCGCACAATATGTCCGCCCAAACATCATAACTGGGCAGGTATTTAAATATGCACGTCCCATTGTTATGTCATTGTCTCTGGTTCCTGTGGCCAGCATATGGGTCGGTCGTCTATACACACGCAGATCTGAACAATATATCTTTCAGTACATAGTGAGCCGATGCAATACAAACAATATATAAGGTACATGGTCTGAATATGTTAAATCTGGAAGTCCATACTGCTGTGGGGATAAAGACTTCTGGAGCTGGAAGTGGTGCACGAATGCAAGAGCTGTATAATACAAATAATTAATAAAACAAATATCGATTTGTCATAGAATGGTAATTAATTAAATTGTTGGTGAAAGCTAGCTATATAAATGAGCGTGCAAAGGTGACAGAAGATTAATAATGATATAAGTGATTGAACAAGTAAATTATTGAAGAGAAGTTGTGTTTCAATTTATCTCTTGATATCATTCACCTACAAAGCTTAATTTACTCTTCTATTCAATAACCCACTCCCAAACAATTATTTGCTGTGTACATCTAAGTATTATTTTCCTCTAGCGTAACTTGGTGGAAGATACAATGTTTGACTACAGACTCTTTGTTCCCTTACTGGAAAGAGGTTGAAATCTACTCTGGTTGATGATTTGCCCGGGTTGGCGCCACAGTGGGAAAGGGGTCTGTCCCGGGTCTTATCCGGGCTGGAATCGTGTTCCAAATACCGGGTCAGACATGGGACTTTGGTGTAATAGGGGTATAAGTAAATTATGTAAGTTGAAAGTTGTTGTTTTATGTATCTGTATATCTCTGAACTTCTGATGTCCTATAATTAAAAGATAATAATTACAACTAATCAAACAGTGAATAGATGTACAGAAGTAGGTGGGGCTGCAGCGCAGTCCAAAATTCAATTGGGGAGTCACACCAACTACTGTTCAAAACGCTGCCAAACAGCGGTGGCTCCGTATCTGTCTGGAGGTGGGGGTCTACACGTCATTCCCACTATGGCCATAACTGTTTGGCGTTTGTATATTCTCCCTGTGCTTTCCCCCGGGTACTCCGGTTTCCTCCCACACTCCAAAAAGATACTGGAAGGTTAATTGTGTCCCTACAAAAATTAACCCTAGTGTGTAAGTGTGTGAGTATGTGTGGTAGGGAATATAGATTGTAAGCTCCACTGGGGCAGGAACTGATGTGTATGGTCAAATATTCTCTGTAAAGCGCTATATAAATAATTGCGTAATAAATAAATAAATAGGCTACAGTCTATGCAGCCCTCTCCCCCTGTCATCCTGGTGATTGATAGCTGATGTCACCAGAAGGTGGGGCTTAAGTCTGGAAGCAAAGAGGAAGCGGGGGCATCTCTTAAGTCCGGCACCGCTAGCAAACATGCTGCAGCCCCTAGAAGCCAGATAGTGCTGCTGTAGTAGCACGGCAGTGGCTTTGCTATTGCATTCTGGACTAGCTGTCCCAGAGGGAGTAAACACCTCCCCCTGGGACTGTCTGCCTGTGATCAGCAGGTAGCGTTTCCAATGAGAAGTCACTGCCACTGCTAGGCAGTCCCTAGGTAAAATCCGCCATTGCTAAACATCGGTCGGTGTGGTTCCCCTATTTAAATTTTGGACTGTGCTGCAATCCCACCTCTAGAGCTGCCACTGATTACGATTGTTTGCACTGTGCATGCGTCCGAGCAGAGCATACGCAACTATGAGCAACTACAGGCGATCTAGAGTCGTCATTCAGTCACATATCCTGGTTGGAACTGGGTGGCAATAGGGCATTCAGACGTGTTCTGAGGAAGCATCATGGGAAAATGAGTGATGTTGGTGGCCGCTAAGTGCCAGTGTTCTGACTATTTCAACAGAGTTTTGCAGCTATTGCACTAATTAAATTGCTCCCTTAAATCTCTAGAATTTTTAGAGGGGTAAATCCTCTGATCAATCAGTGTGTGCATAGTAGTGTTCACGCTAGGCAATTTTAGCAGGGCACTGTTCCCTGCCCAATTTTTAATGGGCAAAATACGCCCTGCCCTTTTTAGCAGCACCCTGCTAAAACAGCCTAGGTGCTGCCGTTCTGCCACCGCGTGAATAAATGCTGTGCAAGGCATCTATTCACATTAAGGGAGAGCTTGGGGGAATCCCAGCACCTCTGTAGTGCTGGGCACGCCCCCATTAGTGACGCCGCCGGCTGGGCATGCCCCCAATATTGACGTCGGCAGGGCTGCGCCTCCTTCATCAGCCAGCTACTGCTTCTGCACCCGTGCGCCCTGCCCGCCCAAAATCTTAGGGGTAACACTACAGAGTGATGTTGACAACACTAGCCCAACTTTTAAACAATTAAATAATTCAAATATGACAGGGAAATACCAACATGCAGCCAACAAAAGCAATAGAATTTTCACATAGCTTAACCATCCTATGATCAATCAGGGCATTAGAATTTTCATAACACAAATATTAACTTCATCATAAAGATTATCAAAATATACATGATACAAGCCTGTAAGTGATTGCAATATAAAATTATAGACCTTGCTTGTTTTTGTAGAAGCTTTTCACAATAAAAATTCACTTGAGTTACTATGGCTACAGTTATGTGCATGTCATCCGAAAATAATTCTACTTTTTCCATATATGCAGTAGACACAGGGCCTGATTCAGAGCCGGACGCTGCTTCAGAGAGCTCGCTCTGAATCAGGGCGGCATTTTTTTTTGTGAGCCGGCCACCTGGCCGCTCGCTAAGCTGTGGGTGAACACCCACAGCTTTTGCGAGCGGCCAGGTGATGGTCGCGACCATTGCGACCATCGAGCTTGCGACGAGACCCTTGTGGTAGGGTCTCGGCCATCGCAAGCTCCCAGTGAAACTCACTACTGAGGCCACCCCCAAACGGCAGTTTCTTCGGGAACACCTCCATTTGGCCAGCCACCCCCCCTGCCCGCCTCCAAACAGCCACCCCGTTTTGGTGCGAGACCCGTAGCGACGGAGCGCCAGTCGTCGGCCGTGTTTCGCGCATGCGCAGTGAGGGACCATCGACCCGCTTACGAGAGCTGTGTGCTCGCGAGTGGGTCTGAATCAGGCCTAACAGTTTCAACTACTGTACACTTGACCTCCAACCTTTACAAAAGTGTTTATAAGGCATATGGTTTAAATATATAAAGGTTAAAGAAAAGTGATTTTATAATTACTCCACACTGTTGGATTAACGCTTTTGGCTTTAAAACCATCCTTTATCAGGAAAATTTAAATTTTATCTCTGCATAAATGCAAGTCTAATGCTAATCTGCAGCAGTATTAAAGACATACTGTACTTGCCAACCCTCCGTGATTGTCAGGGAGACTCCCTGAAATAGTAGTAATCTCCCTGTCTCCCTGAAGAGCCTAGCAATCTCCCTGATTGCACCTTACCCCCATTATGAAGCTGTTATGCTAAAAAAAAACAGAATTATATATATTCAAATGGGATCATTAGTATAATTTTCCTGCATTGGTTATAAAGCACAATGATCCCTATGGCTACATGCATTTTCTGAAAAGTATTAGTGTGTTTTCATCAACAAATAGATATTACTAACTGCTTTGGGGCTCATTTACATTTGGATGTAAGTCATGTTTAGCACACGCCTCTCAGATGTAGCAGCACGGGTCCACTTTTCCCTCCGTGCTCATACGTGTTACTTCCACAATCTCTCTCAAATGCTTTTCAAAAGTAGGCAAGTATGATTAAAGATGGGATAAAATGTACTTTTCCAGTATAAAAGATATTAATCCCACATGTGGTGAAAATCAGGCTGATGATTTGATTATAATTTATATTTAGAATTAAACTGAAAAATAGATGAGAAGAAATAGATCTATGTACACCAAAAACGTGCTTTAGCTATCAGAAACCTGGCAGACTGCTTAATCATTTTTGCAGAGTTTTAAGTCTGTATCGGGCAACTTTCTTGAAGATTAGCTATTTCATTTGAATCGGTATGATATACCAGCGGGCGGGATGCCATCGGTCAGAAGGCCGACATCGGCATCTCAATGGCGAAGATCCCGACAGGGGCCGGTGAGTAACCTAACCCTCCCCTTCTCTCCCCCTAACCCTCCCCTGGTGGTGCCTCTCTCTAACCTCCCCTTGGTGGTGCCTAACCCCTCCTGGTGGTGCCTAAACCTAACCCCCCTTCCTGCACCCTAAACCTAATCCTCCCCGGGTTGCCGATGTCGGTATCTTGATTCCCTTCGGGATGCCGGTGTCGGCATTCTGTCAGGCGTCCGGGTTCCGGCGTCGTATCCTGATGTCCGGCATCCCGTCCGCCGGCATCTTGACTGGTTCCTATTTCATTATTTATTGTTCGTTTACCATAGGAATCTAGATTCCATGCTATAAAATTATTTTACATTATATAAGGAACTATGGGCCTGATTCTGTAAGGATCGTAATTGCAAAACTGCACGCAGGCTATAGATATATGATGTATGCATGCAGGCAGGTTTGCAATTGCGATCCTTGCAGTTATGGTAATGCAGCAAGAGGCATCACGCCTCCTGTGCATTACTTATCCGAGCTGCGTTGTCCAACGCAGCATCAGTTAAAGTACGTAACATGAGCCAGCTGCGGTGAAACATGGAGTCCCGCAGCCGGCCAGTGCAGTTTAGGGGAAGAGGCCAGGAAATCTCAGCCAACTGAGATCCTGGCTTCTTCCCTCCCCCGCAACGGCGACGACACGCCTCTGTTTCAGGAAACAGAGGGCATTGCCGCCCCTCCCCGCCCACAAACGGCAGCAGACTGTCAGTGATTGACAGTTTGCATGCGGCCTCACAAACCCGTTCTGCATATGCACAGAACGGGTCTGGCGCCTGCGCAGATTCCCAAACATCGTGAATCTGCGTTCAGCAGTGCACTAGCATGCACTGCTGAATCAGGCCCTATAAAGAGTAAATTTAATGACCTTATATGCAACTGCATATACTCATTTGCTGTGAGAAATTATACTAATTGACGGAAATTCTTATGGACTGTGATTACTTAGGGCTGTGTTTGGCAACAGATAGCTCAAGATGCCTCATTCAGCTCTCACATGGGTTACATAGTGCACACAGGTCCCTGGTCCAGAGCATACCTAAATGGGCCAGCAAGTGGATCCCTCCTCGTATATGGCGTCACCTGGGGGAGTTGTACAATGAAGTCCCTGTTCTCAGGGCTATGAGACATCCTGCATCACTGTGAACTGGAAGTTTTATCAGTGCAATATATGAAAAACACAGTCTACTGTATATTCTATAGTCTATATCACATCAGCCTAATGCTGTTGTCATGCACTTTGGCCCCTGGGCAGCCCTAATACGAATGCACAACATTTAAGAAAATCCGTGAGGTGTAATTGTAAATGTACAATGCATGAGCACACCCTCAAGAGTCTGGATGCGATATCTGGAATTTAAATACTCAGAACACTATCCTTAATGGCGTTATGTGTTACTTGGCAGCGATTGTTTGGCGATTACAGAGGATCCATTTGCAAAGTGAGTGATATGTAGTCAGTGTTTGGTGGAGGTAACGGGGGGTGGCTAGGAAAACGCAGACGCTGTTACATTGGCGTGCATAAATTACCTATTGTGATCTCCTGTGAGCTCTCTGCGTGTCAGGAGAAACGCTGTGTTTGAGATGGGTCAGACTTGCTGCATCGCTGCCAGATCTGCGTCGATGCTACCGATGTTTACACTGGTGCGCGACTTTGGACGGATATGAGAAGGCAGCAGTGGGCGTCCCTATGCTCCAGTAAGCTTTGGAAACATTACCATATTTTCGCAATTTGCGAGCCGTGCAAAATCGTAGCTGCAATTGCATTAGTGCACATGTATGAATCAGGTCCTATAATAAATAATAATACATGCAGGCAGCCACAATAGGTGATTTGCAGTGCTGTACAATGTGGCTAAGGCACAACTGGAAATCCTCTCTGGTGATTTCTGTTAAAAAAATCTGCTTGATTGCTGTGCAAGATGGTGACATTTGCAATTTTGGTGGCACAGATGGGCAGTATGCACTGATGTGCAGAGAATATTTGTCATCTGACGCACACACGCACGCATACACACACGGGTACAGCTCACAGCCAACTAGTCTACCAGTATGTTTCTTGGAGTGTGGGAGGAAACCAGATCACCCGCGGAACATACAAAGTCCACACGGATAGGCAGCCATAAATGAAGCTGCACATTTTATGTAGTGAAAGGGGTGTAACTATTGTCTTTGTGCACAATGCTCTTCTTCACATTATTCCACTTACCCAGTAACCTAGGTACCCTGCTAGTTTGTGGAGACATCTTATCTTCCATGAGGGGAGAATAGGTAGGCACCATAATATGTTCTGGTTGGATGTTCATCCATTGTGCTCTGTAAATGATGTCCTTCATGTTTTTAGGTATTTCACAAGTATCACATCACTTAATAAATCTTCAAGACTGTTGACTTGTAGACTAGCAGGAGATGAGATGGACCAATCAGAGTTCAGAGCAGTATCAACCTGCAGTCGTTTGTAGCCACTAAGCTGCAGAAAATAATTCACAACATTTTAAGCCATCTTATTATTGGCTGAGGGTTTATGATTAAAATAAAAAGAGAGAGAGAAAATAAGATAAATTTAATTTACTGTTAGCATCATTCAGCCCAGGTTGAATGACCCTAAAGCAGGGCATCACAAATGTCACATTACATGTTTCTTGTTCAGTGTTTTTAGTGGATATAACATGTTGCTAGCATACATATAATAGTAGAAGCTTGCTATGTGTTGCACGTGTTGAATCAGAGGTATCATGTTTAAATATCATACAAAAGGTTATTAATGCTATCAAAAAAGGACAAAATTCATTTGGGTTTTAAAATATAAAATATGACTTACTCTATGTTTCTTCTCTCTGCTATTATTAGAAGATGCCAAATGGAAATGTGTAAGTGCAGAAAAAGAACAAAGCCTCTTACCTGCTTACCTGAAAATGATTTATTATTTTCTATGACTAAAACTTCCACTTTTACTATAATAAATGTTTATTGTTGTCAGAAAGCCATGAGTTACTGTTACACTGAGATTATCTATGCAGATCATGTGTACTGGCATGCAGAGAAGAATAGCTGGGAGTTGTTGTGTGTCAGGTCATGCAGGGAGGAATAGTAGTGAACACTTGTGAACTGTTGAGTTGTCAAACAGACAAGTGTCCAGCTAGAAAGCACTAATTACCACTAATTACCACTGTCTTTATATTCCTCCTTCCTTATATTGCTCCTTCCTTGCTGACACATTGCAGTTAACTATGTAAATATTATATCTCACTTCATTGGTTTCATTTGTAACTTCTTATACTGGTTCTTTACAGGGCTGCCGAGAAATTAAACCTGTCCTCCAAAAAGAAGAAGCAGAGGACAGTTCCTTCACTGGTGTCTGAGCCCCCAATTTTCTCCACAAGCTTCTGTGGAATTCTACAGACTTGTCCCCCGCCTGCACCACCATGTTTATTAAGGGCAGTTAACAAAGTGAAAGACACTCCCGGACTAGGAAAGGTAAGTCCACTGTGACCATTATAATAACAACTATAAATGTATAAGCTTTTTTTAAGAGCTGAGCAAAATCGCGGCAACATTTTGAGCAAAAAGAATTTTGCGATGGAACAGGCTCTTTTTTGTGAACTGCAAACTTCCAGCTACGCAATCTTCATGTTCCCTTTTCACTTTTCCTTTCCAGCTACGCAATCTTCATGTTCCCCTTTCACTTTTCCTTTCCAGCTATGCAATCTTCATGTTCCCCTTTCACTTTTCCTTTCCAGCTACGCAATCTTCATGTTCCCTTTTCACTTTTCCTTTCCAGCTATGCAATCTTCATGTTCCCCGATCACTTTTCCTTTCCAGCTATGCAATCTTCATGTTCCGCTTTCACTTTTCCTTTCCAGCTATACAATCTTCATGTTCCCCTTTCACTTTTCCTTTCCAGCTATACAATATTCATGTTCCCCTTTCACTTTTCCTTTCCAGCTATACAATCTTCATATTCCCCTTTCACTTTTCCTTTCCAGCTATACAATCTTCATGTTCCCCTTTCACTTTTCCTTTCCAGCTATGCAGTCATCATGTTCCCCTTTCACTTTTCCTATCCAGCTATACAATCTTCATGTTCCCCTTTCACTTTTCCTTTCCAGCTATGCAATCTTCATGTTCCCCGATCACTTTTCCTTTCCAGCTATGCAATCTTCATGTTCCCCTTTCACTTTTCCTTTCCAGCTATACAATCTTCATGTTCCCCTTTCACTTTTCCTTTCCAGCTATGCAATCTTCATGTTCCCCTTTCACTTTTCCTTTCCAGCTATGTAATCTTCATGTTCCCCTTTCACTTTTCCTTTCCAGCTATGCAGTCTTCATGTTCCCCTTTCACTTTTCCTATCCAGCTATACAATCTTCATGATCCCCTTTCACTTTTCCTTTCCAGCTATGTAATCTTCATGTTCCCCTTTCACTTTTCCTTTCCAGCTATGCAATCTTCATGTTCCCCTTTCACTTTTCCTATCCAGCTATACAATCTTCATGTTCCCCTTTCACTTTTCCTTTCCAGCTATACAATATTCATGTTCCCCTTTCACTTTTCCTTTCCAGCTATACAATCTTCATATTCCCCTTTCACTTTTCCTTTCCAGCTATACAATCTTCATGTTCCCCTTTCACTTTTCCTTTCCAGCTATGCAGTCTTCATGTTCCCCTTTCACTTTTCCTATCCAGCTATACAATCTTCATGTTCCCCTTTCACTTTTCCTTTCCAGCTATGCAATCTTCATGTTCCCCGATCACTTTTCCTTTCCAGCTATGCAATCTTCATGTTCCCCTTTCACTTTTCCTTTCCAGCTATACAATCTTCATGTTCCCCTTTCACTTTTCCTTTCCAGCTATGCAATCTTCATGTTCCCCTTTCACTTTTCCTTTCCAGCTATGTAATCTTCATGTTCCCCTTTCACTTTTCCTTTCCAGCTATGCAGTCTTCATGTTCCCCTTTCACTTTTCCTATCCACCTATACAATCTTCATGTTCCCCTTTCACTTTTCCTTTCCAGCTATGTAATCTTCATGTTCCCCTTTCACTTTTCCTTTCCAGCTATGCAATCTTCATGTTCCCCTTTCACTTTTCCTTTCCAGCTATGCAATCTTCATGTTCCCCTTTCACTTTTCCTTTCCAGCTATGCAGTCTTCATGTTCCCCTTTCACTTTTCCTATCCAGCTATGCAATCTTCATGTTCCCTTTTCACTTTTCCTTTCCAGCTATGCAATCTTCATGTTCCCCTTTCACTTTTCCTTTACAGCTATGCAATCTTCATGTTCCCCTTTCACTTTTCCTTTCCAGCTATGCAATCTTCATGTTCCCCTTTCACTTTTTCTATCCAGCTATGCAATCTTCATGTTCCCCTTTCACTTTTCCTTTCCAGCTATGTAATCTTCATGTTCCCCTTTCCCTTTTCCTTTCCAGCTATGCAGTCTTCATGTTCCCCTTTCACTTTTCCTATCCAGCTATATACAATCTTCATGTTCCCCTTTCACTTTTCCTTTCCAGCTATGCAGTCTTCATGTTCCCCTTTCACTTTTCCTATCCAGCTATGCAATCTTCATGTTCCCTTTTCACTTTTCCTTTCCAGCTATGCAATCTTCATGTTCCCCGATCACTTTTCCTTTCCAGCTATGCAATCTTCATGTTCCCCTTTCACTTTTCCTTTCCAGCTATACAATCTTCATATTCCCCTTTCACTTTTCCTTTCCAGCTATGCAATCTTCATGTTCCCCTTTCACTTTTCCTTTCCAGCTATGTAATCTTCATGTTCCCCTTTCACTTTTCCTTTCCAGCTATGCTGTCTTCATGTTCCCCTTTCACTTTTCCTATCCAGCTATACAATCTTCATGTTCCCCTTTCACTTTTCCTTTCCAGCTCTGTAATATTCATGTTCCCCTTTCACTTTTCCTTTCCAGCTATGCAATCTTCATGTTCCCCTTTCACTTTTCCTATCCAGCTATACAATCTTCATGTTCCCCTTTCACTTTTCCTTTCCAGCTATGCAATCTTCATGTTCCCCTTTCACTTTTCCTTTCCAGCTATGTAATCTTCATGTTCCCCTTTCACTTTTCCTATCCAGCTATACAATCTTCATGTTCCCCTTTCACTTTTCCTTTCCAGCTATGTAATCTTCATGTTCCCCTTTCACTTTTCCTTTCCAGCTATGCAGTCTTCATGTTCCCCTTTCACTTTTCCTATCCAGCTATGCAATCTTCATGTTCCCCTTTCACTTTTCCTTTCCAGCTATGTAATCTTCATGTTCCCCTTTCACTTATCCTATCCAGCTATGCAATCTTCATGTTCCCCTTTCACTTTTCCTATCCAGCTATACAATCTTCATGTTCCCCTTTTCCTTTCCAGCTATGCAGTCTTCATGTTCCCTTTTCACTTTTCCTATCCAGCTATGCAATCTTCATGTTCCCCTTTCACTTTTCCTATCCAGCTATACAATCTTCATGTTCCCCTTTCACTTTTCCTTCCAGCTATGCAATCTTCTTGTTCCCCTTTCACTTTTCCTTTCCAGCTATGTAATCTTCATGTTCCCCTTTCATTTTTCCTTTCCAGCTATGCAATCTTCATGTTCCCCTTTCACTTTTCCTATCCAGCTATGCAATCTTCATGTTCCCCTTTCACTTTTCCTTTCCAGCTATGCAATCTTCATGTTCCCCTTTCACTCTTCCTTTCCAGCTATGCAATCTTCATGTTCCCCTTTCACTTTTTCTATCCAGCTATGCAATCTTCATGTTCCCCTTTCACTTTTCCTTTCCAGCTATGCAATCTTCATGTTCCCCGATCACTTTTCCTTTCCAGCTATGCAATCTTCATGTTCCCCTTTCACTTTTCCTTTCCAGCTATACAATCTTCATGTTCCCCTTTCACTTTTCCTTTCCAGCTATGCAATCTTCATGTTCCCCTTTCACTTTTCCTTTCCAGCTATGTAATCTTCATGTTCCCCTTTCACTTTTCCTTTCCAGCTATGCAGTCTTCATGTTCCCCTTTCACTTTTCCTATCCACCTATACAATCTTCATGTTCCCCTTTCACTTTTCCTTTCCAGCTATGCAGTCTTCATGTTCCCCTTTCACTTTTCCTATCCAGCTATGCAATCTTCATGTTCCCTTTTCACTTTTCCTTTCCAGCTATGCAATCTTCATGTTCCCCTTTCACTTTTCCTTTCCAGCTATGCAATCTTCATGTTCCCCTTTCACTTTTCCTTTCCAGCTATGCAATCTTCATGTTCCCCTTTCACTTTTTCTATCCAGCTATGCAATCTTCATGTTCCCCTTTCACTTTTCCTTTCCAGCTATGTAATCTTCATGTTCCCCTTTCCCTTTCCAGCTATGCAGTCTTCATGTTCCCCTTTCACTTTTCCTATCCAGCTATATACAATCTTCATGTTCCCCTTTCACTTTTCCTTTCCAGCTATGCAGTCTTCATGTTCCCCTTTCACTTTTCCTATCCAGCTATGCAATCTTCATGTTCCCTTTTCACTTTTCCTTTCCAGCTATGCAATCTTCATGTTCCCCGATCACTTTTCCTTTCCAGCTATGCAATCTTCATGTTCCCCTTTCACTTTTCCTTTCCAGCTATACAATCTTCATATTCCCCTTTCACTTTTCCTTTCCAGCTATGCAATCTTCATGTTCCCCTTTCACTTTTCCTTTCCAGCTATGTAATCTTCATGTTCCCCTTTCACTTTTCCTTTCCAGCTATGCTGTCTTCATGTTCCCCTTTCACTTTTCCTATCCAGCTATACAATCTTCATGTTCCCCTTTCACTTTTCCTTTCCAGCTCTGTAATATTCATGTTCCCCTTTCACTTTTCCTTTCCAGCTATGCAATCTTCATGTTCCCCTTTCACTTTTCCTATCCAGCTATACAAACTTCATGTTCCCCTTTCACTTTTCCTTTCCAGCTATGCAATCTTCATGTTCCCCTTTCACTTTTCCTTTCCAGCTATGTAATCTTCATGTTCCCCTTTCACTTTTCCTATCCAGCTATACAATCTTCATGTTCCCCTTTCACTTTTCCTTTCCAGCTATGTAATCTTCATGTTCCCCTTTCACTTTTCCTTTCCAGCTATGCAGTCTTCATGTTCCCCTTTCACTTTTCCTATCCAGCTATGCAAATCTTCATGTTCCCCTTTCACTTTTCCTTTCCAGCTATGTAATCTTCATGTTCCCCTTTCACTTATCCTATCCAGCTATGCAATCTTCATGTTCCCCTTTCACTTTTCCTATCCAGCTATACAATCTTCATGTTCCCCTTTTCCTTTCCAGCTATGCAGTCTTCATGTTCCCTTTTCACTTTTCCTATCCAGCTATGCAATCTTCATGTTCCCCTTTCACTTTTCCTATCCAGCTATACAATCTTCATGTTCCCCTTTCACTTTTCCTTCCAGCTATGCAATCTTCTTGTTCCCCTTTCACTTTTCCTTTCCAGCTATGTAATCTTCATGTTCCCCTTTCATTTTTCCTTTCCAGCTATGCAATCTTCATGTTCCCCTTTCACTTTTCCTATCCAGCTATGCAATCTTCATGTTCCCCTTTCACTTTTCCTTTCCAGCTATGCAATCTTCATGTTCCCCTTTCACTCTTCCTTTCCAGCTATGCAATCTTCATGTTCCCCTTTCACTTTTTCTTTCCAGCTATGCAATCTTCATGTTCCCCTTTCACTTTTCCTTTCCAGCTATGCAATCTTCATGTTCCCCTTTCACTTTTCCTTTCCAGCAATGCAATCTTCATGTTCCCCTTTCACTTTTCCTATCCAGCTATGCAATCTTCATGTTCCCCTTTCACTTTTCCTTTCCAGCTATGCAATCTTCATGTTCCCCGATCACTTTTCCTTTCCAGCTATGCAATCTTCATGTTCCCCTTTCACTTTTCCTTTCCAGCTATGCAATCTTCATGTTCCCCTTTCACTTTTCCATTCCAGCTACGCAATCTTCATGTTCCCCTTTCACTTATCCTATCCAGCTATGCAATTTTCATGTTCCCCTTTCACTTTTCCTATCCAGCTATACAATTTTCATGTTCCCCTTTCACTTTTCCTTTCCAGCTATGCAATCTTCCTGTTCCCCTTTCACTTTCCCTTTCCAGCTATGCAATCTTCATGTTCCCTTTTCACTTTTCCTTTCCAGCTATGCAATCTTCATGTTCCCCTTTCACTTTTCCTTTCCAGCTATGCAATCTTCATGTTCCCCTTTCACTCTTCCTTTCCAGCTATGCAATCTTCATGTTCCCCGATCACTTTTCCTTTCCAGCTATGCAATCTTCATGTTCCCCTTTCACTTTTCCTTTCCAGCTATGCAATCTTCATGTTCCCCTTTCACTTTTCCTTTCCAGCTATGCAATCTTCATGTTCCCCTTTCACTTTTCCTTTCCAGCTATGCAATCTTCATGTTCCCCGATCACTTTTCCTATCCAGCTATGCAATCTTCATGTTCCCCGATCACTTTTCCTATGCAGCTATGCAATCTTCATGTTCCCCTTTCACTTTTCCTTTCCAGCTATGCAATCTTCATGTTCCCCTTTCATTTTTCCTTTCCAGCTATGCAATCTTCATGTTCCCCTTTCACTTTTCCTTTCCAGCAATGCAATCTTCATGTTCCCCTTTCACTTTTCCTATCCAGCTATGCAATCTTCATGTTCCCCTTTCACTTTTCCTTTCCAGCTATGCAATCTTCATGTTCCCCGATCACTTTTCCTTTCCAGCTATACAATCTTCATGTTCCCCTTTCACTTTTCCTTTCCAGCTATGCAATCTTCATGTTCCCCTTTCACTTTTCCATTCCAGCTACGAAATCTTCATGTTCCCCTTTCACTTTTCCTTTCCAGCTATGCAATCTTCATGTTCCCCTTTCACTTTTCCTTTCCAGCTATGCAATCTTCATGTTCCCCTTTCACTCTTCCTTTCCAGCTATGCAATCTTCATGTTCCCCGATCACTTTTCCTTTCCAGCTATGCAATCTTCATGTTCCCCTTTCACTTTTCCTTTCCAGCTATGCAATCTTCATGTTCCCCTTTCACTTTTCCTTTCCAGCTATGCAATCTTCATGTTCCCCTTTCACTTTTCCTTTCCAGCTATGCAATCTTCATGTTCCCCGATCACTTTTCCTATCCAGCTATGCAATCTTCATGTTCCCCGATCACTTTTCCTATGCAGCTGTGCAATCTTCATGTTCCCCTTTCACTTTTCCTTTCCAGCTATGCAATCTTCATGTTCCCCTTTCATTTTTCCTTTCCAGCTATGCAATCTTCATGTTCCCCTTTCACTTTTCCTTTCCAGCAATGCAATCTTCATGTTCCCCTTTCACTTTTCCTATCCAGCTATGCAATCTTCATGTTCCCCGATCACTTTTCCTTTCCAGCTATACAATCTTCATGTTCCCCTTTCACTTTTCCTTTCCAGCTATGCAATCTTCATGTTCCCCTTTCACTTTTCCATTCCAGCTACGAAATCTTCATGTTCCCCTTTCACTTTTCCTTTCCAGCTACGCAATCTTCATGTTCCCCTTTCACTTTTCCTATCCAGCTACGCAATCTTCATGTTCCCCTTTCACTTTTCCTATCCAGCTATGCAATCTTCATGTTCCCTTTTCACTTTTCCTATCCAGGTATGCAATCTTCATGTTCCCCTTTCACTTTTCCTTTCCAGCTATGCAATCTTCATGTTCCCCTTTCACTTTTCCTTTCCAGCTATGCAATCTTCATGTTCCCCTTTCACTTTTCCTTTCCAGCTATGCAATCTTCATGTTCCCTTTTCACTTTTCCTTTCCAGCTATGCAATCTTCATGTTCCCCTTTCACTTTTCCTTTCCAGCTATGCAATCTTCATGTTCCCCTTTCACTTTTCCTTTCCAGCTATGCAATCTTCATGTTCCCCGATCACTTTTCCTATCCAGCTATGCAATCTTCATGTTCCCCGATCACTTTTCCTATGCAGCTATGCAATCTTCATGTTCCCCTTTCACTTTTCCTTTCCAGCTATGCAATCTTCATGTTCCCCTTTCATTTTTCCTTTCCAGCTATGCAATCTTCATGTTCCCCTTTCACTTTTCCTTTCCAGCTATGCAATCTTCATGTTCCCCTTTCACTTTTCCTTTCCAGCTATGCAATCTTCATGTTCCCCTTTCACTTTTCCTGTCCAGCTATGCAATCTTCATGTTCCCTTTTCACTTTTCCTATCCAGGTATGCAATCTTCATGTTCCCCTTTCACTTTTCCTATCCAGGTATGCAATCTTCATGTTCCCCTTTCACTTTTCCTATCCAGGTATGCAATCTTCATGTTCCCCTTTCACTTTTCCTTTCCAGCTATGCAATCTTCATGTTCCCCTTTCACTTTTCCTTTCCAGCTATGCAATCTTCATGTTCCCCTTTCACTTTTCCTTTCCAGCTATGCAATCTTCATGTTCCCTTTTCACTTTTCCTTTCCAGCTATGCAATCTTCATGTTCCCCTTTCACTTTTCCTTTCCAGCTATGCAATCTTCATGTTCCCCGATCACTTTTCCTATCCAGCTATGCAATCTTCATGGTCCCCGATCACTTTTCCTATGCAGCTATGCAATCTTCATGTTCCCCTTTCACTTTTCCTTTCCAGCTATGCAATCTTCATGTTCCCCTTTCATTTTTCCTTTCCAGCTATGCAATCTTCATGTTCCCCTTTCACTTTTCCTTTCCAGCTATGCAATCTTCATGTTCCCCTTTCACTTTTCCTTTCCAGCTATGCAATCTTCATGTTCCCCTTTCACTTTTCCTGTCCAGCTATGCAATCTTCATGTTCCCCGATCACTTTTCCTTTCCAGCTATACAATCTTCATGTTCCCCTTTCACTTTTCCTTTCCAGCTATGCAATCTTCATGTTCCCCTTTCACTTTTCCATTCCAGCTACGCAATCTTCATGTTCCCCTTTCACTTTTCCTTTCCAGCTACGCAATCTTCATGTTCCCCTTTCACTTTTCCTTTCCAGCTATGCAATCTTCATGTTCCCCGATCACTTTTTCTATGCAGCTATGCAATCTTCATGTTCCCCTTTCACTTTTCCTTTCCAGCTATGCAATCTTCATGTTCCCCTTTCATTTTTCCTTTCCAGCTATGCAATCTTCATGTTCCCCTTTCACTTTTCCTTTCCAGCTATGCAATCTTTATGTTCCCCTTTCACTTTTCCTTTCCAGCTATGCAATCTTCATGTTCCCCTTTCACTTTTCCTATCCAGCTATGCAATCTTCATGTTCCCCTTTCACTTTTCCTTTCCAGCTATGCAATCTTCATGTTCCCCGATCACTTTTCCTTTCCAGCTATGCAATCTTCATGTTCCCCAATCACTTTTCCTTTCCAGCTACGCAATGTTCATGTTCCCCTTTCACTTTTCCATTCCAGCTACGCAATCTTCATGTTCCTCTTTCACTTTTCCTTTCCAGCTATGCAATCTTCATGTTCCCCTTTCACTTTTCCTTTCCAGCTATGCAATCTTCATGTTCCCCGATCACTTTTCCTATGCAGCTATGCAATCTTCATGTTCCCCTTTCACTTTTCCTTTCCAGCTATGCAATCTTCATGTTCCCCGATCACTTTTCCTATGCAGCTATGCAATCTTCATGTTCCCCTTTCACTTTTCCTTTCCAGCTATGCAATCTTCATGTTCCCTTTTCACTTTTCCTATCCAGCTATGCAATCTTCATGTTCCCTTTTCACTTTTCCTATCCAGCTATGCAATCTTCATGTTCCCCTTTCACTTTTCCTTTCCAGCTATGCAATCTTCATGTTCCCCGATCACTTTTCCTATGCAGCTATGCAATCTTCATGTTCCCCTTTCACTTTTCCTATCCAGCTATGCAATCTTCATGTTCCCCTTTCACTTTTCCTGTCCAGCTATGCAATCTTCATGTTCCCTTTTCACTTTTCCTATCCAGCTATGCAATCTTCATGTTCCCTTTTCACTTTTCCTATCCAGGTATGCAATCTTCATGTTCCCCTTTCACTTTTCCTTTCCAGCTATGCAATCTTCATGTTCCCCTTTCACTTTTCCTATCCAGCTATGCAATCTTCATGTTCCCCTTTCACTTTTCCTTTCCAGCTATGCAATCTTCATGTTCCCCTTTCACTTTTCCTTTCCAGCTATACAATCTTCATGTTCCCCTTTCACTTTTCCTTTCCAGCTATGCAATCTTCATGTTCCCCGATCACTTTTCCTATGCAGCTATGCAATCTTCATGTTCCACTTTCACTTTTCCTTTCCAGCTATGCAATCTTCATGTTCCCCTTTCATTTTTCCTTTCCAGCTATGCAATCTTCATGATCCCCTTTCACTTTTCCTTTCCAGCTATGCAATCTTCATGTTCCCCTTTCACTTTTCCTTTCCAGCTATGCAATCTTCATGTTCCCCTTTCACTTTTCCTATCCAGCTATGCAATCTTCATCTTCCCCGATCACTTTTCCTTTCCAGCTATGCAATCTTCATGTTCCCCGATCACTTTTCCTTTCCAGCTATACAATCTTCATGTTCCCCTTTCACTTTTCCTTTCCAGCTATGCAATCTTCATGTTCCCCTTTCACTTTTCCATTCCAGCTACGCAATTTTCGTGTTCCCCTTTCACTTTTCCTTTCCAGCTATGCAATCTTCATGTTCCCCGATCACTTTTCCTTTCCAGCTATGCAATCTTCATGTTCCCCGATCACTTTTCCTTTCCATCTATGCAATCTTCATGTTCCCCTTTCACTTTTCCATTCCAGCTACGCAATCTTCATGTTCCCCTTTCACTTTTCCTTTCCAGCTATGCAATCTTCATGTTCCCCTTTCACTTTTCCTTTCCAGCTATGCAATCTTCATGTTCCCCGATCACTTTTCCTATGCAGCTATGCAATCTTCATGTTCCCCTTTCACTTTTCCTTTCCAGCTATGCAATCTTCATGTTCCCCGATCACTTTTTCTATGCAGTTATGCAATCTTCATGTTCCCCTTTCACTTTTCCTATCCAGCTATGCAATCTTCATGTTCCCTTTTCACTTTTCCTATCCAGGTATGCAATCTTCATGTTCCCCTTTCACTTTTCCTATCCAGGTATGCAATCTTCATGTTCCCCTTTCACTTTTCCTTTCCAGCTATGCAATCTTCATGTTCCCCTTTCACTTTTCCTTTCCAGCTATGCAATCTTCATGTTCCCCTTTCACTTTTCCTTTCCAGCTATGCAATCTTCATGTTCCCTTTTCACTTTTCCTTTCCAACTATGCAATCTTCATGTTCCCCTTTCACTTTTCCTTTCCAGCTATGCAATCTTCATGTTCCCCTTTCACTTTTCCTTTCCAGCTATGCAATCTTCATGTTCCCCGATCACTTTTCCTATCCAGCTATGCAATCTTCATGTTCCCCGATCACTTTTCCTATGCAGCTATGCAATCTTCATGTTCCCCTTTCACTTTTCCTTTCCAGCTATGCAATCTTCATGTTCCCCTTTCATTTTTCCTTTCCAGCTATGCAATCTTCATGTTCCCCTTTCACTTTTCCTTTCCAGCTATGCAATCTTCATGTTCCCCTTTCACTTTTCCTTTCCAGCTATGCAATCTTCATGTTCCCCTTTCACTTTTCCTTTCCAGCTATGCAATCTTCATGTTCCCCGATCACTTTTCCTTTCCAGCTATACAATCTTCATGTTCCCCTTTCACTTTTCCTTTCCAGCTACGCAATCTTCATGTTCCCCTTTCACTTTTCCATTCCAGCTACGCAATCTTCATGTTCCCCTTTCACTTTTCCTTTCCAGCTACGCAATCTTCATGTTCCCCTTTCACTTTTCCTTTCCAGCTATGCAATCTTCATGTTCCCCGATCACTTTTCCTATGCAGCTATGCAATCTTCATGTTCCCCTTTCACTTTTCCTATCCAGCTATGCAATCTTCATGTTCCCTTTTCACTTTTCCTATCCAGGTATGCACTCTTCATGTTCCCCTTTCACTTTTCCTTTCCAGCTATGCAATCTTCATGTTCCCCTTTCACTTTTCCTATCCAGCTATGCAATCTTCATGTTCCCCTTTCACTTTTCCTTTCCAGCTATGCAATCTTCATGTTCCCCGATCACTTTTCCTTTCCAGCTATTCAATCTTCATGTTCCCCTTTCACTTTTCCTTTCTAGCTATGCAATCTTCATGTTCCCCTTTTCACTTTTCCATTCCAGCTACGCAATCTTCATGTTCCCCGATCACTTTTCCTTTCCAGCTATGCAATCTTCATGTTCCCCAATCACTTTTCCTTTCCAGCTATGCAATGTTCATGTTCCCCTTTCACTTTTCCATTCCAGCTACGCAATCTTCATGTTCCCCTTTCACTTTTCCTTTCCAGCTATGCAATCTTCATGTTCCCCTTTCACTTTTCCTTTCCAGCTATGCAATCTTCATGTTCCCCGATCACTTTTCCTATGCAGCTATGCAATCTTCATGTTCCCCTTTCACTTTTCCTTTCCAGCTATGCAATCTTCATGTTCCCTTTTCACTTTTCCTATCCAGCTATGCAATCTTCATGTTCCCTTTTCACTTTTCCTATCCAGCTATGCAATCTTCATGTTCCCCTTTCACTTTTCCTTTCCAGCTATGCAATCTTCATGTTCCCCGATCACTTTTCCTATGCAGCTATGCAATCTTCATGTTCCCCTTTCACTTTTCCTATCCAGCTATGCAATCTTCATGTTCCCCTTTCACTTTTCCTGTCCAGCTATGCAATCTTCATGTTCCCTTTTCACTTTTCCTATCCAGCTATGCAATCTTCATGTTCCCTTTTCACTTTTCCTATCCAGGTATGCAATCTTCATGTTCCCCTTTCACTTTTCCTTTCCAGCTATGCAATCTTCATGTTCCCCTTTCACTTTTCCTATCCAGCTATGCAATCTTCATGTTCCCCTTTCACTTTTCCTTTCCAGCTATGCAATCTTCATGTTCCCCTTTCACTTTTCCTTTCCAGCTATACAATCTTCATGTTCCCCTTTCACTTTTCCTTTCCAGCTATGCAATCTTCATGTTCCCCGATCACTTTTCCTATGCAGCTATGCAATCTTCATGTTCCACTTTCACTTTTCCTTTCCAGCTATGCAATCTTCATGTTCCCCTTTCATTTTTCCTTTCCAGCTATGCAATCTTCATGATCCCCTTTCACTTTTCCTTTCCAGCTATGCAATCTTCATGTTCCCCGATCACTTTTCCTTTCCAGCTATACAATCTTCATGTTCCCCTTTCACTTTTCCTTTCCAGCTATGCAATCTTCATGTTCCCCTTTCACTTTTCCATTCCAGCTACGCAATTTTCGTGTTCCCCTTTCACTTTTCCTTTCCAGCTATGCAATCTTCATGTTCCCCGATCACTTTTCCTTTCCAGCTATGCAATCTTCATGTTCCCCGATCACTTTTCCTTTCCAGCTATGCAATCTTCATGTTCCCCTTTCACTTTTCCATTCCAGCTACGCAATCTTCATGTTCCCCTTTCACTTTTCCTTTCCAGCTATGCAATCTTCATGTTCCCCTTTCATTTTTCCTTTCCAGCTATGCAATCTTCATGTTCCCCGATCACTTTTCCTATGCAGCTATGCAATCTTCATGTTCCCCTTTCACTTTTCCTTTCCAGCTATGCAATCTTCATGTTCCCCGATCACTTTTCCTATGCAGCTATGCAATCTTCATGTTCCCCTTTCACTTTTCCTTTCCAGCTATGCAATCTTCATGTTCCCTTTTCACTTTTCCTATCCAGCTATGCAATCTTCATGTTCCCTTTTCACTTTTCCTATCCAGCTATGCAATCTTCATGTTCCCCTTTCACTTTTCCTTTCCAGCTATGCAATCTTCATGTTCCCCGATCACTTTTCCTATGCAGCTATGCAATCTTCATGTTCCCCTTTCACTTTTCCTATCCAGCTATGCAATCTTCATGTTCCCTTTTCACTTTTCCTGTCCAGCTATGCAATCTTCATGTTCCCTTTTCACTTTTCCTATCCAGCTATGCAATCTTCATGTTCCCTTTTCACTTTTCCTATCCAGGTATGCAATCTTCATGTTCCCCTTTCACTTTTCCTTTCCAGCTATGCAATCTTCATGTTCCCCTTTCACTTTTCCTATCCAGCTATGCAATCTTCATGTTCCCCTTTCACTTTTCCTTTCCAGCTATGCAATCTTCATGTTCCCCAATCACTTTTCCTTTCCAGCTATACAATCTTCATGTTCCCCTTTCACTTTTCCTTTCCAGCTATGCAATCTTCATGTTCCCCGATCACTTTTCCTATGCAGCTATGCAATCTTCATGTTCCACTTTCACTTTTCCTTTCCAGCTATGCAATCTTCATGTTCCCCTTTCATTTTTCCTTTCCAGCTATGCAATCTTCATGATCCCCTTTCACTTTTCCTTTCCAGCTATGCAATCTTCATGTTCCCCTTTCACTTTTCCTTTCCAGCTATGCAATCTTCATGTTCCCCTTTCACTTTTCCTATCCAGCTATGCAATCTTCATGTTCCCCTTTCACTTTTCCTTTCCAGCTATGCAATCTTCATGTTCCCCGATCACTTTTCCTTTCCAGCTATACAATCTTCATGTTCCCCTTTCACTTTTCCTTTCCAGCTATGCAATCTTCATGTTCCCCTTTCACTTTTCCATTCCAGCTACGCAATCTTCATGTTCCCCTTTCACTTTTCCTTTCCAGCTATGCAATCTTCATGTTCCCCTTTGACTTTTCCTTTCCAGCTATGCAATCTTCATGTTCCCCGATCACTTTTCCTATGCAGCTATGCAATCTTCATGTTCCCTTTTCACTTTTCCTATCCAGGTATGCAATCTTCATGTTCCCCTTTCCACTATTTTCGTAAATACACATTTCACAGGAATTAGTGTAGTCTAAACAGACCATGACTCTCAATTCATTTTGCTGTATTGTGTGGTAAGGGTAAGTCTGGGAAGATTAAGACTTAAAATCTCCTTGCCAAATGCGGACTAAGGACTGATTCAGAGTTGTACGCTAATCTCGCTGTGACTGTGACTTTTTACAGAGATACTGTGAGATAATATGCAAATGTCTATATGTATTGAGATGCTCACCGGCTGCTTTGCAAATCCAATGCCTGAAACCATTAGACCATGCGCCTTTATAAGAATAACGTATGGTCTGTTGGGACTAATAGTAGGGAGTATGCATTACCTAGGGGATACTGTAACAAAAAATATACAATAGATGCATTAATAAAATAAAGACACATGGGAATTGACTACTAATACATTGTATGCAATAACACTGCCTATTGATGTGCTTTATCTATTAAGCTGTATAAAACTTTAAGATATATAAAAATGCAAAACATTAGTGGTATGGATCCAATTGATAGCTCAACTTCCATTATTTAAACTGTATGACATTTTTGTGTTTGTACATGTATTTTTTTTTTTATAATTTTACATTTTTACCCTTTTCTGTAAGTTGAGCACTATGGATTTAGAGTAAGGTTAACTTAGTATTCACATTTACAGGGCTTCCCTCAATGCACTTTGCAGGCATCTCTAGCAGTGAGAGGATTAGCACATGTTGTGTACAGGATCAGGCCAAATCTTATGATATGGTTTTACAGTCCCTGACAGCTCCCACTTACCATGGCCCTCATTCAGAGCCGTACGCTCTGAGCAGAGCGCACGCTCTGAATGAGGGCCGGGCTCCATTTTCATGGAGCGTCCTCCTGGACGCTCGTATAGCTGTGGGTCACCACCCACAGGCTATACGAGCGTGCATTTTGATGGCCGCGATGGTCGTGACCATCGCGACCATCGAAATTGCGAGCCGGAGCCTGCGGTTGAGGTTTTCAACCGCAAGCTCCGGAGTGATTTTGGCTCTATCAGAGCCAAAATCACTCCCACTGACATCACTAGTGATGTCAGTGGGCCGGCTTCTGACGGGAGGCGTTCCCATGGGAACGCCCCCGTCAGGGAGGCACGCCCCCGGCACGCCCACCAAAGGGGGCGTGCTGTCAATCAACATTGACAGCACGCCCCCTTTGATCGGACACAACGAGCGAAGGAAAGTCCTTCGCTCGTCGTGTCTGGCGCATGCGCACGACGGAGCTCCCTCCGTCGTGCGCATGCTCAGTGCAGACCATCGACCCACTTGCGAGCGGACAGCCGCTCGCGAGTGGGTCTGAATCAGGCCCCATGTCAGCTGCAGTCCAGTCTGTTTTATTAGGTGGCATGATAAGGAAAAAAGAAAACTGTCTGATATCCCAAAATATCATGGGATTACACACTGTGGGAAATAATTTCAAATGGTTCCTTTATTGCGCTCAGGGCTATGCTGAGAGTGTGGCTGTTTGGCATTCTCAGTGGGACAGATTTTATTACACAAGTTTATTTTATCTCATCCCACATGGATATCCATTTCTGTAGTCTTCATCTGCCCCTTATTCTTATAGGATTTATTTGTTTGTTTATTTATTTATTGATATTTTGACAGTATCACCCAACCCTCCACAGTAGTTTGGTTTAATACAAGATACTGGCCAAACTAACCTGATAACTGTGGCTAATCCCTTCCCATTAACATAGTACAGTAATGCTGAGTCCTGTTGTTATACTGTTATGATCAGAGCTTTTGATGAAATTGCTAGCAGCCAGTGCACTGTTAATGAATGATGTAACGGTGATCGTTCCATAGTTCATTAAAGTCGTCCAGTGTGGATGCACAATCACTGTTCACGGGCATTCGTTCCGATGTCGAAACAAATGCCCGTCACTCCAGTGTGTACCCAGTATAAAGCTCTGGACAATGCTAATCTTTTGCAAGTTCATATCTTTACTTCAAAGTCTCTTCTAGCTTCCAGCAACTCCAGCTACAAAGTCCAGTTATTTTACATGAATGCCTAAATATCCTGGTCTATTGCTAGAGCGATAGTACCATGAAGTAACTTTCAAAACGGTAGGCTTTATTTACTGTATTGTAGACACAATAGACAATTCAGCATGATTTGAAGTCTTGTCTTTATATGTGTTTAAAACAGAGCCGGCCCTAGGCATAGGCAAACTAAGCAAATGCCCAGGGCATTTGAAATGCCCAGGGGCATCCAACCCCCTTAGGGCCAGAGGAGGTTTGGGGTAGGCACGGCTGGGGCACCTGCTTCCGGCTGGGCAGAGACTCTGGCAGCTGCTACTGCCACTGTGCAGCGTCCATGATTGGAGCTCAGCTGACAGCTCTGATTGGGCCCAGGAGCGGCAAACAGCGGAGCAGCCAGCGAAGATTTGCGGGGATGGGGCACATGGATGGCGGCTAGTGGTTAGTGCTGGGGTGACATGCAACGGGACGTAACCTGCCAACCTGAGCCGGAAAAAGTGGTCTGCCGTCCGTGGCTTGCTCTGCAGGCTGCGCTCAAGTAAAGTACATCTGGAAGATACACAACTCTTGAACTCTCCCAGAGGAAGGTCCAATAAGGACAGAAACACGTTGGAGATGTTCTCCCATTCAAACCAACTACAAAGTAACAAGTTTGCTACAAAACACAGGAAGCCGCTGAGCTGCACACTGCTCCGGCTAGAAATTCACGTGTCACGTAGCGCAGAAAGACCCAGGAAGTCACCGCGGTTACGGAGCTCCCATCGGCAGCGTCAGGGAAGAAGGAAACAGATGGCGAGAGGAGCACGAGGTGAGTCCCATACAGTGGAGGGGGTATGCGGTAATGGTTTGAGAAAACCTGCACTACACTATCCCCTCCCCAGGCAACGGGCATCTCGGCCCGTAGTACAGGTACTCGGGGGATCACAGGCTGACAGCCGCTCACCTCCGCGGGTCCCATATGGACACCGAAGCCCAGCCAAGGGTCTCCCTACCTGCACCCAGCCATTTCTCACTTCACCCCATGAGACCCTGCAAAGAGCATCTACAGAGAACTCCAATCCAGGGACACAGTGACAGCTCACTCAGACACTGGACACAACAGGACGCAATAATCCGGTGAATTAGACTTCAATACACACACTATACAAAAAGGAAGAGGAGTCCTTTTTAACCTTTTAACCATTTATTGAATGGCACAACACCGATAAAGGAAAATATTAACTTGAACACAACGTTCAGTTGGTGATTCAACTAGGGAGACACAATTTTTGCAGCCTTTCTTCTTTAGTATTTATTTAGATTTATATATTAGCTTTAGAACGTTTTTTTCGGAATCATCATTCTCTGTTAATTACTTATGTGCGCATTATTATTCTCTACTGTGAACATGGTTTTATAAATAGTAAAGTGATCTTTTCAACAAAACATGCTTTAGGTTTCATTAATACCTGCATACCATTAGAATTAAGGTTGAGGTAAATCGACCAAGCTTGTCTTGGAGCTTCTTCTATTATTTACCTATATACAGAGGGGGACAAACCTCTGATATTTGGAGCTTACCACACACGACCTTGTTGCGCAAGTGTTACTGTATAGTATTTGGAACTGGAAGAGGGCAGGCCGGGGTGTTGGGAGAGTTGTGCTCTGCTGATATAGGGGTGCTGGGTGAGGGCTGTACTGGGTGACGGCCAGGCTGCTGGGCATGGACTGTTGTGCTGGGTGAGAGAGGCTGCTATGCTGGGTTAGGGGTTCTGGGTCAGGTGAGGGGTGCCATCATGCTGTGCTGGGAAAGGGTTGGTGGGTGCTGTGATCTGTGTTGTGCAGGGAAGGGGATGCTGGACTGGGAGAGGGCCGGGGTGTTGGGGGAGGGGGTGCTGTGCTGGGATAGGGATGCTGGGTCAGGTGAGGGGTGCTGACACCATGCTGTGCTGGGAAATGGGGGTGTTGTGCTGGGTTAGGACTAGGGCGATGGATGCTGTGCTGGGAGAGGGTTGCTGTGCTGTGATCTGCCAGGGAGAGGGGTTGCTGTGCTGGGAGATGGGTGAAGGGTGCTGTGCTGGGAGAGGGGTAAAGGGTGCTGTTCTGGGTGAAGGGTGCTGTGCTGGTAGAGGCGTGATGGGTGCTGTGATCTGTGCTGTGCTGGGAGAGGGGTGTTGGGTGAGGGGAGTGCTGTGCTGGAATAGAGGTGCTGGGTCAGGTGAGGGGTGCTGACACCATGCTGTGCTGGGAGAGGGGGTGCTGTGCTGAGTGAGGGCCAGGGTGATGGATACTGTGCTGGGAGAGGGGTGATGGGTGCTGTGATCTGTGCTGTGCTGGGAGAGGGGTGCTTGCTGTGATCTGTGCTGGGAGAGAGGTGCTGTGCTGGGAGAGGGGTTAAGGGTGCTGTGCTCGGTGAAGGGTGCTGTGCTGGTAGAGGCGTGATGGGTGCTATGTGCTGTGCTGGGAGAGGGGTGCTGGGTGAGGGCCGGGGTGTTGGGTGAGGGGGGGTGCTGTCCTGGAGTAGAGGTGCTGGGTCAGGTGAGGGGTGCTGACACCATGCTGTGCTGGGAGAGGGGGTGCTGTGCTGAGTGAGGGCCAGGGTGATGGATACTGTGCTGGGAGAGGGGTGATGGGTGCTGTGATCTGTGCTGTGCTGGGAGAGGGGTGCTTGCTGTGATCTGTGCTGCGAGAGGGGTGCTGTGCTGGGAGAGGGGTAAAGGGTGCTGTGCTGTGTGAAGGGTGCTGTGCTGGTAGAGGCGTGATGTGTGCTGTGTTCTGTGCTGTGCTGGGAGAGGGGTGCTGGATGAGGACCGGGGTGTTGAGTGAGGGGGGTTGCTGTGCTGGAGTAGAGGTGCTGGGTCAGGTGAGGGGTGCTGACACCATGCTGTGCTGGGAGAGGGGGTGCTGTGCTGAGTGAGGGCCGGGGTGATGGATACTGTGCTGCGCTGAGAGGGGGGTGCTTGCTGTGATCTGTGCTGGGAGAGGGGTGCTGTGCTAGGAGAGGGGTTAAGGATGATATGCTGGGAGAGGGGTGCTGTACTAGGAGAGGGATTAAGGATAATGTGCTGGGAGAGGGGTGCTGTGCTAGGAGAGGGGTTAAGGATGATGTGCTGGGAGAGGGGTGATGGGTGTTGTTATATGTGCTGGGAGAGGGGTGCTGGGTGATGTTATCTGTGCTGGGAAAGGGGTGCTGTGCTGGGTGATGGGTGCTTTGCTGTGATCTGTGCTGTGGTGCTGTGCTAGGAGAGGGGTTAAGGATGATGTGCAGGGAGAGGGGTGATGGGTGTTGTTATATGTGCTGGGAGAGGGGTGGTGGGTGATGTGATCTGTGCTGGGAAAGGGGTGCTGTGCTGGGTGATGGGTGCTTTGCTGTGATCTGTGCCGGGAGAGTGGTGCTGGGGGCACAGCACAATGGATGAAGGTCCACAGCACAGTGAAACCAGGCCCCTTCCATAAGGCCACACCTCTTTTCAGGATCCCACGGGGGGTGGGGGGGGGGTCACCTCCCAAAATATGATTTGGCTAGGTCCAGCTCTGGTTTAAAATATGTAACATTTTATTAAAATTGGACGATTTCATGGTTCAAATTGTTTTGTACTCTTCTTCCCCTTCCCCTTCCCCTTTTTCTGTTGTATATATATAACAAAAAAAAGTAAGCATAAAAAAGCTAAAAGACTGATTGCTGCTGAGTGATAACTGTACTAATCTAGTATCTTATAATAACAGATTGCTTTAGCTTGCAAGCATAAAATATGTGTGCAGCTTAGAAATTCCATCATAAATCATGATGTGCCTGTAGCACCTGAGAGGTAAAATAACTGAACTGAGTTCTGGGTGATTTAAAATAATTGTTAAAGTATGGCGCAACGTCTGTGATTTGACATTTTGTGAAGCAAACACCTGGAATAATAATCAGTAGAGTATTCAGCTTGGTTATTTATGTTTTCTCATTATGCGCCAGCAAATGTTAACACCCAGTTAAGTGAATGTTAACCTTGGCACATAATTATCAGTGACTTGTTTGAAATAATACTAACAAATATAGATATAGCAGAGGGATAAGGTTACAAAAAAATATTATAGTCCGTTTTCGTACATATAGAATTTCTTCTGGTTAATGATACATTAATGATCTACCAAGATTAGGCAAGAGTCTTGGCTACCTTTACAGTAGAGGTATTTTGGTTCGTAATTAATTATCACACTGGCTAATACAGTAAAATACAACTGGTTTAATCTGATCATTAGGTAAATACAGACAGATTTACTTCACAGGCGTGAATGCAAGCCAAAGTAACTTATGGGGCTGACTATAGCTACAAATTGATTATCATATATCTATAAAAGGTGAGAGAGAGAGAGATGATGGACAGATATGTGACAGATAGATTGGTAGGTAGCAGGGACACACAGGATTTTTAGAAGGGATTTTCTGAATGACTAGTTTAGGAACAAAGTAAACTTAACTGCCCCAATAAACCTAAAACAGACAGGATATTGTAGTTAGATTGTTTTACATACATAACAAGTATGCAGGATTCCTAACGTGTTGATATTTAACACAATCTTATCTAGTGTGACTAATATTATATTTTAAAGGGTAAAATGTATTTTACACACTATTAGGTAAGATTTTATCTCCGGTGAATTTAGCTGCTTCCACCACATAGTGCATGTTTATGGTATGTTCAGTACCGCAGTAAGTATGCAGCACAATACATTGACCACACAGCAGGGAGATCTTTCTGAATACACCATGTGGTCAATGCCAGTGGATTTGAGCCTTTAGAGCAGTGATTTTCAACCTTTTTCAACTCGAGGCACACTAGGCAAGATTTTAAAATTGCCAAGGCACACCATCCGGCGATGCGGCGTGCGCGACCTATGCAAAAACATACACATTGGCTCTCACATAAAAAAACACGCATTGGCCTTCACGGGAATAAAACACACATACAATGGCCCCAAAGATATAACAGACACATACATTGGCCCCCACATAAAAAAAAAAACATAGGCCCCCACAGAAAAAAATTAACATAGACCCCCACAAAAAAAAAACATAGGCCCCCACAGAAAAAAATAACATGGGCCCCCACAGAAAAAAAAATAATAGACCCCCCACAGAAAAAAAATAACATAGGCAACCACAGAAAAAAAAATAACAATGACCCCCACAGAAACAAACAAAAAAACAACAACACATTGCTCTCCACAAAATCAAATCATACTGGCTACCACATCAAAAATAAATGTACATTTTTTTAGACTTACCTGTCTGTCATCGGCTGCAGGTTCCCACGGTGCAGAGCTGTCAGCAGTGGCTGGCTGGTTGCGGGCGGCTAGGAGGAAAGGGCGTGTTGCGGGCGGCTGGAGGGAGAGATGTACTGGCTGGCCACGAGCGGGTGGGAGAGAAGGGGTGGCTGGTCGCGTGCGGGTAGTACTGGTTGGCCGCAGGCAGGAGTTAGTGAAGGGGTGGCTAACCGCTGGCGAAGGTGGGAATACTGCCTGGTCGCAGGCGGGAAGGAGAGAAGGACTGGCTGGCCGCGAGCGGGAGAAAAGGACTGGCTGAGACTCTGTTGGGGCGGGCAGGCAGGCCAGGCAGGCAACGTGGCATGCGTGACCTGTGATGTCACGATGCCGCGTTCAGGCAGGTCACGGCCCGGGCGTGCCCCTAAGCCTCCCAGAGGAGCTCAGTGGCAGCGCTGCCCAGGCCGCAGCTCTTTAATGTGACCGGCGGCTCTAGCGCTGCGGCACAACTCACAACCGCCCGCGGCACACTACTGTGCCGCGGCACAGCGGTTGAAAACCTCTGCTTTAGAGCAAATAATGTAAACTTACTCATTTACAATCACAGTTAATAATTCACATACCAATAATTTTTGGTGGACTGATATACTCAAGCTGGCCACACATCTAAAGATTATCTGTCCAACCAGCCAGCTTGTTGATTGGTTGGAATGAAAATCTGGTAAGGCATGAAAGCAAATGACAATCAGCAATTTGCTCCCAAACGCTGGAAAATGGACCAAAACTGTTGTTTGAACAAATAGTTTAGATCAAACATTTAACAAACTTGTCTGAACGACCATTTTCATCTGTTTTCTGGCATTTAGGAGCAAATTGCTGATCATCATTTACTCCCATACGTTACCAGATTTTCATGCCAACCAATCAACTAGTTGGCTGGTTGGATGTAAGTTGGTCTAGTGTGTGGCCAGCTTCAGTGCCGGACTGGCCTGCAGGGGTACAGGGGAAATCCCCTGTGGGTTCCTATGTATGAGAACCCCATCACATCCTCCAAAGTCAGGTTCCACACAGTGCAATCAATTAATACTCTATTAGAGGGTAAGTTACTGTAGCTGGTATAGCAGGAATATGGATGAACATGGGTGCTTGGTTAGCTGCTATAGAAACTACACCAAGATTTGCCCTCCTGCCAATCAAAGTTATCGGTTGGGTTAACAGATCTAATGTTTTCTTGTGTGAAAATATAATTTATAATATAGCATATTGCATGTAGTGTATGAATGTAGTTGTAAAAATAAGAGTACTTTAATAGTAATAATTTAGATAATTTAATTTTTAACATTTATTTTACAATGTCATGTATTTGGCCCTTACTAGACCTAATGCAATTCTCATTGAATTTTAGACACTGGCTGTTGCTGTTGGGTCCTCCTATCACATGTAGAGTGCATTCATTTGGTAAGGACCTAGCCACACCCCTTAAGCAGACACACCTCTTAACCATGGGCCTCTACCATTGCATTCCTCCGGAGGGTCCTCAATGCCACAACGCGACACTGACCACTAAGCATCATAACAGCAACCTAGCTTGTGCGTGAGCTACTGCCAGGACTGGAGAACACACAGACAGTACTGGAACATAGACTCAATGACAGGGTAAAAATAAACACATGCAGAACTGAGGGACAAACACAATGACAGTTATAAAAGTCAGGCTGGCAGGTCAGACAGACATACAATACTGACAAGCTCACTGACAGTGCTAGTAGACATGCTCGTAAACAGGCACTAACACTTGACTGGGAGTCAGACACATAGGACAGACATACAGACTGGCAAGACGGACAGACACACTGACAGTACTGACTTTACCCTGATACTGATAGATACCCTGATAGATAGATACATGTACATACATACATATGAGATAGGTTGAGGGTACTTTTTTCTGGTGTCACTCAGTGATACCTAGTACTGGCACCTTTTTTGTGCACTTACAGGTTGGTGGTATAATATAATGCAAAAAAAAAACAATTGATAACTTATTATACACTGGTGGGGTCCATACCAGCACCTAAAAATAAGTGAATATACTAAGTGCTGTAAGGAGAGGGGTTAAGGATGATGTGCTGGGAGAGGGGTGCTGTGCTAGGAGAGGGGTTAACATTCACTGTTAGGGGTCCCTGAAAACTGGAGCTGGGAAACAATGGAATACATCATGATCAGTCCTCAATAGTTACAGTGCTTTAACACAGATCCGTGAAAAATTCCTAGATTCGTGCATTAACAGGGTCACAGCACCCATTAACCACCTAGTTATCGAGATTTTTTTTTCACTGCCCGTGCAGTGGTGACATAAATGGCCAGTAAGTGCTGAACTTCGGAAGTAATTGAATAGCCCTGGGGGATTAATTAGCCCATGGTAAATTACTACGGCTAATTGAATTCCCCCCTTTGACTGCTCAATCTAATTATACTATTAATAGTAACAAAAAAAAATTACAGTAATTATTTGAATTCTATTAATTATAATTAGTATTCTTTTTTTAGTTTTTAAATTTCTGCTTTCCAACCACCTTACATGGCTGTGGTGAGTTAATATGATGTTCTTCAGCGTCCAAGGCTGTTAGTTAAATAGTGTTCTCAATTTAGGTTTTTAACTGACAAGCTCACTCCATCACTTTACAAGTCTCACACTGACTAATCTCCTGCTGCAGGGTATTGATTAATCCACTGGCTCTTATTCTGCCACTCCCCTTTTTTTGTTTTATTACCATATCTTTTTCTTTTCTTATATTGCATTGTTTATTATGGCTTCAGATCATCAAGCCGTTGAAAATGGTTTTCCTCTGCCGCACTCAATTGATTTCTAGTCCACTTCATAGAGGCACTGGCTCAGGTGCTGGCGATTCCCACCAGGGAATTCTAGCCAATTACCTCCTACCTTAATTCAGCCTGCACTGCCCTGTCATGCATAACACGCTGTTATAAAATGCTTTGGCACTAGCTGAGTGATGGAATGAAACTGCTATGGGGAATTAGATTGCTGGTTACTGTGTGATTGCTATTTATACACAGCAGAGAGGATAGAGGACTAGGTAACCTTTCTACACTATTAAAACAATAAGTATATTGATGTGGCAGAATAGACATAATTATCAAGACAATTAATGATATAAAACATTTAATACACAAGTATAATGGAGCAAATACATTAATGAAAAATACATATAAAAAATATTAAAAATAAGCACTGATATTACATATATCTCATTATAAAACTAATAGAATATAAAGATATGTCTCTCCAATGCTTTTAAAACTCCTCATATACTACTGATGTCAATTATGTGAATCAATAACAGTGCTGGTGAATAAAGGTGCACACACACACAAAGATTTTGTTACCAACGATTTTATGAACGATTTTCTGTCAGATTATAGGTGCGTACACACTGGGTGATAAAGTGGATGACTGAACGATAAAAGATATCGTTATCGTTCAGTTGTTCACTATATCGTCCATTTTTTACACCAAAACGATGAACGATAACGACGATGCGCGTTCCCGCGGGTCGTTCGTCATTGTCGTTCATCAGGAAAACACGGAGGCCAACCTGACGATATCGTCAGGTTGCTGCATGTTGGGGAATGGGGGAGAGAGCTGGGCGCTGAACGATATCGTTAATTATATCATTCAGCAGGTGTGCTCAATGTCATGAACGACATTGAGCACACCCTGCCAGGGACACACTAGACGATATCGCTCAGGGAGTATATCTTCTAGTGTGTATGCTCCTTATCTGTCAGTTTTTTTAAAGTGTAATGAACTATTTTTTTGAACTACAAACGATTTTTGCATATTCCCTTAATGAAAATCATTCAGTTGGTCAGTCTGACTGAACTACAAACTACAAACTTCAAACTTCAAATCGTTTTAACTCAGAAAGTGAACGATTTTTTCAACGATTGAACGATAAATTATATCGTTATCGATAATCGTTCAAAAAATCGTTGTGTGTGTATGCACCTTTAGAAATAGGAACCAAAGAGTCCCAGGTATTGTAAATGGAGTCCCGGACTCATATACAGGATTCAATTACCAGACATGTCTGGCCATGTACTGATGTGTCCTAATACACTATTGCTGCAGTTACGTAAGACCGCCGAGAAGGCTTGTGCCAAACATCTTAGTCGCAAGTGAATGCGACAAACTGCTTTACGAGACTGCACTAATGCATTTGATACTTGTACGTATATCTGTGTGTGAATGAGTCTGAATCTGTATACGTGTTTTGACGCATCGGTGGCCGCTATTTTCCATGTGAAGCTCTGTTGTGTTTCGTATACAGATTCAGTCGCACACTGATATCCAAGTGTCACATATCAAATTTATCAGTGCAGTCTCCTGAAGCATTTTATTTTGTCCATTTGCAACTAACAAATGAAAAGGATGCTCAACGCAAGCCGAGTTGCGCAGATATTGAGGCTAGGTGTATGAGGACACATCTGTAAATGAGTAAACACTAAAGCTGTATACACACTAGAGGACATCGTAATCGTACAGTCGTTCCTGAACCCCTGTAGTGCCTACACTGAACGATGTATTGTTCAGTGTAGGCACCCTCCATCATTCCTGAACATGGCCAATCTGTCGTTATCGATGATAGATGTCGGAAACGACCAGCGGGAGCGCGCATCGCTGATCGTTTCCGACATTATAGTGCACAATTTGTGCACGATTACTGAGCGATTGCACGATTACGATGTTGTAATCGTGTAATCGCTCAGTAATATTGCCTAGTGTGTGCGCACCTTTAAGGTGCTTTCTCCAATGATCACTGTATAATGAAATGAGCCATTGTTGACTCACCAGGTCCAGTCAAGGTGAATGCAGTGGCTGGTGATAAAGCCGAAGGAGCGGCCCCTCTGAAGTTAGCTCAGGGTTGCCGACACTGAGCTCCCTCCTTCCGGGAGGGAGCTGTCCGGCAACCACACGGGGGAGTATAGCAGGCAAAAAAGGGGCGTGTTGCGGGAAAAGGGGGCGTGGTTCAGAGGATGCCACGTCTTTTGGGGACGGGGCATGGGGCGTGACAGTACGATCGCGTCATCGTGGCCCCGCCCCCTCTTCACAATGCCGAGATTAATGGCATTGTGATGCAGGGGGCGGGGCTATGATGACGCGATTCAGCGCGAATCGCGTCATCGGCCCCCCGCTGCCAGGGTTAATGCAGGTGAGTCGCTGGGGCCGGGAGACTTGCCTGCCTTTCCGGGGGGCCGGGAGCGGCACCCGATTTTCGGGACGCTCCCGGCCGAATCGGGAGGGTAGGTAAGTATGAGTTAGTTTGTGAGGACAAGGCATTGTTATGAGCCCAGCAAGATAAGGACCGCTGCATGCTGGGCAGGTTCTAACCTCCTAGAACAGCCATGGCTAACAACCACTGTGTTGGAGATCAATATGCAGCTCTTCCATCATAAAAAACACAATATATGAAGAATAATCAGAGTCTAGCAAACTTGGAGAGGCACAGTGGGAACACCTGTGACTAGTTTTGCCTTTTATTTTTGTTGGTTCCAGTGCAAATATGTTGCTCATTCAAAGACACATTAAAAATGAATGAAGCATATTAATGGACTACTAATGGACTACCTAAAATAAGATATACTAACACCATATACATGAAGAAAAAAAATAATTTTATAGACATTATATTTAAATACAGTATTGGTTAAACATTGTTCTTTTGTTGTAGGAGCCTAATAATTATGTCTTCCAGCAGTTCAAAGATAACACGGCAGGTTCTACTGGTACATGTCTAGGAGACTGTGGAATGTATGTGCCTTTCCCTGTACATATAAGTGGTGTGTGAGCCAGCCATAAACATGGATTGGTAAAGTCATTTCAAATGTAAAGGTCTGATAGCTGTCAAGGAAAAAGAAGACGTGTGAATGTATGAATAGATGATCTTGTAAAGCAGATGTGCTGCATAGGTCAGGGGGAATATTGCTGTCTGCAGTGTTGGCATACCGTATGCTGTAGCTGGTAATATGTAATATATAATATGAGTCTCTACACACAGTGTATGTTTATATGTGCACACACAGTGTATGTTTATACATGCACACACACTATTATGTTGTGATATAATACATATACGTGGACATATCTCAGGATCAAACAATGTCAAACATAGATAGCAAAATGTATTTAATACTAGCTGAAGTACCCAGTGTTGCCCGGATTTAAATCTTGAAGATAATAAGTTTTATTATGTGATGTCGTCCATATCCATCCAGTGGAAGGCCCAGAACAGGCTCTGTTGGTCAAAGAGTTGCCCGGCACACTCCGCTGTGAGGTCCGACCTGGAACCCAACCACTCCATTAGGCATCCCAGACCAGTTGCCACCCCTCTGTGAAGTTTTTATCCAAATCCATCCAGTGAAAGGCCCAGAACAGGATCCGCAGGTCAAAGTTCTGCCCAGCATCCCCAGCAGGGACGTCTTTATAGTTAATAATACTTACCTTTCCGCAGATTCCAGTGTGTTGCTCCGCAGCGCTTTACCAGCGCTGCAGAGCAGCAAAAAATCATTGGGCAAATGGTGGCAGCTATTTTCCCGTTGACTCGTGCATGCACAGAAAAGATGTCCCCGGGAAAAAGGCACTGGAGCCATTTTCCCAGGGACCCGCGCATGTGCAATAAATTCTGGCATAAGGCCAGAATCTACTGTGCTCAGTGTGCTGACAGAGAGGAGGGGGCCCAAATGGAGGCAACACACGGGCCTCCTCCTCTCTTAAAACATCCCTGATCCCTAGGTCAAAGTTCTGCCCAACATACACCAATGGGAGGTCCGACAGAGACCTCAACCCCTAGTATGTCTTCTGGGATCCAATGTTACCACTCTGTGAAGTTTTCATCCAAATCCATCCGGTGGAAGGCTCAGAACATATCTGCCCAGTGTACACCAACAGGAGGTCTGACCGTAACCCTAACCCCCCTAAAACCTAGCCAGAATCCAACTGCATTGGTTTCATCCCAATCGGTGCAGGGATGTCTGAATACCTAACCAACAGAACGACCAATGAATTTTATATATAAGATTTATTGCTTGGCCATTTAACTAGATATCTTCTCCATACATCACAACTTAAGACTTTCATCAGTAGTAACTTATTGGTCACATCTCATTAATAATAAAACAAGTGCAAATGGTCTTTTAGGTAAAGAGATCAAGTAGATTTGAAACATGATAGGACATTTTCCAGTCCTATTTTTTTTTTAAATGTTATTAACAGTATTCCATGTGTGTTGTATTGGTCCTGATCAGTACTTAAATAATGAGTCCTCTTAAAACTGAAAATTTTACAATGATCCATATTGCAGAACCATCTGAAACTCACTTAGGGGGAGATGCATTAATCCTTCTAAACGGGAGAAGTGGAGGTGTTGACCATAGCATCCAATCAGATTTTAGCTATCATTTTATAGAACGTACTGGATACATGTCAGCTAGAATCTGCTATGGCCCACACCTACACTTGTTCTCTTTAGAAGATTTGAAAAATCATCTCCATAGGCTCACAACAACCATGTAATCTCACATAGACAGCTACCTGCAGACCCTAGTGTCCTTGTTCCCTCCCTTTCAAAGGGAGTACTTACATTGCTGTGTTTGAATGGGATTGCTTTGGGTCCTTTAAGAGACCAAGGTATCAAGATGCATTTCCAGCTACACCAATCTGAATCAGCCACTGCAAACATACCTAAAGACACAGGGATTTCCACCCCCAGCCCTTATGCTAGCATTTCATTAATTCTTGGGGGTCCTGCTGGTTAGCTATTACAGTATAAGTGCTAAATCATGCTTGGGGTCTGACACATTGGATTACATTTTTTTTTTACATTTCTTTATTAAATCCCTTCTAATACACCCATTTTATAAGGTTATTTAAGGAGTTAATGCAGTCACTTGAGTTGTTTCTCAGCAACCACCTCGAGTCAGCTTAGCCCCAACGTCCAGGAGATTTGTGCCCTTATCAATAATATATGTTAGTTAAATCCCCCATATATTTAAAGTCAGCCTGCTACGCAAGGTACCCAAACTCACAACCTCATGTAACACAGTCATACACTTAATACATGAGCTATTTTCTCTTATGTAGCAAGCCTACTAATTCTAACTATATGTAAGCTAGTTGTATTTCTTAGCTGAGACTGCTGAAGCTAAGCAGATCTATGTGGTGTAAAATTTGCAATCTAGTAAGGGGGAATCAAGTCCTTCCATTGTGTACATTCCTGTGTTTACTGGGATGCCCATTTTCAGTGTCCTTACACGCAGTAATATGGATTGGTGCGTCATTAGACACCATCATCGGACGCACCATCTAAACTTGCACCAGCCTTATGGCAGTTTCTTCATCCGTGTATGGCATCTGCGAATGAACCACTTGCACCTACATGCCCACAACCTTTCCATAACATGCCCATAAGATGAGTCATCTCTGTACGTGTGCTGATACCTTGCTTTCACCAACCAGGAGCGCCCATTACATTTTCAATACACATCTCCCTGTGTGTGCCTGAAATGTGAACTGTGACTCTGCTCGGTTACAATTGGGGCGCATTTTCAGTAGCAAGAAAAATCGTTCCACTATGCCAGACATACACGTCTGAATGGAAAGCAGTCGGGAAGCCGACGGATGAAATCCCAACCGCCAGCTTCCCGACTGTCTAATCCCGGCAAGTGTCTAATGACAGGCGTCGAAATCCCGACGCCTGTTATTAGACCTATGTCGGGAGCCCGACACCCGGCTCACCGATTGAAGGTAAGCCGGGCGCTGACAGCTGGGGGGGGGGGTTAGGTTATGGGCTCCCGAAGAGGGGGGTACTTGGAGTTAGGCACCCCCCCGTGAGGTTAGGGTTAGGCTAGGGGGAGGGGTGGTTAGGTACCCCCGGGGGGGAGTTTAGGGTTAGGCACCCCTCCGGGAGACTTAGGGTTAGGCTACGGGGAAGGGGGGGTTAGGTTTAGGCACTTGGGGAGGGGAGGTTAGGGTTAGGCACCCCTAAGAGAGGGTTAGGGGGGGAGGTTAGGTTAGGAAATAGAAAATATACTTACCTGTCGGGATCTTCACTGCCGGGCTTCCACCATGCGGCCAGCGGTAAATCATACCGATCCCGTCTGAATCACGCCCTATGTGTTTTAATTACAGGGACATTTAAATTAAAGTTATTATTGTGCACATATATTACACCATTTTTGATAGTTCACAAGTTAAGTATCTGAATATTGTTAGGTGTTCGCAGTCCTCTTGCTTGGAGTGTTGTTTATTTTAATGTAGAGGGATTAAGTGAAGGTTATCATTACCATGGTGCAAGCACATGCTAAATAATTACATTTGACTCTAGCACATGTGGAGTTTGAATCCCATGCAGGATGAGCTATGATGTCTGAATTTTAATTCAGAGAAGGACACTTATATGTTTACATTTTTGTTCTATTTGTATTGTAAGAGTATAGACTAAGAAGTGGGTGGAGTCGAAATAGAAAGGGAGGTGGGAAGAGTCTATTTTAATTGTTAAAATGCCTCCTAATCCTCCTCCCTCATAGAAGGAAAGCCTAAATCTGCCCCTGGGTCTGCAGTCAGAGGCTGAACCATTCAGAGGCCCAGTCGAGCAGCTGTTCCTCACAGCACTCGACTCAACAGCTTGACGGTATGGATGTGAGGCACAACATTACTTTTTTAGTTCTAGTCTGCTCCTGTTTCAGTTGTGACATTGTTAGAAATACTCTAATGTGCATCCATAGCTTGTAGTATCATGGAAGTAACTGAAGATCCCCTCAATTCTGTGTTATTGAGGAGGGATATTGATTTGGGGGTTGTAACTAAACTTGCACCTAATTTGGTTGGCAGTAGGTTATGTTCAAACATGGGAGAAATGAATACATGCCTGAGCAGATTGGAATAACTTAGACTTGGTTACTGAAAAGAACACACTTTACTACTGCACATTTCTGCTCCTCCTGACAATGGCAACTGCAGTCACACTGGGAGCCCTGGGTGCATGGGGCACAACTAATAAAAGAGGAAGGTTGCCAAAAGTGGACTCACATATTTTAATAACATAGTATGCAAAAGCCACAAATCATGTGGTTGGTTTGCACTAGATTGATAAAAGCTATTAATTCATTGTCTACTCTGGGTTAGGTCACATTTGTGGCATTTTCACTATAGAAAATTATTTTTGTCCTGCATCAGATACGGAAGTGCCTGTAAATCTGGGAACCTTTCTAGATACATGTCCCTACAGAGTACAAAATATTCACATCAGGGGCTGCAATGACTTATAAAACTTGGTAACTAAAGCTGGGGAAGTTGGTAAAATTGCTGTAAATCAGATGTGTTTGGAATCTGGCATGGTTAATATAAAAGCTATAACTAAAATGTTTGCTATAAAACCCCCCATGCTCTAAAATATTAATCATCTTCTTTTACAGAACTCTTTCCCAAACAGTTTTGGTCTCAGTTTACACATATGCCAAACACTGAACTCATTCAGTCGTATCATTCAAATGCAGTGTTCTGCTTTACAGCTCCTGCCTCATGGTCATTATCCTTTCATACATGAAGAAGCTAAATTACGTTAATAATGTAATCACCTTCCAAAGAAAGTCAGTGCTATCATGGTAAATGAGATCAACTGTTAAGTACATTATGGGGCTGATTCTGATTGGAGCAAAGCAAGAAAAGCAAGTAACTTTGTACCTGGACAAACCATTAGAGGACATTTTGCCTGATTCAGCAAGGATCACAATTGCACAGCTGCACGCAGACATATACTGTAGTGTGGAGTGCACGCAGACATATACTGTAGTGTGTAGTGCACACAGACATATACTGTAGTGTGTAGTGCACGCAGACATATACTGTAGTGTGTAGTGCACGCAGACAGCTTTGCAATTGCGATCCTTGCAGATATGGTTTGTGGAGAAGGGCCCTAGACTGCACACCATGAATATATTGTATATAATGGGAGGTGCTACCTGTTGAGACTATTGTTGCAGACACAAAAAGAAAAAGTACAAGTGCACAACTCCAACTTTACTAATTATATATAATACATTTTACAATAAAATTTTGCAATAAATAAATAGAGGTTTTTAGCATAATCATGGCCAAGGTTATGGGCCTACCCACTGCGTCCAGCTAACCTCTTAGGATAGGTCCTTAACATACTGGGGTTGAAATCCAGAGCGCAGGACACCCCCAAACCAGCCCAGCTGAGCCACCCCAGATATGGTAATGCAGCAGGAGCCATCACGTCTCCTGCTGCATTACTTATCCGAGCAGCATTGTTCAACGCAGCTTCGGATACTCTGCAGGAACATTGGCTGGCTAAGGTGATCCATGGGGTCATGTAAGCCGGCCGTTGCAGATGACAGGAAGAGGCCAGGAAATCTCCGTTAGCCAACAGAAATCCTGGTCTCTTCCCTCCCCCCAACAGCGGCAATATGCCACCGTTTTGGGAAACGGGGGCCGTTGCCGGCCCCTCCCTACCCACTAACGGCAGCAGACTGTGAATCAATGACCGTCTGCTGCCAGTCTGCGTGCAGGATCGCATACCCATTCTGTACATGCGCAGAACAGGTCAGGCGCCTGTGCAGATTCCCGATCATCGGGAATCTGCGTTCAGCAGATGAATAGGGTTCATTGTTCACTCTATGAAAGGTGAATACAGTACGTAGAGGTGAAAAGCGAATACAGTACCTAGAGGTGAACACTGGAAATGAATAGGTGCAGTCTAGCTCAGAGTACTGTACAGTATTTATATACTCTTGTACCAGGGAGGACTAAAAAAAATATATATTTAGCTGCCAGGTAAATCCGCACCAAAGTTAAAGCGATACCGGATAATCAGAGTTCGACTATAGTCCATTAATTCATCTTTCCTGCCAGCAATTTAAGTTATTAAACTTGCTGATGACATCCAAAAAATATATTGATTTGTTTTCAGCTACACAATCTCATATACATGGCTATACGTGTCTATATATCGAAAATTAAATTATCAACTTATTTTTTTTTTTTTTGTGATTCATTTTACAACACATGCATAACGGTTTTCCTGCAATCAGTTTCTTAGAGCAATGCTCTGCCATTTTATTGTATAAAATGTATGGGAAGAAATAAAATATTTTTAGTTTGCACTAAAATTTAAATAAAATGAAAGTAAATGCCATTTTATATATTTTGTATAAAAGCAACCCTTTTTTATTCTATATTTAACAGTTGAAAAAAGTGACTCAGACTTTATACACAATGTGTCATGGTACTGCCGACCTGTTATCCACCCTTTATTACAGCACACAAATACAGTGTCTTCTGGTCAGTACACTTTTTCCAAATTACAGGGTCAAGCAATATTGACATCTACTGGTCATTTGGAAGGCTTACATGTAACAGACGTCCAAAATATTAGTAAATATGATTGTAATTATAGACAACATTTATATTTGACTTATGCTGTAGGACCATGCATGCATAAATCTCTTTTTAAATCTATGTGATAAAATGTAAAAATATAAGACTACTGTGTGATCTAACTTATATTAGAAAATTTGTGGCTTATACCCTTTTCACACCGCATTGCCAGGTCACACCCAGGTTCATAAAGAGTGCAGCCAGGCTGAGACCCCTCTCAGACTGGCAGCCCGACCCGGCTTATTGCTGGGTCGATGACGTCACCACCATCATACGCCAGGCACTTTGAGATGAGATCATCTCCAAGCATTGATCTACCTATACTGTGAACGGGTCCTAGGTCGTATCGACCTGGGTTACCCGTGCACACTGCACCGTTAGCCGGGTTAAACCCGTGTTCAACCTTGCTCATTGCCCAATTTGAAATGCCGGGTTGCCCGGCCCACATTATTTCAACTGGGTCCTTTCACACTGCACAAAAAAACCGTTTTGCTATGCGTTCACAATATTAATAATTATAATAATGCCATATAATAATGCCAGTGTTTTGAGCGATAATCAGCTGTCTCCGTGATGACCCAGAGTGGTAGGATAGGGGCACCGAGGGGGTGAGCATGTACTACTTACCTGGGGTTGGGCCTGTTGAGGGGCTCAAGACCGCCCCATCTGCTCTGCCCACTACTGCTGCGGATCAGGCAGTGAGAGAGAGCAGACTGCTGCAGCAATACAGACACAGTCTCAACGGTAATCAGCAGAGAAGGTTTTTTGGGGGGAGGGGGTGTGGCCGCGTCTCCCCAGAATTGCCCCCTCCCTGTACCCAGGCCCCAGTTTTACATAGTAGGCTAAAGAAAATAAAATGGAAAAAATGACATAGATATAGACAAGTATTTCTTTTTATATATTTCACTTGAAAAAAAAATGCTTTTTTCACAGAGCTTTTTTTTCATTCATTTTTTTTTCTGACAAAAATAACAGAACAAGGATTGCACTGGTACTCGTAGCCCTCCCCCCATGATCCTTGTTACGGGGGCTTCCCTATGCTTTGCAAGATCAGTAATTTCAGGAATCATTAAACACAGACCTTTACTCTTATTTTATGAATAAATAGTTCCAATTTTACAGTACTAGTAATCTTAGTTTATGGCATAATCTTCTTGTATAGCATAGTAATATTACATTTTTTCCTAACATAGTACCAAATAAATGCTGTGAGATAAATCAGAAAGACATACGAAAGTGAGAGTTTTTAGAAGTGGAGTGTTACGTTCTGGGTTATTTGTGGACCCGGGGTGGTAGCAGGAGCGATCACAGAAGCAGATTTGTAAATAAAACTAGGATTTTTAATAAGTGCTCGAGTGGACATATAATGTGGCAGTAAATAAAAGTCCAGGAAAATATAAATGTGCACAAAAGTTCTGTGGTGGGAGCAAAAGGGTTAATGTCCAGGTAGAAACAATTAGAGCAGTCCAGGTGTGCAGGTAGTGAAACTGAAAATAAACAAGCCAGGTTTGCAGATGGTGAAACTGAAAATAAACAAGCCAGGTTTGCAGATAGTGAACTGAAGTGCAGGATGTCAGCAGGCTCAGGCACTCAGGTATGGGCAAGGGTGATGGAGGTAGCGGGGTAGTCCAGTGGGAACTAGGAGCTGACAGGCAGACTGGCAGACAGCGGATTCACAGGAACAGGAAAGCACAGAGAACTCCCTCTCAGCTAGGCTGAGATACACGTTGCACTGGCAAAGAAGGAAGGCACTGACCCTTCCTAAATACCCCATGCCGTGCTGTTACTGGCTGGAGGGAACATGTGACTCACCAGGATTGGCCAGCCGCATCACATGGCCAGAAGGCAAGATGGCAGCGCCCATGCCAAACGGAATGGAGACGCCGCCAGGCCTTACCAGCGCAGAGTGACAACAGGCCCGCACCTCAATGCGTGCAGCCAAAGCCCCCCGCCAGACACCAGCTCCGCCACCAGACAGCCCGCGCCACAATGACCTCACAGGTAACACTCGCCTAGCGCCATGCTGAAATACCCTGGCCGTGACAGTACCCCCCCCTTTTGGGGTGGCCTCAGGACACTCACCAGGCTTCTCCGGATGGGCAGAATGGAATCTCCTGATGAGCGTGGGAGCGTGGACATCACGAGCATCGGTCCAGCAACGTTCCTCTGGACCGTAACCTTTCCAGTCCAGCAAATACTGTAGATGACCTCTGTGTAGACGAGAGTCCAAGATCTGGGCGACCTCAAACTCAACTCCTCTCTCCGTCTGGACTCGAGGAGAAGCAGGTAGAGCACTATGGAATTTATTCAGGACCAGGGGCTTCAATAAGGAAATATGGAAGGAATTAGGGATTTTTAGGTATGGGGGTAACTGTAGACGATAGGCCACTGGATTAATGACTTCTGTTATGGAGAAGGGACCGATGAAGCGTGGTGCAAATTTCATAGAAGGAACCCTCAGACGAAGATTCCGGGTGGATAACCAGACCTGGCTTCCAACTTGCATGCGTGGAACTATTCTACGCTTCTTATCGGCCTGGGTCTTATAGCGAGAGGATGCCTTCAACAAATCAGACCGTACTTGAGTCCAGATGGCAGCAAAATTCCGCACCGTGTCCTCCACGGCCGGAACATCGAAAACAGGCAGGCTTCGGAATTCGGGAACACGAGGATGAAGGCCATATACAACCTGAAATGGCGTTTGGTTAGTTGACGAGTGGTAGGAAGCATTATGTGCAAACTCAGCCCACGGCAGCAAGGCAGCCCAATTGTCCTGGGAAGATGACATAAAAATTCTTAAGAAAGTCTCTAGATCTTGATTAACTCTCTCGGTGGAGCCGTTGCTTTGCGGATGGTAGGCCGTGGAAAAGTTTAACTTCACTTGAAGAACAGAACACAAAGCCCTCCAGAATTTTGCAGTAAACTGCACACCACGGTCAGAGACAATTTCAGCAGGAAGGCCGTGTAGACGAAATATGTGTTGGACAAACAACTGTGCCAGGTCAGGGGCAGAAGGTAACTTCTTCAACGGTATATAGTGGACCATCTTAGAAAATCGGTCTATTACAACCCAGATAGTGTTGAAACCTTGAGAGACTGGCAGGTCTGTGACGAAATCCATGGAGAGATGCGTCCATGGATGTGATGGAGTAGGTAATGGAAGCAATTCCGCAGCTGGAGCTTGTCATGATGATTTATGCTGGGCACAGGAGGAGCAGGAAGAGATAAACTCCATTATGTCTGCCTTCATAGAAGGCCACCAATAGTGTCTTTTCAGGAACTCCAAGGTCTTCCGAGTGCCTGAGTGCCCTGCGAAGCGAGAGGAATGTGCCCAAGTGAGAAGCTGCTTCCTTAATTCCGGGGCCACAAATGATTTTCCCGTAGGAGGCTGAAGTTGTAATGCGGCGAAAACTCTTGATTCCAAGACAGGGGTATTGCTTTGATTTTCAGATTGATCATCACAGAGGAGAGATCTCGATAGGGCATCAGCCTTCTGATTAAGTGCTCCAGACCGAAAGGTCAGGGTGAACTGAAACCTGGCAAAGAATATTGCCCAGCGGGCCAAACGAGGACTCACACATTGGAGGTTTTTGAGAAATAGGAGATTTCTATGGCCCGTAAATACAGTAAATGGAAACTTGGCGCCTTCTAGCAAATATCTCCATTCTTTCAACGCCAACTTTACGGCTAGTAGTTCTTGCTCACCTATGGCGTAGTTCCTTTCGGCAGGAGAGAATTTTTTAGAAAAGAACCCACACGGATGGACTCGGTTGTCCTCATAACGTTGAGACAAGACTGCTCCCACAGCTTCAGATGATGCATCTACTTCCAACAAAAAAGGCCTGTCCAGATCTGGTTGTCGAAGGACTGGTGCTGAGATGAAGGCCTGTTTTAGAAGATGAAAGGCAGACTCTGCCTCAGGTGACCATTGGGCAGGATTAGCACCTTTGCGGGTCAAGGCTGTAATGGGAGCCAGCAGTGTAGAAAATCCCTTAATGAAGCGTCTATAATAATTGGCGAAGCCCAACAATCTCTGGATGGCCTTCAGTGTCTGAGGTCGGGTCCAATCCAGAATTGCTTGTACCTTCTTGGGGTCCATTTCTAAACTGGAGCCAGATATTATATAGCCGAGAAAAGGTACACTGGGCACTCCAAAGACGCACTTCTCCAGTTTGCAGTAAAGGTGGTTTTCTCTCAAACGGGTCAGTACCTCCTTAACATGTTCTTGATGTTTAGCCACAGAGGGTGAAAAAAATCAGTATGTCATCCAGATAGACAACAACCGAAACATATAACAGATCCCGGAAAATCTCATTAACGAAACTTTGAAAGACAGCAGGGGCGTTACATAATCCAAAAGGCATTACTAAATACTCGAAATGTCCATCTCTGGTATTAAAAGCGGTCTTCCATTCATCGCCAGCTCGGATACGAATGAGGTTGTAAGCCCCTCTTAGATCTAATTTAGAAAAAATGACAGAGCCCTTGACCCTATCAAACAACTCAGTAATCAGGGGAAGAGGGTATCGATTTTTTACAGTAATGTCATTAAGGCCTCGATAATCGATACATGGTCTTAGACCACCGTCCTTCTTGCCAACGAAGAAAAACCCAGCTCCGGCAGGTGAAGTAGAGGGGCGGATGAACCCCTTTGCCAGGTTGTCCCGGATGTACTCGGTCATGGCTTGAGTCTCAGGCAAGGACAGCGGATAGGTACGACCACGAGGTGGCATCTTATCAGGTATCAATTCAATTGGACAGTCCCACTCCCTATGAGGGGGTAAGATATTTGCTTGTTGTTCAGAAAAAACATCGGCAAACATCTGATATTCCTTGGGAATGGCAGAAGAAACTAATGAAACTGTCTTTCTCACAGGTCGAATTTTTGGAAGACAGGATTTCTGACAGTCCATACCCCATGACAGAATCTGCATAGAACTCCAATCAATCCTGGGATTATGTTTACGTAACCAGGGTAGACCAAGAACAATTTCTTGAGAGGCCTCTGATATCACCAGGAATTTTAAGGACTCAGAATGAAGTGCCCCAATTCGGACCAATACAGGTTGAGTCTCTTTGGTGACTATCCCATTAGTCAGAGGGCGTCCGTCTATCGAGGTCAGAGAGATAGCATGGTTGAGAGTCAAACAAGGTATCTGAAATTTATCAATGAAACTAGACGTTATGAAATTTCCGGCTGCTCCTGAGTCGATTAGAGCAGTAGCAAAGACAGGTTTGGGTTTAAGATCCAAGGCTAGGGTAATCGTGAAATCTTTAATTTTTGGAGACGGGTTCATAACTCCTAACTTGATGTCTCCAGGGTCAGTTAGGATTTGGCATTTCCCGGTTTACGGGGACAGGAGATCAGCAGGTGACCAGACTCTCCGCAGTACAGACAGAGGTTCTTTTGCATTCTTCTCTGCCGTTCTTCTTTGGAGAGGTGTGTATGATTCACCTGCATAGGCTCCTCTTCAGTGGGAGAAGGAATGGGACGGGTAGAAATGGAGGGGGTAAATGACCTTTGCCGGTCAGTTCTGTTTTTTTCAGCCTGACGTTCCCTGAAGCGTAGGTCAACTTTGATACACAATGAAATCATGTCGTTCAGATTAGTAGGAAGCTCTCGAGTGACTAGATCATCCTTTAGTCGGTCTGACAACCCATGCCAGAAGGCCGAGGTGAGGGCTTCCTCATTCCATTTGAGCTCTGATGCTAAAATTTGAAATTGCACGGCATATTGACTGACAGGACGGACCCCTTGCCTCAGTGTCATGATGTTTGATGATGCTGATACAGTACGCCCAGGTTCATCGAAAATCCTCCTGAAGGATGACACAAAGCCTGCGTAATTATCCAGCAGTGGATCTGAGCGCTCCCAGAGTGGGGAAGCCCATTCCAAGGCCTGGCCGGATAACAGAGAGACTATATAAGCCACTTTAGTTCTTGCAGTTGGAAAGTTGTCAGGCTGCAGGGTAAAATGTATGTCACACTGATTTAGGAATCCTCGGCAGAGTTTAGGATTGCCGTCAAATTTATTTGGTAAAGGAAGACGTAAGCGGGGAGATGATCTGCCTCCTGTATTCCCAGACGCTGATGCGGATGTAGTTGCTGGTATTTCAGGGGTAGAAAAGGAAGTTTGCAAACTATCCTGTCGCTTGGACATCTCTTGCAGAAATTTAGCCATCTGATGCTGCATGTTTTCCAGATTTTCTAATCGACCAGAAATGCACCTGAACAAATCCACTCCTGACTCCTGATCCGTGGCCGGCTCCATGCGGCCAGTGCAAACTGTTACGTTCTGGGTTATTTGTGGACCCGGGGTGGTAGCAGGAGCGATCACAGAAGCAGATTTGTAAATAAAACTAGGATTTTTAATAAGTGCTCGAGTGGACATATAATGTGGCAGTAAATAAAAGTCCAGGAAAATATAAATGTGCACAAAAGTTCTGTGGTGGGAGCAAAAGGGTTAATGTCCAGGTAGAAACAATTAGAGCAGTCCAGGTGTGCAGGCAGTGAAACTGAAAATAAACAAGCCAGGTTTGCAGATGGTGAAACTGAAAATAAACAAGCCAGGTTTGCAGATAGTGAACTGAAGTGCAGGATGTCAGCAGGCTCAGGCACTCAGGTATGGGCAAGGGTAATGGAGGTAGCGGGGTAGTCCAGTGGGAACTAGGAGCTGACAGGCAGACTGGCAGACAGCGGATTCACAGGAACAGGAAAGCACAGAGAACTCCCTCTCAGCTAGGCTGAGATACACGTTGCACTGGCAAAGAAGGAAGGCACTGACCCTTCCTAAATACCCCATGCCGTGCTGTTACTGGCTGGAGGGAACATGTGACTCACCAGGATTGGCCAGCCGCATCACATGGCCAGAAGGCAAGATGGCAGCGCCCATGCCAAACGGAATGGAGACGCCGCCAGGCCTTACCAGCGCAGAGTGACAACAGGCCCGCACAACAATGCGTGCAGCCAAAGCCCCCCGCCAGACACCAGCTCCGCCACCAGACAGCCCGCGCCACAATGACCTCACAGGTAACACTCGCCTAGCGCCATGCTGAAATACCCTGGCCGTGACATGGAGATGTTGCCCATAGCTACCAATCAGATTTTGGTTATTATCTTCTAGAACAGTCATTCCCAACCTCGGTCCTCAAGGCACACTAACAGTCCTGGTTTTAGTGATATCCATGCTTAAGCACAGATGGTTAAATCAAAACAACTAAGGTACTAATTAAGTCACCTGTGCTCAACTATGGCTATCCTTAAAACCTGGACTGTTGGTGTGCCTTGAGGACCGTGGTTGGGAACCCCTGCTCTAGAAGGTGCTAGTTAAATGATAAGTAGAATCTGATTGGTTGCTATGGGCAACATCTCCATTTCTAAAAACTCTCACTTTAGAAAATATACCCCATAATGAGAGTTATTTATACAACTTTAATATACTTTGTGCTATGCTAGGCATGTATACACCTACAGACCTCCCAACCGTCCATATTTGGTGATTCGCCAGTGGCCTACTCTTATAAATGGGGAATCTCTTGGATAATCTGGGAGAGTAGGCACATATAATGTGAATGCCTCATTCTAGCACTTTGTTGTTATATAGAAAATACTACTGACCTGTTCCACTCAACTGATGCAGTTTGTATATTAAGCTAAGGCAGGATTTATATATTCTGTACAAAATGTTATATATTTGGCATATTTTTACTTATGTGTTTTAAATGCATGTCAACAAAAGGAATTAAGGTAGGACAGAGACCCCCAAAGTACATTCACCTGGGTACCGTGTTAGAAAAGTGCCAGGTGGAGTGCCAATCAAACATGTGATATGCATTGTAGCAAGAGGTATTCAGAGCACTGTAGCTAAAATTATAGGAAATATCACAACCTTAAATGCTAATGTTAATGTTTTTGCTTAATTCAGTATGGCTTATATATCTATAGCTATGGGGTTTTAGCCAGTACGCACCTGATGCATTGGTACCTGGTGTTGGCCATTTTTTTATTTGCACGGAAAATGTGATAGTTTAATCTCATTGTGAAAATCATTAATCTGCCTTTTTCAAGAACAAAGGTTAAACAGTAATTATCCTAGCAAATCTATTCACATATTGTCTTTTTTAGATAAGAAACTAATTTTACTTACAATGTAACTCTCTAATACATGCTGCAAAGTCATCCACTTGTAACAGCTCAAACACAGCTTCAGTTTGGTAACAGAACAAAATACCACTTGTTCAGATGGTCCAAAGATGGATGGACCTGCCCTACTACAACGCCAAGGGTAATAACATGGACCAGTGATTAATGGAATGTCTTCTTTCTGAAGGCGCAGTCAGCATATATTGTCTCCTAGGGACAGGCCACAAAGTTTTGTTCAGAGAAATCAGCAGAGCCATGCACTGTGCTGAGGTGGGCAGACTATTAATATTGCTTCACAGGCGTATCACAGATACCATTTAGGTTTATCGGGACAATAGACTGAGCAAGTGGCCAGTTAACCATGATCATTTTTCTTTGTAAGTTCTTCTGCCTTAATAAAACATCACAGCTCCTTCCTTCTTTGTTAAGGAAAAAACATCACAAGTAAACCTTTTTCACTTTTCATTGACAGTGATATTAGTTCAATCCATCACCTTTGTAGTGCTACAATGTGTTATTTAGACCAATTGTGGCATGTCTGGTGGTGATGAATTACGGTGGCAGCTTCTACAAGATGAGATTATTAAGGAAACCATGAAAGTTGAGGAAAACATTTAGATAAACTATTGATAAATTTACAAAACATTTTTTTCAATGAAATCTGCTTTTTATGTTATCTATAAGTTTGTTTTATAATATCAGGTTTATAGTAGAGGCGCTCTATTGCATGCAGTGTACAGGCACTCAGCAGTCTTTACCTGTAGGGTTACAGGGACATAAAGGAGAGCAAAATGGTGTTAGTCAAAATAGCCTTAATGTGAATTGTTACCACTCATATGCGTACACATGTAGCACTTTTCCATCAAAACCCTGGGTCTGATCCGGGATTTGGAACACGGTTCCAAGCTGGGTCAGACCTGGGATTTACCCCATTTTCACTGCGGTGCTGACCTGGGAATATCCCGGGTCCATGCCGTTTGCACTGCACACGGGTGCAGTGCCGAAGCTTGGAGATGATGTCATCATCAAGCCTTGGAAACTCCATATCTCCCCTGAATGCCAGACCGGAGCGGACCAGTGACCAGGGAAGGGGGTCCTTTCCAGGGGGGGTGTTATTCGGGAGGCTGTCTGTGACAGCTGTCACTGGGGAGGGAGAGATTACAGCCTCCTTGTATGAAGTGGGGTTGGGATAAAAATTGGAATGGTCCGGACCATATGGGGAGGCTGTAATCTCTCCCTCTCTGGTGACAGCTGTCACAGGCAGCTTCTGATTACCACTCAATCACCATGCGGTAAACGGGTCCCAGGTTGGAAGACCCGGGTTACCCGTTTCCACTGAGCCTGACCAGAGTTTTACCCATGTAAAACCCTGTTTGAGACCTGGTAAGAAATGCTGGGTCAATCGACCCAGGATTTTTTCCTAGGAGCCTTTTCCACTAAGCCGCTACCCGAGTTCACACGCCAAATTTCCCATTCAAGACTTTTCTACAGTAATCTGTACATATGGCTAATGAATGAATGGTTTGGGTAGATGAGCTCAGGCATGCTGGTATTTTGGATTGGGGGGTGGTGACACTCTCTGTCTTTAGGACTCTCAGATACTTTAAAACTGTCAAAAAATGCAGCTACAACTATTTAAACCAATTCCCTAAAAGTAAAACTCCTTGTAGTAACTGTTGATTTTAATACTTCATAATGCTATTTACTATTTGTAAATTACAATGGCAATTAATAATCATGCAAATCAATAATAATAGTTTGTTAATGCAACATTTCTCCCAAAAGGTATCTGTGGCCCACTAATGTTGACCTCACTATTACTTCCCTTAAATCCTAAATCTCTGCACTATGGTCCAAACCATAAATATTTTTCCACTACTCTCCCTTCTGTATTATATCTATACTCTGCCAGGGGGGTGTAAGGGGGGAGCTACAATGTGCCCTGGTCTGCCCAGGGAAACAGGCATAGTCGCCCACAATCATTGAGCCTACAGCTTGTTATGGGTTCCCCCGCTCACACCAGTCTCAGCAGCCATTCTACTGTAGAATGGTGACCAGTAAATAATGCTACAGTGCTATATTACAGAAATAGAGCAGCTCCAGGATATAACTGCTGAGGTGCAACTAAGGGGATTATATGATTAGTTTTCAATCAAATAATGTTTGATATCAGGGAGGAGTTTCATGCCAGAATTAACATTTACTAAAGCAATAATAAAGCAAATTGCTAGTTGTATTGATCTTAAGATACTAGGATTTAAATATTGTATAAATATTTGATCAGTGTAAATGATTTCCACAGCGCTGTTTACTATATTGCAATGAGTGATGGGAAGTCACAAATAGTATTCATCTTAATTTATAGTTCTGTAATGTGTTTTATCATTAAGATTTCTATCCCTTTTACTAAAGTACCTAAATTGGAAATCGCTTGTTATTGTTAAGTCAGACATTGCATGATGACAAATAATTTCTAAAGCTGGGCAAACGCTACAGTTTTCGGGGCGATCCGCCCGATATCCACGGATTGCCCCAATAATTGTAGTGTGTGTGCGGGCGACCGTGGGGTAAATATCGCTCAGTCGGGCATGCCGAATCGACCAGCATGCCCATCCGATGCGATATTTGTGAATTAAAATTTTGCCCGCATCGGGCAGTGTATGCCCAGCCTAGGCTGACAGACAGACATGCCTGTGTTGCTTCCCATGGAAGGAACAGGGAATGTCTCCTCCCCCGGGGGCCGAGTGCAGATGTCTGGGCTAATACACTGTGAGATATCTCACAGTATATGCCGCCGACATCTGTGGGCTGAGGCTGCCAGATAAAATGTCTGTCGGTCTGACAGGCATTTTATCTGGCCGTGTATGCCCAGCTTATGCTATGCCAGACCAGTGACCTGCATTCTTAAAATCAGTTTCCTGTGGGCGTTAAAGGGAAATAAATGGCAGTAGGTTTCTTTCAAAACATATTTTTGATATAGATTAAATTTCTCTTTCAAACCGCTTTCAACAGAAATTGGGATCTGTGTTCTCTAGTAATTTAGTATCAATAAGTATGTAATGAAAACTAGATTAGAGCACCTAAATTAACTGTGGTAGGATATGCCTCATGCAACATCCATCCTCATACGTCCTTGACAGCTGCATGAAATCCTGTCTAAATGAAAAGTAGATTCAAACTGGCAATTCAGGCCTCGTCTGCAGCGAAAAAGGCTAATTGTCCCACAGAAAGACATGCATGGCTTGGATTTCCTCTTTGTGCGTACTTGATTGAGACAAGATGAGCTTGCTGGCTTGGACATCAGCTAATATTGCTAGAACAATTTCCTCAGGGAATGGCTTTTATCCACAAAGGATGACAAGTGTGGCGAATTGCTTACAAAGCCACAGACCTAAAGGCCTCTTTAAGAGCTTGGAGCTTTTTCCGATCTTTGCGGTGCAGCAGTGTTCTAGCTAAATCTGTGAACAATACTTCTTCTTGTTCGTTAGCCTTTAATCACATACTTCATCATTAAAGCAGTGGGGAAAGGTTAACTGGATACGATTAACTTAACAATCTTTTACACTGTTTACTGTGTACTATAACATCTCTGTTCAGCAGTACCTACGCATTGCTGATTTTTCCACTCTGGCCTTACCAAGTCCTCAACGTTTTACCCCTGGAGGTTCTCTTTGAAGTTAGACCTGATGAACATTTAACATTACAGTATGGTCATGTAATTAAAATGGTGCAAGAATGAACTGAACATTTTAACAAATTATTTCAGGCTGCAATTAAAGTCACAAAAGTAATATAAACTCAGTTTCTACTGCAGAAGTAATGCAGAATAAAACCATGAATCTCAACCGCTATAGTTCACTAGAGATCTCCAGCAAAGTGCTAATTAGCGCTGCAGATCACAGTCCCTATTATTATCGATGGGGAATACGATCTCTGCCCTGTGTATCAAATGCCAAAAAGTAGAGCTTTTCAGAGTTTGGCCCTGGTAGTTTACATTATCTTGAGATGGTGTTAACTGCTTTAAGCCTATGGAGGCTTAGGAGCAAAAGAGAGGTCTTTCAATCTCTCTCCTGCAGCCTCCGGACGGCAGTGGAAGCTTCCTAGGAGAAGACTTCTACTAAATGCCAGGGAAATAAATCACCGGGACAGCAGTTACCGAAATCGCTGTCCTTGCGAGTTACCCTTTGTACATAGCGGGGATATTTTCATTAAAACTGAAAATATCCCCTGCGATACGGATCCTTAATAATCGCAGCAGTGTCACGATAATAATACATAAGCCCCTAACATACAGGTAATTTGGTGCACCACTGGAAACATTGGCTTCAGCATCCATTTTGCAAAAACAACATTTTACAGAGCACAGAGTTCTAATCCTATTCAAGTCTAATTATAAAATGTTTATCAACAACAATTGAATAACAATTTAATTAAAATTAAGGTTGGAATAGGTCCTACAATTTTCATAGATCCAGTCTCCAGTTTCATTATATATGTTAGATTTTGTGGCACTTATCTGAACCATGAATTAGCATATCGTTTATCTCGGTGTGCAAATAACTACTGTGTCAGCATCTGATATATGAAAGTATTTATTAACCTGTGTGCCATGTGAAATAGAATTATACAGTACATGATTCCAACAATTATCATAATAATAGTTGCAATTCTCTAAGGTATGTCAGCTGCAGAATGACAAATTATGTAATAAAATAATTTCAGTTGGAAAATTAGTAAATTAACATTTATTCTATGCATCTAAAATAAGATGATCACTATAAAATAATTCATTATGCTAAAGCATTTGTTTGCAATAATGCCAAATGAAATGCTCTTTACTGTACATCCTGCTTTTAAAAGTGTATCCATACTGCAGGTATATACATGATTAATTTTGTAGAAATATTTAGTGGCCAACACATTCATTTTATTTTCCTTTACATGCTAATTCAGGGTAGCAAGGGATAGTAAATCAATATTAGTTAAGGATTCTGCTTGAGGCTACTACAATGCTAAAGAGATCAAATCTTATTGCCCCTGGCAACCATTCTCAGCCTGAACAAATCATTGGCCTTGTCATTTTCTATGCACGTTCCCAATACTCAGGTTTCTAAAGTGATGAAATACATCTTCAGGGGTCTTCTGTTCATCATACAGCCCACACAGACTTTGTTTTACTTTCAATTCAATTTGTCATTGGATTTATACACATAAAGTCATGCTTAATTTGTGTCTGTAGTCTGAAATCAGATAAATAATTGTGGCAGGTGTTAGAAATTAACATGCATTGACCACATTCTGTTTAAGCAGTCAACTAAAGTTCCTTAGAAGAAGCTGAGATGTCAACTTTGTAAATGCATTGTATATAGTAATACTAGTATAAATAAGTACCAATTGGGAATCGGTATTACATACCGCCGGACTAAAGCCCGTTTGATGTAATACCGACAACGGAAGGCAGAAGAATGAAGATCCCAACAGGGTAAGTAGTTAAGCTATTCCTAACCCTCCCCCCCAACCCTAACCCTCCCTTAGGGGTGCCTAACCCTAATCTCCCCACCTAGTGCCTAACTCTAACCTCCCCTTCCCCTAGCCTAAGTCCCCCCCGGGAGCCTCTAAAACTAACCCTCTCCCTCCGCGCGGCTGTCCACTCCCGACACCCGGTTTACCTTCGTTCGGTATGCCGGGCGTTGGGATTTCGGCGTGGAGATGATAGGCGTCGGGATTTTGACGCCTATCATTAGTCCGATGCCGGGATTTCACTTTCGGGACCACATACCAATCATTGTTGTTCTGGTTCTTGTTAAGTTTTTACCACAAATATAAAAACTTATTTTACTGTAGTATGAATTTATACATTGAGATTATATCAAGGGTATATCATTGTTGATTAATGCGTGTAGAATCACATTTTACCTTAGTGTAATTTACCTTATTAAGTTATTTGCCATGAAGCAGCAATAAAGTATATTTCAAGCATGCATCCTCCTACAGATTATTATCTCCTTTTCAAAACTTTTCTGGAGGGCTACCACAGTATCACAGCTGTCAGCATGTCGTTTTACGGCAGAAGGGGGAATAGGAGGAGTAGGATGTCAAAGAGTAGACATAAAACATATTCTGATTTACAGATACAGAAATAGTAGAGGCTATACAGATTACCATCTGTTACAGTACACAATCTTCCCTATGGAAGTGTGAAGAAAAATTAGCAAATATAGTGGTTGCAAAGTGCCTTCACACGTCTAGATTACCACACGACTCCTGTAGACTAATTAAGGTGTTCACCTATAACAGCTGCCTTTCCCCAGTGCAGTAGGCTCACCTGGTACTAGGATACCGCAAGGACTTAACGCGGTACAAAGAGTCAATGTGGAAACTAGGCAGAACAAGGATTGGGCTGAGGTGGGAGCAGGAGAGAATCCAGGTCCAGAAAAAGGTAGATACCAAGCAGATGCAGGACTGGCAAAGACAGAGTGCAGGCAGGGATTCCTAAAAGCAGGGATAAGTATTCAATCATGGCTGTAAAAAAAAAAAGCCAGAAAACTACTAGAATACTGCAGCAGGGCAGGTGCTTCTGGCAGGACAGGAGCTATAACCGGCAATGCACTAAGGCCCCATCTGTGCTTTAACTATTCAGGGAGCCAATCAGAACCCCAGAACAGAGGCAGGCTCCTTGCAATTCATTACATTGTAGCTGGGTAGCTACACATACAGACACAGGCCCCTTACAATTAATTACACTGCAGCTGAGTAACTGTACAAATAGAGACAGACACTTACATTTAATTACACTGCAGCTGAGTAACTGTACAAATAGAGACAGACACTTACATTTAATTATACTGCAGCTTAGTAGCTGCAGGTACAAAGAAAGCATCCCAGCTGTAGTAACAGCCAAGACCAACAGGCAGTGCGGCTGCAGAAAGTCCTGGTGGTGGCTTCTACCATAAGGGGAAGATTTATCAAAGCTCGGAGAGAGCTCCTAACTGTAATTTTTCAAACATATTTTTTAAAAAGACAGAAGCTGATTGGTTCGTACTTTATCTCTCTCCACTTTATCTCTATCCAACCATTTTAGAACTCCATGTATGTAGCTGCCATGTTATTGTCATGTCATGTCATGTATACTAATATTAATGGTGTGGTTACCTTGTAAATAAGAACCCTGATTTTAAAAGTACTTCAGCAAACATTGAAACAAATTGTCAACTACATGACCAACATAAAAATTACTCCTGATGTGAACCACTCTTTTCTGTTTGCCTTTATTTAGCTGCTCTAATTCTCTATTCCCAAAGTCTAACTACTAACTTGTTGTCATTGCTTGGATAATGCTCAACAGTGCAGAACTAATGAAAAAAAAAGATAATGGATACTTTCTGTTCCCTTCCTTGTCAGCCAGGTGTAGAGGAGTTTCACACCGTTTAAAATGTGCTCCGAAAAACTCAGATTTAAAAAAAACAAAAACATTATAAGCCTTTAAATAATTAAATTGCTGCTTAGTCTTGGATCTGCAGGAATAGCTTGACTAAATTCAGTAGATTCGATAAGAAAAGAAATACAAAGTATTGGCTGTCAGCGAATTGTGGCTACCTGTACCTGCTAAAGCTATCCATTTACCTTTGTCTATAATACATGTGCAACATTGTATGAACACAAAAAAGTTTTGTCAGTTGTGTCAGGAATTCTGTCATGAGTCAGAGTTCTTGTCAAAATGCAGTGATCGTTATTAAACTTGAAACCAGACAAAAATTAGCATGGTTTGTTAAATATATATTAGGATAACTACTAGTATGATGATATCAAGAACACAGATTAGCACATAGGTAGCAGAATGATGAACTCAGGATTGCACAGTTAACTGGGTTTTAGGGAAACAGGATTGCACACCTTGTCAGGAATTTAGGATTGCAAATTGTAAGCAGAGTAGCAGGATACCATGCAAGTACCATGGTCAGGAATTCAGAATTGCATATTGATAGCAGAGTGACAGGAGCTCAGGATTGCACACAGATGACAGAATGTAATTCTCTTGGGATAGTCGACAGCTAGCAGAGTATCAGGAATTCACAATTACAAACAAATAGCAGAGTAACAGAACCTCAGGATTCTACATGGATAAGAGAAGGTCAAGATCTATATATTTCATCTGGTAAGTAGAGTTTCAGGAACTCTGAATTGCACACTGGTAACATAACATCAGGAACTCAGGATTGTGCTTGGGTAGTAGAGTAGCCTGGAACTCATGATTGCACACTCCTAGCAGGGTATCAGAAAATCAGGATTGAACAATGGCAGCAAAGTGTAAGGAACTCACAATTGCACACTGGTAGCTGGATGCAGGGATACAGTATTGTATGTAAGGTAGCCTGAAGTCAGGAACTCAAGATGTGTACTGGTTGCCGTATTCAGGACACAGTGTGTCAGGAACTCAGGGTTGCACATGGTTAGTAGTGTGATATGAATTTGGGATTGCAGACTGTATACAGAATCATGGTTGCATAGTTGGTAGCAAGGTGGGAGGATTGTACATGAAGTGCGCATGCGAGACTGTCCTCCATGCTTGCGCATAGTTGTTTAACCCGGCTGGGATCCAGCAAAGCCTCTCTGACATTATTTATTATTATATTATTATTTATTACCAGTTATTATATAATGCACACATATTCTGCAGCGCTTTACAGAGAATATTTTGTCCATTCACATAAGTCCCTGCCCCAATGGAGCTTACAATCTAAATTAACATCAAACATTAAATTATCTAGCTTTTTGCTGCTTGAAGAATTGCTTGATTCTGCCATCCCTGGTAAAAGTTTAAGGCTAGAGAAACACTGTTATAAATGGTGCAAAGCTGTAAAGTAATTTTTTTGTTTGTTTTACTGGAAAGTAGGCTTCATAAATAGAGCCTGTGTTTTTGTTAAGCCTCTTTTAAAAACTTGCAGGTTGCTGAAAAAGTTGAAACTGTGTTTAAAGTTACTCTCTAAAGTGGATTTATTTCAGGATATGTTCCTTTATTCTTGTATAGTTTCTTTGATTGCCACCCTTTTATATTATTGTACAAAGATGAAGATATGATAGATTTTCTGTGCTGCAAAAATGTATGAGATTAGTTTGTCACATAACTTTTTCTGCTAGCATTTGCATAGCATTTTTATTCAGTATGGTAAAGGTTGATCTCGCATATTGACTTGAGATTACGTGGGCTAAAGCTGGCCATACACGCTACAATTATCGGGGCGATCCGCCCGATATCCACGGATCGCCCCGATAATTGTAGCATGTGGGGGGGCGACCGAGGGTTAAATATTGCTCAGTCGGATTGTCCAGAATGCGCGTCCGATGCGATATTTACCGGTAAACTGTCGGCCGCATAGGGCAGTGTATGCCCAGCCGCGACCGACAGACAGATATTTCCTGTGTTCCTTCCCATGTCTCCTCCCCCAGGGGCGGAGCACAGATGACGGCTAATACACTGAGAGAAATCTCACAGTATATGCCGCGGACATCTGCGGCTGGCAGGCTGCCAGATAAAATGTCTGTTGGTCTGATAGACATTTTATCTGGCCGTGTATGCCCAGCTTAAGTGAAATCTGAAGCCTGAAGTTGCTCCCATGAATCAACTTTATCTGATTCCCAAATCTGAAAAAGGCATTAGCTATTGAGACCAAACCCCGAAACTTGGTAAATTAGACTAAGAGAGGAATGGCAATGTCCTGCAGGTCCTTAATTGGTTGTGGTATATTTTGTTGACATTCATCATGTCTACATTTATAATGCAGACATGGTTGGCATGTCGCAACAGTGATGAAATGTCAACATCATTAGAATGTCGGCAATATGTACCTTATGGTCTTGTGGTAACGTGCATAGTCTGGCAGGTCTGGCGGTTCCAGCTGAGTCATCCGCGTCTGGTGGTGACCCTCCACTGCTAGACCGTTCAGAACATTCTATACATGCCAACATGTTTAATGTCAGCATTTCAACATCACTGTGAATGTTGACATATAATTAGTAATATATATATATATATATATATATATATATATATATATAATATGGCATCTCCTGCATTACAGTTTGAATACATTACCCAGGTACTAAAAGATCGAAATCTCAGGAAACCTTGGTGTCGTATGATTTTTGGAACAAATCGGAATGCTAGAAAGGACCCTGATTATATAGTGGAAGGAACATGGACCCTGGACAGATTGCACAGCACATGCGTGGAGGCAGAGTTAGAGTATAATCAGTGTGGTGTGTGAGGGGAGAGTGTGTTAACACTTGAACTGTGTGTCTGAACCCTACTCTCCACTATTCTGGAGAGATTACAATTGTCAATGGGAACTGAGCTTTCAGAATAATTCTAGGTCTGCAGTAATAAGCCTGGCCCCGGCTAGTTAAATTTACAGCTGAATCCCTAGGGGAGGTGTCCAAGCCTTCAAGTGCCAGGAATAGGCCAAACCTAGCATATAAACATTACCAGATGCACAGATTAGGAACTTGCTCTTAATGTACTAACAATTTGTCCAATCAGTTTTGATAAGGAATTGTATACAGTCGTCACAGCACATTAAGTAATGTTGTATAAAAGGTATCACAATGTGCAAACACCTGCAACAAAATGGATACAGAACTGCATTAGCACAAAGTGGGCAACAAGTGTAAACTGAATCAATAGTAATTTAAAAACATTTAAATGTGAAACCTACTTGATTAAAAACACCTATGCTATCGCATTGTAATTTTCAAACACACACTTTTAGAGCTGAAAATAGGTAGAACAAAGGGCAAAGAAAATGTTTGAGATTATAGAACTCAGCACATAAACAGACATGTAGCGTTTGGTGTTACTTACTCAAGGATGGTGCAACCATACTGGCTGCTAGAGGGTAAATGAACAATGATGAGAGATTTCCTCAGTTGAATTCATTCGGATTCCGGTCCCTGGGCAGGACAGAATGAAGTTTTATATTTTCAGCAAAAGATAGCTGCAGGATAATCATCTGGGCCCTTGATAAATGGTTTTGACATTTTGCACAGACATAACTTGTAAGACAGGCCTTTTTATTCTCCAATGGTAAAGTCTGCATTATTGATCAGGCGCCGTTTGTTAAAGGTTGCTGGGAAAAATTACACTTACTTGTGAAACACAAGAAATCATTTATTGTAGCCTTTTTATATCATTTCATGGCTTACATTTATGATCTATGCTATGGGAGCTCAAACCAAATACACACAGCAGCCAAAGCACAGCTCACTCTTACTGCACAAGAACTAACAAAGCTGGGAGTATTAATAGATGGAAATGAGATCTTTGGTACTGTAGCAATGCATACAGTATATCTTATTAGTTTAGCAAAGTGTTGAATACTTCTATTTGATTTGATGTTTTCTTATTTTAGAATTTAGTTTACAACAAACCTACCATTTAGTGTATTTTGGGGATAATATAAAGAGGTGCAGCAGTACTATGATATAGTATGCCAGTCAATAGTATAGTAGGGTGTAAATGTTGATATTTTAACAGCAGCAAAGCTTTCAAATTAGCGACATATATACAGCCATGGCCAAAAGTTTTGAGAATGACCCAAGTATTGTTTTTCACAACGTTTGATGCTTCAGTGCTTTTAAACCTTTTTGTCAGATGTTACTATGGTATACTGAAGTAAAATTACAAGCACTTCATAAGTGTCAAAGGCTTTTATTGACAATTACATTAAGTTTATTCAAAGAATCAATATTTGCAGTGTTGACCCTTCTTTTTCAAGACCTCTGCAATTCGCCCTGGCATGCTGTCAATCAAATTCTGGGCCACGTACTGACTGATGGCCACCCATTGTTGCCTAATCAATGCTTGGAGTTTGTCAGAATTTGTGGGTTTTTGTTTGTCCACCCACCTCTTGAGGATTGACCACAAGTTCTCAATGGGATTAAGGTCTGGGGAGTTTCCTGGCCATGGACCCAAAATTTTGGTGTTTTGTTCCCCGAGCCACTTAGTTATCACTTTTGCCTTATGGCAAGGTGCTCCATCATGCTGGAAAAGGCATTGTTCATCACCAAACTCTTCTTGGTTGGTTGGGAGAAGTTGCTCTTGGAGGATGTTTTGATACCATTCTTTATTCATGGCTGTTTTCTTAGGCAAAATTGTGAGTGAGCCCACTCCCTTAGTTGAGAAGCAACCCCACACATGAATGGTCTCAGGATGATTTACTGTTGGCATGACACAAACATCGAAATTTTGAGTCCATTGGGCGAATTGTGGAGGTCTTGAAAAAGAAGGGTCAAATATTGACTCTTTGCATAAACTTAATGTATTGTCAATAAAAGCCTTTGACACTTATGAAATGCTTGAAATGCTTGTAATATTACTTCAGTATAACATAGTAACATCTGACAAAAAGGTCTAAAAACACTGAAACAGCAAACTTTGTGAAAACCAATACTCGCGTCATTCTCAAAACTTTTGGTCATGGCTGTACACATATATATACTGTGTATATATATATATATATATATATATATATATATATATATATATATACACTACCGTTCAAAAGTTTGGGGTCACTTAGAAATGTCCTTATTTTTTAAAGGAAAGCACTGTTTTTTTCAATGAAGATAACACTAATTTAATCAGCTGCAAACATCTGGTTTTTGGTGGAGGTAATGTGATGATCTGCGGCTGCTTTGGTGCTGGTAAAGTGGGAGATTTGTACGAGGTAAAAGGGATTTTGAATAAGGAAGGCTATCACTCCATTTTGTGGACAGCGCTTGATTGGAGACACTTTCCTCCTCCAACAGGACAATGACCCAAAGCACACCTCCAAATTATGCAAGAACTATTTAGGGAAGAAGCAGGCAGCTGGTATTCTGTCATGGAGTGGCTAGCACAGTCACCAGATCTCAACCCCATTGAGCTGTTGTGGGAGCAGCTTGACCGTATGGTACACAAGTCAATCCAACTTGTTGGAGGTGCTTCAGGAAGCCTGCAGTGAAATTTCTTCAGATTACCTCAACAAATTAACGCTGATAAAGCTCACAGGCGGAGAAACGCGTAAAGATTTACGATAAAGATTGCGATCCACTAACCACTAGCTGGAATACACTGTACCACCATTTCTTGCAAAGGTTATCGTGAGTAACACATCCGACTATACGGAGGTGGATGGCCTAAATCAAAAAAGCAGAGAGAGAGGACTTTTTTCCTGCTATGCTTCCTATCCTAATATGTATGCATGCTACAAGAACCCTAGGATTTCTCGCATGGCTTAACTATCATTGCTAAAATGAACTTTCTTGCTGAAAGGACTGAAAAGCTTGTTTTAACATCTGCAAATAATTACTACATCTGACTGCTTTTTATATACTTGCCGGATTGATTCTAGGCTGCTGAAAACTGACTGAACTTATTACAAGCTCATTTTAGCTAGAAAATATAGCTGACCCCACTCAGGTTATATGCAGATCAAGGTTCCCGATATATTTCATATCTAAGTCTGATGTGTATTATCTATTTTATTGCATTTTTTATTATATTTTTGTATTATTATATATAAACCATCTGATGATGTATTTATGAATTAATAGGTTTATGGTCACACCGGCCAGTTAGTGGATCATATTTTGTTAATATCAATATTTGTATTAAATTTCCTATATACTAGCACTATCTACTGTCTTTTTGCGTAGAATGCCAAAGGTCTGCAATGCTGTAATTGCTGCAAAAGGAGCATTCTTTGACGAAACCAAAGTTTGAAGGACAAAATTATTATTTCAAATAAAAATCATTATTTCTAACCTTGCCAATGTCTTGACTATATGTTCTATTCATTTTGCAACTCATTTGATAAATGAAAGTCAGTTTTCATGTAAAACACGAAATTGTCTGGGTGACCCCAAACTTTTGAACGATAGTGTGTGTATATATATATATATGCCTATATATATATATATATATATATATATATATAATTGTATTATAGCTTATGACATTTGCATGTTGTTTCACATTTAAGTAGTTAAGTGTAGCTAGGAGCATAAGCATATTCATGTTGCACTATTGGTGGGGAAGGTTTAAAATGCTCAGAGAGCTTTGGAGATGAGAAGGGCTGTGTCCTAGTGAAACAATAGCTTTCAGTGTACAATCTATGCTGCCCAGTATTTGTTCACTACATGAAAAAGTGGCCCATATTTTCCCTGCATATAAATGCATTTGCACCACTTGCTTTGCAACAGGGTTTGATCCAGCAGAAAATTCCTTCTTTTTTTAATTTGATTCTAACTCTGTATAAGTACCTTAGTGGTTTCATGCCTTCCTTATGCATAAAAAATAAATAATTGCAAATACAAATTTATTAGGTCCTATTGCATGAAACAATGAAGCATATTTGTGTAAGTAAATATGTTCTGCCTTATCTGAAACTGAACCTTTAATATCCTTCTGCCACCTCCCCAAAGGAAATGTGTAGCACAATGTATATCATAAATTAATAAAACTGGTAAAAATGAAATCTAATCTTCGTTGTGGGTAAAATAAAACAGTACTAAATCCTGACCGTCGGCATCCCGACTGTCTAATCTCGGCAAGGGTCTAATGACAGGCGTTGAAATCCTGTCATTTTACCTACACCGGGAGCCTGACGCCCAGCATCCCGATCGAAGGTAAGCCGGGCGCGGACAGCCGCAGGGGGGGAGGGTTAGGTTAGGGGCTCCCGGGGGACTTAGGGTCAGGCAGCCCCCCGGGAGACTTAGGTTTAGGCAGCGGGGAAGGGGGGGGTTAGGTTTAGGCACTTAGAGGGGGGTTAGGGTTAGGCACTTGGGGGAGGAGATTGGGGTTTGGCACCCCTAAGGGAAGGTTAGGGTTAGGAAGGGAGGTTAGGTTAGTTTGTACTCACCTTAGCTGCTGTCGGGATCTTCACCTCTACCAGGCTTCCGCTGTATCGATTTGAACTGCCTGCCGTGCGGCCAGCGGTAAATCATACCGATCCCCTCTGAACAGCCAAAGTTGACAATATCGTGCAAGTTGGCCTGCATGTACCAAGGATAATAGATATCGTTATCGTTCATGCAGGGACGCGCATCGTTGGTCGTTCACTGCATTAAAATGAACAATATGAACGATATATTGTTGAACGATATCATTATCGTTCATAAATATCGTACCGTGTGTACGTACCTTTAAACTTTGCACAAAATATTTGCACTCGTTATTGGTTCTGCATTGCAGCTGTTGGTGGGAACTTTCTTGGCACTGTGCCACAATGGCTGATTGGAAACAACATATTTATGAATGGACTTTTATCTGCTTCCCCACATGAGAATAATAAAGTAAATAAATAATAATAAAGTCAAAATAAATATCTTCTATTTCTAATGCATACAATTTGCCACTTTGTCATACCAGCATTATAATAGGTACAATGTCATATCTGCTCATATTCTGTGACCAGATCTTTCACATATGTGGTTGTTCGGTAAGTAGGCCACAATGATTTTGTAAAGATTTGCCTGTAAAAAGATAGCTTCTATCATAGATATCTATCAGTATGTACAACCAAAATCATTTGCCCTGCACTACAGAAAGTTGAAGGGAAATCTATCAGCGATATCTATGGTTGTTCAACTTGTTCCGTGTGTATGCAGCATAAAATTTGTCCAGAGCATGTACTATAATTAAGGGATGAACACATCCATTATGCACCAGGCATGTGCATCTAATGACCAGATGGATCCTTTACCTTTTTAGTGACTGCAGAGAAATTTGGCCTTTATCTATACACAGGGGAATACATTATGCCTTATGATAACAAATCAGACAGTGGCTGCAAATGTTATGGTATTGTTCAACTGGAGTTTATTTTGTAACTTTAAAATGTTTTTGAAACTAACACAGTATTTATCACAAGGACTGTGGTGCCTAATGTACGTCTGGTTAGTCTAGATCAGTTCTCTGAGAGAGCAGAAAGAAAGCTAAAGCATTTTTCTCATTTGAACCTCTGTCTGCTACCAGAAGGCAACTTGCAGTTCAACCCCAGTCATTATTTATGTCAGATGAAATGGTCACAGTAATATAACTACTTCTTTCATAAGCATGTTGGCTCTTACTGAAAGGTTGTTTGTATGAACTTTACTTATTAGATAGACAGTCAGTCTAGGAAAGTGATATCCTTCTCCCTGTGGTCTATATAGGCTTAAGCTTTATCAACTATGGTCTGTAAAAAAAAAAAAACTAAGTTCATGGGAGTTATACTCTGCGAGTGTCTGGCAGTATTGATTGAGGGTTGTTGATTGGTAAAGGATATGTGTATGGAAGGCTTTTAAGCAGAAGTCCTGAAATTTCATGAGTTACCTACGCTTGAATGAGATCTTTGTGAATGCACTTTGGCTTCAGTCGTATGTCTGGAATACTAGTTTCACAAGTTAGAAAACATAGATAAAGCTCATAATTGTCTGTGTTATGTTTTGCTTTCCAGCACTGTGTTGCTTATCTATAGGCAATATGTTTCTAATTCTGAGAGCACCAAAATTGCCGGTGTTATAGGGTTATTATATCAAATATAATACATTATATGGGGAAAATAAATATATATGCACTGAAGTACAATGTACACAATTGTAATATAGTGCGAATTTTGCAAAGTGCCAAAATTTCGGTCATTTAGCACTAGCTGGTATACCTGGCATTGCCCGGGGAGACAATGGCATATTAAAATGTGCTTAGAGGAAATTAGTAACTGTCAGTGCAAGTGCAGTGTGACAGTTGATCCTCCGACTCACTGCTCTTCCACTGGAGCTCTGCCTGCCCCCCTCCTCACTGGTACATATCAACTTGTGCCTTCAGATCAGTGCAGTTTTAGGCACTGGAAGACATCCTAAGCGAACTTGCTTAAACCAACATTTCAAATCAGAGACTCCATCACCTACTTGGTGGGCACCATATAGACCTCCACGGCCCTGACGAACTTCAAACATAACCAAAAACCTAATCCTGGTCAAACTACACCACCATGCCAAATTTGGTGGAGCTAGATACAATACTCTGGCACACTTTCTCGCTTATTATATAGATTAAGCTTTAAAGTGGCAATTTTTTACAATGCAAAACCAATATGTATTTTAAAAAGATTGACTAGGGGAGAATGGCTAGTGCTGAATGGGTTGGTCCCCTCCCTAGAAACATTTGGAAATCTCCAGCCAGAAACATTGATTTTTCCCTGCTAAAAACTTATGTATTTATTGACATTTATTATTAATATTTATATAGCATACGCATATTATGCAGCATTTTATAGAGAATATTTAGTCATTCACATCGTCCCTGTCCCAGTGGAGCTTACATTCTTCATTCCCTACCACACTCTCATACACAGTAGGATTTCCATTTTTATTGTTACATGCCAATTAAGCTGCTGGTATGTTTTTAGATTGTGGGAGGAAATGGAATAACTGAAGAAAATCCACACAAAAACGGGGAGAGCATTAAAATGAATTGAAACAGTGACCTCAGTACTAACCACTGCAACACTGAGCTGCCCATCATTACCTCTTTTCTGATTTTTAAGTGTGAGTTGCCTCACAAATCGTTTTACTGTAGACATACCTCCCAACCATCCCGATTTCAGTAGTACAGTCTCGCTTAGCTGAGACACTGTTCTGCTGTCTCACCTGCAGTGTCCCCCGTGTGGGGGAGGGGCTTGGATGGTGGCGTATAACAGAGCAGTAGTGAATTGATGCTGGGCATCTATTTAGTGCCGGGAGAGAACAAGGGCTGCCAGAGTACAGTCATGCCCCTCAAAAATGTCATACAACAGGCCAGGGCTGGATTAAGGTCTGTGGGGGCCCCTGGGCAACAAACATGTGGGGGCCCCTATTAAATGTGATGAACTGGGGGTATGCACAATGGGGACCTCAGTAGTGTCAGTGCCCACACTAGTGGTGCCCTTTATGCAGTGCACCCAGTAGTAGTGCCACCAGGAGTGGTGCCCCTATGCAATTCTCCCATTAGTAGTGCCCCCAGTAGTCATCCCCCTGTGGTAGTGTCCTCAATAGTAATGCCCCTTATAAAAATACCCCCAGTAGAAATACCACTGTAGTTGTGCCCCCAATAGTAATGCTCCCCAGTAGTCATGCCCCTTGTGTGTGCCCAATAGTAATGCCCCCTGTATAAATGCCCTCAGTAGTAATACCACTGTAGTTGTGCCCCAGTAGTCATGCCCCCTGTGGTAGTGGCCCCAGTAGTAATGCCCCCTGTTGTAGTACCCTCTGTATAAATGCCCCCAGCAGTAATGCCCCTAATAGTAATGCTCCCTCTGTAGTAATGCCCCACCTTCAAGTAGTAGAGTCACCAATACTAATGCCCCCAGAAGTGGTGCCCCCAATAGTACTGCCCCCCAAGTGATGCCCCCCCGAGTAATGCCCCCAGGAGTAATGCCCCCAGTACAAAAGTCGCTTGCACTAAAAAAAGAAAAAAGCTAATGCTTACCTTAAGCCCAGCCACCTTCCAGGTCCAGTCCGCTCGGCTAATCCTCTGCACCATGGGAGAGAAGTCATGACGTCTCTCCCATAGACCACTGCGTTGGCCGGAGCCCAGTGTCCGCTGGTTACAATCTCAGCGGGCATCTGGCAAATGGTGCCTCCCTGCAGCGCCGGGGTTAGGTTGGCCGGAGGAGGCGGAACTGGTTCCGTTTCCTCCGGTTCACTTTAAACCCAATGGGTGTGGGGGCCCTTCAGGTATGGGGACCCAGAGACTATCGCCCCTGTCGCCCCCCCGTTAATCCGGCCCTACAACAGGCACAAGGTCGTGCCCTCTTTTGTGCATTTATATCTTTGGCACGTGCAGAAAGTCCCAGGAAATTATATTGGGAGGTATATTGTAGTTAAAGTACTAGCACCAATTCAATTAGATACTCCCGCAGTAAGCAGCCCATATGGAATAGGATCTAACATCCTGATTTTAACTTGCAACTACAGATCATAGGAGGGAACAGTCCAAAACATAAAACCATGACCATAACCTGAGTGCTGTGAGGCAGCAATACTAATCACTGCACCACTGTGCTGTCTGGATTTACCTAGTTACAAATTAATTTCCCCTTTTAGTCAATGATGATAATTGAGATAGGGATGTGAAACAAAATATTAAGGATTCTTTACGTAGAAATTACTGAATGAAATGTAATTGTAATGGGTATAAAAAAAAACTGTTTGCATAACAAAGTGTAGTTTCAGTAAATTATATTGGCAACCATTAATATTTTATATAAACATTTCTTCAAGTTCACCTTCAGTTCTGTTGAGTGAGATTCCCTAGCACGCTAGTCTCATTGCAGCTGTGTGATACCAACTCATTTATCTTGCATTGCAAGTTTCCTGATGCCAAGGAGACTGAGGCCTTCTCAGACTGCATTGTGATGTGAACTACTCAAATTAATGGCAGCAGGCCTTCAGAAATTCCATGAAAGATAATCACATTTGTCTATTTCTACTTTCTTCAGTAAATCACTTTCCGCTAGAAAACTCAGATTGCTTCCAGCCTTAGAGAGCTCATTTTGTCCTCACAGTATGTTTTCACATTTCTCCATTTGTAAATGTACCTGGCCAGGAGCTCACTATTCATTCCTCTCTGTGCCATTCGACTGTCACCAAAATATTTTACGTAGAAATGCTGTATTGCGTGTACTCTTCTGTACTTACTTACTGTGTGATAATACATTTTCTTGCAGATACAAATGTACAACTTTCTAAACTAGTCATTGTTCCTTATGCAGCTAGTTTTATTAGCAGCACAAAAATAAACAAAACATAAAAGTAAATTGTATTTTGTCCAGCTCTAACTAAACAAATGATTTTCTCTCTCAGAGTGGAGGGACCAATTGTACCTCTCACAAAACAGAAATCTTTAGCACAGCACTTACATTCAGTAATCTCAGTGCCTCTCCCCCAGGCAATGAGAGACTGACTTACAGAGACTGACACACCCTTTATCAGCCACTCACAGGTGGTCTGGCAATCACGGCTGCTAATCAGCTTCTACTGTATTTACCAGACAGAAGCCAAACATCTAGTGCAGATATATCTCTCCTTGACAGCCTTTACAATTTTTTTTTGTCAAAATAGTAAATATTATGTGGGTCATAGACCGCAAGTTGCCAATTCCTATTATTTTCTTCCTTCCTTTGTTTTCTTACATGGATCAGTTAGCTAGTTTTCTATTTATGAATTAATCAGAAAAACATAATATCAAAGTAAGTGAAAATGATCTAGAACTTACCTTGTCACTAAATAAATGTACATATATTAGCAGAGTATAGAATTAACACGATGGTGGTTATCTGGGTACTGAACCTATATCTTATTAGCAAAGTGTGTTAGAAGAGTAGCATTGCAATGTATTGTATATCAGAGTATGCAACAGACGATGGCGGATAATTGTCCCAGATAGCTTGGAAAACCAGGGTGGTAATACACTTGGCCAGAGTATATGTGATGGTACGTGTTGCGTAGTTGTTTGTTTTTGCTGGGTGTTGTAGTGCGCCGGGCTGGGTTTTATAGATGACGGCATGTGGTAGCATTAATGCCCCATAATAAAGCATTGATAGTATAGTGTACTCATGGCAGCCTGGGATGCTAATACTGCTAGTAATTGCAGGAGAGTCTCAGGGTTCCTTACACTCAGTATGGACACTAGGGACACAGACGTGAAGAAACGCTGCACATGCGCAGTAGGGCATGTCAGCGGCCAGGCTTGCTGGCTGGTCTCCGGCAGGTCTTAGAGCTTCTTAGAGATCAGCCTGTGTGCTTACCTATGGATTGAGGCAGCACCAGAGTGCACCTCATTCAACAACTTACACCACCTGCAATCTCATATTTCTTAGAATAGCGCCTTTAACAGGCAGGAGCAGATTAAACTTCTAACCTACCTAGTACTGTTTTTGCTGAGCCCCATCATCTAACAGTCATTCTCAGAGCCCAGCCACAACCTGTCTGTAAACAAAAAGTATACTATACAGATAATTAAAAATTCTATAATTAATAAGAAAGAAAATGAATAAATTACAACGAAATACAAAACACTGATGAGACTTTAAGAAACATAAGAATAATGAGCCTGATTTAGAGTTGAACGCTATGCCGATTTTCACATAGTTGAGCAATTATATGTGGTCTGTGCATGCGTCACAACCTCATTGCGCACGCGCAGCAAATTAATTGCGGTCAAGCTCGCTGTGAGCAATCACAATTGCAATTGATTTACAAGAAGAGACCGTTTTGTGGGTGGTTACGGGGAGTTCATGTCAAAACGTGGGCGTGTTGGGGCCGCGTCCTGGACGTGTACTAGCCAGCGCCTGCGAACGCGCACTCAGAGAACAAAGCTCCAGCGACTCAGTTACCACGGCCATTCTGTATGACCATAGACTCACTTGAGGAATCGATGTTTTCAGGATCTGCGTCTGATGCTGTGTCTGTGTACGCAGTTGTGGACAGCTGCGGGGGCTCCGGTGAGCATCTCTATACAAAATCCACCGGCTGATGCATTAGCATAGTTTAGCAATTGCTCAGCGGCAAAATGTGCAAATGCATTTGCATTAGCATACAGCTCTGGATCATGCCCAATATGCGGTAAGATGATGAATGGGACCTTTTTCCTCTATAGTTCTGGCACTATAATCTTGGACCTATTTGGCCTTCTCACAAATCCAGACCTAACTTCCAATAGAATTATAAATGACTTGTTGCAGTACTCCTTTTTGATAGTATAAATAAAAACTAAATGGAGATTTAGCAATGTTCATGCAGCTTATATGATGCAGGCTGGTGTGGTGATGGAAATGGCATAAGTGGTTAGATTATAAGAAAATGTATTGTTTCCCCTTTTTTCAATGTTCTGGTACACTTTAACATAACCTGTACCAAGCAAATGATGTGTTCCTCTAAGTGGGATAGTCAGTAGGAACACTGTTAGTTTTAGTGATTAGTGAGATTGGCCCCAGAAACCTGATATTTATTTTTCTTTCTCAAATTGATTATAAAGCTCTAGGATAGGCTGCGTGAGTGGTCTTACTAATCGTGAGTGGTATCTGCTTAAATTCCATTAATTACAAAGCATTAGTCAAGTATGTTGCCTTGAAAAGAATAATGACACACGGGAAGCCAGGCTGAAAAGACCAATTTCCTGTGGCTAAGAAAAGAATAGATACTGTATATAAATCTGTATGTAAAGTTTATGTAATTACATTGAAAACATAATAATAGAGATATACATAATCAAATCACATTGGCCTGTTCTGTACAAAGGATGGGTTTATGTTTTCTTATATATATATATATATATATATATATATATATATATATATACAGTATCTACTATCATCAAATGCTGGTTTGTCAAATGCCGAGATAATATAAACAATATCCACAAATGTTAAATATATGTAAATTATACTGTAGGTTTCAAACAATGTAGTAAGATGTCCCCATAGAATGAACAGGTGGCATTCCTCAGACTTTTTTCAAAGTTCAAGTATTACCAATGTTTCAAGACCATGTAGGGTCTTTTCTCTAGGCGCACCCTGAAGAAAAGACCATACGTGGTCTTGCAACGTTGGGTACTTTTGCACAATATATTGTAATTTAAGCATTTCTGCATAAATATGACCAGTTTCTATACAGTATTAAATTTCAACAGTGCCTATATAGACACTAAATAGGTCAACACCAGCGGGTCACAGGCAATAGGTTGATAGGTACAAAAGGTTTGACTGACAAATGGTCAACAGTGTACAAAGTCAACAGGGACAAATGGACGACACGTTTTTTTTCATGTTTTTTCATAATTTTTAAGGTTGGGGTTGGGTGTTAGGGTGAGTGTTAGGCACTTGCCGAAGGGTTATGGTTAGGCTGCGAAAGAGGATGGTTAGGTTTAGGCACTAGGGGGAGGGTTAGGGTGAGGCTACAATATGTGTGTCGGCCTCTTGTCTTATTGACCATTTGCACTGTCGACCATATGTGTTGACCAATGGCCCATGTAGACCTTTTGTCTCTGTTGCCCTATTGTCTGTCTAGCATCTTTTGTCGATCTAATGAGTGTCTATCTAGACATTGTTGATTTTCTATACCTCATCCCAGTAATAAACCCATATTCTGAGCGTCTATGCTCATTTGCTAATTCATTGAACAGCAGGGAGATGGCAGTCTGAGATGCAAGTAGCAGATTACAGTGTGAAAGCAATAGAGGTAGACAGCTGATATTATTTCATGTATAATACTTAAGGGGTGTCAATATGCATAAACTCCTGTGTATAATATTAGTATAAAGTTTGAGTTCTGATGTCATCACTTCACTGTTCATTGGGGCAATTTGCACCCCTACATTAAGTTATTATACATACATGCATCAGATTTCTGCATACTTACCAATATTTGGGACCTCCAAGAGGTAATGCCATGAGGGTTCCCTGCTCTTCAGGTAGTCAGGAATAACTCTATGAGCTTCATGAGTCTCCTGGAGCTTCCGGAAGAGTAGGCAAGTGTGGAGACGTGTGACCTGTATAAAGATGTTTGGTGTACAGTCTTATGCTTTTATATGGTCACTGAACTCCTCAGTGACTAATACCCATGTAATGTACAATAGGGAGTGTATCCCACCATTTCGGATTTCAGTATCATTTGTATGCAGATAAATCTTAAATCTTCCTCACATTTGTCACCATCTGTATTGGTCCGTGTCACTGAATGTCTTTCTGCCATTTCATTTTGAATGTCACTCGCCACCTCAAATTTAATATTTCCAAAACAGACTTAATTATATTTCCACCAGCCAAAAGAAGTTACCAACCTGATCTCTCTAACACTGTAGATAACTCAACAATCAATCCCACCCCACAAGCTCATGGCCTAAGTGTCATCATTGGCTCTGAACTGTGCTTTGTTCCCCACATTCAATCTGTCTCTAAATCATGCCACATACATCTAAAAAACATATCCAAAATGTGACTATATCTTACAGAAGACACAGCAAAACCTCTAATCCATGCACTCGTTATTTCCCGTATTGACTATTGCAATAATCTCCTTACTGGTTTTCCCAAAAACAGACTCTTGCCACTACAGTCCATTTAGAATTCAGCTGCGAGGCTGATGTTCCTCACCAAACGTTCATCATCTGCTGATCAACTCTGTCAGTCCCTCCATTGGTTACCGGTTTTCTACTGTATTCAATATAAAATACTTTTCCTTACACATAAGGCTATTAACCAAACCACACCAACATACATATCTTCACTTATCTCAAAATGTCTCCCAAACTGACCTCTCCGCTCTGCACAAGATCTATGTCTCTCATCCACACGCTTCACCTGCTCCCAATCATGGTTACAGGACTTTTTTCGGGCTGCACCCACTCTATGGAATGCCCTCCCATGCACAATAAGACTTTCCTATAGTCTTCAAACATTCCCTAAAAACTCACCTCCTCAGACAAGCTTATCAGGTTCCAGAACCACCCACATAACCTTCATAGCTTTCCAATCTAATTACATCCCTTCTTACAGTCCACACATAACCTCACATATTTTCTCTTTCTTCACTTTCACATCCTCCTAACCCTAGGCCAACATTCCTGTGTGCCTGGATCATACAGCCCACCAAGAAGCTCTGTAATCTGGCTAGACCAAAATGCAATATAAAGCACCTCTCCTTGTGTATCAATGTCTATTTCCCTATAGATTGTAAACTTCTGAGCAGGGCTCTCTTACCTCTATGAGGGGTATTCAATATGAAACGTAAACTTCGCTATCGAAGTTTACGTTTCATATCGGAGCTTTTACCTGGGATAAAGTATCGGGCGCACACCCGCTTATCCCCGTATTCAATATGAATCTAACGAAAACGGGAGCCTGTGAAGTGGGATTTGCGTAAAGTTACGAAATTTTCCTTAAAAAATTGTAGGACCCCCCTAAAGTTGTAAAAACATGGGGGATCACTATGGGTCCCCCCGTTTTAGCCTGCAAATGAAAGTTGGGGTTTTAAACTGCTGCGGCAGGTGCTTTTTTCCCGACATTGAAGAAGTGTTGCAGAAGAGCACTTAGGTTATTTTTTTCATTTTTTTAAGTGGTCCCATCAAATTTGGGGTACATGAAAATGGGTACTAGCATATTTTTATGTCCCTAAAGTAAGTTTTTAAAAAATCTGCAATTGTGCACCTGCCACTATAAATCTATTCTAGAAAACACCTGCCGCATACAATTTTTCCCAATTTTTTTCTTTTCACCCCAATTTTTAAATTAATTTTTTGGGGTGTCCCTATTTTTTTAAAAAACTTTTTTTGACACAGTTCTTTTTTAAATGTCATTCCCAGGGGTGCAGGCTATTTTTTTTTAAGCCTGCACCCCTAAACCCCAATTCTGCACTTTTTTTCGACACCTATTCAATGGTGAAAAGTTATCCCCGTTTTTTATCAGACTTTTCGAACGTGCGAAAAGTCTTTGCAATTGAATACGTATATGTAAAACTGAAACCTGCGATAATGACGTCATAGCTGCTATATTAACGCAGAAACTGAGTTTTCGCACCCATATTGAATTCCCCTGTATGTCTGTGTCTTATTACCCAGTTTTGTTCTATTAATGTTGTTTACAATTGTAAAGTGCAACTGCTAATACATAAATAAATAATATGGCAAAAATTCTGATCAAATATTACACAAGCCACTCCCCCGTGTATCTGCTCCTGACACTCAAACACAAGAAGGTATGTATGTTTTATCAGGGGTTGTATGCTTTTACTAGCATTAAAACCACAGTGAACAAGGGGCCGAACGTTGAAGTAGTATATAATTCCAAGAAACTCATAATACATATTCTATATATACTTTTTATTGTAATACACATTTCTTCCATAGTTGGCATATATACTAAACACTTTTCTCCATTGCTGATCATCTTTAACTGAGATTGACATTATCTTCTAGCACCATAAAGTGTTTCACAGTTTTGCAGTATGTCTGCAGAATGCGAGCGTGATGATTCATACATAGATCCTTTATGGAAGGGATTTGTGTGAGGTTTGTAAATTAAACTGTGCCTTTAAGGAACGATATATTTTTGACATGGCTAATTAGAACATTGTTGAGTTGCTGCTGTCATGTTTCATAAAGCAATGTAACTTTGTTAAATTGTTAAACCCATAAATTGTGTTTGATCTTTATAATGTTCTTTTTAAAAAGTATTTCAAGCGGATGCTTTGGGGCTGTAAATTCCTGGCATTGGTTAAGTCACGCATGAATGGATATGTGCCGCACAAACAGATATTACAAAGTGCAAAAGTACAATCATCTTCAGGCAGCAAAGCAGCTGGTTTCATATGTTGAATCTAAAATGCTTTGTAACATTTTAAATATAGATTTCTCTTATTAGGTACAGATAATAGAAAACATGACCATAACGGAGGGGTGAGTAATAGGCTTTCATATGCTGACCTGTCACCCACACATTAAACAAATAGCTGAACAAAGCGCAACAAATGAAGCAGATGTTTACATGTGTTAAAGTTATATAGTTTCTTCTTGTTAATATGTTTATTTCATATCCCGAAGTGTGCCATCTTCTGTCCCACTATAAATATTCATGAGTGCCTATGACTGAGGACAGCCCGTGTACTGGCGGAACTTTTATCACTATGCTTATGAGGAACTAGGTGACGCCAACAAGCGTCACATGATCTGCTCAAACCAACTTCTAATGTAAATAAATCACCCGTAGTTAAAACACAGGTGATTTATTAATGTTAGATGTTAGATAACTACATGCCAAGTAGATTTTAATAGTTACAAATAATGCAGTGTGCGTAGATAAAATAAGCCAATTTATGTTATAGTACTATATATTCAGTAGGAGGCATGCATGGATATCATATATTGACACATATACTCTAACAAGGCCCCATATCAGTATGTCAACAGAACTGAAACAGAAATGCATGCACACAGGGGAGAGGGAGGATACTGATTTACCAAGGCCCGTGCTTGATTTAGAGGCCCGGTCAGCTGCTGAATGGGAGAAATATCAAGGTATAGACAATATGCATCTAGTCTATACTGGGATATGGGTTGTCATGATTAAGGTCCTGATAAGGACCGAAACGTTGGCTGTCTTTTACACTTTGTGAGATGGTATTTGTGGAATAAACTACTCCTTTTTTTACTGCAAGACTGGTGAGTGCCCTTATATATATCAGGGTACATAGGCTCTGTACCGTAAACAGTTTAAATTAGTAGCGGATAGAAATAAGTATCACTGCTGCTTTATTTTGAGGTTTCAACTCAGTGAGCAAACTACTAGCAGTTTCCCTGCAATGCTGGATTATTGCAGGCACTGAACCATGGCAGATGTCAAAATGTACAATTGTAGCATGGGTCTATCTGAGCCATTTCCAATAATATGAGATTGCATCTTATAGCGAGCGTTCTGCGAGTGTATATTCTTTCCTTTCTCCACTCTTGAAATAACCTGTTTGTTTCCCTTCACAGCTCCCCGATAATGACTTACTCTCTGCAAACTAATTTCTTTGCTTTTCATCATGCTCACACTGAAAGATTACTGTGCAATAAATTCATTTAGCTGCTTCCAAGAATATATCATCACTGGGAGCAAATGATTATCTTTTCTCCGGCACGCCTCTGGGGCTGCCAGTCAGCACTTGTATAATCTGCAGACCTCGTTCACCAAGCAGAGGACAGGTCTGGGAGCCGGTGTCATTTTCTAGTGGAATGATTGGCCATCTAGTTTCCTTTAGACAATACATATTTAGGCATTTAGTTATGTATAATCACTGCCTTGGATATTTATTACACTAGAATAAGTAAATGCACCTCCTTCCCATTTTCCAAAACACCTCTGTAAAAGGGGAATGCTTTTACATTAGCACGGTGCTAACATTAAATACTTCAAAGTTCTAAACTGTCACTGTTATTAACAGGAATAATGATGATGATGATGATGACTGAACTAAATGTATCGCTGTAAAATCAATCATTTACAGTAGTGATAGGGGACCTTTAATTAAAGATCAAATAGGTTTCAGTTATCAGATAGTTAAATTTGTAACTTTTGTTTATTCAATGTTCACTGCAAAACACAAACCAACTTATTTTGCTTGTTTATGAGCCTTCAATAGTGTTGTCTTTATGACAATTCTATATGACATACATAAACCAAAATCGGAGAAAATGTTTTATTTCTTTAGAAGAAAACCCCCCAAAATATATATGAATAAATCAAAACAAATAAATAAAGCAAATGAAACCCTTTGATTTTTTTCTGCCCATTCTAATTAGTGTTAATAAATAGGTTACCTACACCTCCATCATGATAGACCCATCTGTATCATACTTGGAGGATAGGTGGGCCTGTGTAATTTATATATAAATATATATATATATATATTCTGTTTTTATTAAGAAATCAAATTGTATATAAACAATACAGACATTTCACTCGTCCCCAGGACATAAGTACAAACCCAAAACCGGATAGGCGTGAGATCATGAGCAGTTTGGTTAAGTACAAAGCATATATGATATAGTCTTAAGAGCCTTATAGGAGAAGAAGAAAAAAACAGTAAAGGAACAAAGGATAAACAAAGAACGAGAGAGATGGAAATATGGTGTGTTGGGGACGGGATGAGGGTGGGATCAGCTGCCATAGAGTTAATAATCTGTAGACTATGAATTATAGGGAGAAGCATACTAGTTTGAATGGGGGGGAGCCGGCTTGCCCTCCCCAACATTTGAAAGGCGCCAGAGGAGTCGCGGACGGTCAGGGGCTGTGCTTTATAGCAATAGGCTGCACGGCCCCTGCAATGCACAAAGGAGGTGTAATATGTGTAAAGTCACGTGTCCTGTGGGATCATGGCCATTTAGGTCTAGTAGTCGGCCAAGGACTTATATTCTAGCCAGGGGACCCAGGTGCTAGTAAAGTCAGGGGACAAATTCTATTGAAGATACAAGAATACCTTCAATAGACATGAAATAGTCAATCTCGTGGAACCAATGCGTGCGTGTAGGGAGTCTAGGGGAATTCCACATTTATTATTTATTTATTCATTCACCAGTATTGGAGAGTAGGCAAGTAGCCAGAAAGTGGAGTCTGTGGCCAGACACATGCCTATAATTTGCTGAGTGATGATGATAACATCAGCCCAGAAGTTGGCTAAACAAGGACAATCCCACCAAACATGACAGAGTGCCTGGGGCAGAGGAACATCACCAACAAGAGCCAGAAATGGAGGGAAACATAGAATGAAGCAAAGAAGGGCATCTGTATTGCATTAAGATCTTGTGTTGTGTCTCTTTAATATAGAACTATAGGAGGCTTTAAGGAAAATATTTTCTATTCCTGATCAGATAAAGAGAGGCCCAAATCTTTTTCCCAAGCCCTAGCATATGTTGGAATGGAGGTGGATTGGTTAAGTAGTTGTAGTTTGTAAAGCAGGAACACTGTGTGAGAAGGTTGCTGAGGCAAGACACATCGTTTCTCAAGAGGTAAGATCCCTCCCAGCGAGAGCCGCCCTGCTAGCTGTAGTCAGATAATGAGCTGTAGTCAGATAATGGCAAACTTGAAGAAATGTCCAAACATCTAAATGGGGGATATCCCATTTGCCTTGTATCTCCAAGAATTGTTTAATACCGGACGCAGTCACCAGCTGGCTGTCCCTAAAGAGACACATGGAGGTCCAACTGTTAAAGTGGGAAGGATTTATGCCTGGCGGGAACCCAGGGTTAGCAAGCAGGAGGTAAGAGGGCCAAAGACAGAGGATAAAAAAGGAGAAGTCTCAGTATCTTCCAAAGATATCGTTGGGTGAGGGGGCAACATTTTGGGAAGAAAGGGCAACCATGGAACTATTTCAGGGTGTTGTTTCATGTGGAAACCTTCCATGCCACCCACTGTTTTATGTCTCGATTTCTGGGCCATTCAAGAACTCTTTTAACAATTATGGCGTAATAGTATATTTTAATATCCGGTAATTGGAGGCCACCCATACGAGTCTGTGTAATTTTATGGTGAGCCAAGTGCTTTCACAGTCTGCATCTTAGAACCAATCATATGCTTCATTAGAAGTATGTAGCTGAGGGTACCTTAATTAAAAGTAGGGGGGAAGGGAAGTTGAAAACGCTAAGCACTGGTACCAATATACAGAGAATTATTTGGTTGAAGGTAGAAATACTCCACAATTGGAATATATGATATGAGTAAGTTTTACCAAAAATATGGTTTCAGTGGAGGTGCACCCATGAGAGGACGGTTATTACAATAGTAGAAGAGGAAAAAAAGTACTCTCTTTTGTTTGGGGCACAAGTTCTACCTAATTTACTGTTATAAAATATAACTTTTATTAGTTATTATTAAAACCAGAAATATACATCGGAAATGGAGTACAACATACAACATATATTACCATCCAAATGGCAAAATGAGCCTCAGTAACGGACTACAAAGTGGCCTGTGTCATCATGTAACGTTAATTCAAGGATACTTAAACATCTATTATCATGGAGACCACTTTGGTAAGTCATTGAAATTATAATCGTAATTAGACCAAGGTGAAGTATTTGAGGCTGTATTCATATAATTAAAGGGATACCATTCCTCAATATGTACATGGGCACATTCCCACTGCACCAATAATACCAATGATGAATATCGGGTGAGCTCTGTTGTAACAGGACAGCGCAGTGGGAACATGATGAGGTGGTGCAGCCACAAACAAAAGAGTGCTTTCTTTCCTCTTCTACTGTTGTACCTTAATTAATTCAGTAGATGCTGATTCAGGTAGTTTAATGCTGTCCTTTTGGAACTGACTCCCCTCTGACTACTTCTTGTCACTCCCACCAAGACTTCTCCCGCACTGCTCTTCCCTAAGGAACGGACACCCCTCTGATTTCCTCTTCTCGCTCCCACCACCAAGACTTCTCCTGCACTGCTCCTCCCTCAGGAACTGGCTCCCCTCTGATAACCTCTTCTCACTCCCATCATAAAGACTTCTCCCACACTGCTCCTCACTCAGGAACTTACTCCCATGCTCACTAAGACTCTTCATCAGTCTCCCTGGCTTCAAGGAAGTTTGATCCATGTGGGTGTTGTTGTCATTTAGCAGTGTTATACTATGTTTATCCTTTTTGTGTTTTTTATATGCTCTGTTAGGGATAATATGCATACATGCAATCAGTGAAAGTGACACTTTAGAATAACACCCACCTTTCTATCATAGCCAGCATTAACATTATGAGCAATTTGTGCGGTAGTTGCTCTTCTGTGAGATCACACCAGATGGGCTAGCCTTCGATCCCCATGCACATCAATGAGCCACGGCACCCATGATCCAGACGCCGGTTGCTGCCTAATATATTACTTGACGGCTGCCATTGTAATGAGATAATCGATGGCACACTGCACTCCCCTTCCCCAGTGCCCGGGCCATTACCTTAGTAGCGGTTATACTCCCCTGATGGTAGCCATGGTCCTTTCTCAGATTCTCTCCCATTCCTCGGGTCGAGGGACTCTTTTGTGCCGGATTATAAATATAAAATAATGAGACTGTTTCCAGACTCCAAGGGAAAACATAATGTCAGAGGAAGTAGTCTTGTAGAAGGTTGTGTCCTGGGATTTACCCAAAATAGTAATATTTTTGTAGATTATGGAGGCCAAGCCTTCCCTCCTGTGTTTGCTCTCAAGACCAAATGAATCTAGAAATACTGTGCTGCAAGTACAAAACATGGGGAGGCAACCTAACTGTTATATAAATAATAAATGGCACATATTAGATCAAACAAAATGTATTCAGGAATACATTTCCAAGCAAAAATCAATTCAGAAAAGACTATGAATTTATTAACATTACTTATTATTTATTATTATTCCAGCATATTATATTGTTCTTTACAATTTGTCCTTTTTAGCAGGGAAAAGAAGGGAACTAATTACAATCACAATGGTGATAGAAGCTATTTCAGAAGTAAACGAGATTCAGAGCAAAACTATTCCCAGTTGGTGTGCAGTGCACCAGACACAAGCTGTAGGAAGGCAGCGACAGTAAATAATGTTTTGCAAGGTGATAGAATGGTTATTCTGGCAGGTAAAATGTAGCCTATTTTTGTTCGCATCTTTGTGAGCAAATATCCTGCTTAGTGTTAGTGTGTGATCTTCTGCATTAATTGAATCTGCCCCATGGTATCTTACAGTAAAATGTGATTGAGCAGAATTCCACCCTCTCTCTTTCTATAATTGCTTTGGTAAAGCCCATTAGTTAAGTCTGGTCAGGAAAAAGTATCATTGTAAAGTATTTTCCTCTGTCCTCTTTATCTTAAAAATGTATCCAGTGATTCCACGTAAGTCTCTGTTCCAATTCTTCAATGAAAACAGATTTGCTATAGAATGCAATGGCTAATGCCTGGTTTCAGCGAGCAGGGTCGGCTCCAGGGGTCGGAGCACCCTGTGCTGCCTCTTCAGACTGCGCTCACATGGGGGCGTGGCCTAATTACTATAGATCACGCCCCCTATGTGACATTGTTTGGAGGTGTGCCCACTTGGCATGCCTCACTAGCTGGACTTCCCCCAGCCCTCTCCCGTCACTGAATGCGAACGGATGCCGCGCGCATGCGCGCAGCATCCATTCAGACTCCGTGGTCTGGCACCGCCGCACAGCTGTAGTGGTGGAGGTCCCCAACCTCTCGATTTGACCTCCCACGGGCCACTTCGCTTAAATCGGGATGTTGGGGAGGGGTGCGCCCTGTATGGGTGACGCCCCTGTTCAACCGCACTGGTCGAACACCCCTAGAGTCGGCCCTGTCAACGGGGAAAATTTTGTTTGAAAACTGGGCAAAATGGTTGTAAAAAAAAGAGAATGAACTACTGTAAGCAAATTATAGCTAAAGGATTGTCTTTAATGTGGTATATTGTCAAAAAGAAAATAAACAACTTAGTGGAAGTTTGAAAACTACATCATACTTTCTATAAATATATAAACCCCTTATTGTTCATTGCAATGTAACTGTGCATTAAATGACAGAATTTCTGTAATGTAACAAATTAAATTCAAAATAAGCAGTATGTTACAAAAAGGGGTGTTGATTGAAAGATAGACAGTAAAATGGTTGACAGTGTCTAGATAGACACCAGATGTTAGACAGTCAATAGGTTGACAGGGACAAAAGGTTGATGCACTAAATGTCAACATGTAAGAAGGTCTATAGGTACAAACGGTGGACAGGGTCAAAATATCACCTAAAAAAAATGTTCTACACATTTTTTTTTTCTACCCCTGATCTTCACCCTAACCCTCCCCTTGGTGCCTAACCCTAACCATCCCTCCTGGTGCCTAACCATAATCGTCGGGGTAGATGCCTGACCCTAACTGTACATTCTAGTGCCTAACCTTAACTCTCCGTTAAGTGCACAACCCTCCCACCTGGTGCTTAACCCTAACCATCGGGGAAAGTGCCTAATCCTAAACTTAACCCTAAAAACACACAAAAAAACCCCACGTGACGACCATTTTTTGTGTCAACCATTTTTGTGTTGACATTTTGAACCTGTTGACCATGTGTCGACCTTTTGTCCCTGTCGACCTGTCTAACATCTGGTGTCTATGTAGACATTGTCGACCTTTCTATTGTCGATCTGTAGACCGGATCCCAATATAAAGTCCCTACTAAAGGGTTTTTAATAGCACCATGAAAGCTGTGATCAGAGTTTGCTGGCGGTCTACTTCCCCCCCACACTTAAGGAATGGTTTGTCTGAATAGATATGTACAGATGTAGCTAGCTTCATCGTTGCCACAATGCGCCCGCACATGCGCATGCATCACGGCAAAGTGCAGCAATTGCTAGGCTGCAAGCACTCGCAGCTGGCAATTACCCCATTGAAGTCTAGGGCGTGTGCGTACACACGCGCAAGCCATAGACGAAGACACACTTGTCGCTCCAATCCATGCTTCGATGTGCTCGCATCGCAGCATAGATGAGCTTGGCTACATCTGTACATGTCCATGGAGGACCTCCATGTGAGCTTGGAGAGAATTCAAGTCCTCAAGAACATATCTAATGTCTGCTGTCTGAGCCCGATAAAGGCTTCTGTTGAAGGCTGCCCCCCCCCGATTTGTTTTTTTATATGCTCTCATGGGCTCTCATCAATCCCTCTCTTTCAGTCCCACCCCCTCCCTTTTGTGTGTTGTCCTAATTTTCCCTGGATTTTGATAATGCCCAATATTTTGATTGTATTATATTGGATATATTTTGAAATGCTGAGGTTATATTTAGTATCTACTTCTATGTCTAATTTATAATGTGTGTTGGGTTTTTTTTCTCACATTTTTATGTACTATATCTGACGATTTTTTGTAATTTATTTTAATGGAATAATAAATATATATTGCAAAACCTGGACTAGCTTCAAGTATTTGCCTAATGTGTTATTGACATATTTAAGACTTTTTAAGGGATTATTATTATTATTATTATTATTATTATTATTATTTTTACCCATGTTAGCAAAGTGATTTTGAACTCTCCCTTGGTGCTTGCCTCAGGGTCAGGTGAAATATTGGAATCACACAAGGAATAAAAATAAATCTCAGTCACATGACTGGAATGTGGGGTTGCTTAATTCAGAAGCACAGCTGGAATATCTGAATATCTGAGCATAGATTTGGTGACCACTGTTAAACATCTCCATGGGAGTTATTCATTAAGGGTTAATGATGTTGTTATACAGTAGCACAAAGACTGCTAATTCAAGCCAGTGGGATATTGTATATAGCACTATGGAAATCAGTATACTTTGTCTTCATTTCCTTCCCCCCTGTTACTAGGTACAGCCTAGAGAAACACATTTTAATAGCACTCAAACTAAAATGCTGTCATGAAGAATGCATTTTAGCAATCATTTTTGAGTATCATTTATGGTATACAGAAAATCAATGTCTGTATTGATATTTCTGCTGGACTACATCAACCTTGGTTATTTTCGCATTGGTAACTTAAGAAATAGAAAATACTTTTAATATGGACAGGATTTATAGTGATGTCACAGATTACATTACAACCTTGAGAGCTCAACATCAAGAGTATTAAGGTGCCCATCCACTTAAAGACATGAAAATGACTGCACGATTACGACATTGTAATCGTACAGTCGTTTGTCAGTCTGTGATGTGCCTACACTGAACGAGCAGTCATTCAGTGTAGGAACATCAATCATCTGCAAACATGCTGAACCTGACGTTATGCAAACGATTTATGAACAACTGAATGATAACGATATTGTTATCGTTCAATCGCTCAACTTATTCGTCTAGTGGATGGGCACCTTTAGGCTGATCACAGGTAACATACTATTGCACTGGCAAATTGCTCATAGGAATAAATAAAACATTAATTCAGTGGTTTAATAGGCTAACCCTTTAAAAATACTTCGTTTGCATAGTCTTTGAAATGCATAATCAAATTCATAATTATATGATCTATTTTAGCTACTACAATTAAAAGATAATTGTTTTTTATCTTGAACCACAGGTGAAGGTCATGGTACGCATTTGTTCCACACTTGTGGGAGAGTCAACCGATTCCAGTTCTTTCCTTAAAGCTGATCCAAGGAAGAAACAGATTATGTTGTATGACCCATTATCCTGTGCGGGGCAGAATGCATTCCAAAAGAGAGGGACCCAGATACCACCAAAGATGTTCGCCTTTGATGCCGTGTTTCCTCAGGACGCCTCACAGGTAGCTGCACTGTAAACAGTATAATGTGATATTTTACTACTTGTGCTGATCTAATTATCTGTTTATTCCTGTATATGAAAAATGATGTAGACAAATCAATGAATTAACTTTGAATATATTTGTGTATATTAATAAATTCACTTCTAAGATGCTTTTTTTGTTTTAATCAGTATAGACAATACCAGTCTCCGTAGTCAAACTTTACAGCTTGTCTCGTCAGTACAAGACAATTCATTATTTTAACCCACCGCACTGGAGATCATAAAGAACAGGAATAGATTGTAAACTTGCGAGCAGGGCCCTCTTACCTTTATGTCTGTCTCTTACAACCCAGTCTTGTTCTATTAATGTTGTTTCAAATTGTAAAGCGCAACGGAATATGCTGTGCTATATAAGAAACTGTTAATAAATAAAATAAATAAATAAATAACAGGGAGTAATGAGACCCCTATGATATCATCATTTATATTTTATAGTGGTGCTACCAATGACAATTGAAAAGTTAAATTTATGTGCAAGAAGAAAACAAGAAGAAAAAGAGAATTATCTTGTTATTGTGCATGTGGTTATAAAAGGTAACTTTTATTATTTTTTTTAATAAAGATATGAGAATAATAAAATCAGCAAATTCAAAATCATAGAAAATGTGTAAAGAGGTGAAACAATGTGTACTTGTGCACACTGCATTCCGCCCCTATGTATCCTTAGTACTAGTCTTGCAATAATCACTAATACCCCTTTTACACTGCTTTCAAAAACCCGGGTTATTGCCGGGTCTACCCGGGTCACAGTTGAGTGTAAAAGGGTCCCTGAAAAATAACCCGGGTCAAGTGACCGGGAATCCAACACAGGTAGCTACCAGGGTTGGACCCAGGATAGACCCGGGTAATGGTGCAGTGTAAACGGCGCGACCCAGGTTATCCGACCTGGGTCATGCCATTAATGAGCTGATTGGTGGTTGTGGAGCAGTCACCACATTTTATGACCTCACAGGTTTAGCAGGGCAGACCTGGGTTCAGTGTGAATGGGGCTGACCTGGGTGTAACCCAGATCAAAGGTGCAGTGTAAACGGGGTCTGACCTGGGTTGAAACCTTGTCCAAAAACCCAAGTCGAACCCGGGTTTTTGGTGGAAAAAAGGTATTAGTAAGAAGGTGAGGGGATTAATATTAACCCCAAACTTCAAATTGATTTATCTACAGTATCTTGAATAGTTATACCCAGGAAATTAGATCACTTAAATATATATAAATATTGTGCCTTATAATGCCCCATTTATTTGGGTAGGCACTTTCTTTTGAATATATGAGAACATTTTTAAATAAGTAGACTCCCAACTGAATTAAGCATGGCATATGAGTTAATTACAACTTCCAGTCTTCCAACAGATGGACCTGAAAGGGTTAACATTTGATAACACAGAATTTGTAAGTAATCAAGAATATATCATGTTATCAATTCTGTAGGCCCCAGCGAGATTTACACCCTTTCCCTGCCCTTCACAAAGAATAGAGAACTCTCCCCAGGGCTCCCGCCGGCTTTTCCGAAGGGGGGCGGCGACGCGATCGATCTCTTTTCTTTGTGAAGGGCAGGGCGCCCTGGAATGGGTTTGCCCCGAGAGAGGGGCCCGGGCCTTGGAAAGCATTGCGGTTCTGGCGGCGTCCGGTGAGCTCTCGTTGGCCCTTGAATATCCGGGGGAAAGGGTGTAAATCTCACTGGGGCCTCCAAAATTGACAACGCGATATGTTCTTGATAATGCTTTTACTTAAAGACAGTTTAATTATGCATGTATTTTGCCAGTGCAGACTCACAACAAAAACATAAGCAACAGTAGGGAATATTTGTAAAATAAAGCTGTCTTTAAGTATAAGCATTGTCAGTTATTTTAAAATCTGCATTTCTGTGAATTATTTAATTATCTTTTATAATAAGTAATGTTTCTAAGTAATCAAGAACATATCGCGTTATCACATTCTAAGTCTGTGACTTCAGTAAAAATGCAGTGTGTATAAAGCAATTCTCAGCATGTCATAATCGAGAAGCAGTCACACTGTAACTATTCTTTCCTTCGCAGGCTAAGCCCACCTTCAATTCTATTATTATTCTAACATACACAGAAATAGGATAGGAACAAAGCAGAAAGCAGCAAAATGTGCATCGATGTTCCTGCTGTGCACCACTTCACTTCTATCCTACTACTGTGTATGTGTCTGTTAGAACAATAATAGAACAGAAGGAGGCTTTAGCCTGCGTGTACACGAATAGTTTTATATATATATATATATATATATATATATGTGTGCCTGGAACCCCAAGTCCCATCACCGTTATGTACTGTATATGAAGCATACTGCAAAAAAAGGGACATTTGCACTTACTGTAAATTCAAAAGCAGCATAGAGACAACCTCTGCTCACTGCAGTGCCTAATGGAACAGTGCTCTGTGTTTATGTAAAATGAAAACTCTGTCTACAAAGCTTTAAATCACAGCTCATTAATTTGCATTGCATGTATAATATTCATTTAAACATTAAAAAGCCTTCTCTAACTTTTATGTAGCCCATAAATTGGGTCTGGTAATATACCTTGCTACACTGGTACTAGATAGCATTTGCTGAAGCCATAGCTGTCTAGTAATAGAGCTGATTATATCTGGGCAGAAATTCATAAATCGTAATGAAGCAACCTCCGTATTCCATGTCCAATATGTATCATTGATGTGCTGTGGTTGTTGATTTTATCATAAACATACAAGGCAGCTGGAAAAAGGCAGAGGCAGCAGAATTCTCCTTTCACCTCAGCAAGTGTGAAGAGGAACACTGAGCTGCGTTCTCCTGCTGCTGGCTCTCTCCTTCTAGGTGGTGTTTTTCTATTCCACATTCCCTTTTAAGGCTTTGAATACATTGTTTGCAATGCCCATTAGAGATGAAAATGCTACTTATATATTGACAGCAACAGCAGATTTCTTCACTTTCACAATATAACCCCAGCAGATTTCTTCACTTTCACAATATAAACCCTTGTGGGTTACATACATATTGATTTTGAAGTATTTAAAGACTCATGAGGTACGCAACACTTTACAGGATAAATATGTAAATAAAGAGTTAGACTAAAGTACAAAATTGTGTATTGAGATGAAGGAAAAGCGTTAATAACATGTGTTGCCATTGTACAGTGTCCCCAAACTGTGTTTGGCTACAATTATTATATTTGGACACTTGATGGTTATCACAGACCATTTCTATCCCTTTTATATTGCTCTTAAGGATTATCTATTTTTTTTTCCTGTCAGTTATTTTTCCCTTTTTCTCGGATCCAGAACTGACTGTGATTACACCACATTCTGTAAACCCTGCAGCCTTTGGCTGTCAGTTCCATAACAGTCATTTAACAGAATGACAGAGTCAACTATGCTGAACCATCTTTGCTGTGCCACTTTAATGCATGTGAATGCACTTTTCAGTACTATGTAGTGTGATATCATATAATGGGCAATAACTGGTTATTTTGGTGGAGACAGATATGTAAAGATGTTTCAACCAGTAAAATCATGTACTGGCTTCCTCCAACTGACCACTGGTGTCACCCTGGCATTTATATGGGTAAATGCAACATTCAAAAACTATATTGGAGACATACAGATTTCTATGTAATATATGGTTTTCTATTCTAGCAGGAAGAATGTTATACGTAGCCTTCTGACAGCTAAAGAGCTCTGAAGCTACCTAGTATGACACAGAAACCATACATTCTATAGAATACAGTCTGCCAATAAACTACGTCCTGAATGCTACATTTTCCTGGCTGCTAAATTCTGGTCAGACAGGTCTATGTGGGAAGGGAACTAATGTTTTTCTTTTATTGGTCACAATTATTCAGAAAGCCCCAGACATACAGTAAGTCACCTACTGCTGGTTGGTGCACTTCAAATCAATAGTCCAACTTTGTAGACTTTTTTCTTTCACATTAAATCAAGTAGAATAACAGATACACAGGGGTGTGGATTGAAAGTTCTACAGTAAGTAGATAGACAGTCAATAGGTAGACACCAAATGGTTGACAGGCAATAGGTTGACAGGGTCAAATGGTTGACAATTAAAATATCAACATAGACTAAAGTCGGCAGTGTCAACAGGTCAACACAGAAATGGGCACCACAAAATATTTATATATTTCTTCTAAGTGCAAAATGAATCAATCTTTGAGGCCTATTTTGCTAATAAAACTAGCTTGCACTGTTGGTGTCTTGCAGTTACTTCAATATGATAAATATGAAAAGAATTGTCTGATTGTGGGGCAGGTATTTTATGCATCCATGCTGCCTCTACAGCCACGTCATCTGCCCAGTGTCAGGGGGTTTGAATGCTAAAGCATGAATGGCTGTTCAGCAGAGCCATCTTACCAGCGTTGTAGGCCCTGGGCAAAGCAATGCACTGAGGCCCCTACCCATTCACGGGAATAAAAAACAGTCAGTGAAATTAAACCTTTCAATCTATTAGTACTTTCAACAAAATAAATGTTTAAACATAAAAAACAAGATGTAAAGCGAGGAGTAATCAACAGAAACTATAAACAGTATAAGCCTTGTAAAAACACAGACATAGGATTATCTCATTGTGAGACACTGAATGAGGGCTGAGATGTGTGAGGCATACTTGCCTACTTTGCTATGGGAGGGGCCAGTCAGGTCGGCAGAGAGGGGGCATGGCGGCCGGAAAAGTTGGTGGGGAAGGAGGTCTGGCGGCACGATCGCGTCATTGTGGCCCCGCCTCCCCACTATACAGTGCCAAAAAAACAGGCATTGTATAGTGGGGTCAGGGCTACAATGACGTGATTCACTGTGAATCACATCCCCAACAACTGGTGGGGACATCTTACATCATATAAACTCTCCCCACCAGTTCATGTGTCATAGTATCATTCAATCATATGAAGTATGCTGTATATACTGTAGCATACAGGGGGTTTCCCAATTCGCTCTGTTAACTGTTCACCTTAATAAAATTGCTGCAGGCCACAGTGCCAGCTGTGCTTTCTTCTCTTACCTGCAGTACTGGCGGTGTGTGGTGACTCTTCCGTCCTCCCCTACACTGGTGCTGATGTCATTACGTCAGCGTCATTGTAGAGAACTACAAAGGAGCTCTTTGTCACTGCAGCATGGGAGTAATTCCCCGCAGTGCTGCTATAGAGATCAAAAGGAGAGGACTTTGCCGGGCCAGCACCAGTACAAATCAGTGCAACCCCGTTTGCCGGTCCAGACCTTTAAAAAGCTACTATACCAGCCAAAATTGACCCTAGAATCGCAGCTGCCCAGTGTGCCTATACACTAAGACAACGCTGCTAATCAGTGACTATGGGCTCTATTTACTACAATCCGCATATTGAATGCGGATTGTAGTGTGATATTATCAAGTGAATTCGCATTGCGAATTCAGGCAATATCACAGGGATTTACTATAAATCCCTTGCAGGGACAGTGCTTGTGATAAACATCTGTCCCTGCGGATCCCATCCGCACTCTAGTCGCGGTATTTTCAGAAAAAATACCGCTACTAAGAGCCCGCGCATGCGCCGACCCACCGTCGCTGCTACCCCCCACCGATGCTAAGCCCCGCCCCCTCGATCGCGGACCCCCGTGACCCCCCCTACCTTCATTACACTTACCTGCATCCTCAGGGCCTCCGGTGATCTTCTCCGGGCTTCCCGATCAGGTGATCTCCCATACTGCACTGGGACCCAATCACCTGATGACCGGGCCGCAGTGCACTATGGGAGACCAGCTGACCGGAGAGGAGCCATCACCGGAGGCCCGATCACCGGTCCTTGGATTCAGGTAAGTAAAAAAAAAATGTTTCAATTTTTTTTTTTTTACAGCAATCAGCTTGCGGTCTGTTTAGACCACATAGCTGATGACTGGTACCAGCTCCCAGAGTGGGAGCCCGCTAACCGGGGGAGACCCTGGATAACGCCACCTCCAGGTGGCGTTATTATCACAGGGCTTCCCCCGATATTTTTTTACAATTTATTTTTAGTAGCTCTGGTCGGATCACATTTCCCATTACAATTATGGGAAATGCGATCTGCTTTACTAAAAATAAGTGATACTAGGGGTTGGAGTAGAATTTTACTAATTCTACTCCAATTGCCCTGTAATAACTACAGGTGAAACTAAAATAATGTGAAAAGGGTGTGAAAACACCCTTTTTCACTTTATTTTAGTAAAAATAATGTTAATAAATAGAGCCCATATGTATTCATAGAGTACCAAAAAACTAGCACACAACCTTACAAAAAAATGAAGACCTGAATTAAGTACAAACATATTAGAAAGAAAATCCCTGTTTCAAATATTTTGTAGTCTCCATGCGGTCATTGGGCTTCTGAATAAACTCTTTTCCTTGTTATAAATATCTCACTCATCCAGAGGATGTTGAAAAGCATAAACTATATCATGTATTTTTGTTTTTAATGAATTAGAAATGTTTCTGACCATTCTCACTGATAAGTTATTCCCAGTGCAGAAGTCAAAATTGCCATGTTCAAGAACTTTGGGGTCATAGCAGAGGGTCCTTAAATAAAAATGACGTTCAGTGCACATTTTATACATTCACAAAATCAACCAAGCCAAGTACACAATGATTCCATGCTTAGGATAGCGTGAAACACATCAGAATGTGACACAAAATTCATTTTTTTCTTGCTAACCAAGTGAAGATAAATACACAAATGAAAGGTAAATGCTATATGTTTCATAGGGGCGAGCTACAATCCCTCCGAGTAAAATCTATCTGGGGCAAATTCTGTGTTTATACATTTTTCTGTGTTGATATATTTTCTGTTCCAAAGCAAATCCTCAGTAATTTAATTTCAAATGTACTCACTGTGTTATTACATTTTTCTTCTTCTGAGTTTGTAAATTCATTGATTCTTCTGGAATGATATGATGCCCACAATTTAAAATTAATTGGTTTTGTTATATTTGGTTAAATAATTTAGAGAGCATTGAGAAAGTTCATTGCACGGTTATATAAACACAAAACACTTTCAGTCTATGACTGTGATAGTAAAGTCTGGTTCTCAAGTACAGAACAGGTCATGTTTAAGAGATAACATTAAATATCTCCCCTATTCAAATAAAATCTTAAATCAATCCTGCCATTCAGACTCTGTAGTGGTTACTACTACCGCCATAGGGTAATTGTTAGTTAATTAACACTTGACATTACAAATATATAAATATATACTTTTTATATTTTATTTTTGTGCAGCAGATCTATTTCAATAAGAAGCTTATGTTATTGCAAAAACCCCCACTGTGGTTTGTTGCTGAGTATTAGTAATATTTGGCAGTTTCCATTATTAAATGATTTATAACAGTTCGGAGTTAAAAAAAAACATTGAGATTGTATCTGCGTATGGGTTTCATTCTATATTTGTAGCGGAACTTCTACTTCAAGTGTACATGTAAGTGACGTGTCTGGATACATTTCAAAGGTTCTGCTGTTAATGAAGTCAAGGGTCAGTATGCTAAATGTATATACTGTACGAACTACCAGAAGATGTTCTGCTTCTTATAGGTAGAGTCTCTAGACCTTTCTAGTGTAAGATTTCATTTTTAGGTTTTGGTGTCAAGATAAAGGATTTGCATGTGAATGAGACAGTTGAATAGGAAAATAGTGAGCAAAGGTCTCAGCTCTCCAGGTTTTATGTGGCAGAATAATAGAGGTTACAATGTTTCTTTTTTGTTATTTAAATATAGCCTGAAATATGTAATGATAATGTGAGCCATTTACAAACCTAGAAATAATATATTTAACCCAAAGTCACGCTATTCTCAGGGAAAAAGATGATTTTGTGCTTATGTTTCTTATTTATACTTGTCCCCCTGTAGGCGGAGGTGTGCGCTGGTACCGTGGCTGAGGTCATCCAGTCCGTGGTGAATGGAGCAGACGGATGTGTCTTCTGCTTTGGCCATTCTAAGCTTGGTTAGTAGTGTTTTAGTTTTAACTTTAGAAAATAGAGGTGATATTAATAACAATTAACGTAAGTCCCAAAGTCTAAAGGTGCAATAACCTATAGTGACCAGTGAGAATAAAGCTTTCGTCAGTCTAGTGGTAGCTTGTTTATGTCACTAAACACTTGTCTCCACTAAGTAAACCTATAATCCAAATTTATAACACTCATATTGCAATTCATCCTTGAATCATTTTCATGGCTTTCATTTATCATATATAGATGTTTAGACAGCTCCCCAAATATTTATTGATTATTTTTATCTTTATTTTTTTAAATCAAGGACAATTTAGTTCAAAGCACCATTATGCCATTTATGTTTACCCATAAGAATTGCTTTATCTTGCAAATGTCAATATTATATAAACATTGAAAAGAACAAATCAATATAGATCAACATTAAGGTGGGTATCCAATTAGCTGCGATAACGATAAGTTTTCTCTGGAGAAAACTTTTCAGACCATTCGCCCGAATTTGCCGCTTATCACATGTTTGTGCTCCCGTTTATCGTGCTATCCTATTGCACAACCGAAAAGAGAACCAACTCGCCCAGTAATCCTTGCATGGATGACAGGCGATAAGTACAGGTGAAAATGGGGAAATCAGCTTGTACCCCCAAAAAAGGTAACCCCAAAGGTTTGGGGTTCTTAAATTGTGTCAAATGACAGTTATATGCATTTTTTCTAACAGTGAAAAAAAAATGCTAGAAATATTTTTTGGTCAAAATAAATGTTGTAGTTAAATTAGGGGTGCATTAAAATGGGTGTAAGTATATTTTTGTGTCATACAAATACACCTGCAATGTTTAAAACACCTGTCCCATCCATACAGCCCTCCAATATACCTGTTCCACTACTTAAACCCATTTTCCAACACTTTTTACTCTTTCACCCCAAAAATGATGTAATTATTGTCCAAATGAAGCTATTTAAAAAAATATTTTTGCCTAATTAGTCATTAAGGAGGATGTCCCAGTGGTTCTGCACCAAATGCCAAATTTTTTTAGCCAAAAATAGGGGATTTGCACAACTTATCACGTGCTCAGAGGTGGTGAAAAGAAATTTGCGATAATTCCTATACCAGATTTCGCATATGCGAAAACCGTGGCTAATAGGATAGCCCAATAACCATTTTTGGAGAAAAGTTTTTACTGGTGAAAACATTTCAAAAACGGGTTATCGAGGCTAAGTGGATACCCCCCTAATTGTGAAATTATGGCTAAAACCGGTGATACAAAGTTGTACACATTTTGAATGCATCTACATTTATAACTCAAGAGGAGTAACTGGGCTGTAGTCTGAGGGGATGTAGTCTGGAAGCCGACGGTCTAAATGCCGACCGCCGGCTTCCAGACTCTCTAATCCCAGCGTGGTACTAATGACAGGCATCGAAAACTCGACGCCTGTCATTAACCATACGCCGGAAGACCGTCGCCCGGCATACCGTACGAAGGTAAGGCGGCCGCCGGGCGCGGACAGCCGCAAGGGGGATGGTGAGGGTTAGGTTTAGGGCTCCCGGGGGGACTTAGGGTTAGGCACCCCACCGGGAGGGTTAGGGTTAGGTTAGGGGAAGGGGGGTTTATAATTAGGCACCCCCAGGGGGAGGTTAGGGTTAGGCACCCCCCCTGGGAGACTTAGGTTTAGGCAGCGGGGAAAGGTGGGTTAGGTTTAGGTACTTAGAGGAGGGATTAGAGTTAGGCACTTGAGGGGGAGGTTTGGGTTAGGCACCCCTAAGGGAGGGTTAGGGGGTAGAATTAGGTTAGCGATACTTACCTTAGGAACGATCAGGATCTTCACCCTTGCCGGGCTGCTGCTGTCGGGATTTGAATCGCTGCCCATGCGGCCGGTGGTAATGCCTACTACACCCTCTGGGAGCTATGCAGAGCTGGACATAAGGGTAGATGCGCCTGTTTGGATGCATATCGTTTGCACCTAGTATACAGTAGGTTGTGACTAGTAGCAAATCAATCATACAGATAGGGGATGCACATAGCACAAGATGCGTACAAGTGTGCATACTAATATCATGTGGGATCGCATAGACCTGATTTCCATCCACCTGTGCATCATGCCATCTGTGTGCCCAGTAATTGTCAGATTCCACTGATTTCAATTGAGCTGCATTTTCCAGTAGCAGTTCCCACTGCAGTCACTTACTGAAGTAGATTGCCAGTAAATTGCTAGTGGAAAATCGCATTAAATGTATAATTATGAAACAGATTTTCAACTTAATCACTACTGCAAAAACCCACCTGTGTAATACTGCCCTAAGAGAGTGTAAGTGACCGTTAGTAACTGTTTGAACACAGATAAATGAATGAAATATAAGGATATTATTATTATATAACGATCTTGTATTGGCTCACTGGGGAGTTTGGGAGCTCTGTATATCCCTCTACATTTATCATACCTGGAGCACGTATGATGAGATTAAATCTGTATGAAAGCTGATTTCAGAAGACCCAAATCCAATAAGAGATCATAATAAATTATTTCTACAGACGGTATGTTCACCCTCTATGTAATTCTTTTGCTAATCTTACTTAATTACTTGGTTTAACTTATCAACCAATAGTTATCATTGATGATTGTGAAGAAGTAGTGATCATACTAAATGAAATATTAATTGCAGCACTTAAACAATTTTGTTCAATATGAATAACAAGATTGTGTAACATTACTACAACAATAAATGCTTGGAGCTCAGTATGTTGTGTCTAATGCAACAGATACTTTCTCATTTTTCTTTTTTCCTGCAGGCAAGTCATATACTATGATTGGCAAAGATGACTCCATGCAGAATCTTGGCATCATCCCTTGCGCTATTTCATGGCTCTTTAAGTTGATAAATGAACGGAAGGAAAAAACAGGAGCTCGATTCTCGGTCAGAGTGTCAGCGGTGGAAGTGTGGGGGAAGGAGGAAAACCTGAGAGATCTGCTGTCAGAAGTAGCTACAGGCAGCCTGCAGGATGGGCAGTCTCCTGGAGTCTATCTGTGTGAGGACCCAATATGTGGCATGCAGGTAACAATTTCCTTTCTCTCAGTACCAAAAGTTTTCCCAGTACTGAATAGTGTCATGGCTCATATGCTAAGCAGTGTGCTGGTTTAGGTGATACTTCATAAAGTGCTGAATTTTTTTTTTATTTCTGATGAAATCCACAGTTGAGTATATTTTAGCAAAGCAATGACCATGGATGCATTGTGCAAATAATTGTACATGTCAGTGTTGAGGGGATGTAGTCAGGATTCCGACCAGTGCAAACGCAGGATTTCTAGAGGGGGTTTTCCAAATGCATGATTTTAGAGTGAGTGTGGCCAGTCCATGAAGAGGGTAGAATTAGCACTTAACCAGCTTTAATATGCATCATACAAAGTATATTGTGTGTCATAATTCCATCATATACAGGACCAGCAATCACAGTAAGCCAATAAATGCAGCAGTAGGGCCATCCTGCCTGAGCTGACTGTTTTTATGTAAGATATGGGCACCATTCCATAGTATTAAAGCAAGTCCGGGAGTCTGGGGAGCAACAGAATAACCTAGCACTGGCCTAGACATATATGTACATATTGGGCTCTATAGCAGCACATCCCTAACAGTGAATGTTTTCCAGATCTCCTAGTTGGTGCACAGGTTATTTATTAGTGACTGATACATGTTAAAAGTTGCACAGGAGGTGCTAATTATTTCATTTATGATACTGTGAAGAAAATGCAGCACTAGTAAAATTCTATTACATTACTTTTTCTATTGTGGTCATGGTGTGGGCTGGGGAGGGGGGTTTCCAGGCAGATGGAAACCCCCCCTGCGTTTGCCTATCCCGACCGTCAGAATAGCGATGGTCACAATCCAAACAATAATAATAGGTTTAGGGTTTGGCACTAGGGGCAGGATTACGGTTAGGCTGTGGGATGGGACAGATAGGGTTAGGATATGGGAGGGGTGGGTTAGAGTTAGGCTGTGGAAGGGTTAGGTTAGGGTTAAGGGGAAAGTGTATGGGTTAAAATACTTACCAAAATACTATAGAATTTTGACTGTCAGTTTACCGCTTTCGGGATTCTGACCATTGGCATTCTGACCGTTAGGATCCCGATACCACCCTGTGGTGATGCATCTGTATGTTAGATGAGCTAATGAACTAAACGGACCAGATATCTCACTGTGCATATGAATAATATGAAACTATATATATAATGCACATGTGACGTTAATACATTTATACATACTGTTGCATCAAATTATGGAGGAGATGTATCAAAGCTTGTTAGTACTTTATCTCTCTCCACTTTATTTCTCTCCAAGCTTTGATAAATCTCCCCTTATATTTGTAAAATCTGTGCTTACAGTAGTGATGTTTTGACTAAAGCCTCAAAACTAATCAGTCAAGGGTGCAGTAAACCAATATGCTTGTTATCCATCACCCTTACTCTCTATGGGGATGTATCAAACCTTTGCGAATGACAAAGTGGATAAGTTGCCTATAGCAACCAATCGTTTCCTAATTGCAGTGTATAGACTGTGCTAGATATATAATAGCTATAAGCTGATTGATTGCTTTGGGTATCTTATCGTTATGAAAGGTTTGATACATCTCCCCCAAGATGAGCAAAATTGCGGCACCATTTCGTATGGATTGAGTTTCGTTACAGACTCTGCCAATTTCCAGAGCTGTGACATTCCACTCTTAGGGGTCGATTTACTAAGCAGTGTTAGGAGACAGAGTGAAAAGTGATAAGAAAGTGATAAGGTACCAGCCAATCCCAACTGCCATCTCACCGGCTGTGTTTGAAAAATGACAGTTGGGAGCTGATTGGCTGGCACTTTATCACTTTTCACTCTGTCTCCTAACACTGCTTAGTAAATAGACCCCTTAGTCTTAGTGTCACCCTCCTGTGGAAAGTCATTCTTCCTGTTATTTGTACATTGGTATTTTGCTGAATGTATATAGCTGAGGTGATGGTCGATGCGTTCTATAGTATGGTCTGGTGTGGTTGGGGCAGGACAAATGCAGAATGAAGTAAATTTTGTATACCATGCTAGTATACATATGTACTAGAATTTCAGAATGACAGAGGAGTTCTATGAGTCATGTGATCATTGAATTCCTCTGTAATGTATAGTTCAGTTACACTCTTATTTATTATATTTAAGGTCCCAAATTTAATTACAGCTAAAAATCTCCCACATCTGTAACAGGACAGCAATACATTATTTAAACTCGTAATTTTAAATGACAGAAATATACAGAACAGCAATGTGCTATTTAGATGACTGTATCGTATGGATTGAACATAAAAGGTTTTATCTTACTTTCTGATGCAGTAGGATAATAATACTATTGTCTCATGGTATAAATTAGACCTGTAAAAGGTATCTGGCACAAGATCAATCTTTTTGCTGGATAGGAAGAGGTGGCAGGTACAGTATATCTCTCAAAAGGGACTGTCAGATACAGCGCATTGAAAAATCTATAACCGTTAATTTGAGGTTTGAGTTGTATTATCAATCAATCAGCTATGCAGGGATTTTGTACGATCTTTGTCTGATCCATTGCAGTTCTGAAATGCAGAAACAAAATACTAGAATCACTCAATTTATTGCATATCAGTAAATTTAAATAATGTTAAAAATATGACATTGCAGAGTCAGTTACGATCTCTTCCACTTACACAAATGTTTCCCAACTTCCAGTCCTCAGAGACCCCTAACAGTGCATGTTTTACAGATCTCCTCAGTATCACAATTGAAATAATTAGTTCCACCTGTGCATCTTTTCAAATGCATCAGTCAGTAATGACTACACCTGGTCACCAACTAGGAGATCTGTAAAACATGCACAGTTATGGGTCCCAGGGGACTGGAGTTGGGAAACACTGAATTACACAATGACAAACCTGTAATTCATCAAGTACTTACAATGACATTTGTATGGATTCAATTTGCCTCAACATTTATTGATAGCCTAAATGGAGAAAGTAGTAGCATAATTATATATACAAATATATAACTGTATATAAACAACTTTAACTCTAACTTGTATACTTGCATAACCCTTTTATAACTTATTGATAACTATGTGGAGGCCATACAGGTCAGTCTTTAACCACCACCATAACTACATTCAGTACCTTACCCTTGGAGGTTATTTTCCAAAAGACTGTCCTCACCAGGACTCACTACTCCTTGCGACCTTACCCTTGGATGCAATAATTAGTTCCACCTGTGGATCTTTTCAAATGCATGGTAGATCCTTTTCCATGCCCCCAGGACTTGTTACAAAGTGGTAACTGACATAACCGTAAATCTCCAAGACTCTGTAAGTCAGATCCCAGTTTATAAACCAAGAACTTTCCCTTTTAAGTCCTGGAACCCTGGACTCCATGGCCCCATGGGTATCATTTAACGTTAAGAAGAGCAAAGCAAACTACCAATCATGTTATGATGCAAGTGACATTTACATTTTTCTTGTGTCAAGGTAAAATTGTGCCTGTTTCTGCAAGTAGCACATAATTAATGGACAGGTTTATTATAACACTGTGATTTAAGAGTTGAGCTAAGATTCACCACACTCCCTGCTCTAGATCTGTCATGCATCCTGTATATCTCACACCCTGCAGCACAAGGTAGGACTTACTCCTCACTTTAAATGATGCCCCATATGACTATCTCCATCAGATACACCCTGCCACTGCGAAAATGGCATTCCCACCTTCCAAATGAATGCACCTAATCATCACGCATCAGTATTGGCCACAAATACTCCCAACGGCCAATAAATGTTTATCCTGGCCTTGATCCACATGTTTATGAGACATGACTACTGCAAGCTTCTGCTTTCCGACCATCTCGCTATATAAGAAACTGTAACTATAACAGTAACAGGTCCTCTATCATGTTTTTTTATCAACTAAATCATAGGTATCACTCACAAACTATCAATATATTACTTAGGCGTGCGGTCAGTTTCTGTACTGCTAATATTGGATCTAAAACAATATGAACAAAAAAACATAGCAGCAAATAACCACCTTCCAATACAGCATATGACCACCATGTGTACTGCCCATGTTAAAACCCAATTTAAACATCAACATACTCTCACTGTTTGTTCTTTCCTTCCTCCACCACCATCTTCATTACACCTAGCCCCTCAGGCCAAGTAACCAGCCCTTCACCATCTAATCGTCCTCATCTACCTCCTTGTACCCACCACATGTAATGTCCTTGTTTCTGTAAGTCACACCTTCATTTCCTTATGTGATTTTTTTTTTGCTGCCCTAATCTGAAAAGCAATGTGAGCGATTCTGTCCTCTGAAACACATACCCAGTGTTTGAAAATAGATATCAACTAAAAAGAGAAAAAGAGAATGAGAAGTCCCATCCTCATGGGAGGCAGTGGGCCTTCTCACATGATATGTGCCTTCTATCACATGACATGCACACTCATGTTAGTTATATCATGCTAACATGCACATCTGATAACTGTAAGGGGATAGATCCACAATGTTCTGTCTTGGGCACCCATCTGAACAATAGCACTGCTTCCCCTGACTGCTGCGCATGACTCCATTACAGTGTACAGTAAGTAGTATTACACATTCTTCATCTGCATACTGCATACCAGCTATTGTGTATGCTCCCAAGAATTCCATAGAGAAAACCAAAATGAACAACTTAGTTGCAAACTCCAATAACTATATCTGTCTAATTACTACCCCCATTGACTTAATGTTTGTGTTGCTTTCCACTGACTGTCACCCTGCTCACAAGCCATCGGCCAGAGAAACCCTGAGCACCTGTAACCATGTACAACTGCCCCATAACTACAGCAATCCACAAACACTACTGGGATCAGTTCAAGAAGCACCATATTATTTATCATTCTACTGACCATTTCCTATAGCACCATCAGCAGTGAAAGTATACGGTTGCCATCATCACATTGCTCATGCTACATCATCTGTAAGCGGATACAGTTCACCATTATCTACCACGTCACTTTACCATTACCACACTTATCATTGTATCTGTATAACTGTTCATCTCATACCTCTCCTTTCTCTGTAATCTTCTCAAGTACCATGATAAAATGTGGAGCCTGCGCACATACTGCCATCTATAGCCTACAACTAAAGAACCATCTCTTCTTACAAAGAGATAGTCACAGGCTACAGGTGGCAGTATGTGTGCAGGCTCCTCGTTTTATCAGGGCAATTGGCTGTTATTATCCAGTCTTGTTTTATTACTGCTTTGTTTCCTATTGTAAAGTACAACAAAATATGCAGACGCTAATAAGTAACCGTTAATAAGTAAATATAGCATTTCTAGGAGTAACTGTAGCTGGTGCAAAGTGACCTTATATGTCATACATGCACTGTGTACCAACACCCCTAGAGCCGTTATCTGATTCTTCTGAATTACATCCATTCTGTGCCCAAGAACATCATGGGTAAACTTGGGTGTTCTGTCATTCTGCATTAATGGAACCCCAGAATGCCCCACTTGCTGCGCCATTGAACTCAGCAGTTTCACACATACCAAAGTGTTTCTAAGGCCTATGGAAAGACATCCAAATAGTGGAAAACCCAATTGATCCTCATCCTTTCACTTTGAGCCCACTCTAAGGCGGAGCCAAAATGTTAAAGCAGACACATTGGCAACCATTTGTCCACATAATCTGCTCATCCCACACATCCTAACAAGTACAAGATTCTGGATGAACTAGGAACAAACAAAATGTGGATTCTATATATCCATTATTACTAGTATTGCCGTACGCATTGCACACATAGTGACACACAATACCAACAGTCCCAATGTACCTTCATTCTCATTGTTACTTAAAACTGAGCAATATTTAGGTAATGAAGGGGTTGTACTAAAAAGGTAGGAAGCCGGACTCTGATGTCCATCTCCATGCTTGTTATATTACAGGCATGGAGTCACAGTCTCTGTATGTGGAGGCAGAATGTAGAGATGGGGAATGGACTTTGTTTTGCACTGCGCAGACATCGCTACTGGTGTATTTAGGATTTTCAAAAAGCTTGATTGGTGTTCTACCCCAGCAGAGTTATAGTAAGTGGTAATAATGCCATGTTACTTTTATGCCTAGCTGCAGAACCAGAGTGAACTGCGGGCTCCCACCGCTGAGAAAGCTGCTTTTTTCCTGGATGCAGCTATTGCCTCTCGTAAGAGCAGCCAACGGGATGAAGATGACCACAGAAACTCTCACATGCTCTTTACATTGCACATTTATCAGTACCGCATGGAGAAGAGTGGGAAAGGAGGCAGTAAGTATGAACGTTCTTTTGCATTCATAGTTTTACGCAGCTTTATCATTTTGTCTTTCATTGTTTTTCTGCCCCTGGTAAAGCAATAGGACTTTACAGAAGATATGTGCACAGATACATATCGCTGACAGTAATGCTCCAATATACTGTACTGTATTTAGTGCCCTTTGGACTGACATGGAGGTGTAATAGGGCATTGAACCCTGTCTCTTCATCCTGGTTAAAATATCAACTTACCCAATCTTGGTATATTGTTTTTTTCTTTAACAAAATAGATTTTGGTATAAAGAAAAATCATAAATGAACTATAATGAAACACGCGGCATAGACACAGGCTGGTCAGGGAGAGGCAGCAAGATGTAAGATGACTATATATAAGTAGAATAGAGCTTGATCAGAAGTGACAACACATAACAGAAGACCAGGAGCTCTGAACTAAGGCAATTCTCACTGAGGGGAGCGCTGAGAGTCGGATACCGCTCTGTGTTGGAGGGATTTATTTTCCAGCTGATTGATGACGAGAATGTGCATCAAGGAAACAGAAGAAGTGCTCATTCCCATCCAACGCTACATTGACAAAGTCATGTACCATAGTCAGTTGCTTTTTACATGATGGATTTCATACTGTAGCACAAAGGGTTGTAGGGACAAAAGGATGTAAAATGCTCATATTTTTCATAACAAATATTTGAATAAGAATATGGCAGAAAATGGTACCATGAGAAATGGTTACAGATTGGATATTTTGCCCATCATGCTACCAATGCAATGCACATTATATGCACAGAGCATTATTTTATAACTGTGAATATTATACAGAGAAATAACAGTATTGTATAAAGAGTAGGGGCAGGCGTCCTAGTTGTTACACCAGGCGGCTATAAGGCAGAAGGTAATGGTAAGAGAAAACAATACACATCAGTGATTTGTGACTTTGGGGCCTATATATCAAGATGTTTTTTACGTGCAATTATGCAGTAACTGCAGTTTCTGCATAATTTTATGCATTGTACCTACAGTATGTACTAATAGCACAATGCAGGAGATTTCACAGAAATCTACGGCAAAGTGCCAACTAGCACTTCCAATCGCAGTCCCCATTATTATCTATGGGGACTCTGATCTGACCCCTATGTACTAAACTCCAAAAAGCAAAACTTTTCGGAGTTTAGCAACGGTAGTTTACACCATCTTCAGGTTCATCTTCAGATGGTGTAAACTACTATTTGCCTATGAAGGCTCCCTGTGCAGGAGAGAGGTCGTTCGTTCTTTCCCCTGCAGCCCCCGGCCGGCCCTGGAAGCTGACACTGCGTGCATGAACAGTGTCAGCTTCCACCAGGGAAATCTTTCACTTCAGTGAAAGACTTCTCCTAAATGCCGGGGATATAACTCACGGGGACAGCGGTTACCGCAACTGCTGTCCATGCGAGTTCCCCGTAGTTCATAGCCAGGATATTTTGAATAAAAAATAGAAATATCCCCGGTGAGTTAGGTACATAATAATCTCAGCAGAACCGCAATTATTAGAACATAGACCCCTTTGTGTTTGAATGGTCAACGGATGTTTCTGTGAGATGCTACTTACTTAGGTATGTCTTTGATTACACAAGTATTCTACCTCCATGTCACGTCTAATGTCTTAATTTCCCTATCTCTATGCTGTATGAAATTAGTAATACAGAGCATGTAACACTTTGTATTGAGAAAAGAGTTGTGGTCTATCTACTACATATTCAGAGTGACATAGTGAGATGTGCAGTGAAGGCACACCAAGGATGTGTGTGAGGGAACCTTATGGGACATATTCAGTATTTTTTCATAAATTCTTTATTTTCAAGAGAAATTTTAGAACGATTATCGGTATCAGGCAAACAAATAGATAAATAGAAACACATTGCATACACAAATGAAGTATAAATAGTCAGCTGCTTAACATCAAAAACATCAAATATAAATACAAGAAATAGTCCAAACCGCCTGCGCCCTGGGACTGCAGCCCAGTATACGCCCAGGAGCTCACTCCTCCAAATATATAGACAAAGAAATGAGTATTTTCCAAAAGGTGCTGTCCCCCAATCCAACTTAAATCCACACGTCTTCTCTTATTCTGACGTTGTAGATATGGTACTCCAGATAAGGAAAGAAAAAATATATATGTGGTAAACGTTTAAACTCCAATGTACAGAATGCTTTTTAAAATCAGGCTAAAGGACTCACCTAAACTAGGCAAGATACATTCCCATAAAGGTATCTTTAATTTTTCACGTCATGAACCAATCACTGGATAATGTACACTTTTCTCTCTTGGGAATAAACTCACCTGAGACCAGGTATAGATGTTCCCCAAAAGGTTTCTTTATACCCCCAAATTCACACTACATGAACATCTCGTAGATGAAGAAAAGTTCCTTGATTAATTCACCCTGAGGAAGGACCTGGAAGGTCAGAAACACGTTGGTGTTTTATGGAACTTCATAGCTGAACTGGACCAACCTATACATCCTAAAGACATCGGATGAACTTGCTCAACTTCAGTCCGGATGAAGTGGTGGCTTTTTGTTTTAGGAATCCAGATTATGCTTGGAGTTCATTACTTTTTATCTGTTTGGAAATAAATACTTTTAAGGAGAATATTTAGACTCAATAAAGGAACTTTTCTTCATCTACGAGATGTCCATGTAGTGTGAATTCAGGGGTATAAAGAAACCTTTTGGGGAACATCTATATCTGGTCTCAGGTGAGTTTATTCCCAAGAGCGAAAAGTGTACATTATCCAGTGATTCATTGGTTCATGACATGAAAAATTAAAGATACCTTTATGGGACTGTATCTCGCCTAGTTTAGGTGAGTCCTTCATCACGAATTTGAAAAGCATTCTGTACATTGGAGTTTAAACGTTTACCACATAACATATCTACAACGTCAGAATAAGAGAAGACGTGTGGTTTTAAGTTGGATTGGGGGACAGAGCCTTTAGAAACGCTCATTTCTTTATCAAAAACATTAGAGCAGAAATAAAATGAGCACAGTTGAATATTGGCATGAAACAGCTGAAGTGTACACAATAACACAGAAGCAGAATACAACACAAATAAAGACAGTAGACAAGTAAAATGAGCAAAAGAAAGTAGTGGGCAGGAAGAAGAAAATAAGGGAGAAAGAGGTGGTAGTGAAAGGGAAAGAGGGACATCCAGAGGCAGACAATGCTCATCTTCTAAAAAAGAAAATAGAAGAACAAAAGAATGGTAGGGAAAGCAAAGTCCCCAAGGGGGTACCCCAACTAAAAGTTCAGGCCTGCGGCACAAGAGCTGCATAGGACACTGAAGATTTAAAATCAATCCAGCTAAACCATAGTGCCACAAATTCCAAATGTTTTTCAGGAGCTGAGAAAAAGATGTTGTCCATAGCCAAATAAAAATCGAGTCGTTGACACCATTCCCACACTGTAGGGGGAGTCTGAGAGCGCCCTTGGACTGGGAGTGCTGCCCTGGCAGCATTGTTAATGTGCTTGAGGAGCGACTTTTTATACCGTGAAACAGGGATGGTTGAATGAGAAAGAAGCCAGAAATCAGGGCCAGAGGGAACTGAATGGCCCAAAATCTCTGAAGCCAAGGCAATTATTTTCTGCCAAAATGGGATAATGAGTGAGCAATCCCACCAAATATGTATCATCGTACCCATTTTCTTGCAGCAACTCCAGCAGAGAGGGGAGAACGTGGGGAATATTCAATATTTTTAAATGTGTGTGTTCCATGCTTTTAAATTTATGACATTGGGCGGGATGTATCAATTAAAAAAACATGTGGCAAAATATATAGATGGCATTGCCTATAGAAGCCTGTGGGCCTCTTTTCATTCTCCTGGCGATTGCACATGTGCAATTGGACTCCTGGGTCATAAACCTGGCTGTCAGAACTTGCTGGGACTTATACAGGTTGAGTCTCCCATATCCGTATATTCCATAAACCGAAATATTCCAAAAACCGTAGTTTTACCTGATGTCATGACGTCATCGGGGGCTTGAACAGGTGACTCTGGGCACGATAGGTGACAGGAACTCTGCCTGCACTTTACCACCACACTGGAACCACTCAACACTGCTTGCAGCACCCACCGGACCCCTCAACCCACCAGACCAGGCACTAGCAGCCACCCTCTGGTCCACTGTGCCCAGTGGACACCCCCGCGGCACCCGCCAGACAGGCTCCAGCGGCCACCCTCTGCTTCAGAGAGCACAGCAGGACCGCTCCCACCCGCAGCACTCGCTGGGTCCCCAACAGGCCACCGTCTGTTCCTCTGGTGCTAGACCTCCCGGGGCAAGCACCGCACCGCACACCCCGCCCAGCATCCGCCGCACAGGCACTAGCCAGCAGGATCGCGGCACTCGCTGGCTCACCCACAGTCCACCTTCCGCGCCAAGCACTGCACCCGCCGGACAGGCACGAGCATCCACCATCTGCCCCCAGGAGCACAGCAGCACACACCAGACCCATCCCCTATTCGCGGCACCCGCCGGACCCCCCCCCCCAACGGACAGGTACCAGCAGGCCACAGTCTGTTCCACTGAGCCAAGAGGCACCCGCCGTCTCCCTACCTCACAACACCTGCTGAACCAGGCACCAGTGACTACATTCAGCTCTACTGAGCCTAGATTAAGGTATATTAATCTTTCTATTTCTTGTGCATGTTGTAACCCCTGGCACTGTATACCTCCCTCTACAGTCACTATTAGGCATTGTGTACCCCCTCTGTACCTCCCTCTATAGTCACTATTAGGCATTGTGTACCTCCCTCTACAGTCACCATTAGGCATGGTGTACCCCCTCTGCTGGCACAGGGCATGATGTAGCCCTTCCTATAGCTTGTATTGCGCATGGCATACCCATCCCTGCAGCTGGCAATGAGCATTGTCCACCCATCTGTGGCATCCATTAGTGACTGTGACTCCATGTATTTAAAGCTGCGTACCCACAAGCTATATCATTCCAAATTGGATTGACAAATTGGGCATTTTGTGCAGTGTGTATGCTCGATTTGCGTGCTCCTGCAACTTTGTTATATGTTTTGAAACCTTGTCTCATGCACAAAATAAAATATTTTTTTGTACATTTTATGTGTTTAAGGTGTATTGCAACATAAATGCATTTGGGTTTTCACTCCTGGGTCCCATCAATTAAATACCTCATTGAAATATAAAATAATTCCGAATTACGGAATAATCCGATATCCAAAATGCCTCTGGTCCCGAGCATTTTGGATATCGGAGACTCAACCTGTAGTAAGAGCTGTCCAGGGAGGTAAGTATTCATGTATAAATGCTGGTATGCATACACTAGGGGGCGGGGTGTATTGTATAGTAAATGCAATACATGATACGGGTGGGTATGATATCCAAGCTGTCGGGATGCCGCTGTTCAGAATACCGACAGCGGCATCCCGACAGCCAGAATACCGACACCCATAGGAACTCAAGGTAAGTCTTTTCCCTACCCTAACCCTCCCTCCCCGATGCCTAAACCTAACCCCCCCCTTACTAATGCCTAAACCTAACCTCCCTCTCCCCGCACCCTAAACATAAGACCCCCTCCCCGGTGCCTAAACCTAACCTCCCCTCCTAGTGCCTAAACCTAACCTCCCCTCCCCACACCCTAAACCTAACCCTCCCTTCCGGTGCCTAACCATAACCCTCCCCCTAACGCCTAAACCTAACCCCGCTACCTAACGCTACCCTACCCGTGCACCCCGATACTTACCATTCGGGATGCCAACGGTCGGTATCCCACATGCCGAAATGCCGACTACATCCCTGTGATACATCCCGCCCATTGTGTTTTATTATTATTACATCATCAATAACATTTGTCTTTTTTTTTTACTTTCTTATAAACCTTTCATTATAGTCTCCCTTTATGTAGCGTTGCCATGATTACCCCTCTGTCAGAATATAATGTTTTGCTTAACAAGATACAGGATAATGTTTGGTACACACCTAAACCATATCACTCCTGATCTGACCAACTCTATGATCTTCTCAGTGATTAAACAATCTTGGGTACATCTGATTTCTAGTGTACACACTAATCATTTATTCTTCTGATCCAAATGGTAATCTGTCATAAAGCTCATAACAAAGATTACATTTTGCAATGATCTATGGGCAGAAATGTCAGACCGATGATCGTAGATTCATTCACACTACAAAATGTGCATGATATTAGCTAATCGTTTTCTACATATGTCGTGCTGTACATCAGCTCCAATCATCCGATGCAACTGCTTTAGGAATGGTAATCAAACCCTGGTGCTGTGAACACACGCTGAGATTATTGGACCAAGCAGCAGAAAATTGACTGATTGGCCTGATTATTGCATAGTGGGGATTATTGAGAGGTGGACGCAGTGCTGATATGTGCGCAGTTTTTCAACGTATTTTGTACTGCACATGCATCTGACTTGGATGCAATATTAGTAGGTGTTTCTGGGAGGTAACGGGTGGTGAAGCGGCTGCATTCAATGATACGCAAAATGAAGGCATCATTAAGACACAGATGCGACTGTGGGCCTGATTCAGAGCCGGACGCTATTTGTGGGCGGTCATTCCAAAAAAGGGGCCGGCTATTTAAATTGAGCGCTCGCTCTTTGCGGTTTGTTGACGCCTCTATGTCTGAGCGAGCGAACGAAAAATGCGCTCGCTATTTTGTAAAGACACCCCTTTGCCGTTCGCAACACATGTCATCTCCAGTATTTATTAGATTAATCGGGTACATCGAAAAGCATCTGAACTGCTCGCAGTGCTTGTGGTAGGTTTTTCCTACCGCAATCACTGCGAGCAGTTCAGGCTAAAAGACAACAAAGTGACGTGGTCGATGACGCTCCTTTACTAATTATGCACTCCCATTAAACGCCCTTTTGACCGTTTGGCATGCCTGCGTTCGGATCTCCACTCCCCCATTTTCAAGCACCTTCCCCTGTTACCACCCACAAACGGTACATTCTGTCAATCAAATTAGCATCCCCTCGCTGTTTTGCGAGCGCACGATTTCCGAATGCAATGACTGGTTTGCGCATGCGCATTACGACCCATATGCATGCGCAGTTGTGCGAACATCGCTCAGAGCGAACGAGCGACCGCTAACGAGCGGCTCTGAATCGGGCCCTGTGTACCCAGTGTACATCTACGTAAATGGGTGTATATATATATATATATATATATATATATATGCCACAGTGAAGTGTAAAAGCATCAATTTTTTCAAGTCTTCAATGCAATCCCAATGTGCTACAATTAGCTTAAACAACTCTGAATGTAACCAGAAATACATAACGCCATGAAGCCTACAATTCTTCTGTAATCAAACAAGACAAACATCTTATTTTGCAATATATGAAACCAAGTGCCATTCAAAGCCAGGCATCTTCTAATGTATGAAACACTTTAGGGCAGATTAATTTAGCCGGGGGGATTACCTTGTACCGCATCCCTGCATGTTAAGTCCTCCTGGGGCAGCGAGGAAAAATCTGCGTTAAATGCTCCAACTGGGGCTTAATGTGTGTGGACTTAGGGCCTGATTCATTAGTGCACGGTATTTCACTGCTGAACACAGATTCCCGATGTCCGGGTATCTGCGCAGGCGCATTACCCGTTCTGCGCATGTGCAGAACGGGTATGCGATCCCGCTCGCAGACTGGCAGCAGACTGGCAGTGATTGACAGTCTGCTGCCGTTTGTGGGCTGGGGGCGGGTGGCGATGGCCTCCGTTTCCTGAAATGGAAGCGTGTTACCGCCGTTGGGGGGGAGGGTAGAGGCCAGGATCTCCGTCAGGTGACGGAGATTTCCTGGCCTAGTCCCCATGGGTCACCTTAGCCGGAATATGTTACGCAGATTATCCGATGCTGTGTTGGACAATGCAGCTAAGTAATGCACAGGAGGCGTGATGCCTAATGCTGCATTACCATATCTGCAAGGGTCGCAATTGCAAAGCTGCCTGTGTGCACTACACACTACAGTATATGCCTGCGTGCACTAAACACTACAGTATATGCCTGCATGCACTACACACTACAGTATATGCCTGCGTGCACTACACACTACAGTATATGCCTGCGTGCACTACACACTACAGTATATGCCTGCGTGCACTACACACTACAGCATATGCCTGCGTGCACTACACACTACAGTATATGCCTGCGTGCACTACACACTACAGTATATGCCTGCGTGCACTACACACTACAGTATATGCCTGCGTGCACTACACACTACAGTATATGCCTGCGTGCACTGCACACTACAGTATATGCCTGCGTGCACTGCAGACTACTGTATATGCCTGCGTGCACTACACACTACAGTATATGCCTGCGTGCACTACACACTACAGTATATGCCTGCGTGCACTACACACTACAGTATATGCCTGCGTGCACTACACACTACAGTATATGTCTGCGTCAACTACACACTACAGTATATGCCTGCGTGCACTACACACTACAGTATATGTCTGCGTGCACTACACACTACAGTATATGCCTGCGTGCACTACACACTACAGTATATGCCTGCGTGCACTACACACTACAGTATATGCCTGCGTGCACTACACACTACAGTATATGCCTGCGTGCACCACACACTACAGTATATGCCTGCGTGCACTACACACTACAGTATATGCCTGCGTGCACTACACACTACAGTATATGCCTGCGTGCACTACACACTACAGTATATGCCTGCGTGCACCACACACTACAGTATATGTCTGCGTGCACTACACACTACAGTATAATTTTGCGTGCAGCTTTGCAATTAGGATCCTTGCTGAATCTGGCCCTTAATGCAGAATCTAAGGGTTCACTTGCCCTACCTGCGGGTTTACTGCTTGGGGAAATGGACTAATAATTGAATAGGTGTTCTACCCCCATTTATGTGTGGCACCATATACAGAAAAATCTAATAATGATTTTACTAAGCAAGAGTTTTCTAACATGTATGATGATTTAGGTTTATAATTGTTTATAAAATGAGCAATATTTTGTTTGCACAGTAGTACTGAATCTACAAAGTACATGTCTTAGTCTTATTTGTGGGATGTGTAAGGCGCAAAGCGACATGTTAGTGTTTGGCTCAGGGTAATTCTTCAACTGTTGAAGGTTAACCAGTTTTCCTTTCTTTTGGCAGTGTCGGGAGGCCGCAGTCGATTGCATCTTATTGATTTAGGAAGCTGTGTAAAGGTGCAGAGTAAAAATAGAGATGGAAGCACAGGGTTATGTCTCTCTCTGTCAGCTCTCGGCAATGTCATTCTTGCTCTGGTCAATGGAAGCAAGCACATCCCATACAAGTAAGCTATGTATACTAACGTGTAGTATTAACAAGCTGTCATTTTATTCGTGTATAGAGCCTTTTGTGTGCAACAATGCAGAGGTATATGCACACAGAAGGTACTGCCTACTCTCCAACATGACTCCTTCCATCAGGTAGAAAATGCTCTGCTCCTGGACTTCCCACCTAATTAATGATCGCAGATACATGTGTTAAGGCCCCCATACATTAGAGATGGATCGCCGCGATCCTGCGATCGGATCAGAAACGCTGATCCGTCGGTCAGAAATGCCGACCGGTGGATATCGATGTTCCGCTATCTGTCGCAGGATCAGTGAATTTCTACATGTTAAATTTCACCGATCTGCCAAACACGATAATTTTTTGATCTCGATCTTTCAAATCTGTGAAATCCAACATGTTGGATTTCACCAATTCGCCGACCCGGCATCTCTGATCCGTCTATGATATATGGAGGCCTTTAAACTAGGTAATTGATGAGACAGGTTTTTCAACATAGGTGGCTACAATCATAAATTAAGAAGGAAGTCCAGGAGCAGAGCATTTTTTACCTGATGGAATGGATCATGTTGGTGGGTAGGGATAGTACTGTAACCTGCTGCTTAAAAATGTACAGTTTAAAAATGGAAGCAAATAACTAACTGGATACTGTTGGTTGCAGAACCTTATTTTACACAGTTACCTGTGCAACATGTTTCATAATAATAACTCACTGTGTCAGAAATATGTCCCAGGTTGGCCCACGAATGGCCCATCTAAGCTCCACATGTGGATCTTTTAAACTGTGTCAGCCAGTAATCATTGCACCTGTGCACCAACTAGGAGAAATGGAAACCATGCACTGTGAGTTCTCCTTGAGGAATGAGTTTGGGAAACACTGTTCTAGATCAATATAGGAAAAAGTGCTGCATAAACAATATATTGTATCTTACCATAAATACTGTTTTTATTGTTTGTTTTTTATCATCTGCTTTTTTTCACAAAGATTGTTAAGATTGTTAAAATATAAATTTTATGGAAAATGGGTTATACTATAGTACATGAAATGCCAGCATCAGGATTCAGGGTACCCGTGCACTGTACTTTTATCACATAAGTGATGCAAAGAAGACACATATTTTGCAGAGTTGCAAAGCCCGTGGCCACCCAAACAGGGCTATTCGGCGAGATTTGAGGATAGGTGATTGTGGACACATCTGTAGCAAGCAGAAGAATGCTATGCAACACCCACTTAAATGATTTCAAAACTATTCCATGGAATATTCAACAATTTGCACATTTGGCTGCAGATTTGCACATGTCACTAGTGTAATTTGGCCTATAGTTGTGCACACGGAAGTCCCGCTATAGCTTTTGTTTGCCCTGGAATTCAAACTATACCAGAAAACTGAATGAATTTACGACTGGAGCAATTTACTGGCTGTAATGACGTGAACTGTGGGATTTACAAATACAATGTCTCAAACAATTTACAAATGAGCTCATTCGTTTAAAATAAAATACATCAATTTATATTGTATGCCCCCAGAAAAACATCTATGCCTATGTCCATATCCAGATCTGACATGTGCTTCCTTAGGCATGGAGAGTCGTATCTAAGGACCATAGGGGGGTTTGGGAGGCTCAATCACAGGCAAAGTATACGAAGGGCATGTTTTTTAAATTGAATATTCTTTATTGAATTTTTGAACTAACACCCAACAACAAATAGAAAATGCAGAATGTTTGAATTAAGGCAGATGTGAAAACACATATAACATACGACATACTTTGGAGAGAAACATATAGCAATGTACACAAGAATAGAATATGATACATAAATATCAGGTTATGTTGAGTACTCTTTAACCTAAAATTTTAAACAAAAATGACTGGAAGGCGCCATTCAAGACAGTGAGTCTGGAGAAAAAGAGAAGTACATTATATAATCCTTGTTCCTCCCCCTTAAATAATACAGATACCCCAGCACTACCAATCTTAATATAAGGATCCCATAACAAAGCAACAGGGAATATCATTATAAAAAGCATCCACATCTATCCAAATATCAAAAACATACATATACCCCAAAGTAAATAAATATAAATCAAACCTCCCCATAACCCCCCACCCAGTATGGCCTAACCCCAACCCAGGCATACTTGGATCCCTTAAAAGAGAAAATACCCTCCCTATCCCCTTAAGCTAACTAACACTAACTAAACCCCCCCAACCCAAGAGAAGGATTTTAAGAACCACATGAGTGACAAGGACAATAAACGTATTGGCCCTAAGCTAGGCTAAGCACAGTTCCCCCGCATTATACTGATATAGAGTTCCTCCTTATAGCATATTTTGCAATTTACAACCATATATAGCACAGCAAATAAAATAAAACAGATACATAGTAAAATAACAATATAATAGAGTAATAGGCAATAAAAGTAATGACTCAATTATAAGTAAATCAGTCAAGGTGGATCATCCCTCTCCAGGCACTGTAGATAAAGCCACGCCAGGACATCCCGGAGAACGTCAGCATAATTAAAGTGACTGACTGAGGACATCCAAAACAGCCAGAAGAAAACAAAATGGGGGGGCGTAGACCACGAAACTGTCTCTGTACTTGGATTAATTGGAAAGAAAATTGTTGGACCACCACAGAAACAGCTGGGAAGACTATCTTGTGATGACTAAGTACCAAATGGCCCTCGACCCCAGCTATTCAAAAAACTGCATAAGGATATTTGTAATCCAGAATTTTTTCAATAACTGGTTTCAGGAAAAGTCCCTAACAAAGGGGCTGTATAGGTGTATGGCGGGCCCAGGCGATAACAGACTGAATAGTAAAGGAGCCATTTGCAAAAGCAAGTATCAAACAGGATTCCAGGATCTGCGCAGATGGAATCCCCTTTGTTAGTTCAGGTGAAGCAGCTGTAGTAATAGTGTCATGACATAAATCTTGACAAACAGAAAGCAACTCGGTATGAAGTTCTGCCACTTTAAGTGTAATCTTTCCTTCTGAATCAAGGATAGCCTGGAGGAGCTGTTCCATGGTGACCACAGGAGTCTCAGGGAAAAGGAGTTGCACAGAGATCTCAGAGATCCTCAGCACTTTATAGAAAAAGTTACCCAGGAGACTGACCTGCAAGCAAAAATCTGCAGCTCTGAAGGCAGGAGTCGCTCCAAACACACTGGCAAAAATCCAAGATGGTGGCAGGCAGGAGTCGCGGAAACGCAGAAGCCACCAAAGGGAAACAAATTAGCCTGGACAGTGTCCTCCACCTCCCCACCTGCCCAGAAAACTAGTCGGGGGCCAGATGCAGCAAACGCCGGGACCAGGAGCCACAAGAGAAACCCGGGGCCAGAATCCAAGATAGCGCCCGCGACTAGGAGAGACTGCAGAGAGGGATCATCATTGCCTGCAACACAACAGGCAGGGAGCACAAACGGGCCGCAGGACTCACAGAGCTTGTAGAGTTAAGTATGCAGCAGGTATAGAATGCCAGGAACTGTGCAGGGTAATCAGGATAATTGTGCAGGATATCGGAGTCTAGGAGCTATGGAGTTAACGTCCTATAACCAGCCCGTCCAGGCCACGCCCCACACACGAAGGGCATGTTTACATAAATGTGACTAAAACAAATACGCCTGTCAGTATTAGATTGGGCTGTGGGTATCTGGGGGACAGTGGCGGGCTGGGCCGGGGGGCAGGGTGCCATGTGTCCCCCGGGCCGCAGCGTCATGCGGGCCATGGTGCAGACTGTGGGCCTAATTCAGACCCGCTCGCGAGCGCAGGACGCTCGCAAGCGGGGCGATGGTGCCCTAATGCGCATGCGCACGACGGAGGGAGCTCCGTCGTGCGCATGCGCGAGACCCGGCAAGCGACGGGGTAGCCGTCGCTCAGGGTCTCGCACCAAAGGGGGCGTGCTGTCGATGGTGACTGACAGCACGCCCCCTTCGGTGGGCGTGCCGGAGGCGTGGCTTCCAGACGGAGGCGTTCCCATGGGAACGCCTACCGTCTGTGTCCAGCCACACTGACATCAGTAGTGATGTCAGTGGGAGTGATTTTGGCTCTGAGAGAGCCAAAATCACTCCAGGGCTTGCGGCAGCGAGCGGGTCACGTCGCAAGCCCGATGGTTGCGATGGTCTTGACCATCGCGACCATCATCATGGACGCTCGCATAAGCTGTGGATGGTAACCCACAGCTATGCGAGCGTCCAAGAGGCCGCTCCAAGTTGAGGTAGGAGGGCCCTGATTCAGAGCGAGCGCTCTGGTCAGTGCGTCCGGCTCTGAATCAGGCCCAGTGTCTCTGTGACACAGACTGCACTGCGTGTGTAGCGCTGACCGGACGGAGTTCAGTCAGCGCTACACATGTGACAAACACACAGCCGCCGGCTCCGGCAGCTGTGTGTTTGTTGTAAGCAGCAGCCAATGAGAGTCTGTCAGACTCTCAGCTGCTGCTGCGCCCACTGCAGGAGCCGCTCCAACTTCCGGCTCCCGCAGTGGGCAATGGGAGAGGCGTCATGACATCATATGACGTCTCTCCCATAATGCCCGGGAAGGACAGACAGAGGAGCGGATGGCGATGGCGGGAGCGGGGATTCAGGTAAGTGTTTTTGTTTTTTTTTTTACTACATGTGTCTACTGGGGTGGAGGCTGGCACTACAAGGGGGAGACCACTACTGCGGGCACCACAAGGGGGGAACCACTACTGGAGGCACTGCAAGGGGGGTACTACTACTAATGGGGGCAATACAAGGGGGGGGACTACTGGTGGCACTACAAAGGGGGAACCACTACTGGACTGGGGGCACTACAAGAGGGAGGGACTACTACTGGGGGCACTACAAGAGGGAGACCACTACTGGGGGTACTACAAGGGGGAGATCACTACTGGGGGCACTACAAGGGGGGACCACTACTGGGGATTATAACTGGGGGCACTTCAAGGGGGGGGACTACTACTGGGGGCACTACAAGGGGGAGAACTACTATTACAAGGGGGGACTACTACTACTAGGGGCACTACAAGGGGAGGGGACTACCACTGGGGGCACTGCATCAAGGGACCACTGATGGGGGCTCTATAAAAAGGGCAATACTGGGGGTACTGCATTGGGGGAGACTACAACTGGGGCCACTATTTAAGGGGCACTGCATAAGGGTTACCACTATTGGGGGCACTGCATGGGGTGTGGACTGCTACTGGGGGCACTATATAAGGAGCACTGCATAGGGGGTACCACTAATGGGGGCATTATATAAGGGGCTTACTACTGGGGGCACAAGGGACACTGCACAGGGGGGACCACTACTGGGGGCACTGTATAAGGGGCACTGCATAGGGGGATCACTACTGGGGGCACTACTGGAGGCCTGCATAAGGGGATCCTCTCCTGGGGCACAGGGGGGCACTGCATATGGGCACCACGATGGGGCTGTTCCTAATCTTTATTTTTACTTTACATTAATCCCATATGGACCCGCCTCCTCTCTGGAATACTTGAGGGGGGGGGGCGCCGTAGCACGCATGTTCTTCGGGCACCATGGCTAGACGCTACCCCTCTGCCAGGGCCGCCTGCATGCATTTGCCCCCCAGGCTAAAAGTTGCCATCCAGCCCCTGCTGAGGGATGCTGCAAATACTCTCTGACAATGATGGTGACAGTTACCAGTATTAGCTCGTAGCTTCCGATTGGCTGATTACAATTGCTGATAGTGCCATCTTTATTAATCTTGCCAATACAATATAATGTTGTAGATGTATTTTAGATTTCGATTTTGCTACATTCATACACAAGAAGGAAGATAATACTTGGTGCATTATAGAGACTCCCTTTGGATATTCCGGGTGGCTCTGCAGTAACGCTAATGGCTGCAGGGTGGCGTTTCAGGCACCCTGCAAGCCACATATAGGTGCCTTGGGGCAGTAATGGTGCCGCCCACAGGGCCCTGCACTCTGTGAGGTGGCACCGCTTGCATACCCTTTCTTGTTACCCTTATGACCAGTAATTACGGTAATGTTGCAACCCATGATCAGCAAGCATTACATATTTCTGAAAGAGGCAGTAACTTTATACACTGTGAAAAAATGACATGGAAATGATTTTCCTGACAGTGCATTTTGTACTGCATTATAAATCTATAAGCAGTATAATAGACGCCCTTTTCTTCTCTTACATGTTGACATTTATGTTGATGTACTCTGGATACAGTATGAATACACTCCTGCAGAATCTATCGCTGTATGGTTTTATGTTGTCTCAGCTAATATCACGATCTGTACCAAATCCAATTTTGTTTAGAGGTGTTTTTTTTTCTAAGCGTATGCAGCCTTTTATCTTGTTAGAAAAGAAATAAAAACAAACAGCTTCATTTGTCTCCTATGACAGCTCTCTAAGTGTAGCCTGAGCAGCTTCTTACAAATTAGAAAAAATACAGAGAGAGAGAGAGAGAATGAATATGAGAAGTCCTCATTTTTCTTCATCAGTGTCATACTGTGAGAGGCTGCAGGAAAGTCTGAACTCATTAATATGCACTCACCGCTCTGATTAAAGTCAGCGCCATACAACCTTCGTACAGTATGTTGTGTTTAATTCTCAGTGTACAGAGTCCTACAGCACCATGTATTTTATTTCAAGTGAGTTTAAGAATTCATTAAAGTTCAAGTAATCATTCACATGATAGGATCTACAGAGAGCGGCATGAAAAAACATTGAACCTGGCTACTTCTGGAGAGGCACAATGCCAGTCTAAGAGATTTGTCCCTGGTTTTTCTTATTTTTAATAATAGCTATTGTAGTTGTTCTTGTTGTATGAATTATTTATTCTTCTGCATGCTGTATGGTTAGTAAGTATAGTAATTAGTCCAAGGACCATATGTTGTGTCAGGAGACAGAACTCACTGCAGTCTTATCTTTAAAAAATAGGACAATTCAGGCCATACCCTGGTCAATGTTCTGCCAAGACAATGCATCAAGCAGTCTGAACACACCAACACCCTATCTCAATCACACCCGCAAATGATAGGTCATGTCCCTTTTACATTTTGTAAACTGGACTATCCTAAAAAAAATGGACTGTTTGGGATATTAGGAAAATGTATCCTAGTTGCTGGGATAGCTGGATTACCTGGCGGCATTGCCCGGCTTGAAGAGCGGACCTTGAAGTACAGCTGCAGCCTTCATTTTTTACATTGTCCTCACCTATAACCCCATTCCATTGATCCTGAAAAGGACCCAATTGTTTGCTAACATGGTTTAGGTCCTAAAAAGGACCTATGTATCCATTTATACACTGTTACCTCAACACTTCGGTATAAACAATGTTGTGCAAGGGGAACGGCTGCTATGGTGTCCGATCTGTCTCTGTGGCCCGCTGCTCCCCGTGCACCCAGTCATGTACACAAGGTGGGCCGGTCCAGTCAGGGCCGTCGAGGGGGATCCAGGTGTCAGTGATGTTGATTTGGTGCCAGCCCGCCAGCTGATTACACCTGGCGCACTGGCAGACAGTCACGGAGAGACAGTACCACCAGTCACGAGGCAATCAGAGCTCACGGACTGGCAGCCAATCAGCAGTGGCAGTTCCGATTGGCTCACGACTGGTGCCAGATTCAAATTGTGTCAGCGCTGCCTGTCCATGTCTTCCGCTACGTGCCAGCACGCCAGCTGATGACCTGTCCCCAAGTCCACACCTGCTGGCTCCTGGATGGCACACAGGGGGAGTCAAGAGGCTGCTGGAGGAACACGGGGAGGTAAGTTGGTGGGGGGCATTATGTATAAGGACCACTACTATTGTGTGGAATAATGTGTTATATGAGGCACTACTACTATGTGGCATAATCTGTAAAGGGCATTACTGTGTCGTATAATGTGTAAGGGGTATTATTGTCTAGTATAAGGGGCACTACAACTGCATGGCATAATGTATAAGGGACACTACTACTGCGTGGAATAACCAGTGGTCTTTGTGCGGCATAACCTGAATGGGGTCTGTTTGGCATAACATGAATGGGCTACATGTGGGGGCAAATGTAAGAATGTTAAAAGGATACTTTTGTAGCATTCTGACAAGTTTTTGGCAGACTGCTAATTTACACTGGAGCCAGCCCCAGAAACTGTGTAATGTAAGAGTGTCCCCATTTTTAGGGATTGTGTGACAGTATGTGGCCCTGATAATATTCAATCCTAGGCTAAAAACCTAATCCTCGTCAAACTACACCACCCTGCCGAATGTGGTGGAGCTAGGTCAAAAACTCTGGCCGTGCATAAAGGACGAACAGACGGACAGACAGACACGCTTTGTCGCTTATTTTATATATATATATATATATATATATATATGTAGATTTATATCTATCCAGAGTTATGCCAGCACTCCCAGATAATCATCACAACATGGCCCCAGTGCTCAGGTTCACAAATAATGTACATGCAGAGGTAAAGAATGGCACTCGGAGACGTCTTCACATCCAAAATATTGGTGTATTAGGAGCAACGTTTCAGGGTGTAACCCCCTTTCTCAATCCTGCACTCACAGTGAGTAGTGAAGATGCCTCTGAGTGCCGTTCTTTACCTCCGGCATCCCGACAGCCAGAATCTCCACACCCATACGGAAGAGAGGTAAGTGTTTTCCTAACCCCTACCCTAACCCTTCCTCCCCGGTGCTGAACCCTAACCTCCCCCCCCTAGTGCCTAAGCCTAACCTCCCCCTCCCCGCACCAATCCTAATCTCCCCTCCTAGTGCCTGAACCTAACCTCCCTGCACCCTAATCCTAACCCTCCCTCCCCAGTGCCTAACCCTCCCCCTAGTGCCTAACCCCACTACCTAACCCTAATCCTTCCCCTGGTGCCTAACCTCCCCCTAACACTCCGATACCTTCGTGATGGCGGTGATCGGGATAGTGGTGCCGGGATCCCGACCTGTCTGGATTTCGGCGCCGGTATTCAGACCGTCGACATCCCGCACGCCGTGATGCAGACTACATCCTATATATAAATATATATATATATATATATATATATATACACACACACATATATATATTTCAGAGTTTGTAGTTTTGTAATACACTAAACACTGTAGAATTAATATGAATTGCATTCCTAATTTATAGAGCCTCTATTTTATGGTATAACAAGGACTTTAGATGGCTAGAGGATGTAATGGTTAATGTATGAAACAAGTATACAGTATTTGCTACAGGTACAATAAAGAAAATCTCACATTTATGTAGCTCTATCCTCTCCAGTTTTATATAAGTTCGCAATTGAGTATAGTTAGAAAAAAATAGAGATTTGTTTTATACAGATTGATGTGCAGGATTAAATGGTTAAGATTTTGTAAGATGAATCTGACTCTAGATAAATTCAATATAAAATAGTTCATAGAGATCTTTGGTTTATTACTTTTGTAGCGGCCACAAAAGAAAAACAGAGCTCCCATGCACTGAGAGCAAAGAGCAGGGCTGGCCATCCACTGTCTAGGTTCATTTGTCTCTTTGTCCTTCTGACAGTAGTTTTCTGCTTATTTCCTTTGATCCTTATTGCATCAGAGTAACATTACTATACATTCGCTTTCTTTCAAGACATTTATAACTTAAATTGAAAACAAAACATACTTTTCTTTTTTCGTTTTGGCTACTCAGGTGACGTCTTACATCAGTAAATCCATATGGCAAATTACTTTTTCCTTGGTCAGAAGAGACCACCATGCGGATCTGATATCTAGGGCCTGGGTTGGATGCAATTGCGCACTAAATTGCAGGCACTAAAACAGCTGCACTGTTTGATTATGCAATGTTTCAACTAACAAAAGATGTATGCCTTATTCACCAGTAGCACATGTGCTAGAGTTATGGCAGACTACACCCATGTTTCCAGCCATTTGTTGTGCGTGCAAAATACGCATTCACTATTAGGTATCAAAAACTATTCAAAACTCTATAATTCCCTTTAAATCTATATCTCATGTAAGTAAAACAAAAATATGAGAGCACCTTTACTGTACTCGGCCTACAGGAAAACTCTAATTCCCTCTCCAGTCTACTTCTCAAGCCGCAAGTCGACATGTCTGAATCTCTGAAATGTACATAGAAGTGTACTGTATGCGTATGGATTGTTTTCTGTGTATGCACAGGACGAATTTCCATAATTTATGCTATGTAAACTGGCTTAGTTCTCATTATGCATCTGCTACCTAATCTGTATTTGGGACCCAATGGTTAGAATTCCCCAAAGAAAATAAAAGCCAAATCACTATTCTAAATAATAAAAAAACATCCATGGGGTACTTACTAATAGTCACTGTATGAAAGAAATTCAGGATATGAACAGAGGGGAGTTTTAGAAAGTTCATTTCCGGATTACAACTCATCGAATAATAAATACACAAGGGACATTTCTAAAGCCATATCTTCACCACTGCATTTTTGTCTGTGCACATTTATCTTCCTGTTGATGTGATCATTACATTCTGTTAAGATACAATACATTTTCATTTTAATACAGATTTCTTTTGGTTTAGTAATTACATAGTTGATAGTTTTCAATAAACGAACATGAAATATCTGGAAAATCTCTAGTCCATCTTCCCTTTTATTTCACAAATATGTCTTAATTAAAGCTCAATTGCTATAGTAGAGATTTTGCATACAAATGAGTTTGCACCCAGTTCATTAAAGTGCTAAGTTACACATTAACAGACCTTCAGTCAGACTAACCATTGATAAATCCACACGTCTTTCTCACATGGCTTCTGCCCAATTACACAAAGACATGCATCCTATCCAGTCAATGTAATTTAGTGGGTATATAATTCCACAAATAACAAGATAATATGTAATCGGTATTCTTGGCATTTTCTCAACAAACATTGCCACTTTGCTGGAATAATTGAATGAAAAAAAATCAAATACTTTAAAAAAAAAATGAAATACACCTTTACAATATTCTCTAAATTGCCATTACCTTTACCAGACTCCTAATCAGACATATGTATAACAGTTTGTTAAGTTTTTCTTATTACATTTTGCAGTATACATTTCACAGAATGTGAATCTTCATTAATAGTGTCATCAGTGTATTTAAACTAACCAGAATACATCCCACACTATCGGATAACATTATTACTTATTCAGTTTAGGGTCATCAGAAAATACAGTTAAAGGCAATTTTAAAATATCAAACAGCAACTTAATTCACCCAAATCAACAACGTGGCACACATAAGGGAGAGATACAGCGCTATGATATATAACCAGTTGTGTACAGAAATATGTCACATTCAAATATATAAGTTAAAATATATGAATATATATAGAGAGAGAAATGTGGATCTGTGTATGAACAAATACAAATGTTTATTTAATAAACAGATTAAAAAACACAACACAATATCACTTTACTGGTAATAAAGGTATATAGATAATACTTAATTGACTAGAAATAGGATGATAGGAGGTACCACAGTACAGTCTCTGTCCAATTAATTAGACAAACATCCCTGGATGTTGAGTATTACTTGAGACATAGAAAGGTGATAGACATCCAATAGGTAGTCCAGTGTTTGTTGGAAAAAGACTCCAGGAAGAGTATATACTGTATTCATGAGTCCTTTAGCAACAACCATTGCTGAGAAGTTATGTCTCATGAAAACTCCAAAGTCTGGCAGTATTCCCCACACTGCTGGTTTAGGATGGACGGTAATAAGTTGGATAGGTGCACAGCCAGGGGCGTATCTATAATGGGTGCAAAGTGCTGCATCCATATTGTTAATACTTACCTCTCTGGAGTCCCACGTCAGCTGTATCAGTGCTACAGAAATCGCTTGGAAAATGGCAGCCACGGCCATTTTTCCAGCATTATGCGCATGCGCAGTAGGGAAATCATACATGCACAGTAGACTCTGGGCACAGACTACTGCTGGGGTGTTCAGTGCTCTGCCTGCCACCGTAGAGATTATTAATACGCCCCTGTACACAGCTTCCTCAAAAGCATATGAATTCAGTTCTAATAAGGTCCCCTGTACGAGGTGTGGCTATTAAATAATGAGACTCATGCTATAATTTATGTTTAATTATATTAAGTACATTTTAACTATGTACTCTCCTTCTGCACCCACACACAACTGTATTCTTTTCCATTGGTCAAAGCCGTGCTGTCGCTTATTATCTGTCAGCTGTCTCACCAGCTCTGTCCTCCTCTTCTATACCTCAGTAACTGATGGAAAACTGCTTCCCTTGAGTACAGATTTCACTTTAGGGAAAAGACACACGGTATTAGGTTTGGTGAGTATGGAGGGTGTTATAGTAATGCAATCTGTTTCTCAGCCAAAAACTGCTTCACAGAGAGCTGTGTGGGCTAGTACGTTGGCCCTCATTCAAAGGCGGTCGGAGGATGCAAGCGGTCACTCAGAAACTGGGCGGCCGCTTGCATCCTGACCGGCTGCCTGTGTTTCGGTCGTTAGGCTGTGGGTTTACACCCACAGCTCTAACGACAGCTAGGGTGCTGGTCGCGATGTTCATAGACCATCGCGACCACCGGGGCTTACGACGAGACCCATGGGTAGGGTCTCACTTGTCGTAAGCCCCGGAGAGCTTCTGGCTCTGTCAGAGCCGGAAACTCTCCACTGACATCACTAGTGATGTCAGTGGGGCCTTCCCCAAATGGCAGGCGTTCCCATGGGAACACCTCCGTTTGGGCTGCCACCCCCCCGGCCCGCCTTCCAAACGGGGCGAGCTGTCAATCAACATCGACAGCTCGCCCCCTTTGGAAAGAGCCCCGCTACGACCGGTGCTGTCGGTTCTAGCGGGTCTCCCGCATGCGCACGAAGGAGCCGGCTCCCTCGTACGCATGCGCACTGGACAAACATCGAGGCGGCCGTGCGGTCGTAGATCGTACGGCCGCCTCTGAATGAAGCCCTTTGTCCTGATGGAGGATTAAATAATTTTTCCACATTACTGGCCTCTTTCTAATGATTCTTTCCCGCAAAGCTGCTAGAACATTTTTGGAGTAATGTTGATTCACTGTTGCACCTTCTGATGCTAAGTATTCCAAAATAACACCCTTCATATCAAATAAAACAATTAACATGGCTTTGAATTTGGATTTGCTTTGACGTGTTTTCTTCATTCTTGGTGATGGTATTTTCGAGTGCATGGGCTGGCGTTTTGTCTCAGGATCGTACTGGAAGATCTATGTTTCATCACAGGTGATAACTTTATCTAAAAAATACGAATCTGCTGGAATTAATATTGTCTGTACAAATTCACTTTTGATGTTCTTTCTGCTGATGGTGAGAAGACTTGGAACCATCTTAGCACAAACCTTTGTCATATTAAGCTCTTCTTGGAAAACTTTCCTAACAGTTTCTTTGTTGATGTTTATCATTTCTGCCATCATTCGTATGCTTAGTCGACGGTCAATTAGAACAATTTTTTTCCACATTTTAATTTGTTTTTGATGTGCAAGGCCTTCCAGGACGTTCATCATCTTCGACATCCTCACGACAGTCACTAAATCTTTTGACTCAAACAAACATGCACATGACATACAATCTGCCCCGTAAGCCTCAGTTAGCATACAGAAAGATTAGGTGATCAGTTTGTTCAATTTAAGTAAAAAGTTTAAGTTAATACGTTGCTCTACTTTTGAACTATACAACGCACAGCAGTGGTCGAAGTGGGAATTTTGAAGTGGGGGTATGGAAAATCCAAGACAGCACCTATGTGTGCGCCAGAGGCACGCATGCACCAGAAAAGGGGGTGTGACCACTCAAATGGGGGCGTGTCCGTAACACACACACCTTTTTCATTAGTGTAGTGTACCATACCGTAGTACCCCTTACACACATTATGCCACACAATAGTAGTGCCCCTTATAACACATTATGCCACACATCAAAGCCCCTTATACACATTATGCCCTTTAAAAGTAATGTCCTTTACAAAATTTGTAGTACACATTATGCCACCAAGTATATAAATGTCCCTTACACATTATGCCACATAGTAATGCCCCTTATGCTGCTATTTCTCCATCCATGGATGTCATCCAGTGTGCCGTGTGCCAGTAATAAGCTGGTGGCCTGGCACCAGACCTTTCGCATGATGGATACAATTAGAGCAACTCTCACTATAGGGGGATCATTGATCTATATCTATTAAGTGCAACCTAAGAGCAGGGTACACTAGCTAAAATAATACATACAAAATTTTAAATGTGAAAGTACATCTCCCCGTGCGCAGTCTCTGTGCCCACCTCCCCTCTCTGCATGAGGGCTTGGTCTAAACAGCAGGTCAGTATCTAGTGCAGCGTAATAAGGATGGAAAGCAAGGGACTGACCTGCAGCCTGATCCAGAAATCCAGTGTGGCTCCAGGACCACACACAGCCCAGGAGGGAGAGACTGGGGAGTCATGTCTGCAATCCTTGCTCTGTTTCCCTGTCACCACCCCCACTACTCACTCCCGCACCACTAAAACCACCCCCACTACTCGCTCCCAGCACCACTAAAACCACCCCCACTACTCACCACTAAAAGGGAGGCAATCGGGAAGCAGACTGCCTAAATACCGGCAGCCGGCTTCCCGACTGTCATTTCCCGGCAAGGGTGAAATGCCGGGCGTCTAGATGTAGACGCCCGCATTTCCCCGACGCTGGGAGAACGGCGCCCTGCATCCCGATCGTAGGGATGCCGGACAGCCGCGAGCGGGCAGCCGCGGAGGGGAGGGTTAGGTTTAGGGCTCCCGGGGGGGACTTAGGGTTAGGCACCCCCCCGGGAGGGTTAGGGTTAGGCTAGGGGGAGGGAGGGTTAGAGTTAGGCACCCCCAGGGGGGACATAGGGTTAGGCACCCCCGGGGGGGACATAGGGTTAGGCACCCCCCCCCCTGTGGGACTTAGGTTTAGGCAGCGGGGAAGGGGGTGGTTAGGGTTAGGTACTTAGAGGGGGGATTAGGGTTAGGCACTTGGGGGGGAGGTTAGGGTTAGGCACCCCTAAGGAAGGTTAGGGTTAGGGGGGGTTAGGTCTGGTTAGTAAATACTTACCTATCCACGATCGGGATTTCCAGCGCTGTCGGGCTTCCGCTGCGTCGCACTCTGCTCCTGTCGGGCTGCCGCAGACGGGAATCGAACCGCCGGTTTCATACCGATTCCCCACTAAAACCACCCCCACTACTCGCTCCCAGCACCACTAAAACCACCCCCACTACTCGCTCCCAGCACCACTAACACCACCCCCACTACTCGCTCCCAGCACCACTAACACCACCCCCACTACTCCCTCCCAGCACTACTATCACCACCCCCACTACTCGCTCCCAGCACCACTAACACCACCCCCAACACTCCCTCCCAGCACACCCCCAATACTGCCTCCCAGCACTACTATCACCACCCCCACTACTCCCTCCCAGCACTACTGTCACCACCCCCACTACTCCCTCCCAGCACCACTAACACCACCCCCACTACTCCCTCCCAACACCACTAACACCACCCCCACTACTCACTCCCAGCACCACTAACACCACCCCCACTACTCACTCCCAGCACCAATAACACCACCCCCACTACTCGCTCCCAGCACCACTAACACCACCCCCACTACTCCCTCCTAGCACCACTAACACCACCCCCGCTACTCCCTCCCAGCACCACTAACACCACCCCCACTACTCCCTCCCAGCACCACTAACACCACCCCCGCTACTCCCTCCCAGCACCACTAACACCACCCCCGCTACTCCCTCCTAGCACCACTAACACCACCCCCACTACTCCCTCCCAGCACCATTAACAGGAACCAACAACCTGCACTACTCACAGCATCATTAACAACCCCGCACCCCACTCCCAACATCATTAACCTGCCTCCGCCGCTGTCATTATTTTTCTTTAGGGAGGAAGCAGCTGCCAAGGAGCGCCTGCGCCCGACATTGAATCCAGCAAGCGCCGCTCTGTGAAGGGTATCTACTGTAGCTGATGCCGACAGGAGAGATGCGCCCTGACCCCAGGCTGCTTTGTGCCAGACGTGGAAGCATGATGTGACGTCATGACGTCACCCTCACGCTCCCATAAGCCCAAGAAGGCTGGAAGGTACTGCAGGAGGCAGCGGAGCCGGAGATGCTGTCACAACGCCGAGCACCATGTACTTGCTCGGCGGCGCAGTCTGGGTCTGGCAGCAATGGCCCGCTAATGGCGGCTACATAGTGAGTGGTGGTGCGGCGTACCGGCGGCCAAATTCTTAACGGTACTTCGCACCCATGCTTGAAACTTTTAGAAAAAAAACATAAAAATGTTTAGTGCTGGAAGTGGCGGTATGCCATACCGCTGCATACCGCCACACTTCGAGCACTGACGCACAGGATAAACACAACTTTTTTGAACGTTTTGTGAAAGCAAATTATCTGTGCGAGAGGGGTGAAACTTGCAAAACCGTTTTGGGATAGACCAAGTCAATGTTACCCCACTGCCTGTTAACTCACGCTGTATGGTTTCATTTTTACAAATACAGTCTTGTTATTTAATAGCCACAACTCGTATACCTACAATCTGCTGCTGATGCTCTAAATCATACAATACACAGATACGCATTTAAAAACATATAAAAACTTATAAAAGGAACACTAGAAGGCAGTTCTGATAAAATTGTTTTGTACATTATATAGCAAATTATTATATATTACCATGGGCACCACAATGTTTTTTTAGGTTGGTGGGGGGGGCAAGATAAAATTTTATTTTGGCGCCCCTAAATCGCTGAATGTTGCCCCCTCAGGAGCAGCCGGAGTGTCTCTCCACACCATTTACCTAATGACAGACATCAGTAAGCTTAAGGGTTTTTTCTTTTGCTGATTTGGCCTCTGTATGCGGTCATCACTGCTCTCCCAGTCTCCTCACTCACAGACACAACACTAGCACAGCGATAACAGCAGGTCACCAGTCCTGGTGCAATAAAGTGTGTACAATGGCATGCGGATGAAAGGTCGACAATTAATAGGTTGACACCAGTTGCTCAATGGTCAAAAGGTCGGCAGGCTCAAATTCTTGACACAAAAATAGTCAACAAAAAATGGTTGACATGTTTTTATGGGGTCTTTTTTTTTTTAAGGTTAGAGTTAGGTTGCCGGAGGGGACAGTTAGGGTTAGGCTACGGCACCAAGGGAAAGGTTAGGAACTAGGGGTGGGGGTTAGGGTTAAGAGTAGGGTTAAAATTAAAAAAGATGTTGACCATTTTGTGTGTCAGCCATTTGAATCTGTCAACCTTTTTACCCTGTCGACCTTTTGTCCATGTCGACATGTGGTGTCGACCTTCTTACTGTCGATCCATTATACCACAACCGTGGACAACTGTTTAATTGTTGTAGTTTTGGGAGCACTCACCTTCGCTGACTGGTTAGTTGGCTGGACCTAATTGGGGCAGCAGCATGTTAGGGGTTGAGTGGATACCTATTTGTGTTGGAGTTACTGATATTGTGTTATGCACCTGGGGCGGTATCCGGCTGCAATGCATGTGTTTGTTAGTGACTATTCTGAATCGTTGAATTGGTCTGATTCTTCCCATCCTTTCTTTGCCATCATACTGTCCTTTATTAGTTTAAAACATATTCACATTTTAAATAAATAGCAGATTTTACTGCTAAAGCTGTTTATTTTTGCTTTGGTGTTATAGCTCTTATAGGCACTCATTGGTTCCAGGGGCGCTCAGAGTGAATATGCCCATGCTGTTAGCAAGGGCAAGCTGTTTACATTGGGTTTTCTTGTTCTGATTTCACAGACGAAGCCCCAATCCACTGCTCCAACTGAAGCTTTAAAAAGAATAATAATGCACGGTTAAGGAGATGTGTTGAATGTATTAAAAAGCTGTCTTCTTTTACATGTGAGGGATATGAATCCAATGCAAGGCATGTTCTGGATATAGTGGTAATTCTACATATTATATATATTCTCAATAGAAGCTTTTACTAATAAGAAATGATCATGTTTTTCATCACAGGAGGCCTGTGACTGGCAATTTCAATAGATATATTCATCCTTTGTTAATTAAGAAAAAAATAAACATTACATCTCTTCATTCTTGTTTCAGTTAATATGTATAAGATATATTACAGAACAGGAGCACTACCTATTACTGTTTATCTACCATCCCAACACCCTCCCAATATTGCAGTGCACTCAGGGCCTGATTCAGAGCCGCTCGTAAGCGGCCGCTCGTTCGCTCCGAGCGATGTTCGCACATCTGCGTATGGGTCGTAATGCGCATGCGCCAACCAGTCAGTGCGGTCGGAAAACGTGCGTTCGCAAAATTGCGAGTGCCTGCTAATTTGAGTGACAGGATGAGGCGTTTGTGGGTGGTAACAGGGGAAGGTGCTTGAAAACGGGGAGTGGAGATCCGAACGCAGGCGTGCCAAACGGTCAAAACAGGCGTTTTAAGGGTGTGCATAATTAACAAAGCAGGGTCATCGGCCACGTCACTTGGTTGTCTCTTAGCCTGAACTGTTCGCATGATTGCGGTAGGAAAATGCTACCACAAGCACTGCGAGCAGTTCATACGCCTTTTGATGTACTCGATTAATCTAATAAATAGCGGAGATGACGTATGATGCGAACGGCCAGTGGGCGTCTTTACAAAATAGCGAGCGCATATTTTGTTCGCTCGCTCAGACATAGAGGCGTCAACAGACCGCAAAGAGCGAGCGCTCAATTTAAATAGCCAGCCCCTTTTTCTGAACGACCGTTCGCAAATAGCGTCCGGCTCTGAATCAGGCCCTCAGTGTGCCCTTGGTGCCTCTCTCAAATGTTGAGGGGGTGAGCTGCTCCTCCCCCCTGTTCCGGCACCCATGAATCATACCAATCGTAACGATAATACAATTCGATACAGCACAAAGGATGGGCAGTGTCTAAATAGGTAGTGGTGGGGTGACATTGTGAGACATAAGGTTTGTGAGAGCTTACAGTCTATATAGTGATATACTTCTAGAGAGCTCCCATTCTCTGATGGGTCAGTTTGTTATAAAGTTGCCCATATCAAAATCTAGGTTCAGACCCAGAGGGTGCAGTGTTTTATAACTAAAGATCCATTTAGCCTCTTAATTTGATATAATGTGCTATGGGTATGTAGACCCCACCTCTCTACTGTTTGGAGAAGTATATTCATGTGATCATATTATTTCTATAGCTGCATGCACACACAACGAAATTTGTAAATGAACAATTTTCGTAAATGATTTTCATTCATTTTTCCAAGGGAAAAATGAACAAAAATCGTTTACTAAAATCGTTCATTTACTAAATGTAATGAACGATTTTTTTGAATTACAAACAATTTTTGCATATTCCCTTAATGAAAATCATTGCGTTGGTCAGTCTGACTGAACTACAAACTACAAACGTGAACACGCATGAATGATAATAGTTCATCGTTTTAACTTAGAAAGTGAACGATTTTTTCAACGATTGAACGATAAACAATATCGTTAACGATAATTGCTCAAAAAATCATTGTGTGTGTATGCATCTTAAATATTATCATCCAATTATTAATGCATTTTTATGGTTTGCACACTATGTATATTGCGCACGTAGAGCACCCATCAGCCATTTGTACATTAACCTTTATTATGAACCTGTGAGACATTTATACATATTCTGTACAACAGAACAAATAAATGTTATCATTCAATATCTGCATAATTTGTACATTTATATATATACCGTATATATACAGTCAGGTGCATAAATATTGGGACATTGACAGAATTTTCATATTTTGGCCTCTATTCACCAGGATGAAACCCAGTGTCTGGTGATGTCTATGCGTTCTAGACTTCAGGCTGTAATTGCCTGCAAAGTATTTGCAACAAAGTATTAAAAAGTGAAAGTTAGATTTAGGATTGTTTAGTTTGTTCCATTACTTTTGGCCCCTTAAAAAGTGGAAGGCACATATAGAAACCGTTGTAACTCCTACACCGTTCACCTGATTTGGATGTAATTACCCTCAAATTAAATCTGAAAGTCTGCAGTTAAAGTACATCTTGTTTGTTTCATTACAAAGCCATTTTGGTGGTGAATAGAGGCCAAAATATGAAAATTCTGTCAATGTCCCAATATTTATGCACCTGACTGTATATGTATTTGTGGATAGCTGGCACTCCTGTGCTGTAAAAGAATACTTGCGCTCGGGCCCTCCGTTTTACTTCTCCTTGACAGGTGAGGACATATGTACACAGGGAAGGCGGCACTCACGACGGCTGAATAAACAAGCAATAGCCCGTTTAACGGGCTAATGCTTGTTTATTCATCTGTCGTGAGTGCCATCTTCCCTGTGTATATATATACATATATATGTATATATATATATATATATATATATATATATATATATGGGTTATTATACTACACACCTAGGTTTATACTGACAGACACACCCTAGCCTCCAATGTCCACACGTTTCTCCAATTTCTAACTATAGTGTTAGTACCAAGGGTGAGAGCCCTTTAAGAGAGAAGGCAGCAGGAGACTATACAGAGGACTGTGCATGTAGAATTTTATCTGATGGAAAGAATTGTATTGTGAGAATAACCATCTAAGTTGATAATATATGTAACAAAACATTAGAAATTCTCAATTTTATAAGTGAATAGTTAAAACATTATCAAAATAATATGTAACGAATTAGGAATTCTCAAGTTGTTACCCTACTAGTACTATAACTGCCAATGACAAAAGTTGCAATATCAATAGATATAGTATATTTGCCCTTTGTCAATAAAATAATGAAACATTCATTATTTCAGTCTTGTTTTTCTTATGGCCCCGACACATCGGATCGACAAATCGTTAAAAATGTTTAGTGTGTATGTACTACATCGTGTAGTGTGCGCTCCCGTGGGGTCATCAGCCTCATCGTCTGATCTTATGTGCAGAATGTACTGTAAGATCAGGTGATGCGGCTGACGATCCCATGCAGTGCTATGCAGGGGGTCAGCATATCGGGCTGTCGGGCACCGGATCACCCAGTGTGTACGGACCGCCCGATATGTCGGCCCGTCGGCAGGGGTGTCGTGGGTTGTGTCACTGGGTACTCACGTTGTTTAGTGTGGGCCCAGTTTACAGTGTAAATTAGCTTACTGATATGTGCAATTCAGCAGATTCCATGATTACAATACAAACATATTAGACTAACAAATAAAATATACCAGTTAAGATCACACAGTCGGCCTGATTCTTGACCATCGCGACTATCTTTTTGGCCGCTCGCTATAGCTGTGGGTGTTCACCCACAGCTATGCGAGCGGCCAGGAGGCCACTCTAAAAAAAGAGAGGGAGGGCTCTGAAAGAGCGTCCGGCTCTGAATCAGGCCCTGTGTCCTCAAGTATGTTGGAATACATTACTGACAGTGATTGGCCATATTATAGGAATATGAAAGTATTATTGTTGTTAATAAAACCAATTAATTATTGTGCAGTAGATACATACTTCTTTCTTTATGTAGAAGCCTTATTTTGTCCCAGTTGATAAATGTACTCATTCCTTCAGAAAGCTTCTTGAAAAGTTTACATGTGCTCCGCTTTAATCTTATTAGATGCTCTTTTCAGCACTGGATATCATATTTTGAAAGCATCTCAACCATCTCAAGAAAGTTCCCTTTATTCAATGATGTTTCAAATTCAATGACGTTTTCATCTTCTTTGTGCCCATGAAATGCCAAATTCTGCTTGGCAAGAAACAATGTGATATCAAGCAATCTGTTCAAGATGTCCCTTCACTATGTCTTCTCGATTTCCATCAAAGAAACTGTTTTGGCATCAGTGATTTTGTGCAGCCTAAGTCCTGCTGCCAATGCCACTTTTCAAGGCATTGTAGGTGCTCTTCAGATGTCTCATGGTTAAGTACTTTTGGGCTCAGTTTCCACCACATTTGAAACCCAGTCACACATTTCGATGTCGTATTTGTAGCACTAATGGCAAACATTCAGTGGCAAAAACAGTATAATTTCTCGCTGACGTGTGAGTAAACCATCCATGACTGCAGAATTGTCTCTCCATTTGGCATCATCTTGTAAAAAAAACTGTTTTCAAAGGTGGCACACATCACCCTTTTCTTTTGCATCTGAATCTTGCCTTGCCACAGCACTGAAAGGCCCATCTTTGTTCTAGAATTAAGAACTTCCCCTTTTGATGATTTCAACCCGAAAATGATCTGGAACTGGTATCTCCCAGAAAGGAACATCACATAAAATTTGCAAATATTTCTAATCACTCATCTCATTTAAAGCAAGCCTATCATGGCTAGAGTCACTTTCAGCACTCTAATATTGCACTCCAATATTGCAATTACCACTCCTTGTTCTTCTGCTTCCAATACTGCAATATCCACTCCTTGCTCTTCTGCTTCCAATACAGCAAGTTCCACTCCATGTTCTGCTTCCAATTCTGCAATTTCCACTCCATGTTCTGCTTCCAATTCTGCAATTTCCACTCCCTGCTCTTCTGCTTCAAATTCTGCAATTTCCACTCCCTGCTCTTCTGCTTCCAATTCTGCAGTTTCCACTCCCTGCTCTTCTGCTTCCAATTCTGCAATTTCCACTATTTGTTCTTCTGCTTCCAATTCTGCAATTTCCACTCCCTGCTCTTCTGCTTCCAATTCTGCAATTTCCACTCCCTGTTCTTCTGCTTCCAATTCTGCAATTTCCACTCCCTGCTCTTCTGCTTCCGATTCTGCAATTTCCACTCCCTGCTCTTCTGCTTCCAATTCTGCAATTTCCACTCCTTGTTCTTCTGCTTCCAATTCTGCAATTTCCACTCCCTGCTCTTCTGCTTCCAATTCTGCAATTTCCACTCCTTGTTCTTCTGCTTCCAATTCTGCGATTTCCACTCCCTGCTCTTCTGCTTCCAATTCTGCAATTTCCACTCCTTGTTCTTCTGCTTCCAATTCTGCAATTTCCATTCCCTGCTCTTCTGCTTCCAATTCTGCAATTTCCACTATTTGTTCTTCTGCTTCCAATTCTGCAATTTCCACTCCCTGCTCTTCTGCTTCCAATTCTGCAATTTCCACTATTTGTTCTTCTGCTTCCAATTCTGCAATTTCCACTCCCTGCTCTTCTGCTTCCAATTCTGCAATTTCCACTCCCTGCTCTTCTGCTTCCAATTCTGCAATTTCCACTCCCTGCTCTTCTGCTTCCGATTCTGCAATTTCCACTCCCTGCTCTTCTGCTTCCAATTCTGCAATTTCCACTCCTTGTTCTTCTGCTTCCAATTCTGCAATTTCCACTCCCTGCTCTTCTGCTTCCAATTCTGCAATTTCCGCTCCTTGTTCTTCTGCTTCCAATTCTGCAATTTCCACTCCCTGCTCTTCTGCTTCCAATTCTGCAATTTCCACTCCTTGTTCTTCGGCTTCCAATTCTGCAATTTCCACTCCCTGCTCTTCTGCTTCCAATTCTGCAATTTCCACTCCTTGTTCTTCTGCTTCCAATTCTGCAATTTCCACTCCCTGCTCTTCTGCTTCCGATTCTGCAATTTCCACTCCTTGTTCTTCTGCAGAATGCATACTAGCATCAGAAGAATCAGCTTCATCAATTGGAGACTGACACTGATGAGCTGTGTCTTTTGATGAACCCTGGCCATCATCCTGGCTTTTGACATACTGAAACATGGATCCAGCTAGCATTTTGAGTGATTTATTTCTTGCCTCTTTTGCTTTCTTTTTCTGGCATCTGCTTGGCCTCTTTGATTTATGCACTCTATGTCATACTTGCCAACTTTTGTAAACTAGTTTCAGCTAGATTATATTTGTTAGTAGAATGCATAGCGCGGTGCGCCATTGAGGGGACGTGTCATGCTCCGCCCCAAAAGGCATATCTAGCTCCACCTATGGGAATATCTATTTCCACTCAGGGATTTGTCCCGTAGTGGCAGGTGAAAACTGTATAGTACTGAGAGCAACATGGACAGGGTAGAGGGGTATGAAGGGCAGTAAAATGCTGGTAGCTGATTTCAGATGTATTGTGGTGTAATAGTGTAACATGGGCATCAGCAGGCTGATAATTATAGTGCCAGCAACGCCTCTTGCAGGGTGCGGTGACCCCTGGCATTGGTGGGGAGGATGGTATAGAGGGTGCAGGAAGAAGCTGGAAGCTGACCTCAGTATATTAGGATGTAATAGTGTAACATGGACACAAGCAGGATAATAATGACAGCTGCCAGCACTGCCTCCTGCTGGATGAGGTGACCCCTGGCATTGGAGAAGGGGGGGTGTATGTAGGATGCTGGCTATCAGTGTTATTGGAGTGTAACAGTGTGACATGGGCACCAACAGGGTAATAATTACAGCTACCCCTGGCATTGGGGGGGGATAGAGGCAGTCACACACTGTACATATACAGTACATACAGTCACACAGAGAGGCAGAACTATGTGAGACAATGGTGGTGCATGCCGCCGGGCTCTAGCTCTGAAGGGGCACCTCCTCCATTGTCCACAATATATTCACCCCACTTAGGGCTGTTACTATGTACCTGGAGTGTACCGTCACAGCCGCCCAATACATGGCACCCCTTCCCAGGACCTGAGAAGCCACCGTACACTAGGGGAGAGCTCCATGTCAGACCATCAGCTGCCACCTTCATCTGTCTACAGCCTGTCTGCATGCAAATTGCTACATTACAGTGTCAGCGGCTGGGGGGGGAATATTTTAACTTGCCTCCGAGCATCTGGGATGAACTTACTCCACTGGTCACACACTTCCACACACGCATACATACTGTCACACACACTTATACACAGTGTCCCCCTCCATGTTACTACTTTACACTGTGTACACTGTCTGCAGTGCTGCTCTACCTCATGCTGCTTGTATCCTGCTGCACAGTGCCATATAGCCCCACTCTCCTCTGCTTGGACTTCTCCCTCTTCCCGTCACTTTTTAGATTCTAATAGTGTCTAAGCTGTATAATCAAAAGCTGGGGGCCCCCGATAGCGGGCGGCCCGAAGCACTTACCTCCTCTGCTCTGCCCCCCTCCACACCCCCGAAACAGGCTCTGTTATTGCTGCAATACTGCTCTCCTGCCCTCCTCCCCATCCCGGTTATCTCTCTGCCCACAGCGTAGCTCTCGTCACAGGTCACTCCCACCCCCCCAAGCAGGTCACACACCACCTGAGCACTTCTACTACTAACTATTAATTACTTACTTGTTTAGGCAAGGGGGAGAAGGAGAAGAAGCCGCTGCTGTCCTGCTTTAGCAGGAGAGAACTGTCGTCTCTGCCTGCATTGACGAAACAGTGAGGAATGTGGAAGATTCATTAGTTTTGCAGGGCAACGGTAGGCTTTTCAAAAAAAACGGGAGTGGGTTGGCAAGCATGCTCTATGTAACATGATAGAATATCCCTGCACAATTCTAAAAAGACGAAATAGCAATATTTGGAAAAAACAAGAAGAAAATGTAAGTCTATTGTGAATCGTACAGGCAGAGGAAGGTGGATCCTGGACGGTATGATTTTACTGCTTCCCCTAGTTAATTACAGATACAAGACAATGTATGGGGAGGTTCATTTAAATATTCCCCAGTGTAAGTCATTGAGAAAAGGGGTGTGTTTTATCCCTAATAAATCAAAATTCAAATCAAGGCAGGATTCACTTCCATACAAGATATACAAAAGACAAAAAAACATTACTTGAAACACAATAAAACAGTAATTTAATCAAGTAAGTTAATATATATAAGAATGGTAACACACACAGCAATACACAGAACAATACTCATTAACAATTAATATATACTCCTTTAGTGTAGAGATGGTGACCAGCCCTTTGTGGACTTTTCTACTACCTCACCTCCCCTCCTCCCCTCCCTCCTATAATTCACAGTAACAGTAAATTATGATTCAAAATTTGATTACATGTAAAGAAATATGTCTTATGCAATGATAATAAAAAGATATGTACCCTCTCTCTCTGTCTTTCTAGAGCATGTGAAGCTCAGAGCAAAAGTTTCCTCTGCCCCCCTCCTCCTTCTCCCACCAAAAATGAACCTATCAGGACAATGCTTTCAACATATAATTTTATATGTGTATTATGTAGTTCATAACCATACTGTACAACATCACTGAATATAAACATACTCAGACTTACTGTACATAGACATTTTTTGTATATTCACTAATATGGAAGCCTCTTCTTATGAATGAGGCACCCATATAATAATTTTAAATGGGCTGTGGTGCTGGGTCCCTTGATCGACACTGCAAAGTAAGCACTTTGTGGACAGCAACTCAGTTTATACCTACAATATGGCCATGTTGATTACATCCACAGTAGTGTCTGGTTCTGTCACTAAGTGACAGAGCTGTATTGTGCATCATCAACTATGTAATTGGACCAACAGGGCTCCTGTAGCTACGAAAACCTTGTAGGACCATACTGCCACTGCATGATGTGGCTGCATACACTGTGCTAAGGCGGCTGGTGACTGCGTCAAGCTTCACCACTGGACCAACAGGAAGCGGGCTCAAACACCTTGTGGTGGTCATGCCTGGGGAAACATGATGGGGGCCCAATACTAGAGGACAGAGCTTGATGCTGAGTAGCGTGGACTTTAGATAATAGAAGGTACAGTATAAACCAGATATTTCTCTGGATTTACTATGTGGTTTGGCCTAAACAAAGTTGTGTGGGCTGAACGTCATGCAGGTTTTGGGGTTTGCAAACAATCATGTTGTTTTTGTGGGGGGTTTTTTACGTCAAACTGCAGGATTTTCATCTGATATGTGCTGGATTTATAACACCTGTAGAACAATTTAGTACTTTTAATTTCTTTCCTTTCTAAAAATAGTCATACATTACTCATTTGAGGTCAAGAAAAACTAAAATGATTTCAGAATGTTTTTACTAGCTCTATTTTTTTAGCTACACTACTTGCACTATACTGTATGTACATTAGTAATATAGTCATAGTGAAAAGCTATTTTAAAATAATCTGATATTTTCTTGATAGAAAATAAATAACAGTTGTTTTAATTCAATCAATCACAAATAAGAACACAAAACGAAACAAACATACAGCATACGAAAGTACTACAGGTTGAGTTTCCCATATCCAAAATGCTTGGGACCAGGGCTATTTTGGATAACGGAATATTCTGTATTTTGGAATATTTCAATTCATAATGAAATATCTTGGGAATGGGACCCCAATATACACGCAGAATGCTTTTATGTGTTATATATACCAGGTAATTTTATACAATATTTTCAATAATTTTGTGGCTCAAGCAAAGTTTGTGTACAGAAATGAAATTCATTTATGTTTCATATACACCTTATACACACAGCCTAAAGAGAATTTTATACAATATTTTTAATAATTTATGCCTTAGATAAAGTTTGTGTACATTGAACAATCAAAAATCAAAGGTTTCATTATTTCTGTCATGCCAAAATTATTCCGTATTTCAGAATATTTGGATATGGGAGACTCAGCCTGTATCTAATATAGTGGCTTATTCATGGGGGCGCTTGTCGCTTGTACTACTCTTCTGGGGCATCTCTTGTCACTGTCCAACAGTAGTGATTCACCTACCCTGATATCTTTGTTCCATTGCTGAAATGTCTTGGTGGAATCGCTCACTATGCTTGTCACTCTGTGCACCAGTTATCTTGTGTGGGTAATCCCGTGAATTGCATATATTTGAATAGGGGAGGGGACAAATAACTGATTCATTTAATTGGGTCATTAGGCCCCGCCCCCTCTGCGCGGAACGCAGATTGCTGGTAAGATTCTCTCCATTCTGCCCACTTCACTAGGAATACCCCTATATCGTCATAAATGGGCTATATCTCGGAACTTGGAGCTAACTGAGAGTTTTAAATGTCATATTCATTCTTTGCATGCTGAAATCAATTAGAAGTAACTATTTTCACATCGGAAACATGTTCATTGTTGTGCAGTGTATTTGTACTTTCACTCGATATCATTATTTTTCTGTGTTACCAGGAGCGCCACAACATTTTTAGGTTGGGGACAAAAATAACTTTTTGATGCCCTTAAATCACTGAATGTCTCCCCTCAGGGGCATCTGGAGTAACCCACAATGCCACTTACCCGATGACAGAGATCAGTAAGCCTGGGTGGTCTTTGCTCTTGCTATTTTGGCCTCTGTATGCGGACATCACTGCTCTCTCCCAGTCTCCTCACTCACAGACACAACACTAACACAGCGCTGCTGCGCAACTTCAGGAACGCATGCACCCAAAAGCGCCTCCCTGTATAGAGAATTTATCCAACCAGTGCTGGGAAAGGAGGAGGATGGTTACCTGCATGCTGCTGGCCGTTGTAGTTTGGCGTAGGCTTAGGAGCCTATCGCTACAGAGAGCACTAAGCCTCACTATAGGACTACAGAAACTATCATGCAACGTGAGTTCATCGTGAGAATGGCTCGCAGGACATTACTTGCACCTAATAGGATCAAGCTCAGTGTATGCACCCTGCTATTCCCTGTGCTATACACACACCACTGCAAATATTCTGTAGGTATAAAACAAGAAAACAATTCACGGATGAAAACAAATATACATATATATTAAACGCTGCAAACTTTGCTCTATCTGGCCGCCCTATGTATAGTACAGACATGGCCAACACATGTAGTGATTACAACATCAGACTCCACCCATATACAGACATATGGTCTCCCAATCCAACAATTTATGAAAAAATTATTAATAAAGTTTAGCACAATAGGTGCTGTCAGGGCTGGGCTGGCTCACAGGGGTACAGGGGAAATCCCCGGTGGGCCCCACTGCCTGAGGGTCCACCCCCTCCTCTAGGTGTCAGGTTCCAGACCTAAAATTATACATTGTTACTCTATTAGATGTTCAGTTGCCCGGTGTAGTACCACTGATTAACATGGGTGCTTCCTTCCTATAAAAACTACACCAAGATTTGACTATTGGTTAGCCAAGTGTCTCTGGTGGTTTTCCACACCCCTTAAGCATGGGCCCCTATCACTGCATTCCCCTGGCGGGCCCGTCATGCCCCAGTCCGACACTGGGTGCTGTACACATTGCAGTCATGTCACACATGGAAATTATTATCAGACACCACTACACACACTATGCTGGGCAGGTCACACCCAGAAGAGGAAGACTTGCTCAGCCATCACCTCATAATGACCAAAATCCAACAACAAATAAACGTTCTTAAAGTGTCAATAGGATGTATTGTGAGATGGCATATACAATAGGATGTATTGTGAGATGGCATATACAATAGGATGTATTGTGAGATGGCACATATGGTCAAAAATAAACAAATATACAAACTCATTTTCCCTTACGTTTATCCTCTAATAAGTCAGAAATGTTACATACAGGTGTATACTTGTATCCAACATAGTAAATACCTACTGCTTCTGTTCATTACAGGGGTCTCCATTCTTCCTCAGCACTCAGCATACATTACACAGGCCCAGTACACACTGCTGCATCCCTCCCATGTGGCTGCTGCTGATCTCCATCAGAGCTCAGCACATGCCTTTTATGACCTTTTGTGCTAAGTCTCATGGGGATTATTCAGCTCCCAGTAATGCACTCAGTGTGCCCCTGGTGCCTCTCTCAAATATTGAGGGCGGGCCTCCCCCTTGTCCCCCCACCTCCCGTTCCAGCGCCAATGTATATTACCTGAGAGATGTACATCACATAATAAAAACAAAGTCTATGTAATCTTGAATTGCCAATTCAAAGGCGTATCAAGCCTCTATGTGCACATAATAGGAATACACATAGGATGTAAGTAATAAAGTCACAAGAGGTCTGCATGTTACAATGATCATTCTTTCTCTCCTGCTGTCCATTGTAACAAAATAAACCTCTTGTGAGTTTACTGATGTCCCACTAACATGGGGTGGCATTCTGATGCTGCTTCAATGTCATAAATGGTTGTACTAAAATAAACCCTCTTTCAGTACATTGACTTAAACATAGTTTAGATTTGATTGATGGCCCTATTAGTATTTCTATACTTTATCCAATTCCACACATCTGCCAGCTCTTACAATAATAAACATGTCCTACCAAGCAATAAACACAATTTTGACAGTGAATTTGGATAATTGATTACAACAAAATTATGCTGCCAGGCACAACTGTTAATTGGATGAAGCAGAACTAGAAAAATGCGTGGTACGTATTAGATGAAAAGGTAACAAGTAGTCCACAAAAAAACAAATGGAGCAGGATTATAGTGGGGTAGTGATAAATTGCAGTCTGTTTTATATGGGAGACAGCTCAGGCTGCCAAGTAACAGTGTAGGAAAATCACTGTTGTACAGTATGTATCCTGTAAAATGACAGCAAAGACAAAGGTATTGAACGTAAGTTACCTGTTTTGGTTTTTACAAATATGCATCTGCACACTGACATTTCCACATCTACATTTTTATTTTGTGTAGGTACTGAATTTAAGGAATCTTTTGCAGATATATTTCTAACAAAACTCACTAGTCTGTATGTGTTTACTGTAATGCACTTCATGTGAATACCCCTCATCTGTTAGAACTGCCGAGCCGAGAACGCAACTATTAGAAACAAACAATAGAAATACTAATGCAGGTTGTGGGCATGTCCAGTACGACTGCTTTTATGTAACACAAAACATTATAAACTGTGAAAGCAATTTTATGCAAGTCTAAATTAACCCCAATGTTCCTACCCTTCAGCCTTTAAACACAGCTGAATAATAAGTGATCTTCCCAATTCCTCAATAATTTTGCTGCCTGGCTATACCACTGCCTCTCCCCTGACCTCGCCTCCATCATCCTAGCCTACATAACATCCCTACTGACCCGGCATCCAACAAACTTTTTGCCCTTTCCTCTTTTGGCCTTTCTCAATGGACTTCCTCTCCCTCCCACTGCCTCGGCAACTCCCTTGACTTTGTCTTTTCCCATGTTAGTGCTCATTCTGACAACTCTCCCTCTCTGCTCTCTGACCACCATCTCCTCTCTTTCTCGGTCTCCTCATTTTCTCCACCGCTCCCCCTGCCCAAATCTACTGTCACCAGATGCAATCTCGATGCTCTTGACTCCACTCTCCTGTCTTCCTCACTTGATACTCTCCTCTCCCCTCTATCTACCCTGCCTTGCCTTAACTAGACGGCATCTTTCTACAACATAATCCTCACCTCCTGCCCTCAACTTTGCTTCCCCCACTTCTTTTCTCCTTTGCCGCTACAAACACCAACCTTGGCACTACAAACTTACCTGTTCCATTAAAAGTATTCACACACCACCGAACGCCACTGGAGAAATTCTGGCTCCTTGACGGATTTCCTCCACTTCAAGTTCATCCTCTCTTCCTACAGTTCTGCCCTCTCCCTCCTTAAGCAATCCTTCTTCAAGGCTTTCATCGCTTATCAGTCCTCCAATTCATGCTGCCTCTTTGCTACGTTCAATACGCTCCTTCACCCTTTTTTCCCTCCCATACTGCCACCGACTTTGCCTCCTGTTTCACTTCCAAACTTTAGGCCATCCATCATGAAATCTCCTCTTCCAATTACTCTTTTATCACCCCACCCTGCCACCCTCCCCCCAGCCACCAGCCCTTGTGCTCCTTCCACTTCATCACGGGCAACAAAGTCCATTCCCTCATTTTATCCTCTGCCCCATGGATCCCATAACCTCTCATCTCCTTTGTTCCCTCTCTCCCACTGCCTGCTCCCACCTTGCTCACCTCTTCAACCTATCCCTCTCCATTGGCACTTTCCCCTCATCCTTCAAACATGCACTTGTGTCACCCATTCTTAGAAAACCCAATCATAACCCCTCCTCACTCTAATTTCCTCCCCATTTCACTTCCCCCATTTGCCTCCAAAATACTTGAGTGGCTTGTCTACAACAGTCTCACCTGCTACCTCTCTGCTAACTCTATCCTTGATCCCCTCCAATCTAGCTTCCGCCCCTCCACTCCACTGAAACTACCCTGGCCAAAGTCACCATTGATCTTCTTTTGGTCAAAGGGGTCACTTATCCCTGTTCATCCTCCTGGATCTCTCTGTAGCCTTTGACACTGTGGATCACCCTCCTGCTGCGCACCCTCCAGACCACTGGTCTCTCTGACATTACTCTCTCTTGGTTCACCTCCCACATCACCAACCGCTCCTTTGTTGCTGCCCCCAGTTCCACCCCCTATCCATTTTTCTTGTGGGCATCTCACAGGGTCCTGTCTTCAGCCTTCTGCTCTTTTCCCTGTACACCTCCTCCCTCAGTGAACTCATTAGTTCCTTCAACCTCTAGTATAATTTCTATGCTGACACTCAACTCTGCCTCTCCTCTCCTGATCTCTCCCCCACCCTCCTCTCTCAGTGTCCAACTGCCTCTCTGCCATCTCCTCCTGGATGTTTGTGCACCATCTCAAACTCAACATTGCCAAAACCAAACTCATTGTCGAGTCTCCTCCTCTCCCGACCTCTCTATCACTGTTGACAACACCACTGTCTCCTCAGTTCCCCAACTGTGCTGCATAGAAATCAATTATTTAACTCCTCCCTTTCCTCCCCACATTCTCTTGCCGATACTTGGAGTTTCCATATCCGTGCCATTGCTCGCTTCAGACCATTCCTCTCTCAGGATGCCACCAAAACTATATGTTTTCTCATCTCAACTGTTGCAATATTCTCCTTACTGGCCTCTCAGCTCTCATCTCTCTTCTCTCCAATCTGTACTTAACGCTCCACATCTGCCACCCTTCTCTGCCAAGCCCTACACTGGCTCATCCTCCGCTGCAGAACACTCTTCAAACTCCTCACCCTCACGTACAAGGCACTCTCCAACTCCACACATCTCCAACCTCATCTCAATACACACAACCTACCACACCCTCTCCAGTCGGCCAATGAGCATCCCCTTTCCTCCCCTCTGGTTACTACCTCCCACTCCTGAATCCAAGACTTTTCCTGTGCTGCCCCACTACTGGAACGATCTCCCTCGCTCTACTAGACTAACACCTAGCATAAAAGCATACCAGCCCACCACTTAAATGTTCTGCCTCATTGTTCACCTCACCGTCTGTCATCTTCCGTTTCTGCCACTCTTGCTTCCTACCCTCAGCTCTTCCGTGTCATCCATTTGCCTTCAGACAGGACTGCTCTCAATTGAGACAAGCTGATTCTAATTGAGTGTTTTAATTGATTGGTACAATTCACCATTTTATGCATTGTTGGTAATTTCATCATATCCAATTGTTTAATACTTTTAGTCATACCTCATTCATCTAATTTAATTCATCCCTTTTTTATATATTGTTATTCATCACAGTTTTAACATCTATTTATTTATGTTTGTTAAACAAATTTCCTTTTTTAGTAATACACAATTTGTTGCGCTTTACACAAGACACACCACCATTTCTATTATATGTCCCTCTGGTGATATCGGGGTTATCACCAGTGTCTTGAGCAGCAACACCAACATACCATACTCTATACTCCTACTCCCCAGTAGCGCACTAACACCACCAAACCAGTATATATATTATCCATCAGACCCATATGCAGGTCAGACGGGCGATATCGTTAACGGAGGCCATGCTGCCGAATCAAGCATCGCCCCCGCCATCGTTCTGTCGCTGCTGGCATCGGCAAGTGTGTATGCACTTGCCGATGCCGGCACCCCCACCGGGTCTCGTCACTAGCGACATTGTGCTGTGTTCCCAGTTTTACTGTACTTGATGCAGTAAATAAAAAAAACTTATCAACTTCAATAGAAGAGGGAGATATATATGAAATTTACAATTCTGTTTGATCATCCCTGTAGTTCCTTTACCAGACTGGTCCATGCCATGTTATACATGATATTAAATATGCTGCAGCAGGTGTGGATTCAGTGATGCACCAGCAGGAGGCTCAGCCACACGCAGCCCTTGAGTTGAGAGGGACAGTTCCACCATCATTCAAATCGGGTGCCAGTCGCGAGCCATTCGGCAGCGGTTGCCGATCTACAAGCTCTTTTTGGCTCGCAACCGGTCCAGATTCAAATGACGGATAGCTGTCTCTTTCAACTCAAGGGCTGCGGCTGCTCTGACTGCTGGTGCAGCACCAAATCCAGGCGACAGGCTGTTGAAGGCACACGGGAGGCGAGGTGAGAAGTACGGAGGTGGGGTAGGTTGGTAGGGGAGGAGATAATGTTAAAAGGGACATTACTGTGTGGCATAATGTGTAATGGGCATTACTGTGTAAAGGGCATTACTTTTTAATTAGTGTTATGGATTGCTTGAGGAAGGGGATCTCCAAATCGGTGTCTTGCTTAGGGCGCCATGAGGTCAAAATTCTCCTCTGCTTATAAGAAGAAATACCATAAAAACCATAGAAGACAATTTTAATTGTACAACTGTATCACAATCCATTACATGAGATTCTGCAAACAAGGAGTATACTAAATATTATCTCCTACGTCTTCTGATGTTTATAACTATTTTTCATGTACTCTATAAAGTATCAAAGGCTTTGATTGTTCGCCTGGTAAACTTTTTTAAAGAATATTGATGGGATTACAGAATTCAACTTTTGGGATTGCCTTACAAGAAAAATTTAAACATTTAAACAAACTTTTTTATACATTTTTGTCCCCACATGAAAACGTAATTACTAGAAAGCTACTATACCAGTGCTTCCCAACCTCGGTCCTCAAGGCACACTAACAGTCCAGGTTTTAGTGATATCCATGATTGAGCACAGATGGTTAAATCAAAATAAGTGCAGTACTAATTAAGACACCTGTGCTCAAGCATGGATATCACTAAAACCTGGACCGTTAGTGTGCCTTGAGGACCGAGGTTGGGAACCCCTGTACTATACATTCACAATACTTATTTTCAGAGACTTCTCAAAGGCCTTAGCTTAGCAGTATTATGCAATTTATAAAAACACTACAAGCAGGAGTTGCATTTTAAATAATCACTTCACCCCATACCTCAGAATATTTTTTGTGTCGTTGTGCATATTAATAGCTTTTTTCTACATCAATTCATACATGTATTTATATACATTAATCAGGAAAGATAGTACATAGTATATTTTGTTAAGCCTTAAAGGTATTCCAGAAAAAAAAAATAGAATATTTCATAGGACTTTGTATTTTTATCTTCAGTACTATATGGTTAGTTTCCTGAATCTCCACTATTCTACCCCCTAATTACTACCTTTGTAAAGCATGTGTGTTTGTCCTGCTGTACATGCACTGTCAAACAGTCTTCAAGTTAAAACTATCAAAAAACTTTAATCTTCCTTTCTATATTTTAGAATAGATACAGTATATTATGAGAAGAGTCTTTAATCAATCTTTTAGTCTGTCAACATCAATACAGTAATTTATTCTATAAATTATAAAAAAAAAATGTGTTTACATTTTTATCAGTCTATGTTTTACGTTGACTTTACATGCAAAATAGAGGATTAATGTAGATTCAGGCAGCATTCTAAGGGGCCCATTTAGTTCTTAGCTGTGCATGCGATGTGCCTTCAGAACAGTGTGGGAATGCCTATAAAGGTGGCACATCACAACCGCAAGACCATAGGGGTGAGCAGAAATATGAGCCATGTTGCTCTCAGTGCTGTGCGCAGCCACACATCTCTGAGATTTCAATTGCCCCTAAGAGTTTAACAGGAAGATTTAATAAAGCTTGGAAAGAAATAAAATTGTGAGAGAAAGTACCAACCAATCAGCTCCTAATTGTACATTTTCATACAGCCAGTAAAGTGACAGTTAGGAGCTGATTGGTTGGTGCCCTATCTCTCACAGTTTTAACTCTCTCCAAGCTTCATTAAATCTCCCCCTAAAACTGAAACTTGTACTTTGGGGGCAGAAATGAAAAGTTTCTTTATATTTTATATTCCTTTTAAATAAGAATGTGACTACACTATGATACATAGAGCAATGATACTAAATAAAAATAGGACACAGATCCCTCTTAAATAGCAGGTATAAATTGGGTTGAAGAATCTTTTTAGTTGACTATGTGTATGCGTATACATATTAACTACTGTACCTGTTCTCGCTGTCTTTATGTATATATAGCATTCCCCACCAGTATATGGGTCCAGGTAGATAAAAAGGTCCTGGCACAATGTGACCTGGTGGGGTGTGGCCTTACTTATACAATATCATAAAAACTATTAAATGTAGGTTATTTTTGGGCGCTACCCTCTGGTCGTAGCAAAGATGACCTTACAATATATATAGTAATTACCTAATGAATAGGCATAAAAATCAGTGGGGGAAATTATACCATTTTAATAACAATAAGAAGAAAAATACCCTTATAAAAAGGGAATAAAAACACTTCAAGCTTCAATAATACAACACGGATGAATATTACCCTTATACAAAACACTTCAAGTTACACTAATAAATTATAGCATAAATGTCGGTACAAATAAAAAAGTTCATACCAAATGTATAAACATTGGGGCCCCTTGACCACCGGACCTAGGACTTCCGGACGTTTTCAAGGGGATGGAGATCCAGGCCCCAATGCTTAAATCCTGACGTCCTTATCAAGGGTTCGCACAGTCACAACCAACGCGTTTCAACCTGCATCTGAGTCTTTATCAAGGTACCTTTATAAAGATCCAGATGCAAGGGGCCCCATTGGTTATACATTTGGTATGAACTTTTTTATTTGTATCCACATTTATGCTATAATTTATTAGTGTAACTTGGGGTGTTTTTATTCCCTTGTATAAGGGTAATATTCTTTCTTGTTGTATTATTGAAGCTTGAAGTGTTTTTATTCCCTTTTTATAAGAGTATTTTTCTTATTGTTATTTAAATTGTCTTATTTCCACCACTGATTTTTATGCCTATTCATTAGGTAATTAGTTGATACCCTTGCTACTACCTGGGGTAGTACCCAAAAATAACCTAAATTTTATTGTTTTATTGGTCCTTTGTGGTGAAAGGATCCAGGTTGTTTTAGGCTGCTTTGTTTTCCCCAGGAGCGCCAACCTCAGCCCCTTTTTACCCATGTATACAATATCATGCTGGTGATAGACCAAAACAAGGAATGCTGTAGAACAGGCCAGTAGTTTTGAAAATAGTGTGGTAGAGGTGTGGTGAGGTGTGCAATGAAAATTGGGGCAGTTGTAGAAGTACCCAATGATATGGAGAATTATTAACATGACTGGACAAAAAGCCATATTAGGTATTCTTTCCACCATAAACCACATTTACAGCTGTCCCACTGAGGCGAAAAGTCTCGGTCCAAAAAAAGATTAGACACTGAATGTATATAAAGCACCCGAAGCCAGGTGGCTAACAGTCACATATCATGTAACCTCAGAGATCTTAGGCTCAGCCAAACTGTTATTTCTACTTTTTAGAAACTCTCAAAACACTGTTATGGTACCAGTGGATGGGCAGAAGTAAATGTGATAGCTATGTACAAAATGGACGGTGGTCTCTGCACAGATAGCTTGACATCTATAGATTTAACAAAAGCATTTGATGCCTCACACACATATAGGGGCTGATATCAAGTTGGGTGTATGCCCGTTTGCTTAGTGTAATATATGTACATTGTTCTGTCCATGTCCTCAATAAAAAAGTGTAAACCAATTTTCTTATGCAGATCTGACACTAACCTAGTGAGGCAGAATGGGGGAGGGAGTGTGCCAGTCCAAGTAAGGTGTGTATGCTTAATTGTGAGCCGAGGTAGAGACATACAGAGGCACTTGTACGCCTGCTATAGAAGCTGTATCACTTGTGAATGTCTAAGGGCTGGTACAAATACATACTAATAATGATGATGGGTGTCAACACTAGCTATCTGCTTCTGTTTGGTTGATGCAGATTCATCTTTATTTATTGATCATACATACTTATTTAATTTTTTGGACATATTTTGAATTTACATTTTTGCTACAATCAATTTTACACAGCAAACATAATGCTTAATTATAGAAATGTATTCTTAATTTAAGTCAAAGCTAAAAGGCCCTCCTGTGGCAACGGCTTTGCCCATGTGCAAGGGGCGGTGCATTCGCAGTAAACACCTGAAAGGAAGGCCTCAATATTTTGGCTGAGAGGATGGACCTTAAGGGTATCTGTTAGAGCAGATGGTAACAGCTGCCATTTGACAATCATATTAATAAGTGTGCCTAAAAATGTTCCATACAATTGTATTTGGGTAATCCTTTGCACATGTTTTGGTGTCATGCACTCAAAAATCAACTCATATTGTCTATATATCACTGACTAGCTGAAGCACCCGGCATTGCCCGGGTTTAAATCTTCAAGTTATTAAGTTTTATTATGTGATTTCGTCCAAATCCATCCAGTGGAAGGCCCAGAACAGGTTCCCTGGGTCAAAGTTCTGTCCAGCGTCCCTGGGTCAAAGTTCTGCCCAGCATACACTAACAGGAGTTTCAACCAGGACCTCAACCCTGTAGTATGTCTTCTGGGATCCAATGTTACCACTCTATGAAGTTTTCGTCCAAATCCACCCAGTGGAAGGCCCAGAACAGGCTCCCTGGGTCAAAGTACTGCCTGGCGCACTCAGCCGTGAGGTCCGAATGGGACCCAACCACTCCATTAGGCATCTCAGACCAATTGCCAGCCCGCTGTGAAGTTTTCATCCAAAACCATCCAATGGAAGGCCCAGAACAGGCTCCCCGGGTCAAAGTTCTGCTCAGTGTACACCAACCGCAGGTCTGACCAGAGCTTCAACCCCTAGTATGTCTTCTGGGATCCAATGTTACCATCCTATGAAGTTTTTGTCCAAATCAATCCAGTGGAAGGCTCAGAACAGGCTCCCTGGGTCAAAGTTCTGCCCAGCATTCACCAACGGAAGGTTCGACCGGGACCCTAACACCCCTAAAACGCGGCCAGAATCTAACTGAACCACTTCGTGTTGGTTTCATCCCAATTAGTGAAGGGGTGTCCGAATGCATAACCGGACGGACAAACAAACCGACCAATTAATTTTATATATAAGATATCTCTATTGCACCTCTGCTAGCTACATTCCACCACTATAGAGTATATGTTTCTGGCCTGCATAACACATGCATTGTACTCTGCTAGCTGGTTTTATATAGTAAACTTAACAATACGAATAGTCTTAGCACAAATAAAACATTACATTAACAGTAATAATAGCAGAGTTTCTTGTTTGAATACATAATAATTATGTATTCAACTGTAATTGTTTAAGGGTTGATTCGCAATTGCCCATTACAGCGTCTGTCTAATTAACATTGTCATTTTACAATTACTTTGGATATTTCATTTCATGAGAAACAAAAAGAGAGATAACACAGAAGTGCAGCATTTAGAGTTTAAATAGATACTGAGATATAGATACATGTAATTAATGACTACTTAATAAAACTTCCCCTGTGGGCTTAATGGAAATGTATATTCATGACTCCCCAGTAATTATGAACAGCTGAGGTCATAATGGTTATAAAATATGCAATATTGTTAAATATGTGTATCATTTATTCAGAAACTATTAGGTGACATAATGAAAAGTGCACATTTTAAAGAGTTTGGAGCTAATGTTACTTTAAAGGTAAGATACAAGTAGGTACGAGTTGGCTAGTGTGAGCCGTTTTCAGGGTAAACTTGCACTGCAAATTGCATTTGTAATCTAATTCCAAACTCGCATTTTTTTTTAAGGCGAAACTCACGGTTTTTTTTTTAACTTTCAGTTTTCAGAGTTTGCTGAATATCTGGTGGTCCATTTGGGACCCCTGATGATGAAATGGTCCGAAAATAAAATATGCGGAAACTATGATTTCCACATGGTTTCTGGGCCATTTATCGATGAGGAACAGGCCCCACAGTCATTGCTTGGAATGGAGGATGGTTGTGTTGCAGTTATGTACATTACAAATGATTATGTCAAGGGGTGATACAGTACATGTCTTTTGTTGGTACAGTACTGTATATATTTTTTTTCATTAGTCCCTTAATAACCACAGCATTTAATAGATCTGAATGAAGGAGAGGATACTATATATGCTAATAATAATATAAAAATATACACTACTATGGAGAAAGTAAGCCACTTTCATAAAGCTAAACTATGAAAATGAATTAGGATTTAGGACAGCCAGGTAGATGAGGTGTTAATATTTTCTGCTGGATGAAGTTACAGGATGAAGTCAGACGGTCAGGGGATTGATTTAATTCCATAAAGAAAGTCTTAGTGACCTGTCCCTTGTATTTCCCCCCTCTAGATGTCCTACCATGTGATTGTACAGCATGATACTGATTAGCATGCCATTAAGAAGAGGAAAAAAAAACTTCAGGGCACTGAAGTCACATCATGACAGTACAAGTGAAACATGTTTCACTAATGCAGCCTTAATTCATTTTGTTTCTGCAGAGAGAGCAAGCTCACCATGTTACTACGGGAGTCTCTGGGGAACATGAACTGCCGCACTACAATGATAGCTCACATTTCGGCTGCTGCAGGAAACTACGCTGAGACTCTGTCCACTATCCAGATAGCTTCCCGGGTGCTGAGGATGAAGAAAAAGAAAAGCAAGGTAAGTGCATCTAGGAGGGGAAATAACTCATACCATTATATGGTAGATATAATGGCTGGGAATTTGTATTAAGGCAGCTGTTTCATATGAGATGAGTGAGATAAAGATCAGAGCAGTATATAACATATAGATAGTTGCAGTGCTACAAGACAGCTGCCCTAGCCATTAGAGCATGTGTGTAAGAACAAGACATTAGCCATTAGAGCATGTGTGTAAGAACAAGACATTAGCCATTAGAGCATGTGTGTAAGAAGAGATCATAGACAAACATATCATTTTACCTTGTATTCACATTTAGGTACTGTACTGTAAAACATGACATATCCACATGTATATGCAGAATTCAAACTAATATCTGTCTCTTAGTTAAAGTTTTTGAATTGTGAAATCTGTAAGATCTTTATCAAACAATTTTAACATCACCAAATTGTAGACTGCTAAGCCAACTTATCTAGTGGTGAGTGTTACCCTCAATATGGAAAGGTGCCTAAATCAAATTGATATTTCTATTACAAAAGGTATTTCCTATTCATTACAATGACAGGTTTAACCATAAGATTATTATTAGGGCAATCAAACCTATTTTATTAGCTCAGTGACATTATATTATATCCCCATCCTCCTAAACCCCCAAACTATAAAGGAGCCCTTTTTCCGAATCTAAAGGATCCCTGACCTCTACTTTTGTGAATTTGCATTGAGTGTAAATGAGTGGAGAATGAAAACGTAACAAGTCAGATACCTTCTCCTAAACTGATACTAAAATTTAACTAACAGAGACAGTTGTACTGCAAGTTGTTACATATAAAATATCCTTTGTAAAACTAACACTGACATGTGGATATTAACAATGTAGATTTTATCTCACTTATATTTTTGTAATTCTCATGTGCCCTTGTTTCACAGTACACGTCAAGTTCATCTGGAGGAGAAAGTTCCTGTGAGGAAGGACGAATGCGCAGGCCAACTCAGCTGAGACCATTTCATTCAAGAAATGTGGTTGATCCTGACTTTCCTCTTCTCAGTTTATCCAGTGACCCAGATTACTCTTCAAGCAGTGAACAGTCATGTGATACAGTTATTTATGTTGGCCCCAATGGAACAGCCTTATCCGACAAGGAATTGACAGACAATGAGGGACCACCTGACTTTGTTCCAATAGTTCCAGTTTTGCAAAAGACAAAGAATGAAGTAAAGCTGGAGGAAGTAAATGAAGTGGTTCCCAACAAGCCAGAGAGAGACTGTCTAAAGTGTAATACTTTTGCAGAACTGCAAGAGAGGTTGGACTGTATTGATGGTAGTGAGGAAACAAACAGATTCCCCTTTGAAGAGGTACCAGCTCAGTATAATGGAGACCAAACAACCAAAGGTTTATGTCCAGCGGATGAACCAAATAATCTAACAGAATCAACTAAAGAAGAAAGTACTCCAGAGAATATCCATTCTGACAATGAGATCAGGGACACTACTGCTGGAACAGCACACAAAACACAAAGAAGTCACTCACCAGTTCCACCCTCTCCCAGGAGTGTTACCGGAAGCTGTGGAGCACACAGTGGGTCTTCACAGTTAGTTCAAAATGCCAGCTTACAAGGAAGCAGAGAAAGCCTCAACAGTTGTGGCTTTGTAGAAGGAAAACCAAGGGCGATGGGATCACCAAGACTAGGCATTGCCAGTCTTTCTAAAACTTCGGAATATAAGCCCCCCAGCTCTCCTTCCCAGAGGTGTAAAGTTTATACACAGAAAGGAGTTCTACCTAGTTCAACACCTCCACATTGTATAAATAAAGATTCTGGCTCACTCTTTGAATCTATCCTGCAACCAGATATCCGAACCCCTCCTGTAGGAATGAGCCCACAAATCATGAAGAGATCTGTATCTAGTTCAAGTAATTTTTCTTCAGAATCGGTACTTGTGGATCAACAGTCATCTGGTTCTGAGGAGTCCAAAAATGAAGTTCTTAGCACAACTACGGTCACCGTACAACAGCCTCTGGAGCTCAATGGAGAGGATGAATTGGTATTCACTTTAGTTGAAGAATTAACAATAAGTGGAGTCCTTAACAATGGTCGTCCTACCAGTATTATCAGTTTTAACAGTGACTGTTCTGTGCAGGCTTTAGCTTCTGGTTCCAGACCTGTAAGTATTATAAGTAGCATAAGTGAGGACCTTGAATGCTATTCAAATTCTGCACAAGTATCCGAAGTCAGTATCACACAATTCTTACCCCTTCCTAAGGCTGGACTGGATGAAAAATATCAGCAAGGTGGCAGCAGGCGGTCATCTATCAGTTCCTGGTTGAGTGAAATGAGCACAGGTAGTGATGGTGAGCAATCGTGCCATAGCTTTATTGCTCAGACGTGTTATGGTCATGGTGAAGCAATGGCTGATCCTCCCATTTCTGAATTTACAACTGCTTTACAAAATATCAGCATGATGTGTACACACAACAGACAGAAGCCAGAACTAGATAACATGTTAATTCAGTCACAAATGGCAGAGGCAGTCCAGAATAATATGTTCCCTATAAAGAGCTGCAAAATTTCAGCAGTAGGGGAAACCACTGTTACTAAAGCAAAAAGCTCAAGTTTGAGTAGCTGTGAGAACTACATTCCCATGAAAACAAATATTACAGTGTATCCCTGCATTGCAGTGAGTCCCTTTAATGCTCAGGAGAGTAATGAATGCCTGCCAGGGTTAAATCTACCTGACAAGTTGTCGCAGTCTATTGCGAATATTGATGTGGATTGTAAAAAGGAAACTATATTTGATGATCCTTGGCTTAAACGTGAAGATGATACCAAAAGGGAGAAAACTGATTCAATTGATAGTCAAATGCCTGAAGCTACTAACTGCATAACTGACTATGACTTGTGCAGTAAGCAGAGTATGACAGACAGATTAAGCAGTAGCAGTGGAGAAGGAAGCATCTCACCACTTTCTGAAAACCTTAAGAGAATAGTAGATGGGTGTGAAATGGTATTAACCACACAGTGTCCTGATTATTCACAAAGAGGCAGCCTCCCGAGAGGTTTCGAAAGATCATGTAAGCAGATGGATCAGGATGTTATGAGTTATGACGATGAGATCAACACTACTGAATTTGTAGCTCCACTACAAACATCCAGATCTACTTTAGAAAGAAGAGTGGCATCTCCTAAACATTGTGTTCTCACTCGCCCTAAAGGAACTCCACCACTGCCTCCAGTGAGAAAATCAAGCCTAGATCATAAGAATAGAGCAAGCCCTCAGCACAGTGCCAGCAGCCCCTCAAAACATTCTCTTTCTTCCTTGCCAAGTCTTCCAGATGAACTTAATGGTAAATTGTCAGGATTCAGTATGGACACCAGAAGTAACAGTAGTAGCAAATTATTCAGTGCCAAACTTGAGCAGTTAGCTAGCAGAACAAATTCTTTGGGGAGATCTAATGGAAGCCATTATGAATGTCTGTCTCTAGAAAGAGCAGGAAGTCTTTCATCCATGAGCTCAAGAATGATCCTTAGTAAAGATAGCACTTTGCCAAGATCTGGGAGAAGTCTCAGTCGGAGTATTATGTCATCTCCAACTAACACTTCTCAGTCAGCTGGTGCATCACCCAAATCTAGCCCTTCAAAAATATCAGCTGTAAGCAAGCTGCTTCTTGCCAGTCCTAAGGCTCGCAGCCTTTCCACCTCTGCAACCAAAACCCTAAGCTTCTCTACCAAGTCACTTCCACAGTCTGTAGGACGTAGCTCAAGCCTGCCACCAAATGGGAAAAATATGTCTTGGTCAACACAGTCTCTTAGTAGAAATAGAGTTTCTGGACTTGCTTCCAAACTACCACTGAGAGCTGTTAATGGAAGGATCTCAGAGCTACTCCAGGGAAGTACAGGTAGCCGGGGAGTACATTCACATGGAAGTTCAGACTCAGATGAACGTGCAACTCTTCATGCAGAGGATAAACCTATTGTACACACTTTGCCTTCCCCATATAGCAAGATTACACCTCCTCGAAAACCTCACCGCTGCAGTAGTGGTCATGGCAGTGACAACAGCAGTGTACTCAGTGGTGAGCTGCCACCCGCAATGGGCAAAACAGCCTTGTTTTATCACAGTGGTGGTAGCAGTGGCTATGAAAGCATGATGAGAGACAGTGAAGCCACAGGAAGTGGCTCTTCCGCCCAAGACTCTATGAGTGAAAACAGCAGCTCTGTCAGTGGAAGGTGCCGAAGTCTTAAATCATCAAAGAAACGATCTAATACAGGTATGGTATACATTTGTTTTATATTCTGCACCCAATACACAGTCATATCTTATACAAAAGAGGCTCTCTTAACATGGATAACAGAGACAAGATCTAACCTGGAACAGTCAATATAATCTTTACAATTGTTCATACGGTACACACATCTCAATATGAATTTGGATAACATAATGTTAAAGAAAACAATGAGTTAATGAGTTTGATGGAAACTTTGATTGAAACGGTTTGATCTGTAGATAAGTACCATGCTAAAATGCATATTGTATTTATTTATTTATTACCAGTTATTTATATAGCGCACACATATTCCGCAGCAATTTACAGAGAATATTTGGCCATTCACGTCAGTCCCATAGTAAACTTATTATTTCTGTGCTCTGTAGTAAACAGAAACACCATCAAACAACAATGATTAAATGGTAGCTGCAATAATGAGTTTCACCCACGCATAGTTGAGGCATGCCTTGTATGGTTTTTACCATTATTGTCAAAAAATGCATTTAATGCACTCTAATGTCATCATTAAGGTACACAGTTCTTAGTAAATGGATAGGCTGAATTCTCATGAATGTTGTTTCTGACTATAAAATGTTTGTTGATGGGTAACATAAAATGAGGAATGAACAATCATCAAATCTTTTAAAATTCAGTGACATGCATACATTTTAATTGTAGCATATATTGTTCAACATTCAGTTAGATCGTCTATTTTCTGTTTGATTGATCTATTGATTACACTGACAGGAGAGAATACCTGTATGAGGCCTGTATGTGTGATGATCACCTATACATGGTGTGAGCATAGGACAGTGAATATACAGTGATTGTTTTATGTACTTGCTAATCCATGGATTATATTAGGACTGAAACACCACTATAATATGCTCATCCACCCCTTACCCTTTGCATGATTCAGATGACTTTTTATTAGCTAGAACGTTGCTGGTGTTGACATCACCAGGAGAGGAATTGATTGGAATAGCAGATGGGAAGCATAAAATTGTAGCTGTATGCTATATAAGTAATCAATATCACACATAAAGGGTATGAGAAAATGGCCTTGAATATAATTAAGCAATAAAATTGATTGTGCTAGCTCCAAGATACTGTATTCTGTTCACATTATGTTATAGAAATTTGTAATTTGTAGATAAGGTCATTCTTCTTTTAAAAGATGAAAGACTACAGGGCTGCAGGGCTTCATGACCACATAACTGAGAGCTATCACATCTCTGGGAATTACTACACGAACTAGATATATTGTAGTTCGAGGAAAGTATAAACTGTAATGTTAGACCCAAAACGGGTCTGTCATATGGTATTCACAATCCTTTCTTTGCAAATCAGTTATATAATAAGTGGTAAATTATTACACATTAAAATATGTTATATCCATAATTTCCTTTTCCCAACAATATATATATATATATATATATATATATATATATATCAAAAGATAATAGTAAACTAATTACAAGTGCAGTTATTTAAAAAGTAATCTGCTAGAGATTTAGTGTCGGTATAATCAGGTACTTTCTGTACAATGCAATTCCTTGACATTAAAGGAGTGTTTACTGCTAATTACTAATCCTATGAGCTACAGAAGTCATGGGTTACAAGCAATCTGTAACAGGGAGTTTTAGATGATTTATTTATTGTAGTCAGCAGGACAAGTTTAAAGGACAGGCGAACCCAAGCATTTAAATTTGAATACATGAATTATAAAGACAAAGGGCCAAATGTAATAGGGTGAGAGTTTAGAGAATGTGAGTTTTCTCACACACGGCCAATGTAATAGAGTCAGAGAACGTGCAAACTTGCATGTTTTTCAGACTCAAAAACTCTCACGATTTAAACTCTCATCGAGATGTTTTTCCGTTTTGAAGATACAACTCGACCAATGTAGTAGTGTGAGAGGTTACTGCTAAACTCTCACATTTTCTAAACTCTCACCCTATTACATTTGGCCCAAAGTGTTCAGTTGCACCCTGACTTCCCACTGCAGTTTACAAAAAAAAAAATGTTAGGGCCAATTGCAGCTATAAGTTGGAAATTTGCACCTCAACCCAGCTTGAAGGTGCCATTTTTTACGTGGTCACAACCATGTTGCATTGCAGAGGTGCAAATTTAAAGAGTGATGACAGATTTAGAGTTGGAAGGGGCAGGGCCTAGCTTAGCTGTAAGTTGCAGTGTAAAATAAAGCTGCTGAGTAGAAACAATTTAATAAATTTAGATTGTAATTTTCTTTCAAGATCAAATCAATATTATTTTGAGCCGTTGTCGCGGAAGCCATAGGCCGGTGCCTACTCTGCCTATTTGGTAATCCGCCACTGCTTGTATGCAGCACACATACATACTGGGTGACTTTATTTTCACACTGTGATTAAGGGCTAAATGTCTGTTTCCACAAGGTTCAGACGGTTTCAAGGATCGGGGCAAAAATGGAACAATTGCCTAATGCAGGAGAAATCGATTGTGCTAGGCAAAATAACGCTGCAGTCCCCATTATTCTCTGGCCCAATTTACCAAGCTTCTAATGGTGTTAGCTGTTCTCACTCTTTGGTGGGAGCATCGGCGGAGATGGATCTTCTCATTTCCACATCCCCTAGCAGCCTTTATCCCGGCTGTTGCAGATTTGTTCCTCACATGTACTGCCTTATGGCCTTGCACAGGGCTTGGGCTGGCAGTAAAGTTATAGTGATAGCTGTTGGAGCCACTATTTTGGCAAATGTTTTTTTTTTTTTTAAATACCTAAAAAAAATATGTCATACCTTATTACTTCAATATGCGACAATAGCAAATTATATTATTCAGGCCCACACTGTCACTAATGATAAATAGACGCATTAGAGTCAAGCTAGAACACAGCCACCTCACAACTCTGTGTACACATCAGGCAATATATGGGACAATATGTAGGTTTGAGGCACGAGATACATACAATTCTGCATAAAGACAAACACATGTATAATTATTTGTGCATGCAGTGCAGGAACACGTGCTCCAACATCTATACACCTCAGCATCATGCTGTATATATACATTTTCTGGAATATATACCTGTTATTTTATTTAGTTATGCTATCCATTAACTTTTAAATTGGTTAAATACCAAGATTTCATTGATTGAGCAAGATTATTGTTGATATTAAAAGTGATAAAGACTAGAGTAGTCTAATTAAATACAGTATTTTGAGATCTATATTATTCTTGTTCACTGATTGATGGATTCATTTCATTGCATTGCTAAAGCACATAGGGAGCACATTTCTTAATTATCAGGTTATAAACCCAATATTTATCATTTCTTATTGCCGTTATTTTCAACAATAAGACATTATGGATCACCCAAATGTATTAATATACAGTGGTCTGAAAAAGTTTTTGCCCCCTTCCTGATTTTTACTTTTTTTTGCATATTTGTATTTTGTTCATTGCTTCAAACAAAGACAACATGAGTAAATACAGTTTTTGAATGATCATTTAATTTATTGAAGGAAAAAGTTACCCAGCACCACCTGACCCTGTGTGAAATAGTAATTGCTCCCTAGTTAAGGCCCCCAAACATCAGAGATTGATTGCAGCGATCGTGCAATTTGCAATCGATTGAAAAAAGGAAAGATTTTTATACACAATCGATTGCAATTGCCTTTACTCGTTCAACCAATGAACCAAATTGAATTGATAACTGGGTTCAATTAAGCTAAAAACAATCAGGCTTGATTACTGCCCTATTGAATCTACACATCACATAAATAGAACCTTTCCAGCAATGTGAAGTTGGCTACAAGGTCTCAGCAAGTAGCACAGGGATGTAGTCAGGATGCCGGTGGACGGGATACCAACCGCCTTTATCCTGACACCGGAATCCCGAATAGGGCGAAGATTCCGACGCCGGCATCCCGAAGAGGATGAAGATACCGGCATCGGCATCCCGATAGCCGGCATCCCGAAAGTAAGTATCCGGCTTACCTTTAGTGTTAGCCTGGGGATAGAGGGGTTAGGTTTAGGCACCCCTTGGGGGAGATTAGGGTAAGGCACCACCAAGGGAGGTTTAGTTTAGGGTACTTACCAGCCGTAGTTGAGATTTTCAACAATCGGGCTTCTGGCGTCGGTATGTGAACCGGTGGCTACTCAACCGCCGGGATATCATACCCAATCCGTAGCACAGTATGCCGTGATCAACAGAAATTCCAGATGAGAAAGCAAGTTATTGAAATATATAATTCTGAATATGTTATAGAAACATTTCTAGGGCTCCAACAAACCACAGTGAGAGCTATTATCTCCAAATGAAGAAATCTTGTGAATCTTCCCAGGTGTGGCAGGTCTACCAAATATATAGAGGCTGGTAGGCTGCCGGATGTACCTAGCTTTCCTGAGCTGGGTACATCTGAAACCTATAGGGGCTGCTTCCTCTGTCGGAAATGGAGGTAACTGCTATTGTATCTCTGTATCCATTACAAACACCCTGCTAGCGAGGTGCAGCAACCGTGGGCCAGTGGGCTCTGTGCAGCTGCACCGGTCACACACCCCTAGTTACAGCCCTGACACATGATTACATACTGTAGATATAGGCACTTTCACTTGAAATCTTACTGTATGTACTAGTAAGACCTAAAGTTAGGTACACACCTAAGCGATATATCTGCAGATGATGGTTGTTCATACACACTGAACAACCGTCATCTGCATGCTGCAGCGGTCCCGGCGGTGGGGGCGTGTCGTGGTGGGCATGTCCCGACCCCCTCCCCACAGCTGCTGCTATGTGTGTACGGGCGGTCTGCAGACATATCTGTCCATCGGCTGTGCAGCGCAGCCAATGCGATATATGTATGTGAATGGCGCTGTTCACAGACATATCGCTGGTACACACTGGCCGACGTACAGCAGATATATTGGCCGATCAGTTGATCAGCCAATATATCTGTCAGTGTGTACCCAGCATTAGAGTTGGAACTTTGTATTTTGTGTTGGTATTACACCTCCCACCCAGCTAGCAATAGGAAACACACAGTTATAGGTGTTGATTTGCAGACCATAAATCTTGATATGTGCATTATGTTTATATAATTTCACATATTCTATAGGATTTATCATAAATAGGTGGGCACCCTCATTTGCAGCTGTATGGTGGGCCTCACATATGCTTTAAGACTATTTGCTGACCTTCTAGTGTGACTGAAATGCACATGACTAGCAAATGTAGAAATCTCCCCTCACAATACTGCCAGTTTGCATTTGGAACATTTTGAATCCTTCACTTTAATAATTTGAACTTTTCTTCTACACCCTTATTTATATATTATATTATTAGTCACATCATGATGCATGGCAGGTCATCCATAAACCATGCCCCACAACGTTTGTGAAGCCAAAATACAATTTGCCCTTACAGTAGAGGAATTCTATTATTATTTATACAGTGATAAATGTTAAGCAATAAGTTAATACTGGGCCTTGGATCTGCAAATAATCAGATACATATCTATTTGTTTGCTTTACTCTTGTAGAGGGGTCATCTAGATTCACAGTCTCATTGATAATATTATTCTCTCTTTATTTGTAGCATGCAGCCTACTGCAATGGACCGGTTATACCATAGAAAGTATGATTAGTTTACCTTTGGTTTCAAAGTAATTTAGCTGTACAGTAGGAAGAGCTCTGAGAGGCTGGAAATAGTTCAATTATGAGATGGATGCCCTGTGGCAGTGTGACAGGAGGGAATCGCAGGACACAACTCCCACAGCCCATCCTATTCCAAATGGGATTTTCTTTCATTATAGCTAATCATAAAAAAGGGCACAAGCAGTGTGATAGAGGAAGGCATTTGCCTTATTGGTGCTCAGCGCCTCTGAGTCCTGCATACTGCGGCCCACAATTCATTGTGCTCCAAAGATGATGTCAGGGAAGATATGCTCATTTCAGGTCAGGCAACCTTCTCCAGCTTATTTATAGCTATTGTGACCAGCACCATTTTCTGACAGAAGAGATCAGCATAAATCAGCAGAGGCCCCTGCATGGAGATAGAATAGAGATTTATATTAAAATTATAGGTTTATTGCCATGTTCTAAATCAAAGATTAACCCTTCACATTGCTTCACAGTAAGCACTTCTCAACAGCACATTATGTAGAGTAATAGAAAAGTGCAATATAATCATGGCAACACAACTACAGTGTTCTAATTAGTTTGTATACTGTATCATACAAACCTTGTTTTCCCTGCCAGACTGTGCCGTGTGCACAGATAAGGTGCAAGTACATGTTTCTCTATGTTTTCCAAGATTACATACTAGAGGAGATGAAAGATCACTGACGCCTGTACAGAAACATACTAATGTACACAATCTTTCCACAAATCAAATTATTAACAAGGATGGAGAAACTTTGTGCTTGCTGTACTTTTCTCCTTCCATGCTCATCACACCTTAGTGTACAGATGTGTCCTCATACATCTAGCCTCCTTGCGCGTTAAACAGCCTTCTAGTCGCACCATGCCGTGGCGTGACTCAGTATTTCGCATGCAGAACTGAACTGAAAACAGAATACTACAGTATGTTACTGTCACAGCCATTGTCACTGTAACGTAGCGTTTCACATGCAGATACACCCGCAGTTGCACACAGAACATACGAATAAGATGCATTTGAAGGTAAAAAGAAGCTCGGCGCTACCAAGTCACTCGGAGCTCACGCATTATGTGTAATGCGACTTGTAGCGCACGGAGGATAAATGTATGTGGACACATCTGTATAAACGCTGCACCTTCAATTCTTGAAATGCTCAAAAGATGGGGGACGATGCGGGCAGATTACTTTGTGCATGTACCCTTATAAATGATTCAGATCCGAAGAAAAAGTAGGGCTGATTACTGGGGCACTCTTGTATCAAAATCTGTATAAAATATAACTTTTGATAATACATTTTTAAAAATAAAGAAGGTCCCCCACACGATATCCGGTTTGTTTACAATATTAGATATGGAGTGTGGCGAAGTGTTGTCGTAATCGTGCAATCGCTTAGTATTGTTGACATCAGGATGTGCGCCTTTACAGTCCTGGTTTTAGTAGTAGCCATGCTTAAGCACAGATGGTTAAATCAAAATAACTGAGGTACTAATTAAGTCACCTGTGCTCAATTATGGCTATGCTTAAAACCTGGACTGTTAGGGGTAAGTTTACTAAAGTAAGAGTTTTTAGAAGTGAGTTTTAGAAGAGATGTTGCCTATAGCAACCAATCAGATTCTAGCTATTATCTTCTAGAAGGTGCTAGTTAAATGTTAAGTAGAATCTGATTGGTTGCTATGGGCGACATCTCTTCTAAAACTCACTTCTAAAAACTCTTACTCCAGTAAATTTACCCCTTAGTGTGCCTCGAGAACCGTGGTGGGGAACCCCTGCTATACAATGAAAACTAAAGCTGAGAGAAAGTTCAGCAGTACAACGATCCCAAGCAAAGGGACAAAGCAGCATTGGTGTGGCTGAACAACAGAAAGGTGAATATCCTACAAAGGCGCGTATTCATTTAAGGTTAAAAGCCGGAATCCGTGGAAAAGTTTCGCCGGTGACATCATTTCGCCAGGCAGAAAAGTATCGCCGTATTCAGTTCATACTTGCCGATATTCAGCTCCCTCCTTCCGGGAGGGAGCTGAATGCAAGCATAGAGGGGGAGGCGTGTTTTTTTCATTGAAGGTGCTTGGGGCAGGTGGATTCTCCATACCATTTGCCACAAAGCAAAATCACCACCTCCTGAGCAGGTGAAAAGTTGTGCAAAACCCCTATTTTTGTCTAAAAATGTCGGGACTTGGTTCAGAATCACTGGGGCACCCTCCTTAATGACTAATTAGGCAAAATGTTTGTTTTTTAATTAGCTTAGTTTGGCCAGTAGTGACATGTAATTTTTGGGGTGAAAAAGTACAGAGTGCAGGAAAATGGGTTAATTGATGTGGGACAGGTATATGGGGGTGCTATATGAATGGGATAGGTATATGGGGGTGCTATATGAATGGGACAGGTATATGGGGGTGCTATATGAATGGGATAGGTATATGATGGTGCTATATGAATGGGATAGGTATATGATGGTGCTATATGAATGGGACAGGTATATGGGGGTGCTATATGAATGGGGCAGGTATATGGGGGTGCTATATGAATGGGATAGGTATATGATGGTGCTATATGAATGGGACAGGTATATGGGGGTGCTATATGAATGGGGCAGGTATATGGGGGTGCTATATGAATGGGACAGGTATATGGGGGTGCTATATGAATGGGACAGGTATATGGGGGTGCTATATGAATGGGACAGGTATATGGAGGTGCTATATGAATGGGACAGGTATATGATGGTGCTATATGAATGGGACAGGTATATGGGGTGCTATATGAATGGGGCAGGTATATGGGGGTGCTATATGAATGGGACAGGTATATGGGGGTGCTATATGAATGGGACAGGTATATGGAGGTGCTATATGAATGGGACAGGTATATGGAGGTGCTATATGAATGGGACAGGTATATGATGGTGCTATATGAATGGGACAGGTATATGGGGGTGCTATATGAATGGGGCAGGTATATGGGGGTGCTATATGAATGGGACAGGTATATGGGGGTGCTATATGAATGGGACAGGTATATGGAGGTGCTATATGAATGGGACAGGTATATGAGGGTACTATATGAATGGGACAGGTATATGGGGGTGCTATATGAATGGTGCAGGTATATGGGGGTGCTATATGAATGGGACAGGTATATGGAGGTGCTATATGAATGGGACAGGTATATGGGGGTGCTATATGAATGGGACAGGTATATGGGGGTGCTATATGAATGGGACAGGAATATGGGGGTGCTATATGAATGGGACAGGTATATGGGGGTGCTATATGAATGGGGCAGGTATATGGGGGTGCTATATGAATGGGGCAGGTATATTGGGGTGCTATATGAATGGGGCAGGTATATGGGGTGCTATATGAATGGGGCAGGTGTTTTTAAGTTTGCAGGTGAGTGTCAGAGGCATTTTTTTTTTTAAAGTGTCTTTAAATTACACAAATACAGTATATACTTAAAGGCATTTTTGTGCACCCCTAATTTTAGCTGAACATTTATTTTGCCAAAAACACCTGCTTTCTATTATTATTTCACTGTTTAGAAATATGCATATAACAGCCACAATTTAAGAACTCCAAATACTCTTATTAGGGCCAGTAAAACACTTCTATATTGTTATCCGATGTCACTTTGCCTTTTTTGGTGGTACAGGCAGATTTTCCCATTGTCATCTATACTTATAGCCGGTAAATGTAGGAATCATTTTCGTATGAAAGCAGCTTTGCATCATTTGGGATTGAATTGTGTGAAAAATGGGTGCGCGCATAGATACGATAAGTAGAATTTACACGCAAAGGGTGCGAAAACTATGTGCACTAAAAATTACTACATTATCGCGGCTATTTGAATTCCCCCCTTAAAGCGGTTATTACAGCAAAAGCTTGTTCTACCAAGTAGTAGTCTGCATTGGGTGTAATACTTATGCAAGTCACTAGCGCACACAGGGGGGTTTTCTGAGTACCTAGAAACCCCCCCCCCGCCTGCCGATCCATCGCTGCAGCTGATCGATAAGAGGAGGTAACTGTGTCAGTAATGCAGCATCTGCCTCCTCATATCCACACTGAGATGCTGGCTGTCGCTGTATCTAGGGGGAACGCAACTCCTCCAGACAGTTCCCATGGGGCTTGGAGCTAGACGGGTGACATACCACACCATACCCTCCAACATTTTCCTGTAACAACCCGGTACATGGGGGGCGTGGCCGCAGATAAAGGGGCGTGGTAACGGATAAAGGGGCGTGTCTATGGGGGCTGGAGGCATCGTGCGCTGGCTGGTTTAGAACTTGCAGTTATTGTTATACTGCAAGTTCTGTATAATTACCGGCTGGCAGAGAAGCACGGAGGTCGGAGAAGATCCGGCTGTCACTCAGCAGCGCTGCGGGAGTCCTGTGTCCCAGCAGCGCTGCCTATGAAATCTGGTGAGTGTACCCACCCGGTACAATCGGTACAGCCCCAGTTTGCCGGTACAGCCCATTAAAAAACGGTACTGTACCGGCTAAAACGGCATAGTTGGAGGGTATGCCACACTCACTGACTGTTTTCCGCGATTCTCTGGAATCTAGGTGTGTAAACTGTCATTTTGTGTGTAACGCATGTGCTGGGGTGCTGGGGGGGTAGGATGGGGGATGCATCTTTAATTGAAGTATGTTGGCTGTGTTTATAAGCAGAGGTGTGTGTTCGTCTGTGTGCGGGGGGGTGTCATGGAGTCATGGATATGGGGCCTGCGCTATGGGTTTTAAAAACTCTGGCACACTAGGTAACCATCTAGGTTCTCTAATGACAGTGCCTGCCCTGGACATATCCAATCTATTGCAGTGCAACAAAAATAATTCCCAACAGACAGTGTATGTATGTTGGGCATGTATGCTTGTGTGTGTATGCAAATAAATATATATATATATATATATATATATATAGATATAGATATTGTGTGGAAACCCCCTTAAAAATCCTGCGTTTGCCCCTGCAAGTAGCCTGGGGCAGCTTAATAGAAGATACCGGAACCAATATTTATCCTAGGAAGTGTACTATTACTTCCTTATATTTTTCACCTATTTAAATTTTGTGTATATTATCTTTTGTTTACAGTTTCTACCGTGATTTACTCTATTTTGTATGTTTTGAATAAAGGTTATATTTTAATTATCATAACCATATCATAGGTTCAACTATATAAGGAGTGCCCCACAAAGGGAATTTCTTCCTTTTTGCCCGTGCAAAATTAAACTAAATGCAAATGAGTTATAACTATGGTCATACTTGAAGAGCCTACTGGTGTGCAATAAAATACTGTCTGGAACAATTTTTGTAAGTGTCACTTGTAACACAGACTATAAGCTTTTTAGGGATTGAATACTTTTGCAAGACACTGTATATGTACTGTACAACAGGGAAGGGACTGACGCTAAGCACTTGGCTCTGGAAAGTAGCTCAGTAATACACAATGTAAAGCAGAAGGATTGCCAACATAATATACTCTTATGTTCTTAAACACGTGTGTATGAAATTATTTTATTTGTTGAGAGCAGCACAGTGTAACATAGGGGTCATACTGGTGTTACCAGTACAGGTTGAGTCTCCCATATCCAAATATTCCGAAATACGGAATATTCCGAATTACGGAATATTTTTAGTATGACTGAGAATGTGAAACCTTTGCTTTCTGATGGTTCAATGTACACAAACTTTTTTTAAAGCACAAAATCATTAAAATACAGTATACAATAACCTTCAGGATGTGTGTATAAGGTATATATGAAACATAAATTAATTTCATGTATGTACACAAACTTTTTTTGATGCTCAAAATTATTAAAAATATTGTATAAATTGACCTGCAGGCTGTGTGTATAAGGTGTATATAACACATAAATGCATTCTGTGTTTAGATTTGGGTCCTATACCCAAGATATTTCATTATAGTATGCAAATATTCCAAAATACAGAATATTCCGATATCCAAAATACCCCTGGTCCCAAGCATTTTGGATATGGGAGACTCAACCTGTACCACGAGGAACGCACAGAAAAGAGAAACTGCTGTAATCCATTTGTAGCAATCTGCTCATAATGTACCATATAATAATAAAATAGAGATCTAACTGTCTCTAGTAGAGTTGGATCTAATAAGTAGCTTATATATTCCAAACTTCACCTTCAAATAGCTATAATACCTAGATCAACGTGCTGACAATAGAGGGTGGGACTTAGGGCCTGATTCAGACCCACTCGCGAGTGGCTGTCCGCTCGCAAGTGGGTCGATGGTGTGCACTGAGCATGCGCACGACGGAGGGAGCTCCGTCGTGCGCATGCGCCAGACGCGACGAGCGAAGGACTTTCCTTCGCTCGTTGTGTCTGATCAAAGGGGGCGTGCTGTCGATGTTGATTGACGTCACGCCCCCTTTGGTGGGCGTGCCGGGGGCGTGCCTCCCAGACGGGGGCGTTCCCAATGGAACGCCTACCGTCAGAAGCCGGCCCACTGACATCACTAGTGATGTCAGTGGGAGTGATTTTGGCTCTGATAGAGCAAAAATCACTCCGGGCCTTGCGGTTGAGAAACTCAACCGCAGGCTCCGGCTCGCAGTGGCGATGGTCGCGATGGTCAAGACCATCGCGACCATCAACCTGCACGCTCGTATAGGCTGTGGGTGGTGACCCACAGCTATACGAGCGTCCAGGAGGACGCTCCATTTTTATGGAGGATGGCCCTCATTCAGAGCGAGCGCTCTGCTCAGAGCGTCCGGCTCTGAATGAGGGCCTTAGTGTACATCGCATATGCCCAGCTAGAGGATGAAGAATCGGATACTTAGAGTACTTGTTAGACACAGTCTACTAACTAGTTCATCTAACTAATACATTTAGGATTGAGTTTACAAATATCTCCATAAAGTATACATCTCCTATTGCTAGCTTCTGGTGTGACAAATTTCATATTCTAATACTGTAAAGTATCTCTACATGATTTCACCAGCTCTCCCGCAACTAATACCAGTAATGTGTCTCTGTGCCATTATATCACTCTTGAATATATTAGACTGCATAACCTTATACATTTTTCACTAAGCACTTACCCAGATTCCAGCTTTAAGGTCAGTGTGTGAGTGCTAAAAGTTCTGTGTATGCTTACATCTCTGCCATTAGCAGCTACGATAATTGAATTGGTGAAATAAATGAAATGCTGATGTCGTAATGTTATTGATAGGACTATTTTAATAAATTGTTCAGGTCACCTTGAGTCCAGAAGAATACAGTGTGCATGCCTGACCTGCCACAGCAGGACCCGTAGGGGATTCATTTTTATTGTGGATGATAATAATTAGTCTCTGGTTTAGGGAAGAACATACCATCAAGTTAAAGTAAGGAACAAGACATTTTTATTAGACACCAGATCATTCCCGTAAACTCATAAACTGTTTTCCCCAGCTCATATAAGGTGTCAGTGTGTCTCCTAGCAGCAGAATGACACTGCTGTTGAAAGATCAAATTGTTTCTATGGTCTGAATGTGTGCTGAGGATTCTCTCACACTTACTGCACCCGTCTCCTGTTCACTTAATTGCTTCATATAGCAGAGGTAACGGTCTATGTGGGATTCATGCAGGTGGTGACATCTCATCCTGTGCACAGACAGGGTCTTACCGACTTCATTCTGATAATGAAAGATGATGTTTTCTTAGTGGAAGTGTCCAAATCTCATCTCCAAGCTTTATATACACGTTTTAATGTAAATATACCACATGCAGATGATACATAAGTAATGTCTATGTAATATCTGCCTGCTTTTAATCGGATGTTGTCACCATTTACAAATGGGAGAGGTGAAGATGTGATCACATTTCTAGCACAAGGCGTTTCTTATATCTAGCCATTATAGTTTATTTTGTAAATCCTACCAGAAAAGATCTCTCACTGGTACAACGTACATTATGTTCCAGACTTCTGTGCTATACTTCTTTACTGTGAGTCCTTGCTACAGTATATAGTCAGTGCAAGAGAGTAGATTGGAACAGTATAAAAAATATATATATTTTCAATATTATGAGATTATGAACAATGCTGTATAATTATCCTGACAACCCATCATTAATGCTTATGAAGTTCTTGAATTTGCAACATACCTTAATAGTTTATTGGTCTAAATCTCTGCATATTGTTCATTTTTAAAGTTTGTTAGATTTCCTAAACATCTTTCGAGAATTATTATTATTATTATTATTATTATTATTATTATTATTATTATTATTATTAATATTATGTTGAATAATATTTATTTATATGGCACTACAAGGGTACTGTAGTGCCATACATGGGGGAAAATAGACAACATACATATTACAGACTAATATAGACAGTATATAAACTTACATAGGTACATAATTACAGTTTACAGCGATCATAATTATGTAGAGAAAACTATAGTTATATATACATAGTTTATATATATTGCTTGTGCACAGGATTGCATTCATTAGTTTTTTAAAATCACAAAAATCACTATAATCTGTTGGGATAATCATTTACTCACTGTCCTTTTATATTTCCATTACAAATATATTGGTAACTTATTTAGTAGCGCTACTGTACATGCCTTCAGTTGTCATCAAATCATCAAATCACTGTGAATAATATCAGTATTCAAAAGCTCTAAGGCACAAGTGGTCATTTATGTTGGGCCCCCTACGTGTAACAGCCAGCGGTAGCTCATGTTTCAGCACTCTGTGGGAAGACAAGCTCTATCCTGTTGTGGGGCAATATAACAAACAGTTTCATTGTTACCTGTGTCTCTCCAGCTAAGCTTATCAATTGTTTGTCATGTAAACCACAAACACTAGGGAGTGATGAGAGGAATCTAACAGGAATTCACAAATGAGGAACTGCTTCCATCTTTCAGCTGAGTAATGCTGATCGTGTCAGTCATGGTGTCATAAAAACATTCTCAAGGCGCCTTTCCACTTAGTGTAACCACAAGAAGAGGGCTGTACACATCTCAGGGTGCTTTATCTTGTTGCTTCTTGCAATCTTTACCTGTTCTTCAGAAATGGTGGTAGGATTTAGTTCTACAGATTATTTTTGTCAAATCTCTGCTTAAAAAGTTTATTTAATGATCATCTTATATTCAGCCCCTCTTCTTGTATACTGTAATCTATACATTTAATCTTGTCCAGGAAATCTTCCCATATAGCGAGTACAAGCTGTCCCTCTATATGTTGGGCTCTGGGAGAGTGTACAGGTGCAGATGTTACACTAGTGCCTCTAAGGCTCAGCTTTATTTAGATGAATAGTGTGTTGGTTGCACAGTGTGTGGTTGACCCTACCTTATAGTATTAAAATATAATAGAAGGGATTGGGTTGTCACAATCTGGCACATTTGCAACGCCTTGGGGGTCAGCGTACTGCATTGTTCATCTATAAAATATATGCTCAATCTGTACATCTGTCTACATTACTGACCATAAAACATTAGTAATATGCTAGTACTGCCAAAGAGCGAAATAACAAATACACAAAAATAAGGTGTTAAATCTATATTAAGTTAATTAACATCTGTGCCAATTTAAAATGCAATGATTGAAGCATGCATTAATTTGTGAATAAATGAAAGTAATATTGATTGAAATATAGCCTGTAGAATGCGCTATTCCCATAGAAATAAAGAAAAAACTTTTTGACAATAATAGTAAATAAAAAATTAAGTTGCAGTTTTGAAAGCTATTTTCATTTATTTAAAGTTAGTTGGAGTGATCAGATAATAGAAATAAAGCACGTGTTTATACGACAATAGAATTGTGTTAGAGAGTTGGAATTGGTATTGATTATATTGTGCATCAGGAGGACCTTTTATTACAAGACAATTAGAAAAATCTGAATGTTGATGTGACGGATCTTAGATTAAGGCAAATCATATGATGGAATAAAGTGCATTGTATATGCAGTGTCTTGTATAACTCACACGATATGTGTTCATTCTCATAGTCTGTGTGTGCTCTTTGTGCTGTAGGCAGCCAGGTCATGTGCAGCTTATAACATATTGCATGCCCAGGCTATGACCTGTCAGGGTTCTGCTCTGCACAGTGACAGTCACAACTCACTATAGAATAACACTTACATTTAGGCATTGGCATATCTATAATGGGTGCAGGATATGCCATTGCAATATTGGGGAGCCCACATTGCACACCCTACACCCATGTTATGTTATAGTAAGTATACTTACCTCTCCTGAGTCCCGCCTTGGTCGGTGCTGCAGACAGAAATCACTGGGAAAATGGTGCTGCGGCCATTTTTGTGCATGTGCAATAGAGAAGTCTCCAGGAACATAGCACGGGCACTATGTTTCCGGAAACCTGGCATGCGCAGTATAATCTGGCAAAAAGCCAAAGTTTACACCGCTGCCGGAGAGGAGGGCGCCCACATGGAGGCTGCACACAGTCCCCTTCCTCTCTTAAACCGCCCTTGTATGCAGGGTTATACAGTTATTGACTAATTTCCAGTAAATGCACAATTTGCATAAGATAGAAATGAAATGATAAATTGTGATGAGCAGCTTCCTTAGAACACTGCTCACACAGCTATAATCTGTTCAGGTAATCATTTACTCACACTCATTGTATATCATTTGTGCATGGCTTGTACTCAGTAAGACAGTGACAGGATCTCTCTGTATAACAGGATCACAAAGACGGCGACTTGTACCAGCTTTGTCACTTGATGCCACCTCTCCTGTAAGAAAGCCAGCCAACAGCCCTGGAGTACGCTGGGTAGATGGACCTCTACGTAATGGGCAACGAGCCCTAGGAGAGCCATTTGAAATTAAAGTTTATGAGATTGATGATGTGGAGAGGCTCCAGCGCCGCCGGAGTGAAGACGGCAAGGTACATGGCTTTATTATTGGATGATATTTCAATGCAAAATCAATGAACCGCAGTTATGAGAGCGACCATATTGAAAAAATGTTAAGAAAATACACTTTTCATTTCCATGAATTAAAGGATCTCTAAATGTAAAGAACAGATGTGCTTAATATAAAATAACTCAGTACCAAGGTTGGCATATAGGTATTATTTTATGGAGTTTATCTAACCTGGAGCTAGCTGAGATAAAGCTGAGATCATGGAGGGTTATACTGTTACTTCCTGCCAGCAATCACATCACAGGACATTGCAACCAGCCTCTTTCATCCTTCTCTAGCAGGAGATGGAATATCATTTCTATATTGTATTTTAGGGTTAGTGCATTGCTAGGAAATGAAAACAATCAGGTCTTCTGCGCCAAGCAGTTCCATTAGATCCATGTAAAAGGGATCTAATATTAATCCTCCTGTACATACAGTATGTTAAGCTGATCACCCACGCAGGTATAACACAGAACATATCCAGCACTTGGGCTGATACCACAGCCTGTGATATTAATGCTGTCATTAATGGCTTGGCGGAAAATGAAGTTGGATGATAACCACTATGATCCCATGTGCACAGTTCTCCTCTGATTGCGCTAACAGGCCGCAGTGAAGCCAGACAGCAGAAGCATTTGGTAACATAAATACCAAGTTACGGTAATATTGGTAATATAACAAGGCATTTTGGACTTAGTATTTTACATTTTTACTTTAAATGAAGTTTTTCTGATTTTTGAGTATTCCTCTCTGAAATATATAAATGTTATCGTTATTTCTCCATCAGACGGTGACCAGATTTAGCTCAAAGCTGAAGATCCTGGCACATCGCCAGCAGAGGATCGCGGAGGTCAAGGCTAAATATGAATGGCTTATGAAGGAGTTAGAGATCACTAAGCAATATCTAATGCTGGATCCTAATAAATGGCTCAGTGAATGTAAGAACCTTTGTCCTAAATCCATTTTAGGGCCATATTCAATATGGGGCAAATAGTCCGTTATCAGTGATAATCCATCGCCGTTGATGTCATTTTCGCCTATTTCCAATATCCCCGTATTCATTTACATGGACTCTTCACCGGTACGAAAAATCAATGTTAAAAAACGAGGATAATTTTTCGGCAGCCTTTTGCTGGCGAAAAAAAGTGCAGAATTGGGGTTTAGTGGTGCAGGCTTAAAAAAAATAGCCTGCACCCTTGGGAATGCCTCCTTAAAATGATCTGTGTTAAAAAAAGTAAAAAATAATAAAAATAGAGACACCCCAAAAAATGTATTCAAATTTTGGGGTTTAAAAAAAAAAAGAATTAGGATCACACTTCTAAATCAGCGGAATTGAGTCCAGAGGAGTTCACTTATATGCGACAGGTGTTTTCTTCATTACGGGAGTGGCGGCAGGTGCATTTGTGCAGAATTTAAAAAATTTCAGGGACTTAAAAATATGCTTGCACCCATTTTCATGTACCCCAAATTTGATGGCCATAGTTATTTTTCCCCCCAAAAAACTTCTAAATGGTCTTCTGCATCACCTTCTTCAAAGCTGCTTTTATGCACCTGCAGGCAAAAATGGGGGTACCCATAGTGATCCCCCATGTCTGGACATCTTTAGGGGGGTCCTAGGATGATTTCCCGAAAATTCCCTTTTTTTTCGCCGGTTCCCGATTTCGCCTACTTTGAAATTGAATACGGGGAATAGCGGGCACGCGCCCAATACTTTTCCACCTGGAGAACAGGCGAAGGAGGCGAAAAGTCCAACAGGCGAAAAGTCTGGACTTTTCGCCTCAAATTGAATACGGGCCTTAGTGGGTCTTTGGGTCATCAGTACATTAGATGCGACATCAGTAAAATCTGTCTACAGTATCCATTCATCTTTATACACACACATACATATGCTGACCATCAAATATATATGTGTATGTATGTGTGTATATAAAGAGAGAGAAAGAGACAGAGAGAGATGGTCAGTGAGAGGAAAGCTAGCACTCTAAATTCAACATAATTATTTGTTAAACCATTGTGCAGGAACAAAAAACAAAGGCCATTTTTGTGATGATATATATATATATATATATATATATATATATAGCATGTGTGTGTGTGTATATATTTATACACACACATATAAGTTATTGCTAGTCCTGTGAGTGCCGCCGTTATTCTGACACACACACACACATATATATATATATATATATATATATATATATATATATATATAAATCCACTTGGGTCCACACTCACATCATCTACAGTTCAATGCTGGGGTAGCAACCTTAGCAAGCTCGTGAGCTCCAATAAATATCCAGAATGAAGGTGCACTCACCAGTCTTGTAGTTAAATCAGCAGGAGTAGTTTATTCAAAAAACATCAGCCCATATATTGATATTATGGGCGGATGTTTTTTGAATAAACTACTCCTGCTGATTTAACTACAAAACTGGTGAGTGCACCTTCATTCTGGATATATATATATATATATATATATATATATATTTATATATAAAATATATTTATAGAGAGAGAGAGCGAGACATACACATATACTGACCACCAAAACTACCTAAACTTTCTGTCCATCTGTGTTTTCAAACAAAAATTATTATATTTCCACAAGAGGGTACAGTAGTGTTTTTGAAGTTGTTCCTCATTTTAATCATTTTCTTTTCCTATTTTTGTTAAGTTGACCTGGAACAAACATATGAGGTGGACTCCCTGGAATACTTGGAAGCATTGGAATGTGTGACGGAACGTTTAGAAAACAGAGTCAACTTCTGCAAGGCTCACCTTATGATGATCACCTGCTTTGATATCACCTCAAGGCGTCGGTAAAGCTGGAGGATTGAGTTGATGATAGTCCTAATGACGATTACACAGACTTACTCACCCTTCCAACAACACCCAAAGACTTTGAAATGAATACTAGATGGACAGAGTAATGTCGGAATGCGACAGAGAATGTGCAAAGAAGGGTAGAGAAGATTTCAATGAGGATGAACAGATTTGCAAACTTTGTTTCTTAATAATAACAAAATACAAGACCAGGATAGGCAGAAAATTAAAGAGAGCACTTTGAGAAACTTTAAAGGTTATTTTTTGTATATAAAAAGACTGGTAGCAGGATTGAGCTTCCCCCCACTTTATTAGCAGTGGAGGACAAGGAAGGAGGGACTAAATGCTTCAGAAGTACTGTACGAAGGAGACAGTGAGACTGATTAAGTGCCTTTTAAACCTTTAATATCCAAACATTTATGTTCATACTTTCTTGTGTACAGATGGTGCTAGTCACAGAAAAGAAAAGAAAACCGGGAAAAAAAACTTTTTTTTTTTTTTTTATGTATTTGTAGCTTGTTTTCCCATTGTGTATTATCTTAACTCTGACTTGCTGTTTTAAGTACCTGTGTTTGTTGCAATGTTTTCTGATCAGTACAGCTTATGACTATATGTGAACTGTTTGTTATCAATGTGTTGCTACAAAGCAAAGAATTCACATGGTCGGTACCTGGTAAAGGTTTTTGTGACAGTTACTGGAGATATACAGCTTGTGTATGCATGTGTAGGTATACAGTATTAAATGTACAATGGGCACAGCTCCATACAGTATTAAAAGAAGAGAAACATTTTCTAGTCTCAGCTTTCATATTTAACTTTCCACAAACTGTCCTAAATAGGTCTATATTTGGGAAATTGCAGACCTCTGGGAAAGTTGATCTGGGGTCAAGCCCCTTTCTCATGAGGGGTGGTAGTGGCATGGGCGCTACACTCCCCTACAGTGTTACAGTGACGGTATATAATGGTTTCCCACAGGTCTCCAGGAGAAGTTCTCTAGTGTAGCCGGATATGCACTCACGGTTGCTATGCTACTCTATAACACTGCCCACAGTCTATGGTAGTTTTCATCTAACACTAATTGTATGGTTATAATCATCAAGCCAGATACACAAAGTGCCATGGGGACATATACACATTTTGTTCACATTTGTCAAGGAAGAAAAATATTTTACTTTTTATTATTTGAAATGTTCAGAGACATAAATTATGGTATTGCCCATGAATTATAGTATTGCCCATGAAGTGGTGTAGCTGTTTGCATTAACGTATATTTTTGTTCATTCAATTCTAAGTTTAATTAAAATGTAGCACGAGACGTTTCTTCAAGTTCTTCTGTGTGATATTACGTAAAAAAAATCAAACAGAAACACAGTTATCATTATAGTTTTGGTGAATAAATATTAAGATTCATTAGTGTGGGAACTTACCCAAATATGGGTATGCAGTCAGGAAGCCGACGGTCGAAATGCCGACCGCCGGCTTCCCGACTGTGCAATCCCGATGGGGGACTAATGATAGGCGTCGTAATCCTGATGCCTATCATTATCCCTATGCCGGGAGCCCGACGGCCGGCATTCCGAATGAAGGTAAGCCAGGCACGGACAGCCGCACGGGGGGGGGGGTAGGTTAGGTCAGGGGCTTCCGGGGGGGACTTAGGGTTAGGCACCCCCCCCCCCTCAGGAGGGTTAGGCTAGGGGAAGGGGAGGTTAGGGTTAGGCACCCCCGGGGGGAGTTTAGGGTTAGGCACCTCCCCGAGAGGGTTAGGTTTAGGCTGCAGGGTTGGGGGGTTAGGGTTAGGCACTAGGGGGGGTTAGGGTTAGGCACTAGGGGGGTTAGGGTTAAGCACCCCTAAGGGAGGGTTGGGGGGGGAAGAGCGTTGTTTATACTTACCTTAATTACCTGTCGGGATCTTCACTGCTGCCGGTCTTCCAGCATCGGGAGCCGGCTCCGTCGTGCGCATGCGTGAGACCCGGATAGCGACGGGCAATCCGTCGCTCCGGGTCTTGTACCAAAGGGGGCGTGCTGTCGATGTTGAGTGACAGCATGCCCCCTTTGGTGGGTGGGCCGAGGGGGTGACTGCCCAGACGGAGGCGTTCCCATGAGAATGCCTACCGTCTGGGGGTTGGCCCCACTGACATCACAAGTGATGTCAGTGGGAGAGATTTTGGCTCTGTTAGAGCCGAAATCTCTCTGGGGCTTGCGGCAATGAGACCCTACCACAAGGGTCTCATCGCAAGCCCGATGGTCGCGATGGTCTTGACCATCGCAACCATCTTCCTGGCCGCTCGCTATAGCTGTGGGTGGTCACCCACAGCTATGCGAGTGTCCAGGAGGGCGTTCTAAAAAAAAAAAAAAAAGAGACCGGCCCTGATTCAGAGCGAGCGCTCTGTCAGAGCAACCGGCTCTGAATCAGGCCCAGGATCTGTTGGTGCCGCCGGACTTGCTGGACCATGTAAATCACCACTAGACCACCAGGGATATTTTGTGGACATTCTAATCATGACGACGTGGTCAATGTCGACATTCCAAGCATTTCATCATATTCTCATGTCTACATGATGAATGTCAACAAACTATACCACACCCATTTGGCAGCCATACAGGAACTTTATCAGAAGCTACTCAGACATGAATACGCTCTACTCAATGAGACAGAAGCACCATAGAAAGAAAAAATTTAGTCTTGATTTAACAATGAAAAGTATATACAGTAAGTTGTAAAATGTATATGGATGTATCTGGATATAAAAAACTTTATATACAGTATTATTGCAGATAAAATATGTACTGTTTAGAATAGATAGTTAAATTGAATATAATGGATGAAATATAGTTGAAAAAAAAAAGTCTATAGTAACATGTAAAATTAGTTTTGACCAATGTACAGTATTGAGTTGTAAAACCCGACACTTCTGTTTGTGTTTATGCCCAATAGCTGTATCTTGCTAGTAAAATCACTGCCCTTTTAAATGTCGGGCATAAACACAAACAGAAGTGTCAAGTTTTACAACCCGACACTTTGTAAATAAACCATGCAAATTCAAGACTTAATACATAAACTTTGATACAGTATATATATAATAGAATATTGGAAAGATACAACAGAAATGAATACAAAGGAATATGGAATATATAGTATACGGTGTACAATATGCCATTTTTGGTGAGCATCCTATATTAGAACATCAGCAGGTTTACTTCCCCCAAAATAATTGAATTGATCAATATATTTACACAAAGGAATACATTTAAGATCAGTTCATTAATACAGAATAAAAAATGCAGAAAAAAAAACTGTGAAAGATTAATGACCCAGACAGGGAACAGTACATTTCATGTTAGTCCACAAACACAGACAGTATAGCATGTCTTATTCTGATAATAGGGATACATTAAATTCAGAATGTAAAACTGTAGGTATCTACTACCTAATTTAAATTTGGATAGCAGTTTTCTGACATGAAAATTAATCCAATCTATTTCCCCATTGTGTTTCAAAGTGGAATGTTGGAATTAGTATTTCTAGCATCACACTTCTAGTATCACTATTATAGGACCCTTGGGTCTGAAACTTTTTTGGGTTTTTTTACCGAAGGGTCTGGGAAATTCACATGTTTTGGCACGGTGCAGTGTATTTTAGCCATGTGTGACTATGGGGCTTATTCATTAGTGATATTTACTTGCTGCAAGTTCAATTAAGAAATTGGAGGCATTCTTCATGCCTCTTTAACAAAAGTATCACTTCCAAAAAGCTGCTCTTTCTGCAGAGTCAGCTTTTCAGGAAGTTTGGTCCTTTTCACCTGTTGTTCCTGTCTTCCGGCACACAGGGAGGTCTAATGGAGAAGGTGGAGCTGGAGGTAGGCCAGAGATTTGGGAAGTGAGTACACAGCGGGGGGGAGGGAACGGAAAAGATCCCTTTGCTGCACAAGCTGCCATGTAAACAGCAGCTTGTTGTTCATAACCTCTGGAAAGATTCACTGTGGAACCACTATCAGGAAAATGAAGCTCAATAAGATGTAGTGAGTTGATTGATCAAGAGTCAATTGATAATAGATACTTAAAGAGTTACTTGATAAAAGAGTCGATTAATAAGGAATTGTGAGGACAAACTGATTCCTAGTTGAAATGTACTTGGCAGGTTGCAGTCTTGAGGACTGGTATGCACTTGGCTAGTAGCAGCCTTAATAGCTGATATGCACTTGGCTAGTTGCAGCCTGAAAACCTGAATAGCTGATATGCACTTGGCTAGTTGCAGTCTTGAGGACTGCTATGCACTTGGCTAGTTGCAGCCTGAATAGCTGGTATGCACTGAGAGATATCAGGAACTGCTGTAAAAGTTATTGCTTGCTTGAAAATACAGACAATGAATTGCAACTGAAATTGAGGAGTTGTAAATTGGAGATTGTGCACATAGCACTGAAAAGTAGTGCAGACAGCTGGGTGTTATTAGCTGGGTGTTACAAAGACACAGAGAGGCAGTGGCATCACAAGGGGGGTGCGGTGGGTGCGGGCCGCAACGGGTGTCACCCTCTAAGGGGGTGAAACCAAAATCCGACTCATCCCCGCCCCCCGCTCAGCAGAGCCTGCACTGCAGGGAGACGCCAGGCTGGAGAGGCGCTCTCCCTGCAGCAGCTGCTGAGACAGCTTTTACTTCTGCCGGCTGCCGCTGCGCCTGTCACACTGAGACAGCCAGCGGCAGCCTACTATACAGTAAGTGCTGTGCTCTTCATACAGTCCCCTCCATGTGGGGGGGGGGGGGAGGAGTGCTAGAGGCACGGGGCTGATTACCTGCTGTCAGTGTAAGACGATCAGCCTGACTGAAGCCGCCGCTGGGGTGGATGGCAGCTGAGCTCCTGCTCCTCCTCTCTTCAGTGAATCAGCTCCCTGCCTTACAGATCGTGACGCTGGGAGCAGGCACTGGCAGGGACAGTCTACAAAACATTTGCCAGTTTACAAGTGTATTCAAATACTGTTGATTACACTTGAATACTGACAAGTAGTTTGTACACTGTCCCTGCTTCTTCCCAGCATGACCCTCTGAGCTCCCAGTCAGAGAGGATGAGAAGGAGCTGGGAGACAGCATGCAGCCAGCACAGTGACTATGGTGTAATGTATACAGTAGGTGTAATGGGAAGTAACTAATTCAGTGAGGAGAGAGTGTCTATGCTGGGGATGGTGTATTAATGTATGTGCGTGGGTATACTCATTGTGTTTCTGTATATATAAGGGGTGTATTCATGTTATGGGTTATATGTGGGTCAATGATGGTCTCTGCATTATCTGGCGGTTACTACAATGCTCTCTGTATTATCTGGCGGTTACTACGATGCTCTCTGTATTATCTGGCGGTTACTACGATGCTCTTTGCATTATCTGGCGGTTACTACGATGCTCTCTGCATTATCTGGCGGTTACTACAATGCTCTCTGCATTATCTGGCGGTTACTACAATGCTCTCTGTATTATCTGGCGGTTACCATGACGCTCTCTGAATTATCTGGCGGTTACTACGATGCTCTCTGCATTATCTGGCGGTTACCATGACGCTCTCTGAATTATCTGGCGGTTACTACGATGCTCTCTGCATTATCTGGCGGTTACTACGATGCTCTCTGCATTATCTGGCGGTTACTACGATGCTCTCTGCATTATCTGGCGGTTACTACAATGCTCTCTGTATTATCTGGTGGTTACTACGATGCTCTCTGTATTATCTGGTGGTTACTACGATGCTCTCTGCATTATCTGGCAGTCACTGTTACACTCTATGCAATACAATAGGGGGCATTACTTCTGGGGGTAATATTATAGGGGGCATTACCACTATCATTGTGGGCACTATTAGGGGGCATTACTAATGGGGGCACTACTACAGGGAGCATTACTTTTGATGGCACTACTACAGGGGGCATTACTACTGAAGGCATTACTACTAGGGGCACTACTAATGGGGGCATTACTACTAGGGGCATTTCTACTGAGGGCATTAATAATGGGGTCACTACTATAGGGGGCACTACTATAAGGGGCATTACCACTACCGCTGGGGGCACTATTAGGGGGCATTACCACTGGGGACATTGCATAGGGGCACTGCATAAGGGGCACTACATACGGGGCACCACTACTGGAGGCATTGTGTAAATGTGTCTGCTGGACTGGTATTTGGGGAGAGTTTGCGGAGCTGCGCATCAATTTTTTATTTTTTTTTGGTGGGGTGGGGGGGGGTGTCACCATGAGTTATAGCACCGGGTGACACCAACACTAGTGACGCCTCTGCAGAGAGGCTGCTGAGAGTCCTGGAATAAATAAACAAAAATTCACAATACTGAAGTGCAGCTGACACTGCTTAAATGTACTTGCTGGGAATCCTCACTGACACTGGGGTGTGGCAGGTACTGCCCTGTTGTCACTTGCAGGAAAATCACACACACGCTGGGAAGCGACCGCCACTGCTTAGATGTAACTTGCAGGGAGATCACAGACACTGAACACACAGAAAGATAACCTCTCACTGGAAGCCACAACAAAACCTATAGTCGGCATGGAGTGAAGGGCTGGCTGTAACTTTATGCGATGCAGGATCCAATCAGCGCAAGGAGACGGAGACAGAACAGTCAGGTAGGAAGACCTTGTGGAGCAGCATCCTGGCATTCTTGTCTCCTGGCAACGGGCCTAAGAAAACCACCCAAAGCCCCATTGTCAGACAAGGCGCAGCGGTGGCTTGTGGCATTTGTGAATGCATTCAGGAGCTGTATGCCATCTCAGGATGGTGTAGAGTTTCACTACCAAGTATGGGGGCTGTGGACATTATCAGGGGAGAATTGTAAGCAGGAGATATCCGTGATATCCCCTGCGTTACATGAAAGATGAATTGGTCTGTAACTTAGGGGGGTAGTTATCCAAGCTCAGAGAGAGAAAATTGTGAGAGATAAAGTACCAACCAATCAGCTCCTACCTGTAATTTTTTCTTCGGGTTCCATAGGATCCACAGGAATAACCTTGGGATATATAGTTGGATGGCATCCATTGCATCAAACAGCAAAGCTTTGGAGCTCCCAGCATGCACTGGTCCTCCTCCCTATATAGCCCGCACCCAGTCACAGGCATTCAGTTTTTTTGTTTGGTTCATGGCAAGAGCACCTATTATAAAAGCGGGAGTGCTAGGCAGTCCTAGGCTTTTTTTCTTTTATGTTTTATCTTAAGTTTATGAATCTTCAGAGTTTAGCAGAACTAACGCCGGTAATGATGCTCTACTGTGGCTCCATCTACCTCCGCCGACGGCCGATACACCAGATCGCTGTATTGCCCTGAGTGTTTTCGTCCGGCCTCAGCATGGCTTAGCTGGCGGCCGGAAGACGCTGAGGTCCGGGACTGCGGTCGGAGAAATGGAGATGTCAGGTAAGGATTCCTTTCAGGAATAAAATCATGAGACGCTTCAGAGGCCGCTGCGAGTAAAAATTGTACTCGTAACAGATGATTCTTCACCACGGCGGTCGGGGCCTTATCGTCTGTTGCCAGGGATGGGTGGCAGGATGCACTAGTGCGCACTGGTCTGCATCTTGCCACTTTGTAGTGCAGCGTACCCGGCCATCTAATAGACGCAGCTTAGAAGAGATTGGAGCTCCCCCGGCAGCTCCTCCCACCAGACGCTAACTTCCGGCAAGGAATTCCAGTGTCTGGTATGAATGACCTCCTCGTGCATGAGAAGCGTGCAGTTTAGCGTTTGCTCAGCGGCTGCAGTGGAGTTCTCAGAGGTTTGGGTCCATCTCTCTGTATACCTCTCCCTTGGGTTTGGTATATAGCGTACTCTATATCCTACCTTCCCCCGCCGGGGGTTGGTTTAGTTGATTGAGTACACATTGCTGGTGCAATTGTGCATTTTTTAACACTCTATATCCTACCAATCCCTCCGGGGCTGGTTAGTTGATTCAGAGTCCATATTGCTGTAGCAAAAGTGCGTATCTATGCATTGTATGTGACTATAAATGCTAGCTACTGTATGTACACTGACTGTTTGCAAAACTGTCAGGTTTATTATCACTGTTTCTCCTCATCACCTTGAAGGTGTGTGGGGTGTTTTCATGAAAGTCACATTGCATTTATACTGTATACCTTGTACCATTTATACCTGTGTAAGGGGAGAAGGAGCATGTAAGCCCTGTGTTGCAGGCTTGTCTGAGCAGATTGTTAACTAGGATGGATGGTGTAAGTACTGTTCTAACAGCTACTTTATGTCTCTGATACACCTGCACCAGCACTAGAGCCACCTGTGTGACCGCTTGGTTTCAGATTTTGTTGCACGTAGTGGACAAAAGCCGCAGGAGCACAGGCCCTGGCTGCAGTGCCTCATGCCATGAGGTGTTCACAGCATTTGTGCCCTTCTGTGTATATGCCCTATATGAATTCCTGTTGGGGTTACTCTACTGCTCACTCTAAATCAGAGTATGCCGCTGTCTATAGCCTCTCTGAAGGCAGTTAGATGGGTAGCGGGGGAGCAGGGGCATAGCATTCATCACCCATGACTCAGCCTCCTCATCAGACTCCGGTACGGGGAGTAATGGGTCTGTCTCGGTGAGAGAAGACCATTAGTCCTAGTGGATGTCTCCTCTCGGAAAGAGCGGAGACTTTCCTCAAATGCGGAGGAAGAGGAGGATTTTTGGACGTCTAGGGGGCGAATCTTTAGACGTCAGGAGGTGAATAAGAATTATTCTCAATCTGGGTGCTGACGAATCTTGGTATAAACCTCTCGATACCCATGTTGTTTCACCAGGCTAACAAGTGAGAGTTCTCGAAAGATGCTCTTGTAACAGCAGGAGCACTATACTATTCATTCCTGCAGTCTCCTCTTTAAGAGGTTACAGATAGAAGACTTAAGGGTGTTCTTTGGCTAGAGCCACTTCCAGATCACCTGCGGCTGTGGCCTGGGTGGCCGGAGCTATGGAGGATTGGATAGGGTCTCTGGGAGTAACCAGAGAATAGCAGTTTATCTCAGTGGATGAGAGAGTAACTGTGTCTATGGGTGGCAGACCGTAGAACATTAGGACTAGAGGATCTGACAGCGGATGAACCCAGGATATCTGGGTTGACCAGGTGCCCTGCTATCAAGACAGATAGTAAACTACTGTCTGATGAGGTGTAAGTCCTATGCTGCAGGCCGGTCTGAGCAGGTTGTTAACTAGGGTGGAGTGTGTAGTACTATGGTAACAGTTACTTCATGTCTCCAGTGTACCTGCACCAGCACTAGAACCACCTGTGTGGCCACTTGGTCTCAGACTTTGTCGCACTTAGTGGACAAAAGCCGCCGAAGCACGGGCTCCGGCTGCAGTGCCTCATGCTGCGAGGTGTTCACAGCATTGATGTCCTATGTAGATGCCCCTCGTGAATTCCTTGCAGTTCACTCAGGCCTGGTATCACAGATGCCTGGGGTGAGAGCTGGCTCTCTGGGTTATGCCATCTTGTTCCAGAGGCATCCACCTCAGAGGTTGGGGACACAACCTTTCCTGCAGACCCGGTCAGAGCCCGGCCTACCGGGAGTCTATTGGGGTCCTCCTGGGATACAGGAGTTATAGTCCCTGTGACGCAACAGAGAAGGGGTTATTTTTTGTATTTGTTTTGGAGGAAAACAACCCCAAGGGGTTGCACTGCCCTATACTGGATCTGATGTAACAGGTTTGTCCAGGTGTCCAAATTTCACTTTACGGCAATTAGACTGGCAATGGAGCCTGGAGACTTCATAGTCTCACTGGATATACAGGATGCATATCGGCATCTCCTGATTGCAAAATCCTACCAAGCCTTTTTCAGGTTGGCAGTAGATCAGCAACATTACCAAGTTCAGGCTCTACTCTTCGGTCTAGCCACAGCCCTTCGGGTGTTTACCAAGCAGTCATGACTGCTCGTCTCAGTGGAGTCAGGATACTGCCATATCTAGATAACTTTCTGAGATTGGCATTCTCAGGAGAGGTTACAATGGCATCTACGGATGACTATTGCCTCTTCACAGGAGCACGGCTGGGTAATCAATTGGGAAAATAGGTTGTCACTTTTCCCAACTCAGCAGAGGGTGCACTTGGGGGCACTGCGGGACTCTCTGGGACAGGGGCTTTGTCTACCAGAGGACAAGATTGTAACACTACAGACTTGTGTGCACAATCTACCTGGCAGGCAAATAGTGTCAGTTCACTTGGTATGCAGACACTGGGCTGTATGGTAGCCACGTTCGACATGGTGACATGTCCTGGTCCCTGCAGCTGTGGATCCTGGATCAGTGGGATGGTCTGTATCATCAGATAAAATCCCAAATGGATTGCATCTCACCAGAGGTTCGCCTCTTCCTAGTCTGGTGACTCGAGACAATTCATTTTTGAACAAGGGTCATCCACTATGGGTCCCGGAGTGAATACTCTTCACCACAGATGCAAGTATGCGAGTATGGGGAGCAGTGACAGGTCTTCATACCTTTCAAGGAAGTGGGACGATACTGGAAAGTCACCTGCCAATAAATATATTGGAGCTTCGGGCAGTACTCAAGGTACTCATACTGGCACAGGACAGACCTGTCCAGGTTCAGTCCGACAGTGCGACAGCAGTGGCCTACATGATCGCAGCCATCACAGGGTTTGGCAGTAATTTTTTCTTTGGTGTCACCACAGGAAATATGGCCCTAACATGTTCAAGGTATCAAGGATACTAATTTTCTTTTTCTTCAGGCTGAAGTAGACTTAGGTCTTCGCCTGGCTACCTTGAGAGTCCAAGTTTCGGCTTTGACTGGTTTGATTTCAGCGCAAGATGCTTCTCTGCCGGATGTTAGAACATTCTTACAGGGGGTTCTGCGACTGCAACCTCCATTTCTTCCGCCGGTGGCACCGTGGGATTTGTCTTTGGTTCTCAGGGCACTACAGTCGCATCCCTTTGAACCCTTGGATAAGGTGGGCTTGAGGTGGCTGACAGCGAAGACATTTTTCTCCTGGCCATCTCTTCAGCTCGCAGCGTGTCTGACTTGGCAGCACTGTCATGTCGCTCTCCCTATTTGGTGTTTCATCAAAATAGAGCTGTCCTCCGTACCAAGGTGGGCTACCTCCCAAGGGTTGTGCCCGTTTTCATATACTGTAAATGAGGAAATTGTAGCACTGCCTTTTAAGTCTTCAGACCTGTCTACAGGTGAAGCTTCCCTGGATGTGGTTCGAGCTCTTCATATCTACGGGGAGCAGACCAACTCCATCAGGGATTTGGTTTCTCTCTTTGTGTTTATATGGTTCACAAAAGAGGTTGGCCTGCGAACCAACAGACTTGGCTCACTGGTTCTGTATGGCCATTTCTCAGGCCTATACAAAGGCTGATCCCCCTGTTCCTAAACAAGGGGAAAGCACATTCCACTCGGTCCATGGGACCATTGTGGGCGGTAAGACAGGGCACCTCGGCTGAATGACTCCGCAAGGCAGCCACTTGGTCTTCCGTTAATATGTTATCAAATTTATGCTTTTGATACCTATACCTCCCAGGATGCTTCCTTTGGGCGGCAGATTCTCTTTCAGGAGCGTCCCCACCCCTAAGGACTGCTTTAGGACGTCCCAAGGTAATTCCTGTGGACCCTATGGAACTCGAAGAAGAAATACAGAATTATGGTATGAACATACCTGTTGATAATTCTTTTTCTTTGAGGTCCATAGGGTCCACAGGGCACCCAACCTGACGCACCTGGCCTCAGAGGGGATCGGTTCTTTGTCACAGATTCCCTCTTTGCTTGTTGAGTGTTTCCTTCTCCACTCTGTTTCTTGCCGCAGGGCTTGGTTACGAACTGAATGCCTGTGGCTGGGGATGGGCTATATAGGGAGGAGGACCAGTGCATGCTGAGAGCTCCAAAGCTTTGTTGTTTGGTGCAATGGACGCCCAACTATATATCCCAAGGTAATTCCTGTGGTCCTATGGACCTCGAAGAAAAAGAATTATCAACAGATATGGTCATACCATAATTCTGTATTTTTCAATTCTAGAAGGTGATTGGTTGGTACTTTATCTCTCTCCAATCCCCAATTCTGCACCTACCTTAACACTGCTATATTTTATTCAGATAGTTGGATAATCATTATCAAACAAAATTAGGAAATGTACATATCCCTTGGAATTCTCAATTGTAAGCTGTAAAAAAAAAGTAGTGGACAGATTTGATAGTAAATCTGTGTGTTACTTTTCTCATGTGAGTCTATTTTTCTTAATTATTGTCCCCCAGATTTGATGCTTTAGTTATTGCTCTGTCTATAGCAATTTTAAAATAACCTCTACCTAAACATCTGTTGCACATCTATCCAGAATGGTGAGTGAAGGTATCTCAAGCAAACAACCCCTTGGGCAGCCTCAATCACTGCCCTGAGGCTGCAACCGTCAGACCTGAAAATGCAACTATAATGTTGGTTATCTAAAGGTATCATCCCTTTCAATTTATCTCCTTATAAATTCAAATTCCAAAACTAATCACATATTCTTGTGAGTCAATAGTGAATCGCACATGTAATTGAGAAAATGGGTATCATCCAGCTCATCTCATCTGCTACCTCAAATAAAAATAAAATAATCTATAAATCTTTGATGAGCGATCATGTGAAATTTATATGTCTACTTCCCCAAAGAGTTGCCATGATTCCCACCAACCAATAATAAACAACTTTTGTGTATTTTTGGCAGTGTGCGGATTATTGAATGAACTAGATCACAGGTTCTCAAACTCGGTCCTCAGCAGGCCCAGATTAACAATGGGGTGGATGGAGCTACAACACCAGGCCTCCACATAAAAATAGGCCCATCATCAGCATGATGATGGCAAGCTGCCTAGCTGGTCTCACAGTCAGCCATAAATTCTAAGTTTTAAAATGTTGTTTTTTTTCGCTTTCTCACAAATGTATGCATTTTTTTCTATGTTTATGTATTTAGGAAGACTGTGAGGCCGATCGTGTAGGGGGTATACACATCCACCTGGCTCTAGCCACACCCACACAGCATTGTTTACAGCTCTTCTCCTTTTCAGTATAGGCCCTTGAACATTTTGAGCTCCAGGCCCTGGTCCTCAGGACCCCAAACAGTGCATGTTTTTCATGTCTCCTCACAGAATCACAAGTGGCATAATTAGCTCCACTTGTGGATCTTTTAAAATGTGTCAATGAGTAATGAATACACCGATGCAACTGTTTGGGGTCCTGAGGACCGAGTTTGAGAACCACCACACTAGTAGTAAATTTTCAGTTTCATCTATTAACATCCAGTCAGTTCAACAAACAACGGAACTCCAGGATTTTTGTGTCCTGCTTTCTCCTGTACATTTTACATTTATCTTAATGTCAGACTTTCCTTGCTTCTATGTTTATAATAAATATCACATGCAGTAAGATATTCTGTGAGAGATCGTATCCTACTTTTATTTCTGCAAAACTTCTCTTTAGATACTGTATAACCACTGTGGACCTCATTTATGAAGTATAATCAATGTGGTCGTGGGTGCATAGGTTTACACTTATGCACCCAATGCACTTAAAGGTGCACACCTACTGTACATTATGCACTCGGGAAACCCCTCCTAAATTAAGACTGCACCCGGTGTGCAGAGAGGTGAACAATCGAAATAGGTGCCCTATGAAAAAGTCTAAATTTGACATGAGAGTCCAACCTCCTCCTGCTTTACTACTACCCCTAAAATATAATTAAAAAGTGTTTCAGTTTTGCTACTGAAATACTACTCGGTTTTCCCTCAATTATGTCTTAAATTATCATCATCATGAAAGTGAGGGGACTTTCAGACTGTTATTATAACGTGTAGCACAATTAATAATAAACATTCAACCTATAACTTAGGATGACACTGGACTTGGGGCTGATCCACTTCAAAACTGACACTCTCACATAACTTCATGATGTGGAGCACAGGGCAGGATGTACGAAAGTGAAAAATGCGGTAAAACCCCCGAAAATGCCTTTTTCCCGGGTTTTACCACATTTCTCAGATGTACTAAGCATCAGAATTTGATGCATTCCGGTGCTTCATCCTGGTGGGTTATCCAACAGAAGCCAATGGGCTTCTTATCGGGGGGATCCCTGAGAGGGATTCGATCGGATCCCTCCCATCTCTCGCCGCAGTGAGAGCGTCCTTCTGCGCATGTGCAGAAGGACGCCAGAGGGAGTTCTGGGTGTTTTAAGCCCGGAAGTCCCTCTATCCAGGGCATCGCAAATGACAGCTGTTATCGGGAAGGCTATACTTTGCAATGTAAATTGCATTTCTAAGTACATACCACAGTAATCAATCGCGGTATGTACCCAATGAGTGGCGGAATGTACCGCATTGTGGATGTGATGCTTAGTACATCCTGCCCATTATCTGATGTTCTACGAACCATACAGATGACCCCAATATAATGTTTGTAAAAATTTATAGATTAGCCACATACAGTCAGGTGCATAAATATTGGGACATTCACAGAATTTTTGTATTTTGGCCTCTATTCACCACCACAATGGCTTTGAAATGAAACAAACAAGATGTGCTTTAACTGCAGACTTTCAGATTTAATTTAAGGGTAATTACATCCAAATCAGGTGAATGGTGTAGGAATTACAACGGTTTCTATATGTGCCTCCCACTTTTTAAGGGGTCAAAAGTAATGGGACTATCAACTCAAAAGCTATTTCATTGACAGGTGTGGGCTATTCCCTCATTATTTCATTATCAATTAAGCAGGTAAAAGGTCTGGAGTTGATTCTAGGTGTGACATTTGCATTTGGAATCAGTTGCTGTCGACCCTCAATATGAGATCCAAAGAGCTGTCACTATCAGTGAAGCAAGCCATCATTAGGCTGAAAAATCAAAACAAACCCATCAGAGAGATAGCAAAAACATTAGGTGTGGCCAAATCAACTGTTTGGAACATTCTTAAAAAGAAAGAATGCAACGGAGAGCTCAGCAACACCAAAAGACCCGGAGACCACGGAAAACAACTGTGGTGAATGACAGAAGAATTATTTCCCTGGTGAAGAAAAACCCCTTCACAACAGTTGGCCAAATCAAGAACACTCTCCAGGAGGTAGGTGTAGATGTGTCAAAGTCAACAATCAAGAGAAGACTTCACAAGAGTGAATATAGAGGGTTCACCACAAGATGTAAACCATTGGTGAGCCACAAAAACAGGAAGACCAGATTAGAGTTTGCCAAACAACATCTAAAAAAGCCATTACAGTTCTGGAACAACATCCTATGGACAGATGAGACAAAGATCAACTTGTACCAGAGTGATGGGAAGAGAAGAGTATGGAGAAGGAAAGAAACTGATCATGATCCAAAACATACCACCTCATCAGTGAAGCATGGTGGTGGTAGTGTCATGGCGTGGGCATGTATGGCTGCCAATGGAACTGGTTCCCTTGTATTTATTGATGATGTGACTGCTGACAAAAGCAGCAGAATGAATTCTGAAGTCTTTCGGGCAATATGATATGCTCATATTCAGTCAAATGCTTCAGAACTCATTGGACGGCGCTTCACAGTGCAGATGGACAATGACCCGAAGCATACTGCAAAAAGCAACCAAAGAGTTTTTTAAGGCTAAAAAGTGGAATGTTATGCAATGGCCAAGTCAATCCCCTGACCTGAATCCGATTGTGCATGCATTTCACTTGATGAAGACAAAACTGAAGGGAAAATGCCCCAAGAACAAGCAGGAACTGAAGACATTTGCAGTAGAGGCCTGGCAGAGCATCACCAGGGATGAAACCCAGTGTCTGGTGATGTCTATGCGTTCCAGACTTCAGGCTGTAATTGCCTGCAAAGGATTTGCAACAAAGTATTAAAAAGTGAAAGTTAGATTTAGGATTCTTTAGTTTGTCCCATTACTTTTGGCCCCTTAAAAAGTGGGAGACACATATAGAAACCGTTGTAATTCCTATACCGTTCACCTGATTTGGATGTAATTACCCTCAAATTAAATCTGAAAGTCTGCAGTTAAAGCACATCTTGTTTGTTTCATTTCAAAGCCATTGTGGTGGTGAATAGAGGCCAAAATATGAAAATTCTGTCAATGTCCCAATATTTATGCAATATTTATTCAATGGTACCTGATGTACCGATGGTTGCATAATACACTTCCTGGAGATGATGTGCGCAAGTGGGCGTCTAAAGACCAGCTGGTGGGCGTCTGCATACACTGAGTGAGCGCAGGCCAAGACATAGTAGGCGTGCTAATGCCTTGCCACGCGATCGCCTGCCTGCCAAAATTTGCATATGCTGGGTGCGAGCGTACACATCTAGCGAGCGGGTCTGAATCAAGCCTTAAGTTCCTTCACGCTTCTCAAATCTCCTCTTCAGCCTACCACGTCTGTTCCAACCCAAACCAAACCACAGGCATGACACATATAGATTAATACAGGGCAGATATTTCTTAGAATAGCGGTTCTCAACTCCAACAGGTCAAGTCTTGTGGATTCTTTCAGGTGAGTTATTCTATTTTGCTCAAAACATGACCTGTTGGAGGTATTTGAGGGTTAGTGTTGAGAATCACTGCCTTAGAAGATGGATTAATGTTTAATTTCATTGCCATATTTTTTAAACAACATTTTGTTGTTTCTTTCTTAAAGATATTTTGGGGATGGTGTGTTTGGATGGGGGGGGCAGGGCCATCTTAAAGTATGAGCTCTCTGGGTATATGCCCAGGAACTCACGATTCTAGGGGCCTTCGGACAGAAATGGGCTGGGCCGGAGGGGCATCTACATGGAGTGTGCAGCCGTTCGCTCCATGCATAGGGCAGGCAGAGAAAGATGCTCCCCGGCCACTCTGATTGTGAATTACACACAATCAGAGCGGCCAGACAGCATTCTCTGCCTGCGTGCCACACAGCTGGATTAAATGGGGGGTACCTCCCCCTGGTCCCCGCACACATTAATCACAGCTCCAGTGCAGAAAGCTGGAGAAAAGAACAGGGAGTCCATAATCCTCACTTTACATCATGTTTTTATTATATTTAAACATATTGATTTTGTTAAAAGTATTTTTTACCACTTACATTATTATTCCCGTGAATGGGTGGGTAGGGACAGGGGCGTAGGGAGTGCGGTTCCAGTGGAGCGCAAGCTCCAGCAGCTAAGGAAGCCTCTGATCGCTTCAGAGACTGGTGTTCCCAGTGATGCAGTGCGCGGGTGGCATCATGACAAAGCGGCAGCAGGAACAACAGCCCGGATGATGGCCTCGATGGATCAGGTAAGTACTGGGGGGGGGGGGGGACTACAGTGGCACTACTTTAAGAGGCACTTATACAGGGGACACTGCATATTGGCACCTATACAGGGGGCACTGCATATGGACACCACTACAGGGGGCACTGCATACGAGCACCGCTACAGGGAGCATTGCATATGGGCACCACTACAGGAGGCACTGTATATGGGCACCACTACAGGGGGCACTGCATATGGGCATCTCTACATGGGGCATTGCATATGTGCACCACTACAAGGGGCACTGCATATGGGCACCACTACAGGGGGCACTGCATATGGGCACCACTTCAGGTGGCACTGCATATGGGCACCACTGCAGGTGGCATTGCGTATGGGCACCACTGCAAGGGCCGCTGCATATGGGCATGACTACAGGGTGCACTGCATATGGGCACTACTACAGGGGGCACTGCATATGGGCACCACTACAGTGGACATTGCATATGGGCACCACTACAGGGGACACTGGATATGGGCAACACTACAAGGGGCTATGCATATGGGATTGACTATTGGGGGCACTGCAGATAGGAACCACTACAGGGGGCACTGCAGATGGGCACAGCTACAGGGGGCATGGCATATGGACACAGCTACAGGGGCACTGCATATGGGGTACTACTACAGAAGCTGACGACTGGAGTGATATGGAAGGAGGCTGGAAAGCTGGGGCAGGAGGATGGAGAGACAGGAGGAAGAAGGCAGAATATATTTATCCCTGCATGCCCCACTTTGATGCTGCCCCTAATCTTTATTATTACTTCTCTTTACTTTAATCCCATATGGACCCGCCTCCTCCCTGGAATACTTGAGGGGGGAGCACCATGGCACACACGTGCTCTGGGCGTCCTGGCTACACACTACACCTCTGGGTAGGGACCCCAGTGCATTGCTTGGTACAGAGCCTACAATGCTGTTAAGGCAGCCGTTGTGTGTGTGGGGGGATGGGGGAGCTAAAAGGGAGGGAAGGGTCGAGGTACAGTACCGTGCCATTAATAGTAATTAGAATTACACAATGGCACAGGTTAGATTCCTTTAAGAAACACCTCATTGCGATATTTAGTAACCTGAAATGTTGTCACATTTTTCACTCTATTTATTATAGGACTAGATTTATGTGTAATAACCCCAACTGGAATGCTCAGTTTTGTGGGGAATTTAAAGTGTGTGACAGATTTAATGATGAGAGGTGGTCACATCCTAGCTCAACTCATGTATATAAATAAACCCTATGTGGGTTTTGATTAATTATATTTCATCAGTCATTAATAACTTGTGAGGTTTATATGCAAATAGCAAAAGTCCTGCCAAACAGAGGCATGCTGCTCTAATTAGCTACCCATAGACAGGCCCAATCTCATTCATTAGGTTTGTAATTCTGCTAGTAGCAAGTCCAGGGTCCTCTGCACATGCACAGTAACACTGAGTGGTATTATATCCCTGACAATTGGGCTTCCATCTATCCCTAAATCAGGCCCTGTGCCTTAAGTGCCTTGATACAATTCTAGTATCGCTGTTGGTGTTAAAATGACTCATTATAGTTAAAGCAAAGACATCTATCTCCTTTTACCATAGTGTCCTGTGTTATTTATTTATTATTTATTTATTAAAAGTTTCTTATATAGCGCAGCATATTTTGTTGCGCTTTACAATTGTAAACATTAATAGAACAAAACTGGGTAATAACAGACAGATATATAAGTAGGAAGGGCCTGCTCGCAAGCTGTTATGAAGGTTATCATTTATTTGTACTGTCAGAATGTGCTAATTATAGTATTTGTGCTTTATGATTTATAGCTAAAACTATTCAAATACTCATATTAGTACTTGATATTTAAATGTCATGTGGAAAAATGGAATTTGCTAGATTTAATGTTACTAAAAATGGCATCAGTTACCTCGTGTCTGTAACAGCATTTGGAGGGAGAAGCCACAGTAACATATCATTATATAACTGATTGCACAGCTAGTTATTTCATCCTTCACAGACCATGAGGTAACCTTTATTGGGGTCACTATAATCTATATTGAATGAATGTCCCTGACACTTAGCATGTAACTCTTATATACTGTATATGCAATCATTTAAATTTTTTAGTTTTGTTAAAAACATTAGAATAGGTTTAAGTGACTTATTATGCTGAAAAGTAGACTGCAAACCATGATATGCTACACACGTTGGGTATGTGAGATTTGTTTCGGAACGGTTGGACACCATAATTTTCCTGCATCAGTGCAATAAAAGCCTCACATCATTATTCCTGCTGCTTTCATCTACTAACGCTCAATGGCCCTGATTCAGAGCCGACGCTCTGACAGAGCGCTCGCTCTGAATCAGGGCCGTCCTTCTCTTTTTTTAGAGCGGCCTCCTGGCCACTCGCATAGCTGTAGCGAGCGGCCAAAAAGATGGTCACGATGGTCAAGACCATCGCGACCATCGGGCTTGCGACGAGACTCTTGTGGTAGGGTCTCGTTGCCGCAAGCCCTGAAGTGCTTTCGGCTCTATCAGAGCCGAAGGCACTCCCACTGACATCACTTGTGATGTCAGTGGGGCCGGCCCCAGATGGTAGGCGTTCCCATGGCAATGCCTCCGTCTGGCCAGCCACGCCCCTGGCACACCCACCAAAGGGGCGCGCTGTCACTCACCGACAGCACGCCCCCTTTGTAGCGAGACCCATAGCGAAGGCTTGCACGTCGCTATCCGGGTCTCGCGCATGTGCATGACAGAGCCGGGTCCGTCATGCGCATGCGCATTGGTCCAACATCGACCTGCTTGCGAGCGCTCAGCGCTCGCGAGAGGGTCTGAATCAGGCCAACTGTGTGGCTGTGTGCTTTCTGCTGTTCTCTGCCTAACATCATTATTCCTGCTGCTTCCATCTACTAATGCTCACTGTGTGGCTGTGTGTTTGCAGCCGTTCCCTACCGCACATCATTAATCCTGCTACTTCCATCTACTAACGCTCACTGTGTGGCTGTGTGTTTGCTGCCGTTCCCTACCGCACATCATTAATCCTGCTACTTCCATCTACTAACGCTCACTGTGTGGCTGCGTGATTACTAGACACTTACCTGACCATAGCAGTTTAGGAGAGCACTGGTGCCTTTTTCACAGAAAAAAGTGCTGTGAACAGGTTCATGATGTGAGGCAGGGAATGGCACCTGCCTCACAACATGAACCTGTTCACAGCGCTTTTTTTCTGTGAAAAAGGCACCAGTGCTCTCCCAAACTGCTATGGTCAGGTAAATGTCTACTAATTAACTAAGTGTATTAGTCTGGCAATACAAGCTCCAGGAAGGAGTGTTAAAATATTCTAACAATGACAGTAAAATTATTTTGACATTTATTCCAGTTTGCCATGTTCACCAAACCCCCTAGTTACATCCCCGCTGGTCACATCCCTTGATGCACTATTGACTGCGTATATACTCAGACTGCTAATGTATGTATGCCACCAGCTCAGAACCAGATTAAGAGGGCCCCTCTCTCAGCGGGACTCACCCTGCCTGATCACATTGCTGCTTCTGCCTCCAAGCACTAGGACTCAGCGGTTCTTCATGACCTTCTGCGATTGAGTGGCCCCGCCTTGTCTTCCTCCTCTCTCTATGCCTGCCGCGTCTTCCTCCCCATCCATCAACTGTGCCACCACGGGACCTATGTGCTGCTCACTATAGATGGAGGGCTGGAGGAGTGGGGACAGGCCTCCGGGCCTCCCCAAAGACTTAGGGCACAATTCTGCTTATACGCACGCACCGCAGTAGCTAATATAATTTGTGCTATTTAAATGTGCGCATTCACATTGTGAACGCAGCCAGACGTAAGGACGACCACTTCCCCTTACTCACATCCGTATACTAGGGCAACAGAGCGAAACAATCGGTAACATCGAGAAACATTTGACCCATATGCACACTTGCACAAGCCCTGACCTTACTCAGTGCTATGGCTGCTTTTGGCTACGCAGTGGATAATTTATGCATGCCCCCTGCAGCGGCGCTGAAACACACTGGCACACCTGCGTTCACCCGACTCCCCCCTCCCTTGTCATCACCCACAATTGGCAATTCCTGTCAATCACTCTGCTCTGGGGCTGCTGAGCATCTGCAAACGCTGTTCCTATCGCAATTGCTAGTTCCCACACGCGCACTGTGATATGCAACAATCGACCAATTGCGTGCATATTAGCATCTGCGTTCCTTGCTGTATCAGGCCCTTAATCCGGTCCTGTGTTTAGCCAGAATTGTGACCTATTCTGAGTTGTGCATATGCACACTGCAGGCAGGTTGTGTATTCTGCACATAGCATGGTAGTGCCATAACTAATGATGCCGACTGCCAGAGGGCCGTGTGCGGTGGAATATGGGTGGATATTCGCATAAGACACATTTGCAAGTAAATCCTGAATGACCGTGCGACCCATGCCCTATGTGCTCATCGGACCGCACTTGTCACCAGGCCTTGTGTGCTGTAGTAATAGTATTTGACAGTATATATCATAGACTGGTGCATACAAACAGAATAGCAGAACTAGATCCCTGAGAAGAGAGGAGGGAAATACCAGATAAACACTCAGAGGAACAAGCAACACAAACAGCAACACTAGTCAGGTACAGTCCAACCAGGGCAGATGGCGAGCAGAACCGTCAGGGTCACAAATCTTTGGCCAGCAGACAAGGATAACCAAAACTAATAGATATCAGTGCAAAGAAGGAATAGTCAGAACAAGCAGAGGGCAGGATGGACAGCAGACAAGAATAGTCACAACGATCAGATAACGCAATAACAGGCAACAACTCATTAGTGCAGACTGGTGTATAAACTAGCAGTAACATGATAATAAGCACTCCAGTATCAGAGACGTTGTCACTGCAAGTGTAAGCAGTATAAAAAGACTGAGACGTATTGGAACACCTCTCTGTGTACAATCCTGACACAGAGTCAGACAGTAAGTGGTCTGCCAGGTGGATATGCAGTCATAGCTGGCCAATAGGATCACATGTGCATCATAGAATGTGCGGAGGGGGGCAGGGGCCGACAAAAGAAAGGGTAATGGGAAACAGAGAAAAAGAACACTGAACGGCAACATCTATAGATACAAAAATAAAGGAAATAACAAGGCAGTGTGCATACAACAATAACAGTAAAAGGGTCAGACAAAAGCACATGCACTGATATAAAATGGGACATACATGAAACAAGGATTGAATAAAAAATTTAGAACCAGTTCGCAGTACAATTGTCTATACATAGATCCACATGAAACCCATTTGGAAGTATGTGGATAGCATGTGCAGTTTCCATTCGCATTTAAGGTCACTGTACAAAGTTTGCGCTCATAGGAGCTGATTCAGACCCGCTCGCTATGATGCAAATGCTCGTAGCTGGCCGATAGTCGCAATCTGCAAATGGGTATACATCGCAATGCGCGTGCGCGAATTAATGAGAGAGATCGAGATGCGTTCGCTTGTTGCGCATAGACTGCCCAGTAGAGTGAGTGACAGGAGAAGCCGTTTGTGGGTGGTGACAAGGGCTGACCACTGGAAACGGGAATGGAGGTGTGAACGCAGGCGTGTCTGAGCGTCTCAACGCCGTTTCAGAGGCGTGCATAATTAAAAGGCAGTGTCATACTACACTTAAGAATGGCTGGTGGGCGTCTGCATACACAAAGTGATCGCACGCCAAGAGATAGTGGGCGGGCTAATGCCTTGCCGTACGATCGCCTGCCTTGCTGAACGTGCGCTGGATTTGCATACGCAGGGAGCGAGTGAACACATCTAGCGAGAGGGTCTGAATGAGCTCCATAGTCCAAGTTCATTCATGTTAAATGTAGTGCTTTAAAAAAAAATATTTAAAAATATTATTTGATATATATTTTTTTTAATAATAATATATTTTTTTTAAATACAAAAGTATTTCACAATGTCTTTAATACAAATTGTGAACACTGCCTTTAATTGACTACTATTAATATTTTAAGCTTGAATGTATTTGAGACAGTATGATTATGTGCAGTCTGACTCGCCCATGGCTGAATATCGTTCTTCTCACTAGAACCTGGTTGAAACTTTTCAGCTTTTTATCAATTAATAATTTGCAGCAAATTCTTTTTTACTTTTTCTATAGATTAATTGAAGCAGTTTGAGAATCAATCTGTGGCCAATTTGCACATCTCGTATCTTACAATCCTTTTATGCTTTGATTTTAACATAATTGAATTAATTGAAGTGAATTTGAATAAAAAATCCAATGTGCAACATAGGTAACACTACTGTATACAGGGGCTGATTCAGTGGTGGACAGTATTCCGATGTTTCTGCAGCTTTGCCGATGGTAGGTGATGTGAGCATGCGTCGGAGCCGCAGTGCGTGTGTTCTGCGACTACGTTTGGGGATTGGGAGGGGATGCGCTTCACAAAACAGGGGCATGTTGGCCCCATTTTCTGGGTGTGCTGAGGCCAGTGTTGCATCTTCGGACGCAGATTTACTGGCCTCGGCTCTGTAGTTGTGGTGACGATTCTAAGTAACCAATCTCTGCCCAATGGTGATCTAATGCTGCATCTTCAGATGCAACAGCGGATCACAGAGACCTGCAGTAGAGGTAAATTTACTTGACACCTCTTGTGACTTTTACATAATTTTGCATAGCCGCTATATACAAGTCGCAGTAGTCGCAAAAGTCATAAATTGCCATCAACTTCCAAAATGCCAGATGGATGAAAAGTACATAGGCATGAGTGGCCAGGACGCTGCTCGTTGTGTTACTTAGTTGTGCTTGACATGCAAAATGTTGCCAGCTCCACTCTGGCATATAACAATCTCATGTATATCATGGGTGCAATTTATAGGCTCATTCTGAAAACCATTTTGTTGGGTGGTGACTGGGAGGTGGCATGAAGGTCTCAGATGCAGAGCTGCAGCCACAGAGGTAATTTTTAGACGGAGTTCAGAAGGAGACTGCTGCACCTTCCATAGACGGTGCAAGTGTCGATGGTAAACACGATGAAGCACCGATGGTGGATTGTTCAGAACCACCAGCAGTGGCGTAACTAGGGTATTTGGAGCCCAGGGCAAATGTAAAAATGGAGCCCCCCCATGGGCGTGGTCACTTAAAAATGGGGCGTGTCAACATGACACACCCCTTTATCATCACTCTGAACATTCCTTTCCATATGCACCTTAACCCCAGTAGTACCCCTTATACAGTACCCCCAGTATGCAATGTCCCAGTTGTGGTCCCCTCTTATGCAGGCCCATAGCAGTGCCCCTTATACAGTACCCCCAGTAGTGGTCCCCCTTATGCGGCCCCCAATTAGTTCCCCTTATACAGTACCCCCAGTATGCAATGCCCCCAGTAGTGGTCCCCCTTATGCAGCCCCTCATTAGTTCCCCTTATTCAGTGCCCCAGTAGTGGTCTCCCTTATGCAATGCCCCCCCATATGAAGTGCCCCCAGTAGTGATCCCCCTTATGCAGTGCTCCTTTATATAGTGCCCCCAGCAGTAGTCCCCCCCTTATGCAGTGCCCCCAGTAGTGGTCCCCCTTATGCAGGCCCCCAGCAGTGACACCCCCCTATCCAGTGCCCCTTATACAGTGCCCCCTGTAGTTTTCCTCCCTATTTAGTGCCCCTAGTGGTCCCCCCAATGCAGTTCCCCTAGTAGTAAGCCCCTTACATAGTGCCCCCAGCAGTAGTCCCCCCATGCAGTTCCCCCAGTAGTGGTCCCCTTTATGCAGGCCCTCAGTAGTGATCCCCCCTATCCAGTGCCCTTATACAGTGCCCCCCGTAGTTTTCCTCCCTATTTAGTGCCCCCAGTAGTGCTCCCCTAGTAGTAAGCCCCTTATAACATGCCCCCAGTAGTAATTCCCCCCCCAATGCAGTGCCCCCAATAGTAGTCCCCCCCCAGTTGTAGTCCCCAGTAGTGTCCCACCCCCAGTAGTGGTCCCCCCCAGTAATGGTGCCCCCAGTAGTGGCCCCCCCAGTAATGGTGCCCCCAGTAGTGGCCCCCCCAGTAATGGTGCCCCCAGTAGTGTCCCCCAGTAATGGTACCCCCAGTAGTGCCCCCCCTGTAATGGTGCCCCCAGTAGTGGCCCCCCAGTAATGGTGCCCCCAGTAGTGATCCCCCCAGTAGTACTCCCCCAGTAATGGTGCCCCCAGTAGTGGCCCCCCAGTAATGGTGCCCCCAGTAGTGTCCCCCTGTAATGGTACCCCCAGTAGTGCCCCCCCTGTAATGGTGCCCCCAGTAGTGGCCCCCCCAGTAATGGTGCCCCCAGTAGTGCTCCCCCCAGTAGTGCTCCCCCCAGTAATGGTGCCCCCAGTGCCCCTGTAATGGTGCCTCCAGTAGTGTCCCCCTGTAATGGTACCCCCAGTAGTGCCCCCCTGTAATGGTGCCCCCAGTAGTGGCCCCCCCTGTAATGGTGCCCCCAGTAGTGGTCCCCCCCGATGTGCAGACACACAACACAAGTAAAAAAAAAAAATGCACTTACCACAATCCACGCTCCGGCTCCATCAACTGCTCCCGGCGCCGCACGTCAGTCCTCCCGGGCTGGCGCGCTCTGCATTATGGGAGAGACGTCATGACGTCTATCCCATTACCCACTGCAGGAGCCGGAAGGGAGCCGGCTCTTGCAGTGGGAGCTCAGCAGTCAATGAGAGTCTGTCTGACTCTCATTGGCTGCTGGTTAACACACACATCGCTGCCGCACTTGCGGCGATGTGTGTGTTGCTGCACAGCCTGAGACCACCCACCTCCCACCCTCCTGGCGCTATTGGGTAAGCGCTCAGGGGGAGAGAAGGTCTCGGCTGTGCAGCAATGGACCGGCGCTGGGCGCAGGGAAGCCTAGCACCGGTCATTTGTAAATGTGTAGCACTGCGGACGGCGCTACACTGCCTAACTACGGCGCCCAGGGCACACGCCCTGCTCGACCACCCTTAGTTACGCCACTGACCTCCAGTGGTGTTGCAACTGAAAGTGGATGTCTCAGGGCTTGCACATTCCAGCGCACACTAGTACCAAGGTAAAGGCTGTAAGGGTTGGGTACGGGATCATGGCGGTTGGAATGTCAGCGGTCAGAATACAAAGAGCAGCATACCGACACAATTAGGTAAGTGTCCGACCCCTAACTCCAAACCCTCCCCCCAACCCACCTTTCTCGCAGCCTAACCCTAAACCTCCCCTCCCGCAGCTTAACCCTAACCCTCCCCCTAGTGCCTAACCCTAACCCCTAAACATAACCCTAATACTTATAGTCGGGATTCTGCAGCCGGGATTCCTACTGCTTTTGAGATTTCTGCACCGGTATTCTGTTAGGGGCTATATACAGCATCGTGGGAGGTCAGTTTCAAATTTTTAACAGAACAATAGACATAAAGAAAAACACTGTATCCAAACCTGGAAAACAGAGGTACAGTAGTCGGAGTATTTCATAGTTTAGAACTTAGTAAAGAATATTCCTCAGGAATCTTCAGAGACATTTGTTTAAAAGCAGCAGTTTGTGTGGTCTGTGTTATACAATATATAAATTTTTTATTGTTGTAAACCATGCCAAAAGTTGGGCTTGGTTCTGTAAATTTAATTGATTAAAAGAAAAATCTTACTATTCCCTGTTGCATACAGAAAATACCATTGCTTGAAGCTCTGCAACTAGCACTGAGCCCTGCTGTAAATACAGTACCCCACAATTAGGGCGGGGGGGCATCAATAGGCGCAATAAGCCGCTTTTTCATTAAAAAAAAACAGCTTATCGTGCAAATTTGTACTTATCACGCTATCCTAAGTGGGTGCAAAATTAGCCATGCAGTTTTTACGACTAAGTTTTTACCACCTCCTGAGCAGGTGAAAAATTGGGGATAATCCCTATTTCAAGGTAAAAATGTCAGGACTTGGTTCAGAACCACTGGGACACCATCCACTATGACTAATTAGGCAAAAATAAATGTTTTAATTAGCTTAATTTGGCCAATAATTACATGTCTTTTTTTGGGGTGAAAAATTACAAAGTGCAGGAAAATGGGTTAATTGACGTGGGACAGGTATATGGGGGTGCTATATGAATGGGACAGGTATATGGGGGCGCTATATGAATGGGACAGGTATATGGGGGCGTTATATGAATGGGACAGGTATATGAGGGTGCTATATGAATGGGACAGGTATATGGGGGCGCTATATGAATGGGACAGGTATATGGAGGTGCTATATGAATGGGACAGGTATATGGGGGTGCTATATGAATGGGACAGGTATATGGGGGCGCTATATGAATGGGACAGGTATGTGGGGGTGCTATATGAATGGGACAGGTATATGAGGGTGCTATATGAATGGGACAGGTATATGGGGGTGCTATATGAATGGGACAGGTATATGGGGGCGCTATATGAATGGGACAGGTATATGGGGGTGCTATATGAATGGGACAAGTGTTTTTATGATTGCAGGTTGGTGTTAGAAGCATATTTTGAAGGATTTTTAAGTTTATTTAAAGGTCACAAATTTTTATGCACCAATTTAAAAAATATATATATATATTTTGGCAAAAACACCTGCTTTCTAACATCACTTGTTTGTTTTTGGAAAATTCATATAATAGCCATTTAACACAATTAAAGAACCTCAAATACTTTTATTGGGACCACTAATACACTTCTACATTGTTTCCTATATCACTTTGCCTTTTTTTGCGGCAAGGCAGATTTCCCCATTTGAACATATGCTTATCACTGCTAATTCCACAAAGAATTATCACGCAAAAACTGCTTTCTGACTTTTTTGAACCGTATTTAGTGAAAAACAGGTGCGCGCATCGAAGTGATAAGCCAGATTCATGCGCGAAGGGTGCAAAAAGCTAGCACACGAAAAATGACCGCATTATCGTGGCTAAATTAATTCTCTCCTTATTATTTTACATTCGAGTACATTGATCAGAAAAAATAATTACATACTTGAAAACAAAAAGGCAATCACACTATTGTGTAGGCAACTATAAGATATTGCACTGAAAGCTAATTACAAAACAAGATTTATACTTTTATGGGATATATCATCCCTATTATGATTTAATGAGTTATTAAGTAAAATTTTTCCTTATTTCATAGCTCATTCTAAAAAAAAATAGCCTGCTATCCGCAGTGGAAATGGTATGTCACTGCTGATGCTCACCCTGACGTCTGCAAGGGATGGAATGTCATTTGCCTGGCAATTATGACAGTGCAGTGCCAAGCAGCCTCCAATTACCTGCTCATCATCCACTGCACTGCTTTCACACTCATTTCTATTGCAGAGACATTCCTGGTGTGAGGAGGGGGTCAAATCATGGGCTAGACCTAGATATCAATTGAGAAGTGTAGATATGGTCTCAATATGTACAGGAAACTGATAATATAGAGCTCAACCCCCAAACCCCTCTCACCTCCAAAAAACCCAAACCTGGTTTCCTTTTTATCCAGCTCTGAGTCTCTTTAAATTATGTTTTACTCTCTGAGTGCTCATTAGAGATCTTTGATAGGCATGACAAAATCAAAAAGCTTAACATAAAAATGGAAAAGAAAAATAATTATTAGAAAGACATATTTTCATAATTTATTCACTATTTAAATATTTTTTTTTTCAAAATATGCCAGAGCCATAGTATTCATGCACAAATTACAAGTGGATGTTATTGATTTAAAGGTTTAAATGCAAATCTATTGTTATCCCATCCAAATAATGGACTTTGAGTGAAAACAATTATTATTAGAACTGGGATGACAGTAACTCAACAGTGATTGCATAGGATTCTTAATTACTTTGTTTGCCTTTAAGCTGTACTATCGATCTATCTATCTATCCATCTATCTATCTATCTACCTATCTATCTGTATGCGTTTGGCAAACCCGGCGGAGGGGATGCCGACGTTTGCAATACCGATGTCAGAATACAGACGCCGGTCAAAATACAGGCGCCAGCATCCCGACCACCGGGATACCGAAGGTAAGTAGCAGGGTGGGGGGGGAGGGTTAGGGGTTAGGTTTAGGCACTAGGGGGAGCATTAGGTTTAGGGTGCAGGGAGGGGGAGGTTAAGTTTAGGCTCTAGGGGGAAGGTTAGGTTCAGGCACCGGGTTAGCATTCTGACCGTCAAATGTTGGTATGCTAACCCTGTCGGGATCCAGGCGTCGGGATTCTGACTACCTTGTTCCCGTGTGTCGGTACATACCGATTCCTATCTATCTATCTATCTATCTATCTATCTATCTATCTATCTATCTATCTATCTATCTATCTATCATCAGCAGTAACTTGTCTAACTTATCTAGTTCTAGACATTAATAACACAAACTCTTCTTCCTAAAGGAATGAAGTTATAATGTATACAGTCACCATGTCCACAATGACTATGTAGACACGAGAAGGCCAAAACCAGTATCCAGACACGAGTATACTGCTAGTATTTTAACCATATGGACATTATGGGCCTGATTCAAAGCTGGGCGCTGCTGCTTCAGCTCTAGCCAGAGTCACGGCTGCGATCCTATGCAAATGCTAGTAGTAGTATCAGTCTTCCCCTGGTGTAAGAGGGCATCACAAGTAGTCCGCTTTATAGGGCAAAACAATATGACAGTAAAGGGTAATGGGAAGCATTTGGGAACCCAGTGGTCGCAATACTGACCGCCGGATTCCCGACTCCTTAATCCCGGCAAGGTACAAATAACAGGCGTCGAAATCCCGACGCCTGTCATTAGACCTACGCCGGGAGCCCGACACCCGGCTTACCGAGCGCCGGGAGCAGACAGTTGCGCGTGGGGGAGGGTTAGGTTAGGGGCTCCAGGGGGGAACTTAGGGTTAGGTACCCCCCCGGGAGGTTAGGGTTAGGCTAGGGGAAGGGGGGGCTTAGGGTTAGGCACCCCCGGGTGGAGGTTAGGATTAGGCACCCCCTCAGGAGACTTAGGGTTAGGCTGCGGGGAAGGGGGGGGTTAGGTTTAGGCACTTAGAGGGGGATTAGGGTTAGGCACTTGGGGGGAGGTTAGGGTTAGGTAACCCTAAAGGAGGGTTAGGGGGTGGAATTAGGTTAGTTATAAGATCTGCGTCTCTCATCCCCGCACATTACTTGCTCCCATTTACGGTTATAGGACTTTCTTCGGGCTGCACCCACTCTATGGAATGCCTTACCACGCACAATAACACTTACCTCTAGTCTTCAATCCTTCAAGCTTTCCCTGAAAACTCACCTCTTCAGACAAGCTTATCAGATTCCAGAACTGACCACATAACCTTCATAGCTTCTATGTCTTATTACATCCCCTCTCACAGTCCACACATAACCTCATATATTGTCTTTCTTTCACATACTCCTGACATTTGGCCTACATTCCTGTGTGACTGGATCATGCAGCCCACCAAGAAACTCTGCATTCTGCCCGGACCAAATTGCAATATATATAGCACCTATCCTTGTGTATCAATGCCTATTTCCCTATAGATTGTAAACTTGCAAGCAGGGCCCTCTTACCTCTATGTCTGTCTGTTATTACCATGTTTTGTTCTATAAATGTTTCCAATTGTAAAGCGCAATGGAATATGCTGCGCCATATTAGAAACTGGTAATAAATAAATAAATATACTTACCCTAAGGACCATCGGGATTTCCTCCTCTGTCGGGCTGCCACCATACAGCTGGCAGTAAATCATACTGCTTCCCAGGGTAATATAGTACAGTACAATACAATAGACAAGCAGTGGCGTAACTAGGGGGGGTCGGGCAGGGTGCGTGCCCTGGGCGCCGTGGGACCGGCAGCGCGCGGGGTGCCGCCGGCCATGGTCCGGCCCGCCCTAGTTAGCCACCAGACCAGTGTAGCGCCGACCGCAGTGAGTGCGGTCAGCGCTACACATTTATACAGGACCGGCGCTGGCGGCGATGCGTGTGTTAAACACCAGCCAATGAGAGTCAGATAGACTCTCATTGACTGCTGCAGCACCCACTGCAAGAGCCGGACTTCCGTCAGGCTCCTGCAGTGGGTAATGGGACAGACGTCATGACGTCTGCCCCATTATGCTGAGCGCGGCAGCCCGGGAGGACTGGCGGGTGGCAGGAGCGGCGTCGCGGACTGGAGGAGCAGCAGCAGCGTGGATTCAGGTAAGTATGTTTTTATATATATTTTGAAAAACCTGTCAGCACTACTGGGGGCACAACGGGGGTGGCTACCACTGGGGAGACCTCTACTGGGGTGGGGGCACAACAGGGGGGTGGCTACTACTGGGGGCACAATGGGGGGAGTGGCTACTACTGGGGGCACCATTATTAGGAGGACCTCTACTGGGGGGGCTATTACTGGGGGCACCATTATTGGGAGGACCTCTACTGGGGGGGGCTATTACTGGGGGCACCATTATTAGGAGGACCTCTACTGGGGGGGGCTATTACTAGGGGCACCATTATTAGGAGGACCTCTACTGGGGGGGCTATTACTGTGGGCACCATTATTGGGAGGACCTCTACTGGGGGGGGCTATTACAGGGGGCACTTAATCAGGAGGGGGAACCTCAACTGGGGACCACTACTTGGGGGGGGGACTACTACTGGGGGCATTATAAAAGGGTCCTACTACTAGGGGCACTGCACTGGGGAGACCACAACTGGGGGCAATAACAGGAAGGACCACTACAGGGACCACTGGATAGGGGGGGTCACTACTGGGAGCCTGCATCAGGGGGACCAATACTGGGGGCACTGCATGGGAGGGGGGGACTACTGCTGGGGGCACTATATAAGGGGCTTACTGCTAGGGGCACTGCGGGGACCACTACAGGGGGCACTAGATAGGGGGGATCACTACTGGGTGCCTGCATAAGGGGGACCACTACCGGGAAACCTGCATGGGAGGGGACTACTGCTGGGGCACAATATAAAGGGCACTGCATAGGGGGGGGGACTGCTACTGGGGGCACTATATAAAGGGCACTGCATAAGGGGATACCACTACTGGGTGCACTGCATTGTGGGGACTGCTACTGGGGGCACTGCATAAGGGGGAACACTACATAGGGAACTGCATTTGGGGGGACCACTACTGGGGGCACTGAGTAAGGGAAACTAATTGGGGGCTGTATAAGGGGGACCACTACTGGGGATACTGTATAAGTGGCACTACTATGGGCCTGTATAAGAGGGACCACAACTGCATACTGGGGGTACTGTATAAGGGGTACTACTGGGGTTAAGGTGCATATGGATAGGAATGTTCAGCGTGAAAATAAAGGGGTGTGTCATGTTGACACGCCCCATTTTTAAGTGACCACGCCCATTTTTTTTCTGCGCACATATCGGGATGTTGGGGGGGCTCCCTTTTCAAATTTGCCCTGGGCTCCAAATACCCTAGTTACGCCACTGTAGACAAGTAACAAATAGCATTACAAAACTCAACACAGCCACTGATGCATGGGGTGCAATGGAAATATTCAGTGTAAGCTGAAACCTGTAGCTATTAGTGTGGGCGCAGATATAGGGTCTAGGTCGTCTGAAGAAACAAAAACAGAGGAGTGTAGTCCAGGGACAGAGAGCCCAAGGAGGAGGTATAGAGCGTTGCTGGTGTGCAAGAAAAGTAGGTAATGAGAGCAGGAGGGAGGAGGGCTCTGCTCATGGAGCTTACAGTCTAAAGGTAAGGGGAGAAAATCACCTGAAAAACTATACTGTATGTCTTTATTGGCCATATTTTCCTATTTAATAAAAATGTAAATACAATATTATTGCTAGGAGGTCTTGCACTGTGTCTCAAATTTTTGCCTTAAAATAAGGATTTGAATTAATTCCCAATGAGACTGGGTTAACTTATGGCCTAATTCAGAGTTGGGAATAGAGTAAGAAACAGAAAGTAACTGTGCATCTTGGTAAAACCATGCTGTAGGTGGGGCAGATTTAGATTTGGAAGGGGTGTGTCCAAACTGAAATCAAAATTGCAGTGTAAAAATAAACCCCACATGTAATAAAAAATGTATTTGCACCCCTTGCATTGCAACATGGTTTGTCCAGTTGCACAGTTACTGGCTATTTCTTACTCTGGGACTGATATGGCACTGCACACTAGTGCAATGCTGAACGCAGACTCCTGATTTTCGTGACTCTGAGCATGCACAGGACCCGTTTTACACATGTGCAGAACAGGTCCTGTGTGATCGCACGCATCCCAAGCTGTGGATAACGGGGCTTGTCACGTCCACGAACGCAGTTTCCTGGCCTTGTAAGCCATCCAGCCTGTGTAAGCTGAGGCTTACTCAATGGGTCACCTCTGTCCACCAGCCTGCGACCTTTGCTGCATTTGCATATTTGCAAGGACGGAATTGCAAAGCTGCTTTGTGTAGCATTGCAATTCCGTCCACTACTGAATCACCCCCTCTATTCACAACTCTGAATCAGGCCCTTAATGCGGATTTCTAACTAAATAACAAATATCACAGACGTGGATTATTCACCTGTGTTAAGCAATTTTCGTCTAACTGGACACCCCACACTGCTTTCATAGTTCCACAGGAGACATCAGAAGAGAGAAGACAGAAGAGAGAGAAAAGAGGAGATTACAGTCACTTTGGTAAGTATTTTACATATATATTACTTTTATTATAAATATATTGTTTTCCTTTATGTTTTGTTCAGGATTATAAATTAGCTCTTAAAATGCTTCATATTTAAAATATACAGTAGATAAAATACATTTTACATTATATATAATATTGTTTATTTTATCTAATTTCAATTAATAAAGTTTTATTCCTGTAGTCTGCTACTTCCATTTGGGCCGCTTTTTTCAAATCTTCTGCTGCCTGGCTGATGTGATGACTTATAGTATTAACTGGATTAAGAGTAATGTACAGGGAGATATAGACTAGGGAGAAAGCATATTCTCTAAATTTATAGCCTATCAGCCAGAAGTGTTAATCACTTATTTTTTTAGAATAACATTGTTATAATAACATTATTATTATTATTACTATTATTATTATGAAACGTGAATTCTAACATATGAGAAATTACATAATAATGTTTGGCACACCATTTGTACCACTCTATTAAGAAATAAATCCTCCAAGAGGTCAGTCACAAATATATTGTAGCAGGGAACCATTTCCAGCAATCTAGAACCCAACTTGATTTTCTTTCGGCTTCATCTATTCAATTTCAGCTCATTGCAAGAAAAAGGAAAGTGAAAACTACAACCAGAATTATTTGTAACATAAGTGACCCAATTACTATTTCTAAATGTTTATACATAATATTGTATAAAAAGGATAAAGAACAGCAGATATTCAATTTAATCAAATTTTTTTTTTAAGTTTATCCCCACTCCACCTTCAATCAATATTTCCAGAGTATACAACAGAATTCAGGCATCGGTTTACACTACAGTGATGTAATAAAAATAAATGTTTAAACTTAATAAGAAAAACAACAATAATAACATTCAATTGAGTTAATAAAATCCATGATCTTGTCTTTCTTTTTGATAAGTTTTAAATTAGATGCTTCATTACCGAGGTGAAAAGTTGAATAATTAAGTGTACAAGGCGCAATATGGAGATCTCCCTAGAGTCCAAATGCAGTCTGTGACGTTACCATGACAACCTCACATCCAAGACAGTCAAAAAACAATTATTTTTTATACCAAAACATAAAGGAAAAATAAGTAGCTGAAAGCTGGGCGGCTGGTTAGAAAATTCCTTTCTTCCTTACATCCTTAGACTACATGTGATAGGTACCCTGCATGCAAAGGTTGTTACTGAAAGATTTATCAGGATTGGCAGATTTTTCTAGTAAAGCATTTACATTACAATTCATGAAAGTACAATTCTTAATTTATACTTTACTAGGTATGTATGCAAAGTACCAGCATCTGAATACAATTTTCTGCTACACAGCCACATCTGGGAAAATAAAGCATGCTGTACAAATGGATGAAATATGGTACTACATCACTCAGCATTACATGATCAGACAGGATTATTATTTCATTTCATTTTAAAGTTTCCATTACATTTATACCCTATACAGTATGCAGAATAAGAACAAGTGCCAAGCACTGTATGGTGAATACAGAAGGAAACTGGTATAGTGCATGTAGCTAAATCCGAAACATGAACATTTTCATTATACTCCTGAAGAAATTATAGACTGATAGGAAATGTGTTTATGTTCTATATGTTTATTTCACAAATCTCTTTCCTGGGACTGGGTAAGTAAGGCTATAACTTTGAGGTGCTGCTCAGAGACTGTGAAGGGACTCTATGTTTTAGTGTGTGTGTGACTGAGGCAGTGCCTCCATTATCACAGTGCTTTAGTTCTGACAAACTGTGTTTACAAAATGATAGAAGCTGTAAGCTGATTGGTTGGTGCTTTATCTATCTCCATTTTATCTCTCACCAAGCTTTAATAAATCTCCCCCATATATCTGATCACGGTAGGCCCCCTTCTCTGCACAAACTGAGCCACTAAAATGTAGTCTGTCAATAATGGGAATCTTGGAAATTGTCCTGGTGTCTGATTGTGTCCTCATATGAAGCACTTGTAGAAAAGCTACATAAACTGTGGCTCAGATAGCTAAGGGAAGTCATGTAAAATACAAGGCAGAAATTACTCAAGTAAGGAAGTGGGGACTGGGAGGAATAAGCTATATAGGGAAAATAGAAGAGGGACATAATGATGGGAGAGGACTGTCTATTGCGCAACTATGAAGCAAGGGCAGAAAGAGACATGGGAAGAACAAGGTGGCAAAGGATATGAGGGCAAAGAGACAGAACAGAGTTTTGGGTGACAAGAACAGTGGCAGCCATGAAACAAGGGGAGGAGAGAGACTAGGGTGACAAGTCATGGGCTGGGTAGATGGAGCATAGTTGAAGAAAGGAGCAATGGGATGCAGAGACATAAAGGAGACAAAGTGGGGCTTACACAAAGCAAAGTAGCAGGGAACAGCAGGGAATGGTAGAGACAGACAAGACAAGAGAGCAATGTGAAGAAGATACCTGGGGAAAAATCAGGGGCCAACATGAGTCAGATGGTTAGTGCACTGAAGTGGCACAAAATTAAATTGACCTCATGTGGAAAGGAAGGAATTACTATGGGCAACATATGTGTGTGCGGTGTATATTTATGTGAGGAATGTTATTAAGAGGTAGCTTTTGGGGATTGGGGCAAGGGAGTGTTTGGTGCAGTGAGTCTCCTAGGTCTTCAAATATACAACTGGCTAAACACTAATGGCATGCCCATCTCTCCTCTTACCCAATGACATAAGTAACCATGTAGGGAGGGAGCTGTACTATGTTAAGGCCATTTTATGCTCCCAAGTGTAATGTAATGACTATATCACCATACCATGCAATACAGTATTAAAAGCATAAAACTAGCCATATATATATATATATATATATATATATATATATACTGTATATACTTTCCTATGTTATGGGGATAAAAAAGTATTTTCATGTATTTAAAGTTTTACACACAGTTTTATTATTGATGGACAGGAGCAGGGATTTGTAATGAATTGGGTATAGGATGCCGGTTCTCGGGATCCCTGCAGCAGAATCTCGACGCCAACATACCGACACCTATCAGTATCCTCTCCCTAACCCTCACTGTTTGCTGCTTAAACCTAACCCCCCAGTGCCTAAACCTAACTCCTCCCCACACCCTAAACCTAACCCTTACCCTCCCCCTAGTGCCTAACCCTAGATTCTAACCCTCCCCCTAACCCCAGTACTTACCATCGGGATGCCGGCAATCGGGATGCCAGCACCGGGATTCTGACAGGTGTCGGGATTCTGGCACTAGCATTCTAAGTGCCGGCATCCTGTCTGTGAGGATTATAACTACAACCCATTTGTAACAAGTTATTACTTATAAGTGATTGAGGGACTGATTCAGAGATGTACACAATTCAGATATTTATGCAGTTGAGTCATACATGCCTACCCTCCCGGTTTTCGCGGGAGACTCCCGATTTTTCGGGTAACCACCCGCACCCCCGGAAGGGTAGGCATTTCTCCCGCATTCTGCCGACTTCCTAGTGAAGTGGGCAGAATGAGAATACCCGCGGCGATCGTGGGTCTCCGTGTAGGGGGTGGGGCTTAAAACATGATTCTACATGAATCATGTCATTTGGCCCCGCCCCCTATGCAAATTCTAGCCTATCGCGGCATTTTTACCGTGAATGGGCGGGGCTTAATGACGCAAATCGTCAGGCCCCGCCCCCATCGTTCCCCTCCTGCTTCTCTTACCCGGGCTTCTCCCGGGAAGAGATCTGAAAAGGTAGGCAAGTCTGAGTTGAGTGGTTATTGGTAATCTGTGCATGCATGAAGGTACTTCTTATTTGCAGTGTGATTGACAGTCAAGGAGCATTTGGGGGAGCTGACGTGTCACAGCCTGTATCTGCAATCCCGTACACAATAAAAATGACCCTGGCGCAGGGGCGTTTTAAGAGAGGAGGGTCCCGTAGGCAGACTCAGTGCGGGCCCCACCCTCCCTTGTGCGGTGCCGCGGCAGGTGGCGCAGCAGTGCTAAAATCTGCTGCACATGCGTGGGTCTCCTGGAAAATGGCGCCTGCGCCGTTTTCCTGGGGACAGCAGTACTGTGCTTGTGCAGAGTCACCGGTAAAATGGCCACTGCCATTTTCTCAGTGACTTTTGCTGCTCTGCAGCACCGGTGACTACAACGGGTAAGTATGAAACTATATGGGTGCAGGGTGTGCGTTGTGGGCCCCCCGCTGTGTGCACCGCACACCTTGTACCCATTATAGATATGCCCCTGCCCTGGTGTCTCATTGCCGCAACCATCAGGTTATTTAGAAGGTTGATTGTCAAAGAATCTGTGACCAATTCTGCATCTTTGGGCCTGATTCCGATTTGGACAGAATTGCAATTTTTCGCAATTTCACTTTCTTTCACTTTCTTTCTATCACTGCACTTGTGAATATATGCTAACGATTCTGAAGTTTACTTGAACATAGGGATGCCCACTACTGCCTTCTCATATCAGTCCAACAATGTGCAATAATTTAAACATCAGAAATATCATTGCAGATCGGGCGCCAATCGAGCTTCTGAGTATGTCTGACCTGTCTCAAACAGAGCGGCTCTCCAGCTGTTAGCAAGATTGCAGTAGCTAATATATGCACTCTCAGAAAACAGTTTTTAAATGGACCAGACACAACTGTGTTTCTGTAGCCACCTCTTGTTACCACCCCCAAACGCCGACTACCTGTCAATTACGGGATGTAGTTGGGATCCCAGCACACAGAATTCCAGTGCTCGGCATCCTGGCACCAGAATCCCGACAGGGGTGAGAATGCCAGCACCAGCATGCAGTACTCAAGCCTGAGGGTGACGTGGGCTGAAGTGTGAAATGGGGCAGTATTGGAGGAGAGTGCAGTATGTGGTGGTGGGGGGTTGTCTCAGTATTTGAAAGGGGTGCAGTATTTGAGGGAGGGGGTGAAATATTGTGGGAGTAGTGTTAAAGCATTATGTGGAGTGGGAGCAGTGTAGGAGCAGTTATGAGGAGAGGGAGTAGTGTAGGAGTAATATGTGGAGAGGGAGCAGTGTAGGAGCAGTATGAGGAGTGGGAGTAGTGTAGGAGCAGTATGAGGAGAGGGAGCAGTGTAGGAGCAGTATGTGGAGTTGGAGCAGTGTAGGAGCAGTATGAGAAGAGGGAGCAGTGTAGGAGCAGTATGAGGAGTGGGAGTAGTGTAGGAGCAGTATGAGGAGAGGGAGGAGTGTAGGAGCAGTATGAGGAGAGGGAGTAGTGTAGGAGCAGTATGAGGAATGGGAGTAGTGTAGGAGCAGTATGAGGAGAGGGAGCAGTGTAGGAGCAGTATGAGGAGAGGGAGCAGTGTAGGAGCAGTATGAGTGGGAGCAGTGTAGGAGCAGTATGAGTGGGAGCAGTGTAGGAGCAGTATGAGGAGTGGGAGCAGTGTAGGAGCAGTATGTGGAGTGGGAGCAGTGTAGGAGCAGTATGAGGAGAGGGAGGAGTGTATGAGCAGTATGTGGAGTGGGAGCAGTGTAGGAGCAGTATGAGGAGAGGGAGGAGTGTATGAGCAGTATGTGGAGTGGGAGCAGTGTAGGAGCAGTATGTGGAGTGGGAGCAGTATGAGGAGAGGGAGCAGTGTAGGAGCAGTATGAGGAATGGGAGTAGTGTAGGAGCAGTTATGAGGAGAGGGAGTAATGTAGGAGCAGTATGAGGAGAGGAAGCAGTGTAGGAGCAGTATGAGGAGTGGGAGTAATGTAGGAGCAGTATGAGGAGAGGGTGGAGTGTAGGAGCAATATGAGGAGAGGGAGCAGTGTAGGAGCAGTATGAGGAGAGGGAGGAGTGTAGGAGCAGTATGAGGAGAGGGAGCAGTGTAGGAGCAGTATGAGGAGAGGGAGGAGTGTAGGAGCAGTATGAGGAGAGGGAGCAGTGTAGGAGCAGTATGAGGAGAGGGAGCAGTGTAGGAGCAGTATGATGAATGGGAGCAGTGTAGGAGCAGTATGAGGAGTGGGAGCAGTGTAGGAGCAGTATGAGGAATGGGAGTAGTGTAAAAGCAGTTATGAGGAGAGGGAGTACTGTAGGAGCAGTATGAGGAGAGGGAGCAGTGTAGGAGCAGTATGAGGAGTGGGAGTAGTGTAGGAGCAGTATGAGGAGAGGGAGCAGTGTAGGAGCAGTATGTGGAGTTGGAGCAGTGTAGGAGCAGTATGAGAAGAGGGAGCAGTGTAGGAGCAGTATGAGGAGTGGGAGTAGTGTAGGAGCAGTATGAGGAGAGGGAGTAGTGTAGGAGCAGTATGAGGAGAGGGAGTAGTGTAGGAGCAATATGAGGAATGGGAGTAGTGTAGGAGCAGTATGAGGAGAGGGAGCAGTGTAGGAGCAGTATGAGTGGGAGCAGTGTAGGAGCAGTATGAGTGGGAGCAGTGTAGGAGCAGTATGAGGAGTGGGAGCAGTGTAGGAGCAGTATGTGGAGTGGGAGCAGTGTAGGAGCAGTATGAGGAGAGGGAGGAGTGTATGAGCAGTATGTGGAGTGGGAGCAGTGTAGGAGCAGTATGAGGAGAGGGAGCAGTGTAGGAGCAGTATGAGGAGAGGGAGGAGTGTAGGAGCAGTATGAGGAGAGGGAGCAGTGTAGGAGCAGTATGAGGAGAGGGAGCAGTGTAGTAGCAGTATGAGGAGAGAGAGGAGTGTAGGAGCAGTATGAGGAGAGGGAGTAGTGTAGGAGCAATATGAGGAATGGGAGTAGTGTAGGAGCAGTATGAGGAGAGGGAGCAGTGTAGGAGCAGTATGAGTGGGAGCAGTGTAGGAGCAGTATGAGTGGGAGCAGTGTAGGAGCAGTATGAGGAGTGGGAGCAGTGTAGGAGCAGTATGTGGAGTGGGAGCAGTGTAGGAGCAGTATGAGGAGAGGGAGGAGTGTATGAGCAGTATGTGGAGTGGGAGCAGTGTAGGAGCAGTATGAGGAGAGGGAGCAGTGTAGGAGCAGTATGAGGAGAGGGAGGAGTGTAGGAGCAGTATGAGGAGAGGGAGCAGTGTAGGAGCAGTATGAGGAGAGGGAGCAGTGTAGTAGCAGTATGAGGAGAGAGAGGAGTGTAGGAGCAGTATGAGGAGAGGGAGCAGTGTAGGAGCAGTATGAGGAGAGGGAGCAGTGTAGGAGCAGTATGAGTGGGAGCAGTGTAGGAGCAGTATGTGGAGTGGGAGCAGTGTAGGAGCAGTATGTGGAGTGGGAGCAGTGTATGAGCAGTATGTGGAGTGGGAGCAGTGTAGGAGCAGTATGTGGAGTGGGAGCAGTATGAGGAGAGGGAGCAGTGTAGGAGCAGTATGAGGAATGGGAGTAGTGTAGGAGCAGTTATGAGGAGAGGGAGTAATGTAGGAGCAGTATGAGGAGAGGGAGGAGTGTAGGAGCAATATGAGGAGAGGGAGCAGTGTAGGAGCAGTATGAGGAGAGGGAGGAGTGTAGGAGCAGTATGAGGAGAGGGAGCAGTGTAGGAGCAGTATGAGGAGAGGGAGGAGTGTAGGAGCAGTATGAGGAGAGGGAGCAGTGTAGGAGCAGTATGAGGAGAGGGAGCAGTGTAGGAGCAGTATGAGGAGAGGGAGCAGTGTAGTAGCAGTATGAGGAGAGAGAGGAGTGTAGGAGCAGTATGAGGAGAGGGAGCAGTGTAGGAGCAGTATGAGGAGAGGGAGCAGTGTAGGAGCAGTATGAGTGGGAGCAGTGTAGGAGTAGTATGTGGAGTGGGAGCAGTGTAGGAGCAGTATGTGGAATGGGAGCAGTGTAGGAGCAGTATGTGGAGTGGGAGCAGTGTAGGAGCAGTATGAGGAGAGGGAGGAGTGTTTGAGCATTATGTGGAGTGGGAGCAGTGTAGGAGCAGTATGAGGAGAGGGAGCAGTGTAGGAGCAGTATGTGGAGTGGGAGCAGTGTAGGAGCAGTATGAGGAGAGGGAGGAGTGTATGAGCAGTATGTGGAGTGGGAGCAGTGTAGGAGCAGTATTTGGAGTGGGAGCAATGTAGGAGTAGTATGTGGAGTGGGAGCAGTGTAGGAGCAGTATGAGGAGAGGGAGGAGTGTATGAGCAGTATGTGGAGTGGGAGTAGTGTAGGAGCAGTATTTGGAGTGGGAGCAGTGTAGGAGCAGTATGAGGAGAGGGAGCAGTGTAGGAGCAGTATGAGCAGTGGGAGTAGTGTAGGAGCAGTATGAGGAGAGGGAGCAGTGTAGGAGCAGTTATGAAGAGAGGGAGTAGTGTAGGAGCATTATGAGGAGAGGGAGCAGTGTAGGAGCAGTATGATGAGTGGGAGTAGTGTAGGAGCAGTATGAGGAGAGGGAGCAGTGTAGGAGCAGTATGTGGAGTGGGAGTAGTGTAGGAGCAGTATGTGGAGTGGGAGCAGTGTAGGAGCAGTATGAGGAGTGGGAGCAGTGTAGGAGCAGTATGTGGAGTGGGAGCAGTCTAGGAGCAGTATGTGGAGTGGGAGTAGTGTAGGAGCAGTATGTGGAGTGGGAGTAGTGTAGGAGCAGTATGAGAAGTGGGAGCAGTGTAGGAGCAGTATGAGGAGTGGGAGCAGTGTAGGAGCAGGAGGAGGAGTAGGAGCAGTATTAGGAGTGGGAGCAGTGTAGGAGCAGTATGAGGAGAGGGAGCAGTGTAGGAGCAGTATGTGGAGTGGGAGCAGTGTAGGAGCAGTATGTGGAGTGGGAGCAGTGTAGGAGCAGTATGAGGAGTGGGAGCAGTGTAGGAGCAGGAGGAGGAGTGGGAACAGTGTAGGAGCAGGAGGAGGAGTAGGAGCAGTATGAGGAGTGGGAGCAGTGTAGGAGCAGTATGAGGAGAGGGAGCAGTGTATGAGCAGTATGTGGAGTGGGAGTAGTGTAGGAGCAGTATGTGGAGTTGGAGCAGTGTAGGAGCAGTATGAGGAGTGGGAGCAGTGTAGGAGCAGTATGTGGAGTGGGAGCAGTGTAGGAGCAGTATGTGGAGTGGGAGTAGTGTAGGAGCAGTATGAGGAGTGGGAGCAGTGTAGGAGCAGTATGAGGAGTGGGAGCAGTGTAGGAGCAGGAGGAGGAGTAGGAGCAGTATGAGGAGTGGGAGCAGTGTAGGAGCAGTATGAGGAGAGGGAGCAGTGTAGGAGCAGTATGTGGAGTGGGAGCAGTGTAGGAGCAGTATGTGGAGTGGGAGCAATGTAGTAGCAGTATGAGGAGTGGGAGCAGTGTAGGACCAGTATGAGGAGAGGGAGTAGTGTTTAGAGCATTATGAGGAGTGGGGTCAGTGTTTTGGACATTATGAGGAGTGGGAACAGTTTTGGGGCAGTATGGGGAATGGGAGTATTGTTGGGGCAATATGACAAGCAGGAATAGTGTTGGCTCAAGCAGTGCAGGGGCAGTATGTGGAGGGGGGAGCCCTGAATACACTAATACAATACAGAAGAAGTGGCATAACTAGGGAAGGGGGTCAAGTTGGGAACGTGGCCTGGGCGCTGTCTGATCCTGGGGTTGTGGGGGTCCGACAGCTGCACTATGCATGAAAACAAACACACTGCCGCCGGATAGCACATTCACTGACAATGAGTGTACTATCCAGCAGTGGTGTGTTTGTTTTAGCAACCAATAATGGTCAAAAAGACTCTAATTGGCTGCTGCACCCAGGGCCAGCGCCTGGCTGGAGCTCACTTATGAGCTCCGCCTTCCGGCTCCCACAATGGGCAAAGGGAGAGACATCTTGATGTCATGACGTCTCTCCTATAGAGTGCGAACTGGAGGAGCGGCCGCCGAGCGTGGATTTGTGTAAGTATAATTTGTGTTCTGTGTCTCTGTGTGTTTTATGTATAAGGGGCACTACTGGGGGCACTGTATAAGGGGCACTACTTGGGCAATATACAGTATAAGGGGCACTACTGGGGTGCACTGCATAAGGGGCACTACTGGGGGTACTGCATACGGGGCACTTCTGGGGGCACTGTTTAAGGGGCACTACTGGGGGCACTGTATGAGGGGAAATACTGGGGGTACTGCATAAGGGGCACCATTGGGGACACTGTATAAGGGGCACCACTGGGGACACTGCATAAGGGGCATTACTACTGAGGACACTGCATAAGGGGCACTACTACTGGGGGCACTGTATAAGGGGCACTATTACAGGGGGCATTGCATAAGGGGCACTACTACTGGGGGCATTGTATAAGGGGCACTGCTACTGGGAGCATTGCATAAAGGGCACTACTACTGGGGGCACTGCATAAGGGGTACTACTACAAGGTGCACTACTACTGGGGGCACTGCATAAGGGGCACTACTACTGGGGACACTGCATAAAGAGCACTACTATTGTGGGCACTGCATAAGGGGTACTTGAACAGGGGGCATTGAATAAGGGGCACTACTACTGGGGGCACTGCATAATAGGCACTGCTACTGGGGGCATTAAGGTGCATATGGAATGTAAAGGAATGTTCCCAGAGAGACAAGAAACGGTGGCGTGTCATGTTGACATGCCCACTGTTTTGGCACAGCATGCGTACACAGTTGGGGGTTACACCATTTTTCATCTTAACCTGGGTGCCAAATACTCTAGTTACACCACTGACACAGGAAAATAAAACTAAACGACAGTGACACTACACAGGGGATACTGCACAGAGCGTTTCCATGCGAATGAAGCAGGGCAGTGCATAAGGGACACTACTGGAGCTACTGCATAAGGGGCACTACTGGGTGCACTGCATAAGGGGCACTGCATAAGGGACACTACTGGGGGCACTGCAAAGGGGTACTACTGTGGCACTACATAAGGGGCACTACTGGGGGTACTGCATAAGGGGCACTACTGAGGGCACTGCATAAGGGACACTACTACTGGGAGTATTTCGTAAGGGGCACTACTACTGGAGGCACTGCATTAGGGGCACTACTACTGGGGGCACTGCACAAGGGGCACTACTACAGGGAGCATTGCATAAAGAGCACTACTATTGGGGGCATTGCATAAGAGGCACTGCTACTGAGGGCAATGCACCAGGGGCACTGCTACTGGGGGCATTAAGGTGCATATGGAATGGAATGTTCCCAGAGTGACGAGAAACAGTGGCGTGTCATGTTGACACGCCTCCATTTTCAGTGGCCACGCCCCTTGTGGCATGTGACCATGCCCACTGTTTTGGCACAGCGTACACACACAGCTGGGGGGGGCATGTTATTTTTCATCTTGCCCTGGGCACCAAATACTCTAGTTACGACATTGACATGGGAATAACACTAAAAGGAGATTAATAGGGCAACAACACTAAAAGACAGTGACTCTACATAGGGAATACTGCACAAAGCGTGTCCATATGAATGACGCAGGGCGGAGGGGTGCTCACTGCTTACCGTGCTTCCAGTTCTAATGCAGGAGGAGCAGAGGTCAGGGGGCACAGCCTATGTACAGGAAGGGCTGCACCAACTACAGTATGAAAACAGGACCAGATGTGCACAGTACAAGGGTGCTCCCTGCAGTGTCCCCATCACTTTGTGCCATTCCACCAGGGAAAGATCCTGGCCGTCTATATATAACGGAAGAACAATGTTCATATTACTGCTAATCCACCGCAGTTAGTGCCCCCAGACTGAGCCTGCGCCCGGAACTTCATCTGCTTTTCAGGTTTATATATAAGGAGATCATTTCTGGATTTCTGCCCAAAAGTGGTTATATGTTCTTACTACCCAGATGTTGGCATGGGCTCCTGTCCTTTATGCAGGAAGCCAGGACCACATCTGGATTATGTCTTCTCTGAATGCTGATACACCTATTACATTAGTATATTTTAAAGTATTATTGTAAGAAAAAAAGAATGTATGAGGAATTAGTCAAGACAAAAAGAATGCAAAATCTGAAGGAATTGCCACTACCACGGACTGTCTTACCAGGGCTGTAACTAGGGGTGTGTGTGCGTTGCAGTCGCACAGGCTTAGTACCCTGGGGCCGGCACCGTTACTGAATGTGGCATGTAGGGTAGCCTGAAACGGCACCCTGCAGCCAATTGCACTGCTGTAAAACTGCCCAGAGTGTTCAAGGGTTGCTCCAGACAGGCATCCAGCAGCCTGTGGAGGTTCCCAGAGCAATGCAGTGCTGGAGAAAATAGCTTTACTAAGAATTGCAAACAAGTATAAATAAATATAAATATATATATATATATATATATATATATATTTATATTTATAAAATAAACAAGATTGGGGACTCACCATTCAGTAGAAAATTGTTTTAATTACTCATGAATAACATAGCAAAGTCGACGTTTCGGTCCCAAAGGTTCGGTCTTGACAAAGGTTCTTTTGGGACCGAAACGTCGACTTTGCTATGTTATTCGTGAGTAATTAAAACAATTTTCTACTGAATGGTGAGTGCCCAATCTTGTTTATTGTATTCCGGACTTCATTGTCTTTAATGGAGCACCCTGGACTATACACTCTTTCAAGTGAGTGCAGCCTATCTGGATTGATTTATATATATATATATATATATATATATATATATATACACTTGTTTTCAATTCATAATAAAGCTATATGTATATAATATATTTAATTTACAGATGCACTACAAGTGCCATCAAGCTCTATCTGCCAGGATCTGCTGGCACTTGTTATTCACAAGTAATAGTATGCTCTGGCAGCCCCTAAAATTGATAATGACAAAACTTGCTGGGACTTGCTCCCAGCAAAGAACAATATTATTAAAACTATTAACCATTTATTAACTTCCATAACTAAAGTCCCATTGGTATAGTGAAGAGCCCTACTGCTATTGGCACTAGGTATAGTTATACGTAGGATGGGAGGCTGTACTTTTTTTTTGTGGGCCCAACCCTCCTTGGGAAACCAGCACTGGTGACAGCTGACCTAGGACTGGTTATTAATTTGGGGGGACACCTACTTGAAAAACCCTAAAAACATGTGTGATTGTTAGGTGCATGTGTTACATTGTGTGTACACACAGGGGTGCAGTTGCGATTGAGATGTATGTTATCAGAAATGTACTGGAAATGTGCTGTGTGTACCCGGCAGTTACTGGGGGGGTCGCTATTTAGCTGCAGAGCGATGGTCCGTCTTATGGGTGTATTATGGTACCGTACATAGTACCGCAGGTGTTGAAGTGTTTGCATATACAGATGCTTAATCGCTTACACTGGAAGCCATTCTCTGATTGAAAATCTGCATCTGCCATGGGGCTGGTGCAAGTTTTGATAGTTCGACTGATGGTGGCATCTAAGGATGCACCAAGCAGTATTACAGCGTCTGACAACACTCAAAGTGGGTGTCTCAGTCCATGTGCATTCAGGTGTACACCAGGGAAAGGGCTGGTTCCAGCATTAGCAAAAAACACTAACGCGGTCACAGCACTTAGAATCAGCCCCTATAAATCATGCCTCTTATTGATTTTAACAGTGAAAAAACAAGTGTGTGTTGCAATATAGGGTAATAGAGTAATAAACAGTGAATAATTGATTAAGTGATTTCATTAATATGAAAAAAAAGCCATCAGCTAAAATGCAAAAGACAAAACATATACTACACAGTCAGTTTATAAGGGAAGAGAGAAGTGTAGTGATGCAATCAGAGCAGCATATGGGTTTTTAACAAAAAAAAAGAATTTGCTACATCTCTCTTGGATAGGATTGTTTTATACACCAATCCATCACCTACGGTGGATCATTTAAGTTACTCTTAGGGAGTCAGGCGGGATGGTTCCTGCATGGATGTATGGGTGGACCATGCGTGGATGTATGGGTGCACCATGCATTGATGTATGGGTGGACCTCGGTGGACCATGCATAGATGTATGGATGGACCTCGGTGGACCATGCATGGATGTATGGGTGGACCATGCGTGGATGTATGGGTAGACCTCAGTGGACCATGCGTGCATGTACAGCATGAAGAGTGAGAATGACTTTGGCAGCGGCGGCAGCAGCAGCAAGCTTACTACAATAAGGTTATGGGAGTATCCGCCAATCTTTGTAAGTATTATTCCATCGCCATGCATATGCATCCCCCCACCCACTGTTTTTCCATCAATAGCAGCAGTTCTCATTATCAATATCGGGACTTACACTCACCCCGTACTGGGTACACAGGATTAAACTGAAACTGGTGTCCTCACGTTACCAATGAGCACAGTAACAGACTAATTTGTTCTGCACGATCTCATGGCAACCACCCAGTTGCTAACCAGAAATGCCAATTTGATGACAGTAGTGATCTTTTAATGGACAGTTTAATCCATCTTCACTTTATTTCTCCCTCCGTGTGCGTAATCATGGTACCATAGAATGTTATTGCATTGTTTGGTGTATGCACAGTTTGCAGCTGTCCACAGGAGCCGTCTGCATTTGCTGTTATGTCTGATTCAGAATCAGACCCTATGTTGAAAACTTGGTAAAAGGTGAAAGGATACGAACCATGAGGAGCCTTTATTTGTGTTATTTGTATTATCTTCTTGTTTTTAATCACGTTGTTATTGAGAAAAGCATACAATTTTAGAAGTACAGAAATTAACAAAGGAAGGGGGGACAAAAGGATGGAGAATACATGGAAAATCCAGTAATACAACATGATCAATATAGTACTATAGACCAGCATGTGAAAATATTATAACACAATAAAGAACAATACAAAAAACATACATGGGCTGAGGAGAATTACTTTCATTTTAGCTGAATGGAAGCAGGTCAGATAAGTGTGATTTATAAAGTAACAACGCCCCTTCACCATCAGTAACATACAGTATTTGTGTCAAGCAAACCACTTCATAGGTGAGGATGTATATGGTACAAAGGCAGTTTCCATATCAAAGTGGTATTACAGCTTATGAAAAACTTTAATGAGGGGGAGGAAGAAGAGCTTTACAAAACTGGGCGATAGCAGCTTCAACTGTGAAAATAATAAAAAAGGGAGTACTTTAGGGGGTAGGGATGTAGGAGAGTGGGTTCTGGGGTAGGGACCAAATTGAGCTGCAGCACCTTATTTGCCATTGGAAATATGTCAGCCCAAAAACAATGAACCAGGATGTAAGACAAAAACACATGGTAAATCTGGCCCACATCTCTACAATGTCTCAAGCAATACTTACATTGCTCAGGGCACATAGTCTGTATCCAATCCGAATTAGGTATGTCTATACAAATATATAATGTGCATCTAAGAGTGATTTAAACACGATATATACGATAAGTCATGGCAAAAATTAATACCCACTTAGCATCAATGCGAGGATGTCCCAAATCAGATTCCCAATGGGATTGAGAGGGTGACTTAATTTAAGGACATAACTGAAGTATATGATGGAAACAATAAGATATGTCACCTTTCCATTACCCAATGTTAGGTGGAGGTGTAAGTTTGCAGGTTAAGTATGAATCAACCCCAGGAGCCGAGTGACACTGCCTAATGATCACCTAATAATAATTAAATACATCCTGGAAGGGGGAATACTATTCTTGCAGAGAGGTAAAAGTACGGAAAGAGCCACCAACAAGGAGATCCTGCAGGGCTACCAGATTGCTTGGGTGCCAAGTGAAAGTCAGGGATTAGCTGAGTACTAAAAAAAGAGAGGTTAGCATTGGGAAAAGACAACAACATACAATGTAGTGATAGCACTACGCTTCCTGGCGCTAATATTGTATAATAAATCTAATTAATTAATACTTGCTGCAAATAATTAGTGTCTAGTTAGGGCCCTATATACAACCAGGGGACCAGGTTCGCGCCAAGTTTCACAAATCTCTATATGGGCCGATTCGAGGAGCAACTTATATGGACCGGCCATATAGAGACAACCTGGTCCTCTATAGCCGTTTTATTGATGAGTTATTTATTATTTGGGATGGAGGTTCAGCACTAGCACTAGAATTTGTTAATTATTTAAACACTAACACGTTCAATCTTTCTTTGACTCACACTTTCAGTTATGACTCAAACAATTTCCTAGATACTGCATTCTCGGTACAAGAAAATGCTATTGTTCCATCCAATTATGTAAAATCTGTAGGTGCTAATAATTATATACACTATTTAAGTGGACATCACAAACCATGGATAAAGAATATCCCTAAAAACTAATTTTAAGATTGAGGTGCAATTGTGCTAAAGATGAAGATTTCCTTTTCCAAAATTCCAAAACTTTAGAAGAAGGGTTTATCCAGAACACTTATTGGAGAATGCTAAACAATACACTAATACCCCTTTTACACCGGAGCTAAAACCCGGGTTTTTGAAGGGTTAACCCGGGCAGCTCCCTGGTGTAAAAGGGGAGAGAGTTGGTTCGCCGGGTCAAGTGACCCGGCAATCCAACCCAGGTAACTAGCAGGGTTTAACACGGGCGTCATCTCCAAGCGACCACTTTCACTCCGCAAAAGCCGGGTCTATGCAGACCCGACTGCGGTGTGAGCGGCGCTGACTCGGGAATATCCCGAGTCGGCGTCAGCAAAATTCCGGGTCTGATCCGCATAGGAACTTTGTTCCAACTCCGGGTCAGACCCGGAATTTAGGTGGAAAAGGGGTATTAGTCTATAAATAGATCAGATCTTCTTACAGATAAACCAAAAAATTAAATGAATAATAATAGAAAACCCAATAGAAGATAAGATGAAAATTGTGAAGATGACACATCTGAATCTGTGACATTTAAATCTAAATTAACATAAAATCAGGTAAAATAAAAATTATCATATACAATAATTTTTCCATTCTTCAACAAGACCCCATATTGAGAAACTGTATTGAAGATAAACCTATGATTACCTTCAAAAAGAACACACATTTAGAAACCTATTGGCTCACTAGAGATGACGTCACTAGATGACGTTCACTAGTGAACTAAACACAGAGAGAAAACTGCTTAATACCACTTTCAGACAGAAAAATCCCAAAAACCTGGGTTTTTCCCATATCGTTCAACCCGGGAAGGACCCGGGAATTTGCTCCTAACCCCTTTTCACACAGCACATAATTCCAGGGAAATTCCTGGGTAGACCCCTTTCACACAGAACCCAGATTATCCCTGCAATATACAGTGTGTCATAATAAATGGACTGCTTTTACGGCACACAGAGATGAGGTCATGAAAAGTGGGTGGTGTCTGCTTACTGCATACATACAATGACATAGTATAGACGACACAAGTCTTGTTTTGCAATCAAATTTTTTTTATTTGAAAGCCTCATGTTATGTACATGTTATGTCACATGTAACACCTGCTGTATTCAATTTTTTAAAGTGCTTCTTTTATTTTTCAACAAATATGCATTAGCCATTAACAACATGGCCTTAATGCATTCAACAATTTAAATATATATATAAATACAATAGAAAAATAGGTTGTGCTGTCATGGAACTATAAAATATAATAGGGGAGGCACCCCAACTATTAGAACTGTGTGTCAGGGCCAGCCTTAGAAACGACACATATACAGTATACTTTTGGTAATACAGCGGCCACACATGGGAGAAAGCTCACGACTGGCCTGTTAAGTGCAGTATACAAATTTTTAAATACAAAAGAAATGGAGGTAATGTGTGTACATTCTAAATTATGTACACCCCCATATATACACGTAGCTGACTTAAAGGGCACCCACACATTGCCCTAAGCTCTTGCCAGGCCTGTTAACGGCAGGATAAACAATAATGTCAAAAACAACAAGCTTCAACAAAAAAGAAATATAAAGTAGACGGCAAACATGTAAAACATCATACAAGTCTACAATTGTCTGTAGGCAGTGCTGACAATAGTGCTAAGTGGAGTGTTATGATGAGTGCCATCTGAATAACTATGCACTCTGCCATCTTGTGTATTAATCCCTGTGCCATCTGCATAAGTATGCACAGTGCCATATTGATTAGTATTTCCTGTGCCGTCAGGACTATTATGCACAGTGACATGTGGAGTGCTAGGCACTGTGCCCTCTGGACTGGTACTGGCATGTGGACTGCTCTGTACAGTGACATGTGGATTACTATTCCCTGTGCCATCTGGATAACTATGCACTGTGCCATGTGGAGTAGCATGAGGTGGATTGGAGGGGTTACTTTGCATAAATGGTAGCCCTCTGCTATGCTGTTGGTAATTTCTAACAGGACCCTCAGAGTACTGAGGAGGATACATTACATAAGGTTGTGGAGTGTGTAACCTAGACACTAGACCATTAAGGAAGGACATCTGTGCCTCTCTGTTTTCACGTGAAATTCATTCGTGTAGACCAACAAGTTGACTGACAAATGAATTTTGTAACTCTCTTTCATTGTCAAAGAAGCGCTGCAGTCGGTCATCCTCCTGTGCCTGGAATTCAGCATCAGAATCTCGCAGCTGATTTACCAGGATTCTGGTCATTGTGCGCGTTGCTAGCTCCATCTTGGAAGTTTTTTTCTTCCGCTCTGGTACATCAAAGACTAGGAATAGAAGAAAAGAAAAAATACATTTACAAATGAATTCAAAGCCGTAATGTAAACATATATGTGCTTGCGGCCTACTGCACACTAGCTTCACATTGCAACAGATACATTGAGTTTGGATTTCAGCATAGTAAAATCAGCATAGTCATACTATAATGACAAGTCAATACAGGACAATGTTAACATCCCAAAAATACTGGGTGTATAGTAACTTACTGTTCCTGCGCAATGTCGGAGTCTCAGTCTGTGCAGGAGTTGGAGTCCCACTCGCACTGCTTCCACTCGCCTCAACCACACCCTCAAGTGTATTGGTGTCTGGGACCCCCGTGGCAGCCATCGGATCTGTGTCACTTATCTCTGTGATGTCATCAAAGAGTATTGGTGGTGTCATTGGGCAGGATTGGCTGTTCTCCGGGGTAACACTTCGTGAAGATGCACAACTAGACGATGATATGGCAATGGGATTAACCAGTGCAGAATTGCCAAATACTTCATTACTCTGATCGTAGTAAACCCATTCCATTCTGGCAGCACCACTTTTCTGCCTGTTATGGTCATTAACTTTGTTGTAGTATTTGTGTAGAGCTTTCAGTTTGTTCACTACCTGCTGCTGGGTCCGCACAATGCCCCTTGAGGTGAGGACCTTAGCTATGTTTGTGTAGACTATCGCGTCCTTCACTGTGCCACTGATCTGTTTGCGGATCTCCTCCTCCCCTCTGACTGCCAGCAGCTCACGGATCTCCTCTTCCTTCCAGTGCGCCATGCTTCTCTCTCTCTCCTTTTCTGCAGCACAATTATGACATCAGACGCCATCGCCACTGCCCCGCCCATTCAGCCAATCAGGGAGACCCAGTCGCATAGCCAATCAGCCTGTGCACCGCCATCTCAGCCAATAAGCGCTGTTTACTATGCCCGGAGTTGAAAAATCCGGGTCGGCGCCTTTCAGACAGCCGCCAACCCGTGTAAGACCCAGGAAAAACCCTGGTAAATACCTGGGTCGAAGTACCGGGAATTAGGTCCCGTGTTGACCCTTTCAGACAGAAAAAAAACCTGGGTCGACCCGGCAAATTACCGGGTTCTTTTCTCTGTCTGAAAGGGGTATAAGATACATGGCTACAATCAAAACCAACAGGAAATTATTGTTGTTATAAAAATATTTGTTTAACCTGTAAACAAAATAAAGCTCACAGTATTACTTCCTCTGTAAATGGAGAAAATGTCCATATTAGACAATTTATTAATTGTGATTCCACATATTGTGCGTATGTTCTACAGTGCCCGTGCTCCCTACAATATGTAGGGAGGACTACGAGATCGATCAAATGTAGATTTAGAGTACATAGACGGAATATCATTAATAGGGTACTTACATATAGGACCTCATTCAGAGTCAGTCGTTGCGGCCGCACAGTCGTACGGCCAACGACCGCAAATTCCGATCGTACGGCAGGTCGGTCGTAAACAAAGTGACGCCCATTCGTTAGCACTGCACCTCCTCTAGCTACCGACTGATCTGATCGAACGAATGAAACAATCGTAGTCAGGCGCTGTCAGTCGTTGTATGCTAATTATGTTCTGATGTTTGCGGCCGTATGTGTTGTTTTGATGGTCACATGTCATGTTTTCATGGACTATCGATCAGCTTGTTATGAGCTTGTTGTCAATTATCTAATTAAGAGTGTTTAACTCTTGCTGTTCTTTAAGACGAGTTTTTTATCAATAAACTGTATTGTTCATTTCATGGCTGTTTTCTCCATTCTCTTTTTCACACAATTTAAAAAACAAAGTAAGATTTATTATCTGTGAATGTACTGTTGATAAGTGTGTTAACTTTAAAAATACATGTGCATTTTGCGTTAGGATCATTTGCACTCTTATGTTTGCAATTGCACACTGCGTGTTGTAGCCAATCAAATGTGACCTTATTTTTCGGGCCACATGATTAAAGGATTGGCCAATAGTGGGTTTTTTTTGGAAACTGTGTAAATATTTTAGCCAATCATCTTTTTTCTAGCCCATGTATATTTCATGTTTTCTGAAAAATCGGCCATTGCCATCATGAGAGCCGCGGCCTTTACCAGGAGATAATTGCTGATCCTGGTGAATATACTGGACAGGCGGATTACGTCCGCAGAGCAGCCCATTTCCAACCGCATAAAGTGGGCGGCCTATGCGGAGGTGAGGCGAGCCCTGAGAAGTACGGGATACAAGCGCAATTAGAGAGGCGCTGGTCAGATCTGCGCCGCCGGTCGCCTGTCCTTTTGATGAATTTGCGGGCGCGACTACGCAGACATAAGTATGCATTTGTATAAAAGTAATAATTAGTGGACTGTTAAAAATGTATGTTCCTTTTCCAATTATTTTAGTAAATGTTAAAAAACCCTCCTGTATATTGTCCCTATTGTCCTGAATGTGTAAAGTGTACTTGTATTGTGTAGGCGAAATTGAAAACTAATATTTTGTTTTATTTTTATGTTTACATTTTAAAAGCACAGCGGAGACAGAGAAGGGCACGCAGAATTCAAAGAAATGCAGGTGCCAACCTGCAGCCCTCACCCTCACCTTCACCATCTGCTCAACCCAGCCCTCCCTCTCCACCACCATACTCCCCCAGTAACCCTCCCTCCCTCTTCCAATACTCCCCGAGTATTCCTCCCTCCCCTGCCCACTCATCCCAAATATCCCCTCCCTTGGATATTTCCAGCTCTATTTCCCCTCCCACCATTCCCCCAACTCCAGATTACTCACCATCTCCTGCAGCATCTACAGCAACTTCAACATCTGGGGTTGTGCCACACCACTCTGAGGGTATGTGTTTTGTAATTTTTTTTTAATTTATTTTGGTGTTGTTGTTATCTATGTATTTGTAAACATTTTTGGCCTTTTTTTTGGTAATTTCAGTATGGGTGTCAAAATCATTGCGCAGTAATGCTGATTTTTAAAATTGCGACCTTATGTTTTGTGCCTGGACCTTTTTTTTATTGGGGGCCCCAAAAAGGTAGGTCTTTTGGGCTTTTAAAAATGTTTTTTATCTTTTGGAAAAAATTATTATATTAGGATTAGTATTTTAGAATGTTAAAAAACATGTCACACAACTTGGCAAGGTGCTAGGAACCAGACTACCCTTGTTAATGTTGTGTACACTGTGTTTAAAATGTACTAAAATGTAACTTCATTAGGAAAAGTGATGTTTGCCATAGCAAACAAACACATTGTATTTTAGGATTATTAGAAGTGAATACGTGCATAGTGTTTTAAGGATATGGCCATCATGACTTAAGAATACACCTCCCATTATTTTTTACATCATCATAGGGGTTTTTGGCTTATGCCACATAGTTACGGTTTCCAATTATTTTTACACCATAAAAGTAGAAACATATTAATAATGTTGTGTGGCAGAAACTTTCAAACACACCCTAACATCATTGTGTTTACCCACTTTTTGGTACATTGAATAATGTGTAATGTTCAAATGTTTGTAATTTTTATTAGGTATTTAAACAAAAAAAAATGTTTCTGTCCACAGATCTAACCCACATCCTGAGGCAAAAAAGGGAGGAGCTGCGAAGCACAAGTGGACATTTAATGCAGGCCTACTGCTGCCTCCAATGTATTGTGGGGAGTTTGGAGGAATTTTAGGTTTTTTTTTCATATTTGTCCATTTTTCTCATTTATATTATCTTACATTAAAGTTTTTGTTGGTCAAACATTTGTCCTCTTTTTTTGAACAAATTAAAGGGTGTAATTCTGCATTTCAAATACTTTGTGAACAAAGCTGGGTGCCTTTCCATAGTGTAAGAACTGCAAAAATGTATTAGTAAACCTTAAGAACATTTTCAGTAATGTTGTATAATTTTTTTTAGGGGTTGGCATACATTATCCACCTCAAAATGGCTTTCATAAACAAAAAAAAACATTTATATTTAATTGTAAAAAATTATTAAATAACAAACATGTTGCAACAGGCTTTTACTCGTAAAAAGAATTTCATAACAGAATCACACATAACAAATGTCCTCAGGGTTTTGCCAAAGAAAACATCTGGCTTAGTCAGACATAAACAACAATAGTAAAAAAACAAACAGATTTTTGAATGGAAAACATACAAATTAATAAAACAGAAGGCAAATTAACTAAACATGTTGGGGTATATCCGTGTTAAATTTGTTAGTTGTCCAAAAACATACAGGGTATTGCCAATGGGTTCCATTAGTTTTGCAGTTTTGGAAAGTGTTGTGATTTTGTTGGTAGGAAAAGAAAAAAAAAATTAGGTACACATTAAAATACATTTGCACTAAGTGTTAAAAAAAACAACAGGTAAATATTCCTACCTAAAAAAACGTGAAACAACATAATCGTGTCTGCCCCCCCCCCGACAGCATCACAACACCTTCCTCCGGGGGGCCATCCTCTGGCAAGGCCTCCTCTGGCTGCATGGGTACTCGACTCCTTATTGCAATGTTGTGTAAAATCCCACACAGGACCACAATGCAAGAAACCATATCCGGCGAATACATGAGTGCTCCACCAGAGTAATGGAGACACTGTAACCGTCCCTTTGGTGGCAGTAAACGCGGCATTATATTGAGTTTGTGGCCCTGGTGTGGGAGTCAAATAAGGAGTCAGCAGCCAGGGCGTGCAAGGATATCCACTGTCACCTGATGGAAATGGGACACCAAAAGATACATAAATTGACCATGAAAACATGTTTACACTATTACTATAGCTACATACTGGATTTTTACTTACCAAGAAGCCACGCATCACCAGCTTGCAGTGTGCTTAATTTTGGCCAAATCCCTGAATGCTGGATCACGTACGCATCATGGCTGCAGCCTGGGAATTGGGCATTCAGGGAGAGGATCTGGAGGGAGGCATCACATAGCACCATTACATTTAGGGAATGGAAATGTTTTCGGTTCCTATATATTTGTTCCCTGCATGCAGGGGGCTGAAATGCTATGTGAGTGCCATCCACTACCCCTATGACGTGTGGAAAGTCTGCAATTTCAAAAAACTTCTTCTTTACCACATCAAGGGCTTCCGTATCCAAAGGCATACTAATAAAATGTGCTATATGATTGAAGAATGCATCTAGCACACGCCTCAGTGAAAATGAGGGCTGGGAGAGGCCACCCACCAGCCCCACAGTGGTTTGGAAAGACCCTGAGGTGCAGAAATGTAACACCGCCAACAACTGTGTAAGTGGTGAGATTGCTGTTGGAATGTGAATCTGACTTTCTAGATCATTCTTTATTATTGAAAGAGTGTCTAGGATAATATTTGGAGGCAGGCGATAAGTGGTTACAACCATATCATCAGGCATTCCAAAAAGGGTGATACGTGTTCTATATATCTTGGCCCTTGCACGCCTCCTATGCCTACACCCAGGAGGAGGCTGAGGAAGGGCAACATGGCCACTATTAGCTGTCCCAAATCGCTCTGTAAAGTTAAATTTAAAAAAAAAATTGGTTCTAGAGAATGGTTTTTGATTATTTGTTCAAAAATACTTAGCTTTAGAATAATGGTGCATATTCTTACAGGGTCGGGCAGTGCCATCTTCGGAAATCCCTACAGGTGTATTTGTTGTACAGTTGATTTTTTAAGGGAAGAAAAATTTTTTTTTGAATTTTTTATTCAAAACCACTATTACTACTATTATTGTTAAAACAAACCTTAACTTTTAAATTGATCAATATTAATTGTTGTTACATTTTGGAATTTACATTTCCCAAATACAAAAAAAGCATTATTAAATTATAAAAAAATGACACAAAAAAAACATCAATTAAAAAAACAAAATTTTGGGTTTGTATAAATAGACACTTACCTGATTCAAGTACAAAATGGACTGTTAAACACCTTTAAAAATATAAAAAATAAAGATTACTTTTTTTTAAAATAAATGTAATATTTTTAGGTTTATAGAACAAAATTAAAATAAACAAAAAATGCAGTAGGCTGGCACACTTACTTGAGTCTTCTAATAACATTGGTTTTTTAAGGCTACAAAAGCACGGCTACCCAAACACAACAAGTAATGTTTGCACCAAACAAATTTGTAAACCAAAAACCCCACCAAAAAAAAAATACAAAAAACACCCCCACCAAAAAAAAAAGGTACAAAAAATACCCACCACCACTACAAACAAAACACCCACCAAAAAATAAAAACTAAATAAAACTACCACCCAAAAAAAAGCTACAAAAATAACCACCCACCAAAAATAAAGGTATAAAAAAAAAACACCACCAAAAAAAAATACAAAAAAACCCCCACCAAAAAAAAAGGTACAAAAAAAACCCACCACCAAAAAAAAATACAAAAAAACACCCACCAAAAAAAAAGGTACAAAAAAAAACCACCACCAAAAAAAAGCTACAGAAAACCACCCACCAAAAAATAAAAACTAAATAAAACCACCACCCAAAATAAAAACTAAAAAAAAAAAACACACACAAGACACAACCAACACTCAAACAACTCACACAAGCAACACTCCAAAAACACACACAAGCATCACTCAAACAACTCACACAAGCACCTCTCAAACAACTCACACAAGCAACACTCCAAAAACACACACAAGCAACACTCAAACAACTCACACAAGCACCTCTCAAACAACTCACACAAGCACCTCTCAAACAACTCCAAACAATGTAACCACTAACAATCCCTTCCTGCACCACAAATCACTCCAACTACAACCCACAAGTAAGGGAACATTTGGCTTTGCCTTAAATACAGAAAAAACCCCACAATGATTGAATCATGCAGGAAAGGTGTGCATTTGTAGTTAGGCAAATAAGGATGCACGGGTAACCAATCCAGGGATGCGCTCACATCTATCCCAACCCACCCGTGATTATGGAATGCAGGAAAGGTGTGCATTTGTACTTAGGCAAATAAGGATGCACGGGTAACCAATCCAGGGATGCGATCACATCTAGCCCAACCCACGCAGTGATTACGGAATGCAGGAAAGGTGTGCATTTGTAGTTAGGGAAATAAGGATGCACGGGTAACCAATCCAGGGATGCGCTCACATCTAGCCCAACCCACGCAGTGATTACGGAATGCAGGAAAGGTGTGCATTTGTAGTTAGGCAAATAAGGATGCATGGGTAACCAATCCAGGGATGCACTCACATCTAGCCCAACCCACGCAGTGATTACGGAATGCAGGAAAGGTGTGCATTTGTACTTAGGCAAATAAGGATGCATGGGTAACCAATCCAGGGATGCGCTCACATCTATAAAAAAGTCTGCACAAGCAGTATTCTTCATGCTCTCTCACAGGTTTGAAAAATGTCAAGCAAGGAGCATGGTGAGCAGAGGCCAACTGAGGTAGGTAAGTGCGAATCACATTTTTTAAACAACACAAGAACAGTTCATATTTCCAAAAATATACTTTTTTCATTTTATCTAATTTTAAAAATGTTGTAGGTGCTGGGAATCCAATTCCACCAGTAGAGGAGGAGGAGGCGGGCCCAAGCAGGCCAAGGCCAAGAAACCCTCCGTTTTCACGGATCGAGCTTGAGACATTGGTGACCATGACAATGGAGAACCTTGTCCATGCCCCAAGAAATATGGGGGCTGGAGCCAAAGACAGGATTTGGGAGGAGATATCCAGGGCTGTTAATGTTGTGGGGACAACCTACAGAACCATGAAAGTCATTAAAAAACGGTAAGAAAATTATATTGTGAGTGTACTGAAGTCAAAAGCTTGATCTTATTTTAAAAAAACTAACCCTTAAAATTTGCAAAATCACATTGACAGCTGGACGGATTTCAAGTACCAACTGAAGAGGAAGCTACGGAGTAGGGTGGACCATGCTGCGGGGACAGGTGGTGGTCCCATCCCTGAGGAGCTGGCCTTGACGAGGTTGGAGACGTTGGCTCAGGGATGTGTGACGGAAGAGGAAATAGTCGGTGTGTCCACTATGGACACTGACATGGCCGACTTCAACGCTCCACATGTGCAAGAAGGTAACATTTTTTTGGAAGCCAAAAAGTATAAAGCTCAAACGTGTATGCGTTGTTTTTTTGTAAAAAATACTAATGTTTTTTTTTTTATTCCAGACTCAGAGGAGGTAGTGCCTGCTCCTGAGGTCAGGTCTGGGTCCAGCACAGATGGAGACTCTGCAGGGGAGGATCCAAGTACTCCATCTGGGGACCCTGTGGAGTCTACTCCAGGGCAACCATCAGACCGAGCAGTGCCTCTCCTCACCAGATTGGTCTCCCAAACTCAGGAGAACAGATGTGTTCTTCTGAGGATGGAGACCACTCTGGTGAGGGTGGCGGTGGCCCTGGATACCATTGCTGGGGCCCTAGATCGTTTGGCCAATACCCAGGAGCATAATGAACAGAGTGGTCCGCGCTCCAGGTCTTAGAGGGGGAGTTTATTGGATGTGTGGGGGAGGGAAGGGGGAGCAGGGGGGGGTAGCAGGTAGGCTGGGGCAGAAGGTGGGTATGGTGGTGCTGCACGTGGAACAGGAGTACCAGATCCTGTCTGTTACAAGCTAGACGAAGGGGGGTACACGTGCGCTCCTATGCGTGAATGTGTGCTGGGGGGGAAAAAACTGTGAGTGGGTGGGGGGGTTGGGAAAGAACGGGGGAGGGGGTGGAAATTGGGGGGGAGGTTGGGAAACTAGGGGGAGCGGAATGTAGGGGGGTATGTAGTACCAAGGGATGTCGTGTGTTGGTATGTGCCTTCAGTGTAGGTTGTGTTGGTGTGTAATGAAGAGCCAGACACTTGAGATTGAATCCAACCTGTTTATTGGTGAGACACAGTGCTCCCCAGGTGGTTCCGTGAGTGGAACCACCAGGCCAACCCACCTGCCATGATGGAGCGAGACTCCCTTCCTCCCAGGACCACCACCTCTGGCAGCCCAACAGCCACCCCCGCAAGTATGGAGAGCCCTATGCCTAGGCCAGAGGAAATCCCATCTACCTCTGGCCAGGCCAGTCGGCGTGTTACACGCCAGTCGGCTGTCCGTAGCTTACCTCTTCCTCCGAGCTGGCCCAAAGGACGAAAGAAGCCCTGGATAAGTCCTCCCTCACCTGTTGTCCAGTCCCAATATTTCTTGTCACAAATGTCTCAAGCTCTTTTTTTTATTTTGAAAAAACAAATTTAGGTTTTTTTTTTTTTACTATTATTATTTTAATTATATGCAAATATTGCCGTAACAATTAATATTTAAATTGTGCTGAAAGGCAAATTTCAAATAATTTTTTTTTTAACTATATCAATGTATACAATGCTAGATGTTTTAAAAACTGTTTTACAAAAACATTTTTAAAAAGCACAAATAATGCACACGCAAGTGAAATCAGTTTCAAGGTAATTAGCAGTGTTAATAGTTACAATGCAGCAATCTTAGCTGCTTGGTTTGTGTTGTTCCAAATAGAAACATCGCAGGTAACATCAGATTAACGATTGTACTGTTGTGGCTTACGGATGCTTCTTGCCTACCTTAGCCTGGACGATCATCCTGTTCGTAGAGTGACGTTGTCATGCATCCGCAATTCTTGGTCGTACGAAGCAGGTAATTTATGCACTCCCCTAAAACGCCTGGAAACGCTGAAGCCCACCCCCGTATACTCCCACAAACGGTCTTTCCTGTCAATCAACTTTGGCAATCCACTTCCGTGTCGGAAGCCCTACGACTGACAGTATTTTTCATTGGTAGAGCTCGTACGCACATGCGCACAGCTAGCCGTGCGCAGGCGCAGAAAGAAAAACATCGTATGCGTACGACCGTGCGGCCGCAACGACCGACTCTGAATGAGGTCCATAGTGTGTCACACCATTTTTTCCACCAACAGAATGGTGACCCCAGAGGCGGTTGAACAATTTGGAAATACTAAGAGAGAAGGAAACAGATTCCGCCAATTGTGTACTGGGGAATCAGCATGGATCTTTAAATTGGATACTCTTAGGCCAAAAGGGTTGAATGAAGTATTAGACTACAGTATGTGTCACTGTAGTAACTACCTAAACTGAAGATGACCTAGAGTTTTTTGTGGAAGGGTCTTTGGATGGATATTGGGGATTTCTTATCGTAATATGTCCTATCAATACGGATACACCTCTTGTGGGCACAAGGGATGTCGATTGCGGTGTCTGTCAGTGGGACAACCGTATCACAGTAGACGATGAACATGTTTGTGTTGTTAGTGTACAAGTGGGAGGATATTAGATAGGGAGAGTATTGTAAAATTGTAAAATATAATTTAACATTGGGATTGATACTCTAATTAATTCAGCCTAGAGGCTTCTAGGTAAATTAAGCTGAAGATATAAGACAAGAGAATATTGCAAAATTCATTATCCATAAAACATAAAATAAATACCTGTGGACACTTCATGCAGAGGACATATACATGTGTATATTTATATATTTTCTTAGAAAATTATATTTTTATTTAATTGGCTTATTTAGGGATATTTTAATTTTTAATTGTATTATTTAAATTTTTTCAAATTGATAATATATCTATATTATATGTTTATAAAACAAATAGTTATTAATATTATGATTATTATAATTATTTTTATTGTAGGTTATGAACGTACATGTATATGTGGTCTTTGAAAAGTATATTATAATTATATTGTGCATACCTCTCTTCTCTATCTAAACTAAATTAAATTAAAATAAATTGAATATAATAAAATAACAAATGACAGTATTTCTTCTTTTTATTAACACAGAATGATCTAAATATAAGAAGAAAAACAGGAGGCTTGTTTGAACAACATCATATATTTAATGAATGTTTATATGTGAAAACGTTTAATACCATATTATTGTATGATTATAACTATGTTTGCACACTTTAATTTAGGTTTGTGTGGATACTTTTAAATGTGTCTATATATGTGATTAGATTGGTCTACACCTATGTGAATATGGACACATAGAAAGAGAGAAAAAAACCTGCAGTACAAATAAGATCCAGGTGATATAGATCAAGTGATTAAACAATTAGAATGTGGGAGAATAAAAAGAGACACCAGAGACTCTGGTCTTTAGTCTTGAGAAAGTCCTGGCATTCAACAGGATGAAACGCGTTGACCTGATTTAATCTCCCTCCACACACTTCAACTCCGGACACCGCTCTGGTTACTTGCCATGACAACATTTTCCTCACTTCCTAGCAGCTTGGAACGTAAAGCAGCAGTGACTGATTCCATTTCACTGCTGAGCACCCGGGACAACCAGCAACAGCGGCCGTGCACTGCCGCTAACATCGCCATACCTCTAACCATTGCCCCATGTAAAGACAGGAGCACCCGGCCTTTAGACCCCCGTAACTTGGCCCCCGTAACGTGGCCACATGACAATAAAGTGCTGTAATAAATTGGCTTACTAGGACTGAGGTAACTTATTTACATACAGGAGATTACTTGGCAGTTCAATTGCAATATTGGGACACCAGTTTATACTGTACATAACTGCTTACTAACAGTTGCTAATATATGACCAGTGTGTCTGTTTATGTTTATGAGTATCTTGCTACGGCAACATAGTTTATTAACCAGACAATTAACAATAAAATTGCAGACTTGCTTACTAACAATAACGTAATTTGCTGTGAGACCTGGATTCCAATTATCAAAAATAGCAATAGATTATATACAGCTATTTGGGGCATTTATATATAGATATAATCTCTTATATGTATATTCTGGACACTATTGTCACATGTGAATATTGCTGTTTGAACAGTTTTTTTTGTTTTTAACATGTTTGTGTTTTTAATAAATACTAATATTGTTATAATTTAACAAGCCTCATGTTCATTAATAGAGAGCAAACCTTGATTTATTGAGAATAAATATTAATTAAGAACAATATAATAACAGTGCAGTAATTACTGTTTTAAAGTTAGCATTGGGAAGAAAAACATACACATGCCAAAAAATTTATTTATCACAGACATGCAACAAGGCTTTTGTAGAAGACAGAGTTATAAGATGGCAAGGTCGTAAGCATTAAGACACCCAAAAGACATCTGCCTTTGGGTAACCCATGCAAGCAGTGGCTTCAAAGCATCCCAGAATTCAACAAAAGGAGGATGCACCCAATCTTGCAGTTGGGCAAGAAGATAAGCCTGTTGAACAAGGTCTGGGAATGTCAATCCATCTCTTTTTTTCTGACATAATTATTCTAGAGTGGGAAATTTTCAGGGATTTATTGTTCCAAACATGAGATGTCAATAGAGGCTGACAATTTATTTCAATATTTTTAAAGGAAAGACATAAGGGATGATTGGAAATAGATACATCATCTTAAATGCAGCCAACTGGCCCAGCCAAGATAATTTCATAAGAGATGATCCAAGATTTTGTTTGGGATAATAACTGGCTGATAAGGAGTGGGAGACATCAAATATCATAGAGACAGAAGGGGAATCTGGATATCTAAAAATAAAAGGGAGGTTGACTGCCAATTGTTCTTAAATCTAGTATGGAGCTCAGTAAGACTGGTCCCCAGGATGTTAATAGACAATGTCTGATTTAGTGGAATTTAGCTTATAAAAATAGGCCTTACAATAACTAATAAAGTATGCAGACATGGCAAGGTAAAAGGCTCCCCAGCAATAAGGAGGACATTGTTCACAAAGAAACAGAGGGCCTGATTCAGAGCCGGACGCTCTGACCAGAGCGCTCGCTCTGAATCAGGGCCCTCCTACCTAAACTTGGAGCGGCCTCTTGGACGCTCGCATAGCTGTGGGTTACTACCCACAGCTTATGCGAGCGTCCATGATGATGGTTGCGATGGTCAAGACCATCGCGACCATTGGGCTTGCGACGAGAGCCTGCGGTAGGGTCTCGGTGACCGCAAGCCCTGGAGTGATTTTGGCTCTATCAGAGCCAAAATCACTCCCACTGACATCACTAGTGATGTCAGTGGGGCCGGACCCAGACGGTAGGCGTTCCCATGGGAACGCCTCCGTCTGGCAACCACGCCCACCAAAGGGGGCGTGCTGTCAATCAACATCAACAGCACGCCCCCTTTGGTGCGAGACCTGGAGCGACGGCTTCCCCGTCGCTCCCTGGGTCTCGCGCATGCGCACGACGGAGCTCCCTCCGTCGTGCGCATGCGCACTAGGGCACCATCGACCCGCTTGCGAGCGCTCAGCGCTCGCGTGCGGGTCTGAATCAGGCCCAGAGTCTGTTGATTGTATACCGTACCGCTACCCTCGGGAAGTCTTCCGCTTTTAGCAGCCAAAGGTTCAATGGCTAGGACGAAAATTAAAGGTGAAAGGGAACATCCCTGTTTAGTACCATTAGTTATAGCTATTTGTACTGTTCACAGGAATGGGTGTTTAATATTATCAGTACATCTGCTTAATTGCTATAGCAGCTTATATTGCAGCGAGCAAAATTTGTATCTCACTAGTCCATCTGCGCAATAGTACTGCAGTCTATACAGCTAAGGGCAGAAATTTAATTCAGGACCTTGCATATGCGCTCCAGCTATTCCAAAAAATTTATATTTAATATTTTATATATTTAATACTTTATATATATTCATAGGTCTAGTGTTTTTTTTCTCTACAAATAATTGCATACTTCATTGGGAATCTCATCCTCTATTGGTTTTATTGATTCACCTTATAATGCTAGTCTATAATCACTTTATATGATGTTTAAATTTGTACCAATAAAGGTTATATTTTATTGAGATTTTTTTCCTCTTTCAAGTGTGTGCCAATGCCAGACAATTTTTTTGTTTTTCTTTTGTACTATAGTTATGGGGAACGCATAAGACAGAAACCCACTACTATACACCCTAGCAGAGCTTAGAGATGGAAGAGAGAATCTGTTTATGGAAACCAAAAACAGAGAGAACAATATGCATATGCAACCAATGAAGTCTATCCAAGGCCTTTTCAGTGTCAAGAGAAACTAGCACAAGGCCAGTCCCCGATGTCGAGAGATGGTCAAAAAGATACAAACATCTGCACGTGTTATCTGAGCAATAGGATTAATATAAAAAGAAACAAATGTTAAAACATAGTGTAGTAATTATGAATAATAACAATTGTCCACCACGTAAAGAAAAGAATGAGATGTATCTTTTGATTCTCTCCAAAGTGATAGTGTAGTAGCTGGAAATCAACACTTGTCCCCTTTAGTTCATATGCCTACCAGATTGTGGGCGTATGTTCACTGTCATCCCCTTTTAGACTTGATGCGGATGTCCCCCACAATGAGTAGGATCCAAATTCATATGCAAAAGAAATAAATAATCTGATAAACGCTTTCCTCTCCACTCCAAAGAAAATATTGTTGATAAAATTAAGGAGAGGAAGCTTTTTATCAGATTCTTGTGAAAGATTAAACAAGAATGAGTATAACATTAATTTAAACTTTTCCAAAAGCAGAAAAAGAAACGGTCCCAGGAAGTAAAACGGTCAAAGGACAGTAACATATTCAAAGTCTTATATAGACAAACAAAGCGAACATCACCAAAATGGGCTCAAGGGAATTCCCCTCAGCCAATTCAAAAGACTTAAGAGAAATTTTTCACAAACTATGGTTTAGGAAACACAGATATGAGTGAAATATGAAGAAAAAGTATAGATATGAAAAAAAGTATATGCCAAGGAAATAATAGATAGGATGAAACAAAAAATGAAAGGGATAGACAGATTTGAACTTTTGAAGGAAAAGGGTATCCCCTCTACAGGATGTAACAATGATTATGAATGGGCTTTTGTGACACATATGGGCTTTCCATTAAAAAAAATAGAAATAATCAATAAAGAACAATTAAAGAAAAAGAATGTCCTTAGAGATCATCTTTCGGAAAAGCCAAATTTCATCTGTAGGAACAGGAAGGCATCCTCTTTAAAGACAATCTGGTTAGGAGCTGTCTAATGGAAAAGAAATGGGGTAGCATACAAACTGGGAGTATTCATAGATGTGGTAGTTGTTTACTGTGTAGATCTATAAGGGGCTCAGAGCAAAAACTAATAGAGTTTGAGGCTACTAAAAACAAATATAGAATTGATAATTCTATTACCTGTAATTCTTGTAATGTTGTGTATGCTCTGAAAGTGGGGCTAATCAGGGGCTGGCTGGCAACTTTCAGGCTGGGGGGCAAATACAAACAAGTAAAATGCAGCCCACCTCTCTAATTCAAAGCAAGCTCCAGTTCTGAAACCATCCTTGTTCTCACTCCTCCTTGTAAAATAAAAATTAGACCTCAGACTGTGGGGTAACTCACCCTACCTGCTGCCTTCTTTGCCCCTCTTTGTTTGTCCTTGCAGATTCCTGCGCTGTGATTGGTGGATACTCCAGCCATCCACCAATCAGTGTGTGGAGACATCCCATCACTGTGATTGTTGGATGGCCAGTGCCTTCCACCAATCAGCAGCTTAGCAGCCGGGAGGAAACTACATGTACTGCACTGTACATGATTGCTGCGGCTGAGAGACTGGCAGACTGGGAATGTGTAACACAAATGGAGATGGAGAGGCCGGGGAGCATCCTGTGCCTGTCTCCCAGCCGCCAGGCATGTGTGCACTATGTGGCTGCAGCCCTACTAATACTGTAACTGTGTCCCTTATATTAATTACCTCCTCATAACTGTCTGTGCCTCTTATATACTCCTCTTCATAACTGTGCCCAAAAATAAAAAAGGCTAAATATTATGCTAATGAATAAGTATGCTCCTCTCCATCACTGCCTCCACTCTCCCTCTTTTTTTCTTACCTAATCATAATATCTTCTTTTGTCTTCAATCTTCCAGTCTTCCTTGTTTTTTTGCAGCACATGGCTACTCACACCAGCTGCAGGTCTTGTTTCTGGGCTGGCTTGCCTCCATTGAAAGGGGGTGTGGGAGGGCTGGTAAATTGCTTGGGGGGAAAACAAAAGAAAGAGGTCCAGGCTATTCTATTAATGCACCAGCAACAGAAATATGCATCTTGAAAAAACTGTTTGGGTGTGGTTTGTCTAAAGTGGCGTGCTTATATATAGCCAATATATAATATATTAAAAATATACCACAGCTAGTGTCATGAGTCCTAAGCGGAATCAAATCTGAGTAGCAATAGAGCCAGGGATTATGCAAAGATGATGGTTGGGAAACCTCTTGCGGAAAAATAACTGATACAGCCTCTGGGCTGTGTAGCAGCAGTTGCAACCTCTGGGCTGTGTAGCAGCCTTGAGGGTTGGTGAAAGATGCAGCCACTGGGCTGTGTAGCAGCATTGAGGGCTGGTAGAGGATACAGCTAATGGGCTGTGTGGCAACCTTGAGAGCTGGAAGCGGATACAGTCTCTGGGCTGTGTAGCAGATGACGCAGAATTGCGTTGGAAAAGACGCAGGAGTGCAACTTGTGCTGCAAAGATGACACAAGCGACTGATGAGGCTGGGGTGCGACTTGTGCCGCCGAGATGACACAAGCGGCAGTGTAGTTGGTAGTGTACACTGGAGATGCTGGGTAACGGCCTGTGCCGCCGAGATGACACAAGCGGCAGGAGACATTTAGATGAGGCCTGTGTCGCCGAGTTGACACAAGCGGTGGATGTTGCTGGAGTGCAACTTGTGCTGCCGAGATGACACAAGCGACAGATGACGCTGGAGTGCAACTTGTGCCACCGAGATGACACAAGCGGCAGGGATACTGGAGACAGGCAGGCTGAGGTTCATGACACTCGACCAACATGATGCAAACACCAGAACCAGAAACACGTGGAATGCTATCACTGGCATCCGAGCAGCGCATCAGCAGGGCAGGAAAAGGAGGAAGCACCAATCCCGCTCCAGCAGGGATGAATGACCGTCTAAAGGGAGGACTTCATGAGCTGACAGCGTGGCGTCTCTGTCTCCCAGCAACCGGCCTGAGAGAACCGCCATCCAACAGGATGCGGCTGCGGCTTGTGACAAGTTATAATCAATTTACAACATCTATGGAGAGCACCTCACAAAGTACTGAGAGCGGAAATGCCACACAATACAAAGAGCATCCTTGTGACAAATACAGAGCCCATAATTGTGACACCACACAATACAGAGATTATGCATTGCCACCATATCATGTCCTCCCCAGTCACATCTCATATAGCCCTCTGCAGCCACATCACCCACATCATGTCATTCCCAGCCACATCTCATATTGCCCTCTGCAGCCAAATTAGCTACCTGCAGCCATATCATACCCTCCACAGCCACATCTCATAATGGCCTCTGCAGCCAAATTAGCTACCTGCAGCCACATCATGACCTCCACAGCCACATCACCCACCTGCAGTTACAAAATGTCCTCCCCAGCCACATCTCATAATTCCCCCTGCAGCCATATTACCCACCTGCAGGCACATCATGTCCTCCCCAGCCACATCTCATCTGTAATATTCAGTGCTCTGTAGCTACTGTAATATTCACTGCACTGCAACACTTTAACAAGGCACCAGGGCTGGACTGACCATATTTGATAATATATGGTCCCCAAACCACCCACCCTTCCTTGAATGTGATCCTTCTCCATTATCCTCACCTGCCTGGCTGTAGTAAGCCTGTGCTCTCTGACAGCTGCTGCTGTGAGCTGCTCTGAGGCGGCATATGAGCAGCTCCTCAGAGATTCTGCAGTACTGACTCCTCCCTCCATCATCTGGGTGATGGCTGCGTAGAGTATCCTCCTCTACTTGGCACTTTATGCCGATGTACACTCAGAGTCATGGAGCCAGCCCTGCAAGTCCAGTAGGAGAAGGGGAGGAGCAAGGTTAGTGATTCCCAGTAGCAGCAATCTGCTCTCCCTCCACTCTTCACTGCCCCAGTGGTCAAACTACTCACTTCACTTCGGCTGCACTGAGGAGAGGAAGATGCTGACGGACAAACTGCAGCTGTCGGCCCTTTGACACTGAAATTATAATGGCCCGGAGGGCAGATGGCACCCTGCCTCCCAGGCCAAGTCCGCCCCTGGGGCTAATATACATATGGGCCTTATTCAGCTGCAGACATGCCAGCTACTGCAGCTATGACAGCTCTAAAATGGTAATGCAGCAGGAGGAGTCATACCTCCTGCATGCATTACTGATCCGAGTTGCATTCTAGAACGCAACATCGGATCATCTATGATCCCATCAGCTGGCTAAGTGACTCATTGGGTAATGCAAGCCTCCCACCGCAGATCCTAAAAAGAGTGACCATCGCCAGTGGTATAGCGATTCATCAAAACCCCATGTCATGACTTTAAGTATTTTGTGCGCTCTGGATAAAGTGTGCATGTTATTATAATTCTATATTTCAGGAATGGCTGTTTGCTAGGAATGGTGTGTCAAAACTGGATTGCATAAGCTATTCAGAACATATTGCCAAGTGATACCTAGCCTGTGATGACAATGCTTCCTGGATGTAATGTTTGCTCTCACCCTAGGGGGGCCATGGTACAAGTCCAGTACACAGACACACTGGCTGCTAGAAGGGTCATTTGTAACACCTTATGCTATCAGTATTCCTATCATAAAATACCTTCAAGGTCCAGGGAGTTATATGAGTGTCAGGTCTTGTTAGTTGTGCTAATTTGCATCTACACAGACCCTGGGAGAACAAATTACAGTATTTTTGAGCCTGGAAAGGGTGGGGGCTGCTGGGGAAAAAAAGTCATGGGACTATAAGGCCTAGCAGCCCACACTGCTAGTTGTTCACTCTCAGGGAGTAGCTAGAATCTAAAGGGTGCTACCCATCATGATGCTTGGTGGACTCCCTTCACTCAGATTCTCTAAGATCTCAGCGTAATATACCTTAGGATTCTGACTTTCTATCATTTACTTTTATCTGTAATCAATCTGTGCATTTATTATTTGTCTGTCTTGTTTATTTACCTATTTTTCTTGTACTTTAACCCTGGAGATATTTCTCAATAAATAATAAAAAACTTTATCAGAGTTATCTCTGTGCTCTAATGAATTCACATGCCTGGAGAGGCCCATGCTATATTTGTGTAATAATTGTGAGTTTAAGTGAGATTTAAGTGTCTGGCGAACGTAAGAGCAAAATTTTAATACTCTTCATGGTGGCAGCTTAGGTAAAACCCACATCACAACTACCCAGCTACGTCAGGTTGGCGTATCTGAGCGCAGGCTGGGCATGGTGTCATGACACTCCCTTACAATGGCGACAACACGCCTCCATTTTGGGAAACGGAGGTCATTCCCACCCCGAAAAAGTAGCAAACTGTCAATAACTGGCAGTCTGCTGCCGAACTGCGAGCGATATCGCAGATCAGTACTGCACATGCGCAGTACAGGCCTGGATATCGAGAATCTGCATAAAAGCTTCCCTGCGTACTCTGCTAAATCAAGCCCATAGCTAAGATCATCAGACCCTTAAAAACTTGCATTTCAAAGCATTTTTACAACATACATAAAGGGTTAATCACCCATTCGGTTTTATCACATTTTAAAAACCCATCATGATTGTGGCAAAAGGGGTATACATAAAACAATTGTCAAACACCTGGAGATCTAGAGATTGAAGCAGTCATCTATCCCAGGCAGAGATGAAATTTGTATATAATTTAAAGACCCTTAAATGGCTTATATGCCGATTTTGAATTGAAATGTTTCATTTTGTAATTTCATGCTTATTTAAACCTGTTGTCTTTTTAAAAATGGATTGCTGCACGTCAGAAGTGCTATTGGGCGATAGTTCTTGCAATCACTGGGGTCTTTCCAAGGTTTGGGAAGTGTTACAATTTGTGCCTACAACATTTCAGGAGGAAACACTCTGAAACTAGGGATGTGCGCCGGACCATTTTTGCCGGATTTGGATTTGGTTCTAATTCATCGTCCGGCTTTGGATTTGGATTTGCCAAACTGCGGTGACTGGCTTTGGATTTGGATTTGGATTTTTTGCCAAAATTGGCAAAAAAAGCTAAAATTACATAAATTGGGCTTTTTTTTCTTCCTAGAGTGTTATTTACCTCAATAACATTAATTTCCAGTCATTTACAGTCAATTTAGACCACCTCACAGCTTAAATTATTGTTTTCACCATTATTGGCCAAAGGTTGCAGTGAGCTGACTGGTGACCAAGCGTCAGAGCAGTGGCGCAGTGGCACAGACACCACAGTTTAAAGCACATCTATGAAACTATGCCACACAGCAGTGGCAGAAATGAAAGGTAGTGCTAGATGGAATTGTCCTTGGGCCCTCCCACCCACCCTTTATGTTGGATCTTAAAAAGGACATGCACACTTTAACAAACGAAGCATTTCAGCGACAGGTACTGCCACTTTGTGGCTGAAGTGCTTGGTTTGTTTGGGCCCCCACAAAAAAATCCTCCAATCTACTAAAGGCAACAGGTCTACAGTGGCATGATGTCACCATCATTGCCATCCTCACCCTCATCAGTGTGTACATCATCCGATTCCTCACACAATATCAGTTCATCCCCGCTGGAATCCACCATTACAGAAGTATCTGTACTGTGACGTGATTGGTGGGAAAGGTTTTCCTCGTGAAATTTCTAGTTCATTTTAAAGAACATCATTTTTTCTACATTTTGTGGAAGTAGCCTCCTTCGTCGTTCGCTCACAAGGTTCCCGGCTGTACTGAAAACTCTCTCCGAGTACACACTGGAGAGTGGGCAGCTTAAATAATTCAAAGCCAGTTTATACAAGGGTCTCCAAATTGCCTTTTTTTTCTTCCAATATTCGAAGGGACTCTGTGACATGTCTACGTGTACGGTGTCCTGAAAATAATCCTCCACCATTCTTTGGATGGTAATCGTATTAGATGGAGTTGCGGTAGAGGTGTCACTGGTGTTAGGCAAATCTTTTAGACCCGACCAGATGTCAAAATGTTGACTTGACTTATCTGCATCACCACTGGGTCTTTTGGAAAAGGTGCATTTTTTTCTGGCTGCTGCTGGAGAAACCGAAGGAGGAGACGTCATCGTAGTGCCATGTGTCACTTCAGCTGCCAACTTGCTCACCAGGAGCGCTTTGGTTCTTTTAAGATCTGGGTCAGTTGTAAAGAAAGACACAGCATATGACTTGAACCTAGGATCAAGAATGGTTGCTAAAATATAATGATCAGATTTCAAGATCTTGGCCACCCGTGGATCCTGGCGAAGCGAACAAAGGACTTGATCTATCAGTCCAGCATACTTTGCGGAATTACTTTGTTTAATATCATCCTTCAATTTCTCCAGCTGCTTTTCCAAAAGCGAAATCAGGGGAATCACCTTACTCAAGCTAGCAGTGTCAGCACTCACTTCACAAGTGGCAACTTCAAATGGTTTGAGCACCTTGCACAAGACAGAAAGTACTCTCCACTGTGCTGGGGTAAGGTACATTCCCCCTCCTCTCCCAATGTCATGGCTTGTCGTATAGCTATGGAAGGCTTTTTGCTGCTCCTCCATCCGCTGAAGCATATACAGGGTTGAGTTCCACCTCGTTACCACTTCTTGCTTCAGTTGATGGCAGGGCAAATTAAACTGCTCTTGCAGGTGCTGCAATCTCATGCATGCTGTTGCTGAATGCCGAAAATGTCCCGAAATTTTTCGGGCCACAGACAGCATCTCCTGCACGCCGCTGTCGTTTTTTTAAAAAACCCTGCACCACTAAGTTTATTGTGTGAGCAAAACAGGGGATGTGTTGGAATTCACCCAGCTGTAATGTTTTCACTATATTTGAAGCATTGTCAGAAATCACAAATCCTGCGGAGAGTCCAAGTGGGGTAAGCCATGTTTCTATGACATCTCTTAGTTTTTCAAAGAGGTTGTCAGCGGTATGCCTCTTATTGAATCCGGTGATGCACAGAGTTGCCTGCCTCTGAATGAGCTGGTGTTGTTTGTTAGATACTGCTGCTGCTGAAGGCGATTCACCCACCCAGTGGGCCGTCACAGTCATGTAATCTTTAGTTTGTCCACTACCGCTTGTCCACATATCTGTGGTTAAGTGGACAGTGGGTACAATAGCATTTTGCAGACCAATAATTAGGTTCTGTTTAACGTCCTGGTACAGCCGAGGAATGGCTTTTCGGGTAAAATGAAACCGAGATGGAATTTGGTACCGGGGACACATGACCTCAATTAGCTGTGTAAATCCCACTGCATTAATTGAGGATATTGGATGCAGATCTAATATTAGCATAGCTGTCATGGCGTCAGTGATCCGCTGTGCGACAGGGTGAGAGCTGTCATACTTGCTTCCCCTTGCAAGAGATTCTTTAACAGTCAATTGTTTTTTTGGTATACTACTAGTAGTCTTCTTGGTCCACTTCTGGGATGAAGATCCACCAGCAGCAGCAGCAGCAGGCCTAGCGCTCAAAGATTCAGTTTCTTCTGAGGTGCCCTGGAAATTGGAGGAGTCACCGTGACTTAGCACTAACAAATTGGATGTTGTACTACCACTGATCATTCCTGAGGATATTGAGGAGGAAGGTTGTTGTCGGCGGAGATTGCAGGTGCTGGGATTAAGTAGAGAGAAGGCATCTAGCTAATGCTGGACTTCTTGTTGTTATTTTTCTTTGCAGTAGTTTCTGTTATCAAACACCTGTCATGAGCTCGCTGCAGATGACGTAATAGCGTAGAGGTTCATAGATGCTTAACGTCCCTACCTCTACTAACTGTGGTCTCACAGAGGCTACAAATGGCTTGACAAACGTTGTCAGGGTTTGGGTAAAAGTAATTCCACACAAAAGATGTGGATTTGTTGGTTCTATGCCCAGGCATGGCAATGGCCTTCTTATCTTGGCCAAGAGCTGCTTCCACTGGTGCCTGACTTATACAAATGATATCCTCATCCTCAACATCCTCATTAGTGCCAGCGTCAGCTGCACATATATTCCTCTCATCCTCTTGCAATTCCACGGTGGCATCCTCAATTTCTATGTCCTCGGCAATACTGCTCATCCCCACAACTACAGATGGAAAAGAAACTGTGGAGGGCGGCTTCTCTGAAAGGTCAGGCTTACACATAGAAATCCCACTCGTGGACCCACTTAGACTCTCCTCAGGGATTTCTGACATTTGTGTTTAAAAAAACACAGTTTGTTCTACTGCCTTATTGGTTTTAAATTTTTTCACACTTCTATAGTCTGATTGAAAAGGTCTTTTATCATCACGAGAGGCACAAGATGCCTCACTGACAGTTGCAGAACCACCACTCAGAAATAAAGGGCAAAGCCTGAGTCTTTCCTTGCCGCTACGTGTGGTGAATGGTATGTTGCCAATTTTCTGTTTCTCTGCAATAGTAGCAGTCTTTAGAGGTTTTTTTTTTGTCTTTACCCCTGTGAAATCTACATTTTTAGATTTCAGGTTCCCTAAGTTTTTAAAGCCTCTACGCCCTTGAGCATCAGCTTTAGATGAAAGTGATGGACTTCCAGCCGCTGCAATGCTAGCATTTACATGTTGTTTCTGCTCTCCTCTCGGTTCATTCTCGTGATCCATATTACTTTATCACTATGAACTGGAGTCACGGAGCTTGTATACACACAGTGGGCTATGCCCTGTCACGGAGCTTGTATAATACTCAGTGGGCTTATGCCCTGTCACGGAGCTTGTATAATAGACACAGTGGGCTATGCCCTGTCACGGAGCTTGTATACACACAGTGGGCTATGCCCTTTCACGGAGCTTGTATAATAGACACAGTGGGCTTATGCCCTGTCACGGAGCTTGTATAATACTCAGTGGGTTTATGCCCTGTCACAGAGCTTGTATAACACACTCAGTGGGCTATGCCATGTCACGGAGCTTGTATAATACACTCAGTGGGCTATGCCCTGTCACGGAGCTTGTATAATAGACACAGTGGGCTTATGCCCTGTCACGGAGCTTGTATAATACTCAGTGGGTTTATGCCCTGTCACAGAGCTTGTATAACACACTCAGTGGGCTATGCCATGTCACGGAGCTTGTATAATACACTCAGTGGGCTATGCCCTGTCACGGAGCTTGTATAATAGACACAGTGGGCTATGCCCTGTCACGGAGCTTGTATACACTCAGTGGGCTTATGCCCTTTCATGGAGCTTGTATAATACACTCAGTGGGCTGTGCCCTGTCACGGAGTTTGTATAATAGACACAGTGGGCTATGCCCTGTCACGGAGCTTGTATAATACTCAGTGGGCTTATGCCCTTTCACGGAGCTTGTATAATACACTCAGTGGGCTATGCCCTGTCACGGAGCTTGTATAATACACTCAGTGGGCTATGCCCTGTCACGGAGCTTGTATAATAGACACAGTTGCCTATGCCCTGTCACGGAGCTTGTATAATACACTCAGTGGGCTATGCCCTGTCATGGAGCTTGTATAATAGACACAGTGGGCTATGCCCTGTCACGGAGCTTGTATAATCGACACAGTGGGCTATGCCCTGTCACGGAGCTTCTATAATACTGTGGGCTTATGCCCTGTCATGGAGCTTGTATAATACACTCAGTGGGCTAAGCCCTGTCACGGAGCTTGTATAATACACACAGTGGGCTTATGCCCTGTCACGGAGCTTGTATAATACACTCAGTGGGCTTATGCCCTGTCACGGAGCTTGTATAATAGACACAGTGGGCTTATGCCCTGTCACGGAGCTTGTGTACACTCAGTCGGCTTATGCCCTTTCACGGAGCTTGTATAATACACTCAGTGGGCTTATGCCCTGTCACGGAGCTTGTATAATAGACACAGTGGGCTATGCCCTGTCACGGAGCTTGTATACACACAGTGGGCTATGCCCTTTAACGGAGCTTGTATAATAGACACAGTGGGCTTATGCCCTGTCACGGAGCTTGTATAATACTCAGTGGGTTTATGCCCTGTCACGGAGCTTGTATAACACACTCAGTGGGCTATGCCATGTCACGGAGCTTGTATAATACACTCAGTGGGCTATGCCCTGTCACGGAGCTTGTATAATAGACACAGTGGGCTATGCCCTGTCACGGAGCTTGTATAATAGACACAGTGGGCTATGCCCTGTCATGGAGCTTGTATAATACTCAGTGGACTTATGCCCTGTCACGGAGCTTGTATAATAGACACAGTGGGCTATGCCCTGTCACGGAGCTTGTATAATACTCAGTGGGCTTATGCCCTGTCACAAAGCTTGTATAATAGACACAGTGGGCTATGCCCTGTCACGGAGCTTGTATACACTCAGTGGGCTTATGCCCTTTCACAGAGCTTGTATAATACACTCAGTGGGCTTATGCCCTGTCACGGAGTTTGTATAATAGACACAGTGGGCTATGCCCTGTCACGGAGCTTGTATAATACTCAGTGGGCTTATGCCCTGTCACAGAGCTTGTATAATAGACACAGTGGGCTTATGCTCTGTCACGGAGCTTGTATACACTCAGTGGGCTTATGCCCTTTCACAGAGCTTGTATAATACACTCAGTGGGCTATGCCCTGTCACGGAGCTTGTATAATACACTCAGTGGGCTATGCCCTGTCACGGAGCTTGTATAATAGACACAGTTGCCTATGCCCTGTCACGGAGCTTGTATAATACTCAGTGGGCTTATGCCCTGTCACGGAGCTTGTATAATACACTCAGTGGGCTATGCCCTGTCATGGAGCTTGTATAATAGACACAGTGGGCTATGCCCTGTCACGGAGCTTGTATAATCGACACAGTGGGCTATGCCCTGTCACGGAGCTTCTATAATACTGTGGGCTTATGCCCTGTCACGGAGCTTGTATAATACACTCAGTGGGCTAAGCCCTGTCACGGAGCTTGTATAATACACACAGTGGGCTTATGCCCTGTCACGGAGCTTGTATAATACACTCAGTGGGCTTATGCCCTGTCACGGAGCTTGTATAATAGACACAGTGGGCTTATGCCCTGTCACGGAGCTTGTGTACACTCAGTGGGCTTATGCCCTTTCACGGAGCTTGTATAATACACTCAGTGGGCTTATGCCCTGTCACGGAGCTTGTATAATAGACACAGTGGGCTATGCCCTATCACGGAGCTTGTATACACACAGTGGGCTATGCCCTTTCACGGAGCTTGTATAATAGACACAGTGGGCTTATGCCCTGTCACGGAGCTTGTATAATACTCAGTGGGTTTATGCCCTGTCACGGAGCTTGTATAACACACTCAGTGGGCTATGCCATGTCACGGAGCTTGTATAATACACTCAGTGGGCTATGCCCTGTCACGGAGCTTGTATAATAGACACAGTGGGCTATGCCCTGTCACGGAGCTTGTATAATAGACACAGTGGGCTATGCCCTGTCATGGAGCTTGTATAATACTCAGTGGACTTATGCCCTGTCACGGAGCTTGTATAATAGACACAGTGGGCTATGCCCTGTCACGGAGCTTGTATAATACTCAGTGGGCTTATGCCCTGTCACGGAGCTTGTATAATAGACACAGTGGGCTATGCCCTGTCACGGAGCTTGTATACACTCAGTGGGCTTATGCCCTTTCACAGAGCTTGTATAATAGACACAGTGGGCTTATGCCCTGTCACAGAGCTTGTATTATAGACACAGTGGGCTTATGCTCTGTCACGGAGCTTGTATACACTCAGTGGGCTTATGCCCTGTCACGGAGCTTGTATAATACACTCACTGAGCTATGCCCTGTCACGGAGTTTATATACACTCAGTGGGCTATGCCCTGTCAGTTGTCAGTCATGGAGCTTGCATAATACAGTGAGTGCACATACACACAGTGGGCTTATTATGCCCAGTCACGAAGCACACACAAAGGGCTTATGCCCAGTAAAGTCACAGAGCGGCAAGAACACTGCCTACTCTAATCTATCTAACACTAGCACAGACAGCGCACTACCTAACTACCTAACTACGCATCACACGCGAAATGGCGCCGACTGCCGGGTGCCGCGCCTTTTTATAGAGGCCGAACGTCACCCGGCTCTCGCGAGAATCCGACGCCGGACGGGTGACGTTCGGCCTCGAGGTGGAATCCGAGTCAGGCGGGAACACCCGAACTTGCGTTCGGGTGGACTCGGATTCCACCTGTTCGGAGCGGTTCGGATTCCTCAGAATCCGAACTGCTCATCACTATCTGAAACCAGTGACCTTATTGAAGATTGTAAGAGTAGGGATCAAACGTTCCTCAAACGTAACATGGAAATTGCTAATAAAACCATCCGATCCATCGGCTTTATCAGACGGGGGAGATTTAATCACAAATTATTCTTCTTGCTGTGTCCAGGGAGCATTTAAGGTACATAAGCAGGCCCTCAAGAAAGGACTTATTAGAGGACTCTGAAGTTTTTGATACAATAATTTCTCCACTCTATTGCCAGCTGTATGTCACAGCTTATTAAGGGCACCCTTAGTGTGAGACTAAGGAGTTGCTTTATCTTACTCCATAAAGAAGAAAGTTCTTTATGGAAGGCCTTATAGGGATGATGTTATTCCGATCCTCTGCTTCCTTAAAATGAACCTCCAAATCTAACTGGGATTCATCATATTGATGTTTGAGATGGGCTCCCATCTGTATAGCTGTATCCGGAACAACAGGGCACACCAGAATGTAAAAAAAGTGGTATCTGCGGGACAGTTAGTGTCAAAATATAATGAAATACCATGAGCTATTTGGCATCAACATCAGTTAACAAATAGGATTACAATCTCCAAAGATGGGGGGAGGGTATACAAGAAGAAGGTTCCAAAACCACAATAGGCAGGGCATGGTTGGACCAAGTAATGGGGAGGACATCACTGATTTTGAATGCTGTAAGGTCTACTTATTGGACAAAATTAAATCAATGTGAGAATACACGTTATGGACAGGGAGAAAAAAGTTTAGTCCCTTCCCGTCAGATTCAGTGACTTTCAAAGATCGTACAAATCAAATTCCGATAAAAGATTGCAGGGAGAGGGAGAGATGACTGACGGGATATATAAACTTTAGGGACAGGGGCCAAATTAAAATCAACAATAAAATTACCTTTCTTAACACTCTGTTTATCTAACCAAATCTTCTGGAGAAAAGGTACTTGATTAAAATTATAGGTGGGTACACACCTGACAGATATATCTGCAGATGATGGTCTTTCATATACACTGAACGGCCATCATCTGCTTGTGCCCTCAGGTCCCGGCTGCCAGTAGGTGGGACCCGCCGGCCGGTGGGCGGGTCAGGGGCGTGTCCCGCCCCCCTCCTCGCGGCTGCCGCTGTGTGTGTACGGGTGGTTTGCCGATCGCCCGTACACACACCTGCGGATGGACAGATATGTCTGCAGACAGCCAATGCAATATGTCGGTGAACGGCGACATTCACCGAAATATCGAGGGTACACACTGGCCGACGTGCAGCAGATATATTATCTGATCAATTGATCGGCCAATGTATCTGACAGTGTATACCCAACATAACACTTTTCCAGGACACCAGTCAAAATAAGATAACATACAGTTTTGTCCTCCACTTTAGAATGTAAGACAAATGTCAAGTAGAGATTTGGACTGTGTAAGATTGTACTAGTGTGAGTAGTTTAGGTGGGGATAAGGTAGGCTTCAATAAAGAAATGGGTTTTCAGAGACTGTTTTAACATTTGAACACATTTCAGTCTTTACTTCAGTGGTGATTGTGTAGTCTGAAGCAAAGATGTAATTACTGTAAGGACCCTTGATGCTGGGTTGTGAGCATACATGCTTTCAGTACATCTAGTCGTAGCAGAAGGAGGAACAGATTATTATACCAAGTTACCTGGCTTACGGTATCTTCTGTGTGAGACATGCAAGTTTTTTTTTTATTGTGAGGTTGTTACTTACATTTAATAAATCAACAAAGATTTAAAACAGTATTACGCTATGAGTTATACATACATTTCCTATGAGATCATCTGCTGAGAAATTGGTCTATGGACTTCTAGGTCGAAGGATTTCAATTATTTTCAGAAAATGTGTGTGTTTATCTATCTATCTATCTATCTATCTATCTATCTATCTATCTACAGTATCTATCTTGTGATGAGTAAATAAAAAATCAGGATAGGTGTATGTGACAAGGCGCTTGGTTTGGACTAAGGATGCAGTCGGTTGATAAAATAAAATGTAGTGATTGCTATGATAAGTGAAAATTGACATACATTTATTTAAATTCCTTAGACACTCATACATCAAATGGCACATGAAAAACATAAAAAACATAAAAAGAGTCCTGGATATGATTGTCCATATACTCCCTTACGGGCAATGATGATAAGATATCCTCACCCTTATTGTTGGTTGTGGTGGGCTAGCTTTCTTTAGCTGTGGGTCCTGGGCTTATAGCTCGGCAGCACCGCAACACGTTGATATGAGGAGCCCAAACGGAAGTGGTGGTGGGTCCAAATCTGTCCAGTTGCAGGTGTCACACACACACCTATCCTGATTTTTCATTTACTGTTATAAGGAGTATTTGTGTTGCTCCCCAGGTGTGTGCAGGGCTGCAGGTGGTTTGGTTTTACTGCGCAAGATATTGGTTACATCACAGCCTTCTAAATTATATTGTGATGAGATCAAGGTAGCGGTGCCCTCTCATGGGGTAGCAGCCAGGAATCAGCACACCAGTCCAGGGTTCCTGTGTAATTATCCGAAGCTAGTTTATTGTACAATAAAACATAAAACAAAATCCTAACCAGTCTGGACTCTAACTAAGCAAACAGGATCCCTCTCGGGAACCATGGTAGGACCTGATGCCCCTACCACAAATATAGACATATGCACAGTACTTACGTACTTTTAACAGCCTTTTAGTACAAGTACTAATTAGCCTGTTCTCAGGCTGAAGACCCGAAATTAGCCTAATGGATGGAGCCCAGTCTCACTCTCCATCCATAACCCCAGGAACCCTTAACTGGCTTTTACTAAAGCCCAAATGTTTTATCAAGACTGTTTTGCAATCACAGACATTTCCCTGGGGTCTTTTAATACATATAGGTCAGAAACCTGGGACAAATATATCTCCCGTGTGTAAACTTACCAGTGCTTTTGTCACTATATATATATATATATATATATATATATATATGTTAATTTTTAGATACATACAGATTTGTTGTAGTTGCTTAAGTGTTCCAATGTAAGCAGGAGCTAAATGTAACTTTTATAATATTTTAGTGATTTGAGATAATACTAAGAAAACTTTATAACTAAAGCAAACAGAATAATTACCCTCTGGTCAGCAGCTTGCTTAACTGCTCCTTTCATCTGCTTTTAAATAATATTCCAATATATAGCTCAGGTTATTATACCAAGCTTTTAAAGTTAGTGAATTACAAGAAAGTGATCATTTTGTTGTAATGATTTTCACTCACCTATACTGGATGCTTACTCCAATTCATACGTGTGGCATAATTATTTAATAAATATGTCAATAAAATATGAACATGGAGATGTGTTTAGAAACATCTTCTGTGTTCTCCATTGAAATCTTTAGGTAATAGCATTCCAGTGACTACACAGATCATCATAATTAGAGAATCTAGGGAAATCCTTGAATTAATTTTAGTGTATGATTCTCAAATGTCATATAGTCTTTTGTCACCAAGTCTGGACCAGACACAGCTCACCCAATTCTTAATAAATATAATCATTTTGTGACTGGAAGAACGGGGCTTTGTGGACTTAAATGAATCATAATGTATCTTTTGCAATAAATTAGATAAATGTCACTGGTGAAATTACTAATTATGAAAGCTTGCTGTGCATGATGTTTTTAAACACAAAAGTAATATTACACACCCTAGTCAAGATCTTAGTGGCATCAATCAAAATCTACACAAATATCAGCCAATTGTGTAGTAACAAAATTACCCCAATGTCCAATAATAATTTGAATGACATTGAACGCATCATTAGCGAATATGTTGGTAATTGTAGATAATAGATATATGCAGACTGGTCTACTGGCTGATCCGTGTGGTTATCTTTTAACCGCTCTAACAAACCCATATGATGCCAGAAGTAAACCAGGTCCTCAGCCCAAATACCAAATAGCTGCATGATAACAACTTTGACTACTAAGCAGTGGGGTTAAATTTGATGCTGATTTTAAGGCTCAGGGCTTGCACCAAGAGACAGGATCACAGAGTACCAAGCTGGCAGAAGATAAAATGTATTCTGAAGAATTTGGGGTAAATCTGAGTCACCGGTTAAATACAGCAGTGTTTTTTTGGCAATTTTGCCTGTCATTTTAAAAAGGGTAATGTAATTAAAAAAAACACATGCCGGGTTGTGCCTTTAATCACTTGCACATCAGATGTGACCACACTAGGCTGGGCTTTTCCTGACATGGTCGCATCTATTGCAACCAGTCAGAAACGCCCAGTGGGTGGCTGCGGGAAGCTAATCTTCCAGCTGCTGCCCATCTTACATGGACCTCCCGGCCCCTCTCGTCTACACCACTGACTGGTGCCGATCACTGCTGATCGGCAGCACCCCTCACCCGGCGTCTTCAGTGAGAAGCAGCCGCCGGGGATACAAGCTGCAACTGGCCCCTTTCCCCTCACTGAACCCACTGCAGGGAGAGCAGCCGCTGGGGAAAGCCAGCCCCCCTGTGTGTGTACCCAGCAGCCGCCAAGGAAAGCCAGCCTGTCTCCACTGTTTTCAAAACATCGATGGTGGCTGGCCAATGTTAACTAGTTTTCCCATCAAAGGCACAGAACCAATGGCAGGGCCGCAACTAGGGGGGGGGCTAGAGGTGCACGTGCGTGCAGATTTGAGGGGGTGCTGAAGGGCTGACTCAGCCCCCGCAGACCCCACGGTGGCTTGGGGACTAGCCGTCCGCATGGAATCTGCTGAAAACGGCCCTCCAAAAATGGCCACCGCCTAGGAGGAGACAGATGCTAGAGGTCCTACTGGTCCTCTAGTGTCTGTTAGGACAGCGCATAGCACATAGTGTTCCCGGAAGTGCTGGGAATGCTGTCACTGCTGGGAGAGGATGCAGAAAGCTGCATCTTCTCCCGTGAAACCCCTGGCAACGAGGGTGAAACCCCTTGCAATTAGCGTGAAACCCCTTGCAATAAGAGTGAAACCCCTGGCAATGAGCATGAAACCCCTGGTAACTAGCTTGAAACCCAGAGCATGAGACCCTCTGGCAAACGAGCATGAGACCCTTGGCAACGAGCATTAAACCCCTGACAATGAGCATGAGACCCAGAGCATGAGACCCCTGGCAATGAGCATGAAACCCCTGGCAACAAGCATGAGACCCCTGGCAACAAGCATGAGACCCCTGGCAACGAGCACGAAACCCATGGTAATCAGCATAAAACCCCTGACAACGAGTAGGTAATTTAAAAGTAATTAGAAGCCTTACTGTGGGGCATAAAATGGTGTCGGGGGCAAATATGTAAGTGGCACTTTGGTATTAGGCATTACAGTGTGTGGCATAATGTGTAATGGGCATTATGGTGAGTGGAATAATGTAAGTCACTATACCAGGGATGTCTGACTAGTGCACTGCCTTATGGAGGAGCAAGGACAAAATCCGGGTATGGGAAGGGAGGGGGTGCAAAATTACCGCATTGCCCCGGGTGACAGATATCCTAGTTTTGGCCCTGCCAATGGTGGGGGCCAATTTTTTTTTTCCTCAACAGGACGGAGTTTAGCCTCGCCCCCAGTGCCTTCTAAGCCCCACCGTCATTTTTGATTGGACCAGCGTCCCGCAATAACCCCAGCAGCGGTGGCCATTGAGGGGGTGCAAACCACTGATGGTTCACCATAGATGGTTTTTGTGCTATCGATGGTAACCATTGATGGACACCCCACCGATGGCCATCCCAAGTCCCTATTTTCTCCAGATTATTGTTACTATCGATCTTCCCGATGCATCGAAAAAAAAAATAATTTATGTGGAACTCAACCATCGTTGGTTTAAAACAATCAGCCATTGATGGTACAGCAGTTGATAGTCAACACTACAGTATACCATAAAAATTGCTATTTTTATGGTATACTCTGTTTAATAAAAATAAATTAAAGATTATATATTTTTTTTAGAAAATCATGTTGGATAGGTTTTACATTCTTGACCTAATTCAATCATAAAAAAACCTTGGCAATTTCTGAGAGTTTTTTGGAAAAAATATTAGCTAGTTAAGTGGTTAATAACAATGCCATTTTGAAATCGTCCACCAAATTCTGCTGCTCAAAACATTTTCCCCGTTGTGTGCATGAAAGCAGCCACACTTGGTCAGATCTGACTTGCCCAGATCTGAGGACATGTCAAAGTCAAATATTATATTCAGACAGTGAGTCTAGTATGTTGGTGCTATGATAGAACAATTGTCAGTGATAAAGATTTCAAGAACATTAGAGACATATAAAAATCCCCACTTTTTTTTTAAAAAAGATTGGTATCTTCATTGCATTTACATTTTCTCTTTAAAAGAGAGGTTAAAGGAGGCTGGTTGTAGTGACCTTTTATTGGAATTACAGACAGGAAATCTGCTGTGTATGAGAAAAAAAAAATCCCCGATCAAAAATGTTTTCAAATATCTCACGTCAGTTCCAATAAGTCTGAAACCCGTACATATACATTTGCATTTAAGAATGTTTTTATACCTCTTTTATGTATATTAAGTACTTATACAGTAAGATGAATGGCTTATCAAGTTGCCATAATAGAACTGCTTCTTTTTTTCTCGTGTGAAAGTCTGCTTAGGCAGTAACCTACATGACTGTGCCATAAGGAAACAAAAGGCCCCTTAATTTGTCTGTTGCTGTGTAATCTGATAAATATTCCATTATCTGAAGCTCAAGAGTTGTTTCCAATCATTTACATTTTATCTGTTTGCTTTCAAGGTCGTATGATAGCAATCAAAGTCAGATGCTCATCTCCAGCTAATTCCATGAGAGGAAATTATAATCATGTAATCGCATCTGCAGCGTGTATGTATTGAGAATGGAATTTGATTTAAATAGAAGAATACTAATAAGTGGTAAAATTGTAGCACTGCATTCAAATCATCTGTGTCAGTGATTAATAGAGAAATGATATTGTTTTTGAATAATATTTCCATCACAGAAAAGTTAATATGCGAGAATGTTAGGTAAGAGATGCTAATGTAGAGCAATATGATTACGTTGTTATTATAGATTAAAAAGTCAATTAGCTCAGTGAGACCACTAGTCAAGACAATTACAATAAAGTAATTATGATTATAATAATATATTATTATCATCATTTTTATTATTAATGCTAACCATCATTCAGTATTACTTTATCTAAAATGACAAATTTCACACAAATGTTTCTGGGAATTGACTAAACATAAAATTAAGTAAATGTTGTAAAGTTATACAATAAAAGCTAATTTTCATTAACAAAGACAAACTTTTGAAGTTTAAATGGAAATTAGTTATAAAGTTGTGTGACCTATAGCTTGTGTGGTTCCAAAGCAAGTGCTAAAATTGCTTGTATGTGTGTGCAGTTTGCCAGCCACACTAACAGATTGTGCCTTGGGGATTTATCTCAACTCATGCGGTGATGTAGCAAGAAGCCCTGGTGCCTGGAGCAATAACAACATTTGGCACTTTCCCTCCCTCTTTGGTACTAAATCTGGTGGAGGTGTTGTGATCAGTATGAAAAGGGCACGGCCAACATGCTGAGGACTCGGAGGCCTAGCCAGCATGTGAGGGTAAGTTGAATTTAAGTGTATCCACTTGAACAGTAATCACAGCCATCCTCCAGCCACCATCAGATATATGCAGCAATCCTTATAAAAAACAACAAAATACACAATAAGCAAAGTTCCTTTCTCCAAAAGGTGAGAGCTTAATCACTCAAAACTGTGATTGTAGATCAAGTAGACTGATACATCTTTCAATAAATTGTAGGACTATGGATGTATTATAGTCCACCAAATGGCTCTCGGCTGCAAGTAATAGGGAGATCTCATGGTGGCAGTACATGTAGTGGAGGTGGCATCAACTCAGTGTTCACAGAAAATAACAAGCCAAGAAAGGCTTCTATTTCCAATATAAGTAACGGGCAGATGAATGAAGCAAGGAGAGCAGTTGGCACGCACAGACAAATCATCCACTCTTACAAAATAAAAAATAAGATGCCATTACCTAGCTTCCTATAGCATCATAAGCTATATGCCTGGGAACTAACCCTGGAAATGGTCCTGTATGTGGCACACAAACGTTAGAATGTCATAGTCAATTGCCAATGCTGCGGTTTTCTCTGGTCCTTCTTGGGTGATCTCAAATGTTTCCTTGGTGATTACAGCCACCAGTAGACATCATAGGGAACCATCGTCCTAGCTCTGTTTCCAGCAGCAAGACTGATAGTAAAGAAAAACAAGTGTACCAGCGCAGCACAAAACCAAAAGTCTCTTTTACGATAATCAGTGAATGACAGTTACTGTATGGTTGGCATCAGATAACTGTTTTAACATTTCTACAGTGAATGGTTTATATTTATGTCTCTGCTTTATCTCCCCTTATTCCAACAGTGATGCTCCATTGGTAGTGTCAGTGTCAGTTGCCAATGGCTGCTTACTGTTGGTTGCTGATCATGCTGCAGCCTTACAATAGTCACAAACACTTTCCCCACCAGCTGTTAATCCACCACTTTATGCATCAATTATTCCCACATCTCTTAGATTATTAACCCACTTGGGCAGGGCAATCTATAACTTCTCTTTCGTGTCTTTGTGTGTAATTTGTTTCTGTCATCATCTCATTGTACAGCACTTTGTAAAAGAAAATATAATACTACTACTACTACTAATAATAAGGCTCCTGTAGTGTTTTTCAAATCATGCAGTTCCTCTTTCCTGCCTGAGGTGTTGCTGTCTGCTCTGGTGCTTCTATCTGATGCAACAAACTATTGAGGTACAGAACAGAGTGTGCTAGAAGCACCAGAGCAAACCCATGTAAATGGGTAATGCTATGAAAATATAGGACACAATACATGTAAATTAAATTTCACATAACCGCTAACATTTTAGTATATTTATGCTACTAAAAGATCATTGTAAATTAATGTAACTGTCACAGTGACTTCAGATGATGTAGTGAACATTGGTGTCTGGTTCTATGTTGAATATGATGGAGAGAGTTACCCAGGTGAGATCAAGGACATCAGAGATGGTGAATACTTAGGGAGCACAAAGGAGCAAGCTGGCAGCAACTGGAAATGGCCATTATTACCAGATGAAATATTTTATACATCTTCACAGCTAATCAGGAAGATAAACAGGCCTACATTGATTTATTCACATGCATTCTACAGGTTTGAGTAATTTGTATCAGAGGCCTTTGACTGGGGGCAGAAATGTAACATGAGTAACATTCACATGTAACTTGAGTCACATGTCAAAATTTATTTTAAGTATAGTTTGGTTAACATTCAGTTTTTGTTTGTGTGTCAATCATAAGGTTAGGGCCTTATAAGTGTATAGTATAACAATCATATTGTAAATATAATTAGGAGAGCAGGTTTAAATAAATATATAAGTCCCCTCAGTTCTTACAGTATGTCCATTCTGTTGTAACACGAGTCACACATATAAACAATAAAATGTAACTACTATATATTATTTACATTTTTAATGTACTTTTCATGTTCTGTGGTCAGTCAAGTTATGTATACAGGTGGGTGAATCTTTTAAAATGCATTTTGGGACCTGTAACACATCAAATTCGATCACGATAGAAGTTACCACAGAAAGAGGTTTTCAAGAATTGTGTCAGGCTGGGATTTGTGAGTGGATTCGGACTAGGAGTTGCTACAGGAGTGGGACTAGAAAGGCTGTGTTGAAAACTAGGAGGCTTGATATAACTCAGGATGACACTAGGATAAAGAAGTAGAGCTGGGTAGACTAGATAACAAAATTAACCAGCTCCACAGGATTGCCGGGATGCGGAGCAGAACCAGCTATTAAAGCAGGGGTGGACAATTAGCGGCCCTCCAGCTATTGTTGAACTACACATCCCAGCATGCCTTGCAACCGTTTTAGCATGGCCAAATAGCAAAACTGTGGCAGAGCATGCTCGGACATGTAGTTCTACAACAGCTAGGGGGCCGCTTATTGCCCACCCCTATATTAGAGGATTGCTGGGATGCGGAGCAGAACCAGCTATTACAGGATTTCTGAGATTTCAAGGCTCCTCTCCTCAATGGTGCAGCGTGATGTCATGGCGTCATACATGCTGCCCTGCAATAAATCAAAACTTTATTGCACTGACCACTGGTGCAGGAAAATGCAGTGGCTGCCGGCCCGCATCAAGTACATGCCTGGAAGTGGCGGTATGTCATACCACTGTATACAGTCCCACTTTGAGCATTGCTTTCAAGTATATTGCAGTCATCCATAAGTTAAACATATATTGTGATTTTACAGTGAAATACATTTATAAGTCTTGCTAAACAGATAAAAAATGTTCTGTGTTTATGAGGATTAAGTATATCCAATCATATCTCACTGCATAGAGCTTATACAAGATAAAACAACTCTATGTAAATTTACAATATATGTTTAGTGTGCACAGCAGTGTAGCACTGAGTCTGGAAACATTGGGCAAAATGTACTAAGTGGTGGGTTCTAAACCCCGGCGGTTTGGTGGCGGGTTCTATTCTGTTCTAAACCCCGGGGGTTTGGTGGTGGTTTTGCAGCGGTTTCTAAATGTCAGCCCTGTTCTATTCTATTCTAAAATGTGTTTTGACGGCAGTTTTGGCCTTAGTAAATCTGCAGATAGCAAAACCGCCGCCAAACCGCAGTCAACACATTTTAGAATAGAACAGAAAAGGGATGTTATTTACAAACTGCTGCAAAACTGCAGAATTGAAGACTAGAGGTAAGTCTTATTGTGCGTGGTAAGGCATTCCATAGAGTGGGTGCAGCCCGAAGAAAGTCCTGTAACCGTAAATGGGAGCAAGTAATGCGAGGGGATGAGAGACGCAGTTCTTGTGCTGAGCGGAGAGGTCGGGTTGGAAGATATTTTGAGATGAGTGAAGAGATGTATGTTGGTGTAATTCGGTTAATGGCCTTATGTGTAAGTAACAGTATTTTGTATTGAATACGGTAGAAAACCGGCAACCAATGGAGGGACTGACAGAGCGGGGCAGCAGACGATGAACGTTTGGCAAGGAAGATAAGCCTCGCAGCTGCATTCATAATGGATTGTAATGGCGATAGCCTGTTTTTGGGAAGACCAGTAAGGAGACTATTGCAATAGTCAATGCGGGAAATAATGAGTGCATGGATTAGAGTTTTTGCAGTGTCTTGTGTGAGATATGGTCGAATTTTGTATATGTTTTTTAGATGTATGTAACATGATTTTGAGACTCTACCACTTACACAGGAGGCCATGCACAGACACTCTACCACTTACACAGGAGGCCATGCACAGACACTCTACCACGTACACTCTACCACTTACACAGGAGGCCATGCACAGACACTCTACCACTTACACAGGAGGCCATGCACAGACACTCTACCACTTACACAGGCCATACACAGACACTCTACCACTTACATAGGAGGCCATACACAGACACTCTACCACTTACATAGGAAGCCATGCACAGACACTCTACTACTTACACAGGAGGCCATGCACAGACACTCTACTACTTACACAGGAGGCCATGCACAGACACTCTACCACTTACACAGGCCATGCACAGACACTCTACCACTTACATAGGAGGCCATACACAGACACTCTACCACTTACATAGGAGGCCATGCACAGACACTCTACTACTTACACAGGAGGCCATGCACAGACACTCTACTACTTACACAGGAGGCCATGCACAGACACTCTACCACTTACACAGGAGGCCATGCACAGACACTCTACCACTTACTTAGGAGGCCATACACAGACACTCTACCGCTTACATAGGAGGCCATGTACAGACACTCTACCACTTACATAGGAGGCCATGCACAGACACTCTACCACTTACATAGGAGGCCATGCACAGACACTCTACCACTTACATAGGAGGCCATGTACAGACACTCTACCACTTAAATAGGAGGCCATGCACAGACACTCTACCACTTACATAGGAGGCCATGCAAAGACACTCTACCACTTACATAGGAGGCCATGCACAGACACTCTATTATTTATTATTTATTTATTAACAGTTTCTTATATAGCACAGCATATTCCGTTGCGCTTTACAATTGGAAACATTTATAGAACAAAACAAGGTAATAACAGACAGACATTGAGGTAAGAGGGCCCTGCTTGCAAGCTTACAATCTATAGGGAAATAGGCATTGATACACAAGGATATCGCAATCGCAATCCTGTCGTTTCTATCTCAAAAAAATTTCCAAGATCAGAACCTTTCTCACCCAGGATGCTGCTAAAGCTCTCATACACACTCTGGTCATCTCCAGATTGGACTACTGTAACCTCCTCCTGTCTGACTTCCCCAACTCTCTCCTCTCCAATCTGCCCTCAATGCTGCTGCTCACCTCATCTTCCTCTCCAAATGTTCTACATATGCCTCCCCTCTCCTACAAGCCCTCCATTGGCTCCCCCATCCCCTTCAGAGCCCAATTTAAGGTTCTTACACTCGGTTACAAAGCCCTCACCCATTAATTTCCCATCTACACCACTGGCCTCATCTCCCTTCACTCTCCTGTCCATTCCTTTCTTTCAACAAATGCACGCCACCTCTTTTGCCAACTGATTACTTCCTCCCTCCCCTGTCTCCAAGATTTTGCCCGTGCTACTCCCAATGTTTGGAACTCTCTCCCACTCTCCATCAGACTTTTCATCTGTCACAACCAGAGTTGTTGTACCTGGTCACGGTCTTTGCCTGTGCGGGTGCTTTGTCGCAGTCCTACCGATGGGGGTGCTGGTGCCTGGAGGTTGGCGTGAGGTGCGCATGGATGTCTGAGGGGTACAAGCCATGTGGTAAAAGGTAAGACTGCCAGTGCTGCCATGCTGGGGATTGCTGGGCACCGCCATCTTGGTTTTGGGCATGTGACCTGAATGGGCCAATCAGGTTGGAGCATCTTGTGTTTACTCTCAGCAGCCTATCATACACTTTCCCATGGTATTTAAGGGTGTTCAGCACGCCCTCTAGTTGCCAGTGCAATGTATACACAGCGCAAGCTTTAGCTCAGTGTGATTACTGGAGTCCCAGCAGTGCTCCATTTCCTATTCTGTCTCCATCACAGGCTGTTCCTGTATACCCGCATCTACCCTGCTATACCCCATTACTCACCCCAGGGTTTGTGTACCCTCCATCACTCTGGACTCATAACCCACTCCAGTACTTCAGATCTCTGTTCCTCAGTCACACCTCCATTGGACTTCTGTTTTTTCTGCCTGACACCTGTTTCCAGCCTTATTAATTGGACTTTATTTCCCTACCAGATATTTGTTTTCAGCCTCACTTTACTTGGACTTGTTTATTTTCTGCCAGTTTATATATTTATTACCACTTCATGAATAATAATACTCCTATTAATAACCTGCTGCATTCCAATACTACAAACCCATTCCTGTTTCTTTTCCTGCATCCACCCCGGGTTAAAAAAATAATCCAGACTTGACAGTTTCCACTGGCCAAATGGATTCGGCCACTGGACAGGAGCCTAGAACGGATTTGCTACAGAGTATTGCTAATCGACTAGAAGGCCTGGAGGCCTCACAGCAGCAACTGGCACAATTTCTCCAGGAGATGTCTCTCAGGCAAGACGACTTGCTGGCTTTTCCCTTGTCACTGGTAGTAATCCAGAGACCACCGGACAACCCGCACCGACGGTTACCTATGCCCAGTAAATTTGATGGTAACCCCAAGATGTGTCGTGGTTTTCTGAACTAGTGTGATGTACACCTTACCCTTCAACCCTCCAACTTCCCTACTTCTCAGTTTGAGCCACAGCTGGGGATCGTGGAGGTGACAGCACATGGACATTCAACTCTAGGTATATAAGCAACATATTTTTCTATGCTGATTGCTTTGGATTTGTTAATAAGACTGCACATGGTGAATACACCTGTTTTCATTTGTCTGAAGTGCCATACAAAGTTCCCTATATAAGGGAAGGACTTCCTGATAGAGGTACTCAGCTTGAAAAAGTCCCGAGTCGGGATGAAACGCGTAGCTGCCTGTATTTGACTGCCTTTAATTTGCCTTGTAACGAGCTCCTGCATAATCTACCAGTGCTCGCAGTTCCATTTGGTGTGGGAAGATTTAACAAGCGTTTGATGCAGAGGATTGGAAAGCCACGGCCGCGCATATTTATCCATCTACACCCCCTGCTCACCTTGGCCTTACCCACCGGCAGGCTATCATCACTGTCCAGTCGGATAGAGAGCCATACCACCTGACAATCTATCACTGCGAGTCACGGAGGCAGTGTTCTTCTCTCCGGCAAAATTATTCATCCCATTATTGGATAGAAAGTCACGCTTTACACCAACAGCCGTTTGAGAGTTTGAAGCCGGTCAGTATTAATATCCTTCCTATCACTGTGCACCCGACAGGGTGAAAACTCTGAACTCTGCAAAGAATATTCTGCTCAATATAAACTTCAGCAAATATACTACTGTGAATACTGAAAAGGATATTTAATTGCAGGCTTGCAGTTACAATGTTGCAAGATAACGCTATTTACTAACTAGCGTGACTATCATTGCCACTTGATACAATTGGATTAATTCCATATTGCGATGGTCATTTAACTCTTTAATTTTTATGATCCATATCAATTTTTGCATCAGCATATTTATCCAGTACACATTTTGCTGCGGATAATGTGGTTTTTACTGTCACATGTATGGTTTTTATGTATTTAATTTTTTTATGTAATATTAAATAATATGTTTGATTATAACTTCATCGCCTAGAGGTTTGTGGTTTATATAGCCTCCATTATCTATCCACCATTTACTATATCTACCACTCCATACTCTACCTGATCGATTTTTGGTATATATCCATATTTATTATCTGTCTATACACTAGCGCAGTTTTTTGCCCGTCTTCATTTCATGTGGGGTTACAATTTCCCCTATTTTTAACTGCTGCAGATATAGACATTACTAGTGTCATTTAAGCGCTTAGGTTGATTTTTGTTTTTCTAAGACCAAAGTGCCTTATATTGTGTCCCTGTTGTCCAGACCCGCATTGGACTGGGTTTCCCCATTATGGGAGCGTTCAGATCCTCTACTGGATAATTATACACACTTTCTAGCATCATTCAGGAGAATCTTTAATGAACCCGGAAGGACATCTTCTGCATCTTCCAAAATTATACGCCTCGGACAAGGGATTTATCCTGTCAGTCAGTATGTTATCCAGTTTCAAACGCTAGCATCAGAATGAAAGTTGAATGAGGAGGCATTAAAATCGGCCTTCTGGAACGGCCTTTCGGATCAGCTAAAAGATGACCTAGCCACCTGGGATCTTCCCACTAAACTTGATGACCTCATCTCCTTGTGCAACAAGGTGGATTTATACTTCAGGAATGACTGGCAGAAAAAAGTAGAAGTGATTGTTTCAGGGTTCGCCCTGTTATCCCTCTTGTCATTCCAACGCTTGGATCCACAGATGAATCTATCCAGGTTAACCGGGCTCAACTCACTAATGAAGAACGGCAGAAACAACACCAAGAAAACCTCTGCATGTATTGTGGGGAGTCCGGCCATCTTGTAGCTTCCTGCTCCCGCCGTCTGGTAAACTTCTGTTCCTAACTAGCCCCGGGGACACTCGGTTAGGAGTAGTGACTCCGTCCTCATAATATGCTGAGTCAGTTCTGCCCATAACCCTGAACTTGGAACAAGGTCCTGTGTTCATTTCTGCCCTCCTAGATTCTGGGGCAGCAGAAAACTTTATTACCCTCAGATTTATCAAAAAACTCCAAGTATCCTGTATTACCCTTGATCACATTATCACCCTATCTGCAGTCGATGGCAGCCCTATTCTCAATGGCATAGTCTCCAAGCAGACTCATCCTATGTTAGTTTGTATAGGAGCTGTTCATTCAGAGCTCATCAGTTTTCTAATAATACCCAAGGTATCTCACGATGTTATTCTAGGATATCCATGGCTATGCAAACACAATCCCAAAATCGATTGGAATTCCATGCAAATTCACTCCTGGGGCAATGCTTGTCGAAAGTCTTGTCTTCCACACATCAAACCTGTAAGAGAAACTCAGACATCAGAAAATCTACAACTCCCCATTCCATACAGGTCTTTTTCTGATGTTATTTCTGAAAGCAAGGCTAATATCTTACCTCCACACCGAGACTGGGACTGTCCAATCAATTTGATGCCAGATAAGACTCCTCCCCGAGGTCGTACATACCCCTTGTCCTTGGCCGAAACAAGGCCATGTCAGAATATATCCGGGAGAAACTGGAAAAAGACTTCATCAGACCATCCACTTCTCCTGTTGGAGCCAGGTTCTTTTTTGTGTCCAAGAAGGATGTATTGATTATTCGGGCATCAACAATATCACTATAAAAACAGCTATCCATTGCCTCTTATCACAGAGTTGTTCGATCGTGTCAAAGGAGCCACAGTCTTCTCTAAACTGGATTTATGAGGGGCTTACAATCTCATCAGAATTTGCGCTGGCGACGAATGGAAGACTGCCTTCAACACTCAAGATGGGCACTTCGAATATTTAGTGATGCCTTTTGGACTCTGTAATGCCCCTGCAGTCTTCCAGAATTTTGTGAACGAGATATTTAGAGACTTAGTGTATGTTTACGTCGTTGTATATTTGGACGATATCTTAATTTTTACTTCTGACCTCAAAGAACATCAACGCCATGTTAAAGACATCCTGACTCATCTGAGAAGAAATAATCTGTACTGCAAATTTCAGAAATGTGTCTTCGAAGTTCCTTCCATTCCATTCTTAGGGTACATTATCTCTGGCTCTGGATTGGAGATGGAACAGGCAATTCTGGACTGGTTTCGTCCCACTTCTCTAAAGGTAATACATAGACTTCACGGATTTTCTAATTATTACAGTAAATTTATCAAGGGATTTTCGTCGCTAGTGGCACCCATCACTGCGTTATCCCCTGCCAGTAGCATCCTGAGGCAGAGACGGCATTTCAAATGTTGAAGCGGGCCTTTATATCGGCTCCAGTCCTGAGACAACCAGACACCAACAGGACTTTTTTCTTAGAGGTGGATGCTTCATCTGAGGCGGTGGGAGCTGTTCTCTCACAGCAATTCGAGGACAACAAGATCCATCCATGTGAGTTCTTTTCTAAAAAAATTTCCCCAGCAGAGAGAAATTATGCCATCGGAGAGCAGGAATTGCTGATGGTCAAGTTAGCCTTGGAGGAGTGGCGAGAGCCAATTTTCCTTTTACAGTATATACCGACCATCGAAACCTGCTGTTTCTAAAGAACATTCAGTGCATCAGTTCTAGGTTGGCACGCTGGGCCATATTCTTTTCATGTTTCAGTTTTACTCTGACATATCATCCTGGATCCCTCAATCAAAAGCTGATGCTCTGTCACACTCCTTCTACCATCCAAATACAATCTCCTCCTGGGAAAACCTTCATGGCTCCGGAGTTACGGAAACAACTTCTGTCTTGGGCTCACTCTTCTCGCTTCACTGGTCACACAGGCATCCGTAAGATGTTAGAGTTGCTGCAATGCTACTATTGGTGGCCCGCCATGAAATCAGGGATGGCTGAGTTTATTGCCTCTTGCACCCAATGTGCCCAACACAAAATATCTAGACAAGCTCCTGCCGGAGACCTGGTGCCTCTTCCTATTCTAAGACGTCCATGGACCCATCTGTCCATGGATTTCGTGATGGACGTGCCAATTTCCATGGTTACACCACCATTTGGGTGGTGGTCGATCGTTTCTCAAAGATGGTCCATTATGTTCCACTCAAAAAACTATCCATCGCTTCTGAACTGGCTCAGTTGTTTGTACACCATATATTTCATTTGCACGGACTTCCAACTGAAATTGTATTGGACCATGGGGTACAGTTCATGGCCAAATTTTGGAAAGCTCTCTGTTGTACTCTGTAAGTCAAATTACATTTCTCTACAGCCGATCATCCTAAAAGTAACGGATTTACATGTCGTCCTCCCAAGATAATTGGTCTGACCCTTTTCCTTGGGCAGAATTTGCGCACAACTCCTCTTACCATTCCTCATCCGGTCAGTCACCATTCTATGTGGTTTATGGTCTCCATCCTAGAGTTCCTGTATTTAAAGACCTGCCAGTCTATGATGTTCCTGCAGTTGATTCTACTGTATAGAAATTTGCTCAGATTTGGCACAAGTTCATGCTACTCTCCTCAAGACCTCTCAGTGTTATAAAAAAGGGGCAGATAGGGGACGTAGAACTGTTCCCAAGATGCAAGCAAGGGATCAGGATTGGCTTTTCACCCGCAACCTACGCCTTAGGGTTCCGTCCATGAAATTTGCACCCCAGTTCATCGGTCCTTTTTCTCCATCATTGAGGTCATTAACCCTGTGGCCTACCGACTAAAACTCCCTTCTCAAGATACCTAATTAATTTCACATTTCCCTACTAAAACCCCTTGTTCTCAATAAGTTCCTCAAAGTCCTACCTTCACCTCCTAAAGTCCTCACTGAGAAGACTCCTGCTTTCGTTCTGGACATTTACAGTATCTGCTGGACTGGAAGGGTTACGACCCAGAAAAACATTGCTGGATTAAAGCAGACTATGTTCACGCTCCTGGCCTCATTCGCAAATTCCATGCCTCTAACCCAGAGGAGCCCGGGAAGTGTCCGGAGGTCACTCATAAAGGACTGGGTACTGTCACGACCAGAGTTGTTGCACCTGGTGAAACACCTCTCTACAATACTTCAAATGGGCTCTAAAGGCCCACTACTTCATCAAAGCCTTCCAGCTCTCATCCTACATGCTCCTTCCTCCCTGTATACCCCATCTCTGTCACGCCTGTGTGTCTGCCCCTCCTCTTTAGATTTAAGCTCTTTCATGCAGGGTCCACTTCCATAATGTGCTTATCCCTACTTATACATTAATCTACTCCTTACTCCCCACTAGAGCACCTAACACTTGGTTGCTTATGCTATGTTGCGTATTTGGGTGTTATGGTTGCTAATGTAGCAATGTATATTATCCATGTCCTTGTCCTGCATTGTATTGTATTGTATTGTACTGTAAGTCACTGGTCACTTATTGTTTAAGTACTTTGTAAGGCACTGCAGAACACTTTTGGCACCATATAATTAATAATAATAATAGTGCAGTGTGGATAGTAGTATATGACAGTCAACCAGCTATGACTTCTTATGACTTAGATAAAGAAAATCATTATCTATTATTTTTAAACAATCTATGAATAATAACAAATAATAAATTTAACAAATAGGGTAGACCCTATGCACTGGTGATGTGGGATTTATTCAGCAATCCTTTTATTACTATCACAAATTGTAAGTTGAAACGCATATTCCTCTCTTAGGGTTTCCATCTGGACACAGATTGACTCCCCCACAGGCATCACAGTCCAACGGCATCTTGTCAACCTCTCTAGAAATCACCAAGGACCACTTTATCTTCATATTCATAGTACTCTCAATTTATACCATGTAGCTTGTTTTAAATGTCTGCACTGTACAGTAAAACATCAGGTCCCAAGAGATGCTCGTCCAAATGCAGATACCACTTACCATTCTTTCCAACTTGGAAGTTCATTGTGTGGAATGCGCTCATCTGACTGTTCACTGTATTGATTACAATGGATGGTTTTGAGCAGACTGAAATATGTCTAGGAGTTTTGTCGTTCATTATATATTTTACTGCATAGAGATTAATCTATATATTTTAATTTGAGTGCTTCTCACTTTATTATCTCACTATATGTTTCTTGCCATTTTTCACCTATTTGTACAGTCACTCCGGATAAACATGGTTGTCCAGAACCTTTACAGATTAAATTTTTCTCAAGGTCAATCTGGCCATTTGTGTTCTCAGTTGCTATACCGTGTCTAATATAAATAAAAATATATATATATATATATATATATATATATCATTATTTTTTTTGGAGTTCTCCATAATATAGATTTTTTTCCTGTCTCATAATCTATGAATAATTCAAAGAACTTGATTCTTATGACACTCAGTGAAGACACTGTAAGGAGATGAGCTTTATCCATAATATTGAAATTTAAAGGAATGTGCTGAAAACCACATACAAATGTAAATTATGTGACTTCAAAAGGACGGAAAGGAGCTGCTCTTATGTTCTACAAGACAAGAAAAGGCCAAGTAATTATAAAGTAAGCATGATATAAGTACAATGATTATCTCAAACTACGGCCATTTCTCTTGGAAATTTCCTCTGGCAGGAAATATTTTAAGATAAATGATGGGAATCTATATAAAAGGATGTATTACATCTAAAATGTTAAGCTTCTATTTTCATTAAGACTTTCAAATATTGAAAAAAGTAATAGACATATTTAGTGCTGGGTCTTCTTGACAGTTGTTTTTGAGTTTGGAGGATAATGCTATTTTTCAAGATCATTGCGTAGTATTCTAATGCACATTATTGCCATTGAATGTTTAATCAGAATTTAAAATGGATCATGGTGTAGTTCTAATAGCTTTTACATTTATTAGCACAGGCCAGCGGGTAAAGGGTGTGCAGAGCACACAAGTCCATGGGGAGCCCTGCGCCACAAACCCTGCACCCAGGACCAATCACTGTGCCAGCCTATGTGGTGCGTATGAATTTATCACTGGAAAGATGGCATTATGGGACAAGTATAGGAAGCTGATGCACCACCATATTTCTGGGCAGGCACATTCAAAAAGGTATGGGAGAGGGAACTTCATGGTGGGGGCCCTGTGTGCAGCTCTTAAGATGCCCATGTTTACTAGCTTACTATTTGGGGACAAATGTTTGGTTAGGGGCAGTGGCGTAACTAGGAGGGGTTGACCGGGGCATGTGCCCTGGGTGCCACCGTCCAGGTCAGTGGTTTCCATGTGTAGTGCGGTCTGCACTACACAGTAAAACAAACACAACGCCGCCGGGTAGTACACAGTGAGTGTACTACCCAGTGGTGGTGTGTTTCCTTTAGCAGCCAATGAGAGTCAGGCAGACTCTCACTGGCTGCCGCACCCACAGCTGGAGCTCCACCTTCCGGCCCCCTAAGTGGGTGAAGTGAGAGATGTCATGATGTCTCTCCCATAGTGCCAAGTGGGAGGAGTGGACTGCAGCGGGTGCAGGAGCCGGGATTTAAGGAAGTATTGTGCTTTGTGTTGTGTGTGTCTATATGTTATATATGTAAGAGGAACTACTGGGGCACTGTATAAGGGGCACTACTGGGGGTGCTATATAAGGGGCATTGTATATGGGGCACTACTGGGGGCACTGTATAAGGAACATTGTATAAGGGGCACTACTGGGGGCACTGTATAAGGGGCATTGTATAAGGGGCACTACTGGGGGCACTGTACAAGGGGCACTGCATAAGGGGCATTGCATAATGTGCAATACAACAGGGGGCATCGCATAAGAGGCACTACTACTGGGGGCACTGAATAATGTGAACTACAACAGGGGGCATTGCATAAGGGGCACTACAACTGGAGGCATTGCATAAGGGGCACTACTACTGGAGGCACTGCATAAGGGGCACTGCTACAGGGTGCAATGCATAAGGGGCACTACTACTGGGGACATTGCATAAGGGGCACTACTACTGGGGGCATTAAGTTACATATGGAATGGTGTGTCATGTTGACGCCCCCATTTTTCAGTGGCCATGCCCACTTTTTCGGGGGCGTGCACATACTTGGGTGGTGGGGGGCTTTGCCATTTTTCAACTTGCCCTGGGCTCCAAATACCCTAGTTATGCCACTGGTTAGGGTCAATTTGCAGTTGTGAATGAAATTTGCTGGTTGTTATATTGGGATTCTGATCCCCTACATTTGGCCCAATAGGGTACAGTAAAAGGAAGTGATTAAATGTGAAAATGTGTGTCCTGCACACGATTTGTTTCATGGTGACAGAGTTCCAATTCAGTCCTTAGGAAATCTAGTACATAAATATTATACTGACAACCTTTATAGATTCTACAAAATTACTATGACCAAACGATTGTGCATTCCCACAGAAATCTGACATAAATGCACTTTCAAGTTGAGAATTAGAAGATAAAGGTTCAAATGTTATTATTTTTATATTGGCAGCATATTGCACTGGAGTATAATATCCAAAACACGTCATTACTAGATAACCTATTTTTAAATTTAATCTGCTGTATTTACTATATATACATATATATATTTGCACATACTGATTTATCTTAGGCACCATCATCATCTGAAGGAGAAACAACTGATTATGTAGACAGGAGAAATGATATGGGTTCTTTTTTAGAACAGCAGCTACCAACATACCCCCCCCGTTCCAAAGAGGAGGAAGTTTAGGAATCACCAGAGGAGGGGCGGTGGTGGTAACAAAGAAGGGGCAGAAAAACGAAGAATCTGACTTAGTATTCAACCTCTCGTCATACAATCTCAGTGAGGTTGAAAAAACTGTACTATCTCTAGGTTTAACTTTTATCCCCACCAGTACACATGATTCATTTGACTGGATGGTAGATAACTATAGATTCAGTAGAAAACTACGTTTATGAGAACATTTTGGTGATACTGCTCACACCACAGCTGATGCCAATAGATGTATCAAAAAAAGTTCTTTTGACACTGTCTCATACAATAACAGTATTAAAACCTTTAGCAGAATGACTGAATATGAAATGATGAAACAACGTGCTGTAAAACCTAGATATTTTAATATGTCATTGGCTCAGAGATATGCACTAATGGCCCTTAGAAAGATTGACACAATTGTTATACGTCCCGCCGATAAGGGCGGGGCGGTGGTCATCCAAGACTGGGAACAAAATAATATTGAAATTATGTGACAATTGTCTGATGTTGACACATATGAAAAACTTGAACATGACCCTACTTCATCTTTCAAAAAGAGTATCGATAGTATTTTATTAATGGGTCTTGATGCGGGGTGGATTGACTCTAAAACGTATGATTACCTCAAGGTTGATCACCCCATTACCCCCATCCTATATACGCTGCCCAAGATAAACAAGCGGTTGGGGGATCCACCGGGGTGACCCATAATATTGGCTAGAGGCTCTTTGTTACAGCCCCCTGCTATCTTTGTACATCAATTTCTCCAACTGCTTGTGCAATGTATTGGCAGCTATATTAATGATACAACTGATTTTCTTCTAAAGATGAAGGATGTCATTTTGGAAACTTCAGACATATGGTTAGCAACCTTAGATGTACAATTTTTGTACACAATAATTCCACATGTACAAGGTATGGAGGTGATTTGTGATAGCCTAGTCAAGGCGAGACAGAATCAACCTCCAGTTAAGTTCATTATGTCATTGATTGAAATGATTTTGACTAAAAACTATTTCTTGTATGGGTCTGACTATTATGCCAAATTCATGGCACCGTGATGGGCTCGAATATAGTGCCATCTTATGCGTGTCTATATATGGCGGCGTTTGAACAAAAATATATACTCGAGCAATATGATGCCTACCTGTTGACTTATTTAGGCTTTATTGATGATATTTATTTTGTGGTCTGGTACTAAGGATGAGTTCATCAATATGGTTGACCAATTAAATCTATTGAATGAACCTCTAAAATTTACTTACAGTTTAGATTTGCACTCAATACATTTTTTGGATTGTACCCTTTTCAAAGAAGGCAATAAACTTGGATCAACACTCTTTAGAAAGGCTACTGATCGATTGAGAGCCAGTAGACAACACCCCACTCCACTTAAGGAAAGCTTACCAGTGTCACAATTTCTTCCAGTACTCCGCATCAACTCTTGAAGTGATCAAGCTAAAATTCAAATTGAGGATATGAGAAAGAGATTCCTTAATAGAGGATACTCACCAAATCCATTAGTCGCTGTATCACTAAAGCATACCAGAGACTTAATACATCAACTACGACTAAACTAACTGAGAAAACCGATTGGAGGATGGAGCATGTCAGCACGTTTGATCATGCCTCTAAAGTGACAATGCGGATTTTCAGAAAATACTGGCCACTGGTTGCTTCGGATACTACGCTAAAATTGGGGAGAACACCACCCCTGATGAATGCTTATAGAAGAGTACCAAACCTATGGCAGCTTCTCATGCGGCCTATGTTAAGGCCAAAGAAATCTACTGATTCATGGTTGAGCACTGCGAAAAGAGGATGTTTTAAGTGTAATGCCTGTGTAACATGTCGATCTATGGTGAGCGGAGGGACGTTCCCACACCCACATAGTGGAAAGATACGTATTCGACATAAACTGTAATCTACTCCCTAACATGCCCATGTGGCCTTTATTATGTTAGTATGACGACCAGGTCATTTAGGGATCGGATGGCGAGCTTCCATCTGAGCAGCATTAAATACTGGTGAAACCGACAAGCCCGTCACAAAACATTTTTTACTCTCATGGGCATCAAGTCTCAACACGAAGGTGTATGCTAATTGACCATGTCCCAGAAGATAAGAGAGGAGGTAATCGTGAGCTGAGGCTTAAGAAGTTGGAATCCCGTTGGATACACAGACTTTACACAGTATCCCCAAGTGGGCTAAATGAGAATAACTGATTAAAAATATTTTTAGAATGATTGAGTAGCAATGCAAAGAGATATTTTTCCTTCTTTATTTTTCTAATTTTGTCTAATTTTTTTCTTTCTCTCTTTTTTTTTCATTTTTTTGAGTGCAAATACACTGGAGTAGGTTATAGTGAGTTCTTTTTATATACAATTGGTATTGGTATATATTTGCTTATCTACACTCTGTTCTGTGTTTAGCATAAAATTATTATGTACATTGTTAAAAAAAATTCCTTTTAGGGTGCTTTAATATATACTGATGGTTGATTACTGGCTCTTGGGGGCTTTTTTGTAGATGTGGTCTTATACCGCATTGTGCTTATAGATAAGAACATCAGCATTTTTATTCCTTATTTATTCCTATGCATATTTACTGTTCTATATACCGTGTTTCCCCGATAATAAGACCTACCCTGAAAATAAGCCCTACCCTTAATTTTGCAACCCGGTCCAAATTAAGCCCTACCCTGAAAATAAGACCTACCTGAATCTCATTTTGAGCTGGGAACGCTGCAGAGACCAGCATTACCAGTCATGCAGTGCACGGGTGACGTCATGACGTCACCCGCGCGCTGAGGATCCTGTGCGGCCGCGCCTGCTGGATCATGTTAGATCCAGTCAGCGCGCAAGTGAGAGCGACATCCCAGACGGCGGCGAGTCAGGTAAGTGCATTGCAATAAGGGACACTTCTACAAGGGGGCCTGCAAGGGGGTGCCCTGCATAAGGGGCACTTCTACAAGGGGGCCTGCATAAGGGGCACTGCTGTCAATGATAATTAATATAAGACCTACCCCGAAAATAAGCCCTATGGTATTTTTTTGAACAAAAAAAATAATAAGACAGTGTCTTATTATCCGGGAAACACGGTATGTACTATATTTTAATCCCTTTCCTGATTTCCCTTATATGCAAAGAAGCATACAGTAAGTATGCACTATATTTAGGGGTTTTGATTGTCACCTAATGACTGGTGATTTACATAATGAAAATTAATAATCCTTTGTTACTATGGATACATCACTTTGGTCCAGTCTTTAGGAACCTCTCATTGCTGTGCAACGCATTTGGCATGCAAGTGCTGTACAGTTGCCAGGGTTACATTTCCGGATTGTGCTCCTAAGAAAGTGTGATAACGCACTTCAGTTTTCGGAGTCCTGTTAGCTACTACTGATCCTCAGCCGTGGGCTATGTTTAGTGGGACCAGAGGTAATTTCTAAGTCACGGTGAGTGTCCTTTATTGATATTTGTTGCCTCAGTGTCTCTATTGTTGTTGGAACCTCTCAATGGTGTGGAACGCATTTGACATGCAAACGCTGTGTAGTTGCCTAGGCAATGTATCTGGGTAGTTTCCTCAGTTTCTCTACTGTTGTTGGTATCAGCCCGCACACTCGGTCAGTGTTTGCTGTTGTTTAATGTGCCGGAAGTGATATATCCCTGTTTACTGTGTAAACTATTCACAGCTGACTTCATCTGCTACTAAAGGGAGGTCAGGAAGTAGGGTCAGTATGCTCTCTGGTTGCATGCTGAACAGATGCCTCCCATAAATTTGTCTTGACAAAGACCCTCCGGGGCCGAAACATCGACTTCTTCAGGGGTAGATCTCGGAATAAATGTGCAAACATATGGTCATAGCATGACAGTGTTCTAGGCAATTCTCAAAATCATTGAAAGATAAAGGATATCCTATTATCTCACTAAACACGGACTTTTGCCTAACAGGACTGCTCAGACCCCCACGAGCTGTTTCTGTCCGGTCCTACTGGCTTTTCACTTAGCTGCTGCTTCCCCTGAGACATTGGTGAGCCGCTTTTGTATCGGCTCCATCTGTCCTGCTCGCGGTGTGACCAGAGAGCGCGAGGACTGAACTTCACACCCCGCTACATACGGACCAGCTCAGACGGAGTTTTGCTTTTTGACCGCTGTCTTCCTTCCACACGGCCACCTCAGAACGGCATTCTGGATACTGCCTGCCATACACGAGAGGACAGGACCAGGAGGGATGAAGGTGCCATTCAGCACCGAAACGGCCGTTGGGCTGCATTGACAATATATCCTCATGTACTTGGGCTCCTAGAATGCAACTAATTCGCAAGTATTTTATTACTGCTGCTAATGCCTGGCACATTGCACTTTATTGATTTGTGACTGAAAACTACTGTAAATGTGATTGTCATTCCGGAGTCCACCTTGGGATGATATGCATCATTCAAGAGAATTAATTACATAATTTTTTTTGCATTAACCTCTGGAGTGCTGTTTTTTTCTGGTATCATAACCTTGATACAGTATGCATGTTTATCCATTATGACTTAGCACCCTCCATTGATTTCATGATTTTGGGAGTGTGCAGGACTTGTTTACTATTGTGTATATATATATATATATATATATATATATACACATATACACACAAAAGAATGGCACTCCAATAAATAATAACAATGGCCCCAGTGCTCACCAAATAGTTTATTAGAAAAAATAGCAGGAAATCCCCCAGAAACTTTTACTTTCGGGGGATACCAACAAAATGTAAGCATCCCCTGGATGTATGATGGGGTTCAGTTTCCGATTGCAATTGTGGCCTCCACAGGTTTCTGTGTGGGCTGCTATATTGTGAAATTTGCGAAGCTCTGGAATGTTTCACATTTGCACCAGCCATATTCTTTCCATCTAACATGCACACAAAATGCCTAAGCAACACTTTATTTTATTTATTACCAGTTATTTATATAGTGCACACATATTCTGCAGCGCTTTACAGAGAATATCTTATCATTCACATTTATCCCTGCCCCAGTGGAGCTTACAATCTATATTCCCTACTACATGCTCACATACATACACACTATGGTCAATTTTGTGGGGAGCCAATTAACCTACCAGTATATTTTTGGAGTGTGGGAGGAAACCAGAGTACCCGGAGGAAACCCACGCAAGCACAGTGAGAATATACAAACTCCACACAGTTAGGGCCTTAGTGGGAATCGAACCCATGACCTCAGTGCTGTGAGGCAGTAACACTAACCATTACACCGTCTGTGCTGCCCCTTACTGTATCCTACTTGAAAATGCTTTGTTGCCACCCAGTTACACACATTCAGCCATAAGGTGAGATGCGTACTATGCTGCAACTTTAAGAATTTATGCCATCTGCTCTGGCTGAATCATGCTGGCTGTAACATCTCTGTGTGTGCAGACTGCTCTCCCCCCACACTGATTAAACACCTGGACTCTGCTCTGTCTGTGAGCATTGCTAGTCTTAATTGGAATCACAGGTGTGGTCCTGATTCTCAAGGGCTGCAGAGATGATTTATCCCTCTGCATGTTGTGCCTTGCTCCACACTGAATGCCACTGCCAGACCACCTGTCTGTATCCACCAATCGCTGCCAGACTCTAGGTATATAGATCCTCCTCTAATAGCACTCAGTGTTTGAACATCTCATTACATTCCATGGTGTACTACTTGTGCTATAGCTGTAACTCTGTGTACCAGTATGTCCCAGGTTCCTGCTGGTTCCTAGACCAGTGCTATCCATAAGCCTTCTGCACTCAGCTATCCACGTTACCATTTCTCACCCACGGCTCCCAGGCCGCACCAGGTAGCTTCCACGCTACCATCTCTCGCCTACAGCTCCCAGGCCACTCCAAGTAGCTTCCATGCTACCAGCTTCTCCACATGGCTCCCAGGCCGCACCAAGTAGCTTCCACGCTACCATCTCTCACCTACGGCTCCCAGGCCGATCCAAGTAGCTTCCACGCTACCAGCTTCTCCACACGGCTCCGAGGCCGCACCAAGTAGCTTCCACGCTACCATCTCTCACCAACGGCTCCCAAGCCGCTCCACGTAGCCACCCAGCTACCAGCGTCCACCCACGGCTTTCTAGCCGCTCCACGTAGCCACCCAGCTACCAACGTCTACCCACGGCCTCCCAAGCCACAACAAGTAGCTTCTACGCTACCATCCGTCTGCAAGCCCATCTAATAGTACCTCGACCAGCTCAGTCTGCCTACCTGCCGGTCCCAGTCCGGTCCCTCCAAGTTCCTTATGGTCTCATTCCAACGTCTCCAGTTTCCAGTTCCAGTCACTCATCACCAAAGGCAGTTCTCACTGCTACCCACTTCTTATAATAAAAGAGCTATTCATGTTAACCATGGTTCCAGTCCAGCCGGCCTCCAGTGATTCCAGTTCATCACCTGATACAGGTAACTCACTAGCACCAACCGTGACACAATGTATATAAATCCTCTGACAAATTAATGTAAGCATATGCTATATATGCCATTCCAACAAAAAAAGCCAGCAAATTCCTATGAACAGATAGTATTACAGTACATTAAGGGCAGAGAGATAACTTTGGCTTTCTCGGCTCCTGTGCAAAAATGTATGACTTTGATTCGTGGAGATGTACATGTAAATATAGAACTATAACAAAAAAGATCATATTATTTTAAAACAATGTTAAATCAGCTTCCTTTAGCTCTAGGCAGGGGCGGAACTAGCGGCGGTGCAGCATTGCACCGGGGCCCACACCCGCTGCTAGTGTCCCCAGGACCCCACAAGTGTAGGGCAAACCGCGGTGAGTAGCGGTCTGCCCTACACAAAAACAAACACACAGCGGCGGCCAGCCAATGAGAGTTATACAGACTCTCATTGGCTGCCGCGGCCACGGAGGGAGCTGGCTGGGGCTCACTCATGAGCTCCGCCTACCGGCTCCCCCTGCAGCGGGTGATGGGAGAGACATCGTCTCTCCCATAGTGCAGAGCGGGCCGGGAGCAGTGGACGTCGGCTAGAGCGGTGATCAGGTAAGTTGTCTATTTTTCCTTTTGTGTGTATGTAAGGGGGCACTACTGGGGGTATTGTATAGGGGGCTGCTACCGGGGGTACTGTATAGGGGGAGCTGCTACTGGGGGCACTGTATCGGGGGGGCTGCTACTGGGACACTGTATAGGGAGGCTGCTACTGGGGCACTGTATAATGGGGCTGCAACTGGGGCACTGCATAATGGGGGCTGCTACTGGGGGCACTGTATAAAAGGGGCTGCTACTGGGGGCACTGTATAAAGGGGGCACTATATAAAGGGGGCTGCTACTAGTAGCACTGTATAGGGGGGCTGCTACTGGGGATACAGTATATGGGGCTGCTACTGGGGGCACTGTATAAAGGGGGCTGCTACTGGGGGAACTGTATAGGGGGCTGCTACTGGGGCATTGTATAAAGGGTACTGCTACTGGGGGCACTGGTAAGTGGGGCTGCTACTGGGGGCACTGTATAGGGGGGCTGCTACTGGGGGCACTGTGTAAGGGGGCTGCTACTGGGCCACTGTATAAAGGGGGCTGCTACTGGCCACTGTATAAAGGGGGCTGCTACTGGGGGCAATGTATCGGGGGCTGCTACTGGGGGTACTGTATAGGGGGGGCAGATACTGGGGGCACTGTATAAAAGGGGCTGCTACTGCGGTGTGGTATAAGAGATCGACAGTAATTAGATAGACAATGTCTAGATAGACCCCAGATGTTAGACAGTCAATAGGTCGACAGGTACAAAAGGTTGACACACTAAAGGTCGACTCGCTAAAGGTCGACAGGTACAAATGGTCGACAGGGTCAAAGGGTCAACATGAAAATGGTCGAAACAATTTTTTTTTGTTTTTTAGACCTAATCTGCACCCTAACTGTAACCCTAAACCTACCCTTGGTGCCTAACCCTAACCCTCTCTCCTGGTGCCTAAACCTAACCATCAGGGTAGGTGCCTGACACTAACTGTCCCTTCTAGTGCCTAACCCTAACCCTCCGGTAAGTGCCTAACCCTAACCATTGGGGTAAGTGCCTGACCCTAACCATCCCTTCTAGTGCCTAACTCTAACCCTCCGGTAAGTGCCTAAGCCTAACCCTCCCTCCCGGTGCCTAACCCTAACCGTCTTGGTAAGTGCCTAACCCTAACCGTGAGGGTAACTGCCTAACCCTCCAGTAAGTGCTTAACCCTAAACCTAAAAAAACAAAAAAATCATGGTCGACCATTTTTGTGTCAACCATTTTCATGTCAACCTTTTGACCCTGTCGACCATCTTACATGTTGACCTTTAGTGTGTCGACCTTTTGAACCTGTCAACCTTTTGTACCTGTTGACCTATTGACTGTCTAAAATCTGGGGTCTATCTAGACATTGTCTAACTAATTACTGTCTATCTACAGTCCGGAACCCCTGCTACTCGGGGCACTGTATAGGGAGCTGCTACTGGGGCACTGTATAGGGGGGGGCTGCTACTGGGGGCACTGTATAAAGGGAGCTGCTACTGGGGGCACTGTATAAAGGGGGCTGCTCCTGGGGGCACTGTATAGGGGGGGCTGCTCCTGGGGGCACTGTATAAATGGGGCTGCTACTGGGGGCACTGTATAGGGGGACTGCTACTGGGGACACTGTATAGGGGGACTGCTACTGAGGGCGCTGTATAATGGGGGCTGCTACTGGGGGCAATGTATAGGGGGCTGCTACTGGGGGCACTGTATAGGGGGCTGCTACTGGGGGAACTGCATAGGAGGACTACTACTGAAGGCATGAATAGGGGAACTACTACAGGGGGAACTACTACTGGGGCAATGCATAGGGGGGACTACTACTGGGGGCAATGCATAGGGGGGCCCAAAGCATATTTTTGCACCTGGGCCCACCACTCTCTAGTTCTGCCACTGCCTCTAGATAACAGCCTTGATTAAATGGAAGAGAGAAAGAGGATCTAGATATACTGTATATACATTGGAGGTCTCCTATAATTTAATATCTACAGTATTAATTCTGAGGTTTATTCAAACTTAATGGGTACAAAGACTCTATTACAAAGTTTGTTGACTAAAAGTAATGGGGATTATCCACAGGAATACATGTGAAAGATGTCAGACAGGATTGTGAACTTTTATCTACTTGGTTTGGTAAATCTCACAATGAAACTTCAGGAATTAATTGTCCTGCAATGCGAATACAATCAGTGGTGGTTCTCTAAAGGTGGGTCATTCATATGATGGTCATTCATACACACTGAATGGCCATCACCTGTGTCTGGCTGCGGGTCCCGACAACCAGGAGGCGAGTCGGGTGCGTGTCCCTGCGTGCAGGGACATGTCCCGCCTCCCTTCCCGCGGCTGCCGCTGTGAGTGAACGGGCAGTCTGCAGACCGTACACACTTGCCAATGGACAGATATATCTGCAGACATATCTGTCCATCGGCTGTGCAGCACAGCCAATCCGATATGTCGGTGAACGCCGATGTTCACCGACATATCGCGGGTACACACTGGCCAACGGGCAGCAGATATATTGGCCGATCAATTGATCGACCAATGTATCTGTCAGTGTGTACCCAGCATAAGCCCTGATATAAATCTGAACCAGTGCCCTCTTCTGCCCACACATAATGACCCTCACCACCTTACACCTACCTAGCAGTAACGTATGTACCTGGTCATTGTTAGCATGGTAATTATGTCCAGTAAAGCAGAAAATGTGATTATTTTGATATTAGTTTATAATTATACAAACAATTTAAAGAAGCATATTATTGAACTTACCTTCTCCTATACGGTCTATAATGTACAGCAACCTGTAATATGTCAGTGCTTTATAAATAAAAGATCATCCTAATAATAATACTGTAGCACATCAAATAACTGTCCTCAGTCTTATGACTGGAAGGCAACTGCAGGAAAGTATTTGTCCTAGAACACACATAAATATAAGAACCTTTAATTTATATTATAAATGTAGGAATTTTATTTTACATATTTCTGCCATGCAATATGCCATATATTTTTGCCTAGTTTGTCTGAAATCAACAATGATTTTAGTCTAAAAATGTAGAACAGACTATAAGTAACCACATATGCAAGGTAATTAATTGATGGTAGCACACAAGAAAACACAAGAATCTGTTCTTCAATGACTGAAGTTTGCATCTCTCTATGTTGCTTTCATGCCCACCTCACAGTCTCCTAACAGCTCTGTTAAGTCTTGTATCAAACAGTTGTCTCTTCCGTGTGTAACTTTCATAATATCAAAAGCCTGAAAAAAAGTAAGATATAAATAAATCATGTGCAAAAAGAAAACTAGCTACAAACAAATACATGAACATTTAAAAGAAAAACTAAATCAATACATTTGGTTTATTTAAACGGGATGCCGACCCCCGACTTCCCGACTGTCTAATCCCAGCTAGATACTAATGATAGGCATCAAAATCCTGACGCCTGTCATCAGACCTATGCCAGAAGCCCGACGCCTGGCATACCGAACGAAGGTGAGCCGGGTGCCGGGCGTGGACAGCTGCGGTTGGGTCTCGATTTAATATTTCTATGTAAGCCTTGAACTATGCTTCTCATTCTGTTTTGGCAGCCAGACTAGGAATTAAACCGTAATCAGTAGTTATGTGTTCTCAGGTATAGTACATACGATACACATCTTTAGATCAGAGCATAGCTTTCATAATACGTATAGTCAATGCCCAAAGTAATACAACCACAATGCAAGCATTGTTTGTACACCATCACAAACATACAGAATAGAGCAATAAACAGATACAGAACACACACCATCCCGGGTGGTCTGCGTACTAGGCAGAATCCAGTCCCTTATTTATAGGAGCCAAATGGTGCACAATTCCTTGTAGACCAGTGTGGCAATATATTGCTCAATCTATGGTAGCCCAGTGGAATTACAACTATTAATAAAAAGTGTATTCCCTAATATCACAGTGTGGCCATATATTGTCAGTCTTGGTGGACCAGTTTAGCCATATATTGTCCTGTCCATGGTAGCCCAGTGACAATACTTATACCATCCAGGCTCCAATTACATCCCTGAACTGCACTCAAGCAATTTATTAGAGTACAGTGCAGGACAAGAACCAGAAGCTCAAAGCAATCAGTCTCCTATCTCACTGAAAAAAAAAAACACTGTCAGTGCTAAGAGAGCAAGCGAAGGTGCTTTCAGTCAAAATGCAAAGCATAGCTGTTACCCAATAATTGATTAAAGGGACTACTACCATATACTACCATATTTCAGGGCCTTTTAAGGGCCAGATGGGGCTGTGGTTTAAATTTTTCAAGGGCCGGTTATAAGAAGATTAAGAGCTGTGATCAGAGCTGTGTGGGTGTGGCCAGTGCCATGTGGGCGGGTACATCCCCTACACTATCGGCCCCAATGGGTCCCTAACTATGTGAAATTAGAAAAATTGCAGGATTGCAGCTTTGGGCTGAGCAGTCTATGGCTGAGTGCCACTATGGCAAGGGACCTCACGATGTGTGTCTTCCTGACTTAGTGTCACCAGCACTAGCTGTTTCAGCCTTTTTTTTTACCATATTTCCATATTTATTTTCACATTATACCAGTTGTTGTAACTTGTAAACCATGGCGGGGTAGGGACAGGCCTTTACAAACCGTTGGGGAACAACGGTGGATTCTACTTTATTTAAAAGGTCAAAACATCCTTTAATAAATATTGCCTTTTCTCAATATAACCTGTTGTTAATCAGTGGAGTGTTTTGGCTGGTTTGAAATTACTTCAAACCCACCACTTAGTAAGGGCAAGTTCAGGAGTGGTGGGTTCTAGTTGCTGGAGGAGCAAATTACAAAAATTTAGCTATAGGGGCATATAGACTAAAACTGAATGAACAGCTTTTAATGATGATCTGTTATTGATAACACTGAATCCCAAAACACTATACTAACTAGTAATGAAAATATGAAAATTTAAAGGGCTGCCTATCCATTCATTATCTAAATGAGGGTGGTATATTCCCCTTTCCATACAAGTGTGTGATGCATTCCCTGACATATTAGTATGGCACTATGTCGCCTGTTCCTTTCAGATTCGCTAACATCTTCCCAGTTATTGATTTTGCACTACAAGAACTGTCTTGGAAGAACTTCATGTTAGCAGGCCGAGATCACGTATACATGAAAAACCTCCAGAAAGAGTTCTTTACATTTTAAACTGAACCCCTGCTGATGAAATCCTACTTAATAAACAATTCATACTTTCAAATGGCAACCTGGCCACGAACCTCCTATTAGTATTTTAAATGACAACGTTGAAAATGTTAGATGACTTGAATTTCTAATACTTTGAAGTGGCAAAAGTCATGGGATCGGTGCCTAGTATCATGTAGGGCCCCTCTAGCCCGGTGGAGTGCAGCAACTCGATGTGGCATCGATTCCACAAGTGGACAGAAGACCTCTAGAGAGACGCTGACCCATTCCGTCTGAATAGCATCCCACAGCTCCCTGATATTTGTAGGTGTAGAATATCTGCATCATCGGTTCCAGCTTGATATCTGCATCATCGGTTCCAGCCTGATATCTGCATCATCGTCTCCACCCCGATATCTGCATCTTTGGTTCCAGTCCAGTCACCTCTCCAGTTCCAGTCTGGTCACCTCTCCAGTTCCAGTCCGTCACCTCTACAGCAGGGGCACAGAGAGGGGGGTACTAATTACCCGGACTTGTTGGCGGAGCCCAGTGGGGGCCCAGGACTGGTGCCACCCTTCCCTCTCCTACCTGTCAGCAGCCCAGTGCACGCTGCTGTGTGCTGGGCCACAGTGGAAGGCTGCTTTCTGTTGTAAATCCCCCTCTGGATTGCGCCGGGCTGAAGAACTCACAGCGCCATCCTCCCCGTGCATAGAGCCGCTAAGCGGCGCTGCAAAAAGGTTTTTTATTCCCAAGGGGGCATGGCCATGCCTCCTGCGATTTGGCCATGTCCCCTTCTCCTGGTAGGGTCTCTACGCCCATGCTCAGCAGTTCCAGTCCAGTCCCCAATTTGGTTCCAGTCCGGTCACCTCTCCAGCTAATAATCCAGTTCAAGCATGGCTCAAACTCAATTCCAGCCTGATCACCCATCCAGTCTCATTGTCTCCAACACTACTCGGATGATCAAGCCGGATTCAGATCCTGTTTAATAAAGATATTTTTATTGCCTATTCATGCCTTCGGGTCAGCCACTGCTAGAACACCAATAATTCTTCGATAACCAGCAGTCCCTACTGCTCCATCGAGCTTCATGCTTCATCAGTCCCATCTTCAGCCACACACGCCTACCCAAGCCAGACCCAACCCTCAGGCGTAACAAGAACGCTGCACTGACCTTCTTGATATGTGTCTGGTACCTTCTGCATTGAATGTGAATGTGATTTGAGCCAGTGTCGCTTGTCTGTTATAATTCTGTCCAGACACCACTTGTCATTATCATAAGGTGTTCCTAGTACAAAAGTGATATGGTAGGTCGACAAAATGTTGACTGTCCGCATAACTGTCGGGCATCACTATCATGAGCAGCCTAGCAGGTTTGGGCATTTCCAAGACCTCACAGTACGTTGACTTCACCTAAAGTACCATTACCTTTACATACTGCTATCCCATGACTCTTGGCACTTCAGTATATGTTCAATTTGAAGCAATAATCTGTGATGCAATAAATTGGAGGGACGAACGTGTTTTGTGAGTACTTGCTTATTAGCAAGTGACTATTAAAAAATAGCTTTAAAAATATCACATTTAAACTATATGCTTTATCTAAAATAAATGCCTACTGTGATCATAACCAAATATAGGGCTGTTTTGATCAATTTTGCGTAAAATATTGAGGCATAAAGTTAAAAAAAGGTGCATTTTCTTCAAAGCTGGACAGTATGGCAAGATGCGTCCAGGTCTGAGAGGGTAGTATATATGTGCCAGGTATATGTTAGTAAATACGGCTTGTGACAGTGTTAGTAGCAAATGCTACAATGACCTTACCAATTCATACATAATATAGCCTACCTACAGTATGTCTGGATAGTGTTGGTAATAAATATTTTTTGTTAATGTAAAACACAAACCAGACTCCAATACAAAATGAAAGTACTAATTAAATACAAACATCCATTGTCTTCTTTAAAAGAGCAAATGTGAACCTACCTTCATGTTGAGGACCAATTGCGAATATCAATAAAGTGAATAGGCCACAGCAGACACAGTGACAATAGTTATAGTATCGGTGTGGGGTTGGAGATCTAACAACTGCTAATCATCATCATCATCATTAGTGTGTATTTTGCACCAGAAGTTGAGCATCTGCAAGTGATACACCTCCTGACTTAAGGCCCCCATACATCAGCAATCTGCGATTTACAATCGATTATGTATAAAAATCTGCAATGTATGGGCTTCACAGATCTCAGATTGCAACCAAAAAGTGATTGAAATTGTTAAATCAGATTGTCCAACATGTTGGATTTCACAGATGGATTGTAAATTGCTAGTGTATGGACATGATCAGCAGATTTGCAGACTGTTACTAGTAAAATGATGGGCCTTTCAAGATTGGGAAATCTGTGTTTGCTGTAATCGATCTGCAAAACACTGAAAAAGATCTGTAATGTAGATTGCTAGATTGGGAAATCCTAAAATCGGGCAATAAATCTTCAAATTGTTCAATTATGTTTTTCATATTGGGGGCCTTAAGTCATTTATGTGCACATGTTCAGCAATTATCCCCCTAAAAACTGCACAGAAGCCCAAAGCTGCATTAACTCTCTAGTGTCTACATTTTTTCTGCCTGCTACATGTAGAATGGTGTTGTTAAAAGGATGTTAGGCTGAACCTATTTTTTTCTGACAGATTAAAATGTTTTATTGACTGTATGTAAATGTACAGATGATTTTGTTTAACAACCTTGAATAAAAATTTCCATATAATTCTATACTTACTTAGAGAACTTGTTTGCGTCACATAACTGAATCAGTGAGTTACAATATTGTTTTTGTTTTATTTTCTCTAAAAAGAAAAAGTGTGTTTCATCCTTTCCATCCTTTTTATGTTTTTCATCAAATTCTCTTCCTTTCATATATTGTGGTTATCTGAAGCCTCAGTGAGACCACACAGAAGTCTCAGAAGTTCTAGTATGTGACCTAGGAAACCCGAATATGCATAACATGGTACAATATTTTCCCATTGTCATAGAGCCCTGATGCCATCCACATCTCATTCATCAAGATTAAAAAGAATGTAAATATACTGAAATAAACTATCCTTTGTGCATACAATTTTGAAGCAAAAATAAAAAAGGGATATTCTTCTTTAGCCATACTGAAATGAATTTGGCTGGCTAACATCACAACAGCACATAAAAGTATGCAGATTGATTACTACAATGCTGGATCACGATGACAAAAAAACTATTTGCTGTAACTGCACTATACACATATGGTATAGAAAAGAACACAGCTCTTTTGGTACTTTGTATTTCATCCCAGGCTGATTAAAATTAATGAGTTCTGATGTGACTCACACAGCAAATGACTTTGCGCATTTTTCTGCATAATGAGAACATGCAGTGGAGTGTGGGGCACAGGGTCTGTTACAGGAAAATGGAATTGTGAACTAAATGAGACACTGGTGCTTTTATACTCTATTAATGAGAGCTCATGTTAGCTATTTACCTTTTTTGTGAGACATGTTAAGAGGAATTCAAGACATTTGAATATTTTGAGACCAAATAAGTGTTATGTTCATTGTGAGCAGATTTTAGCACATTTGCCATATTGGATTTTAGCTGTTTGCAAATTGGTTAGTTTGCCAACATGATAATTAATTGGTGTGGCAGTATGCAAGGATAACATTCTACCCAGGGGGTTTCACTTTCTATTTATTTATTGTTTTTATACCAACATTTCCCCACATTTAGTCAGTTTGAAACCACTAAAATCATCATTATCACTTATTGATAAGACACCACCAAACTTTTCAGTAAGTTTGGTAAGCCTAGTAAGCAACACCAGGAGGGTGTCGTGTTGCCTGGGTGTCTTAGAATTTGAAATTAAAGAAAAGGGGTTGTACTGTAAGGCTCACAAAGAGAATAAGTTCAAATAAAATTTTACTTTTAATATATATTGTATAAAAATATCCCAAAACAAGAGGGATAAAACAGTGAAATATATCTAGGTGAGACTTAACTGACAATACACGTGTTAGTACAAACATAGAAAAAAGAAGAAATAATTATAATAATGTGAACTACACATAATTAAAAAGCATGGTCCACTGATGCTGATCAATCTTATTGAGATAATCTATTATAGTAGGATATACTGAGAGTAAAGTTGTATTGCTTCAACTGGACCAGGATGTTAACTGATTATTAAATTATGTGATACAAGTCTATAATTGACTTAACCTTCCTGTTTGTACCCTGGAACAATTTTTGTGAAGCAAAATGACTCCCTAAAATCTTTATCAGTGCATAATTGTGCAAGAAAATCAAAATTGTATGACTAATCTTACACCTTAGATCTCAGAGACAATCAATCCAATTATTCTAGAGGGAAAAATCCTCAATTAATGTCAACAGAGAGTGTTTCTTATTGAGATCAACTGAATTCACAGCATATATGACATAATGTCAAAATTTTTGATCGCAAAATTATATATGCTATCTAGCACTTATATATGTGCTGATTGCAATACTGTAACTATTGATATAAAAACAAACAATCATAAGTCTTAATATTTGCAAATAATGTTGCAATATGACATTGGTAATTGACAAAATAACAGTTTCATCTGGTTGTTAACTGCTGGCGAGATTGGCTTTTATAGCTAATATTGCTGCGGTTCAAAGATTCATAAGATCCTAATTGTGTTGCATGAGAATTGCAAACTGATAAGAATAGTCATGATTAAGTTGACAATAATAATATCTCATTCAATATGAAAATGTTTAATGTTGGAACTGTCATAAATATACATAATTGGTTACAGTTCAGTAATGCCTCTGTCAGTATGTAAAACTGATGGTATATTTGCGAGCCTCTGAGTGTATCATAAATCTATTAACATTGTTTAATATTATGATTGGTGCTGTACTTCATGCTGTGATTCAGACGGTTCTGACTGCTAAAAGATACACCAGTAGCTATTGAGGAATTGGTTAATTGTATTTTTCCCAGCTCTATGGTAATCTTAGTCAGTTAGAGCCATTGCATAATATGCACACACAGTTTATCAATACAGATTGCAATTAATCTAAATGTAAAGCATCGTGGACCCGCTACCACGCCAACGCACGTTTCACTGTCAACAAAAGCTTTGTCAAGGCTGGACCCCTTTTCTTTCTTTTCAAAATCTATGATCAATTTTGGTTGACTAGGGCTGCACCCCCATATCCAGATATATGATTCACTTGACTTTATTTGGGGTTTCATTTACAAACAATTGAGTGTGCAGATACTCCCCTATTTTCCTGCCCATTTTATGATTGCTTGGGTGTCTTGTAAGACCGCATTGGCTGGGCACATCAGACCAGGTACAGGGGTATGAAGAAGGAGCATCTCTTCTATATAGTAGTGCCCAAACAGAGTAGCATAAGATAGAGCTAGGATGGGTAGGTTTTCTGACAGTGCTTAAAAGATTGAAACTGGGGGAGAATGTGATCAGGCAACATAGGCAATTCCATTATAGGGGGACAGCACGGGCAGTCTTCAAGGCAGGAGTGGGCAGTGGAAATTAGTGATGAGACGAAGAAAAGGTCAGAGGGATATCTAGGAGGTTTTGATGGAGAGTATCTTGAAGCAAAGCCAGAAGTGTATGAGGGGGAAGCTCTGGTAATGGATTTGGAGGTGATGGTATGTAGTTGAATTGGATTCTGGAGATTATGGGGAGCCAGTGTAGGGATTTGCAGAGTATCACTGTGGATGAAAAATGGCAAGAGAGGAGTATCATTCTCACTGTGGTGACTGATTGAAGTGAATATGTTAGTGGGACCGGGGAAGACCAGATAGGAGGACATTGCAGTAGTCAAGATAGAAGATAATGAAAGAATGGATAACAGTTTTGGCACATTGTGAGTGACAAAAGGGAATATTCTGGCAATGTTTCGAAGAAGGAGGTGACAAGAGCGTGCAAGGGACTGGTAGTGTGGAGTTGAGAACAGAGTCAAAGAAGGCACCAAGGCAATGAATACAGGGGACTAGAGAAACCGTGATGTTGTCAATGGTAAAGGAAACTTGAATGCAGTAGTGACATCGAGAAGAAGGATTATGATGAGCTCAGTTTTGGCCTTTTATAAATCACCTTATGTAATAGAGTGAGATGTCCCAAAATAAGCAGAAACCTGTCATTGTAAAATGAGAATTGACGCAAGTAGCAGCTTTGATATTTTTCAACTTTCAATTATGTCTCCAGATGTAATACTGTACGATATTAATTTCAAAATTGTCAAAAACACAGATGAAAAATAAATTGGGTCCCACTGGTTTCTGCCAGTTCTAAGCTGATGGCACTGTTGGACATCTTCCGATCTTGAAGGGAAGTAAGCATGATGTGTCTTTCATCTGATGCACTAAGTTTCATTGACCGACCACTGCGTCTCCGGTCTTTAACGTTGCCCGTTTCTTTGTGCTTCTTCAAAAGAGCTTGAACAGCACATCTTGAAACCTCAGTCTGCTTTGAAATATTTACTTGGGAGAGACCTTGCTGATGCAGTATAACTACCTTGTGTCTTGTTGATGTGCTCAGTCTTGCCATGGTGCATGACCTGTGACATGAAACTGTCTTTCACAACCTCGCCTTTGAAGCAGCGTTTGGCCGTTCCTCACCCAGTTTTAGGCCTCCTACACAGCTGTTTCTGTTTCAGTTAATGACTGTGTTTCTATCTACATATCAACATGATGATCATTATCAACTGTTTGGTATGATTGGTTAATCATACACCTGCCTATAACCCTACAAAATCCCTGACTTTATGCAAGTGTAATTAATTAGTTGATTGATAAAAATGAACTATTAACGCTTCTATTATTGAAAGCATTCGTACTTTGCAGCATTTTTTTGACACTTGCCTAAAACATATGTACGGTACTGTATATTATATTATATATATATATATATATATATATATTATATAAATATATATAATATATATATATATATATATATATATATATATATATATATATATATATATATATATAGATGATCAAGTTTTAATATGGTTTAAAAAAATATTTTTTATATAAATAAAGCCTTTTTTTTCTGGGACCTACCACTGCTATCAGCAATATGAGATAGTGATAGCAATTAGAGGCTCATGACTTTTTTTAAGTAGTCTTCCCTATACTTTGCATGGGAAAGATTTCAGTGCAGAAATATGGTGAATGGTTCCTACAGTTTACCTTTCCATGTATTGGGAGAAAGACGTTAATTCACATTAATAATTTAACCTAGTAATCTGTATACTGGTTCTTTTCCATTTACCATTTATTTATTTATTTTTTACCATTTAATTAAGCAGACATTTATGTTTTAGCAAATGAACAACTTCTTGCTCTTGTTTTTATATTACAATTGCTACAAGTTACAGTATGAAAGTCAACAGAGATATGATAATAATGGTATCTGGGACATTTAAAGGATGCTGATCCTGCAAAGGAATAATTCAGAAAGTGCTGAAGGGCAAAATTCTTTTGTATTCTATATGCAATTATATGTGAAAACAGTGACTTGCAGCTACTCAGCGTTATCTTCATAAAGAGCACTGTTTGGCATTTTACTATTAATAAATTAGCCATGTCAAAAAGTATTGAATAAGTAAGTGACTGGCATAATTTTAATGCAAAACTGTTGTGACTTTTTTGTGGTTCCTTACATGCTTTCCATTAGTTGAACAGTATATAGTTTTCTAGGCAGTGGGCTTTTGTTTTTTAAATTTATTTATGATGTTGGTAATTAAAATAAGCTAGATCTAATAAAACATTTGCAGAAAAAAATAATCTTTTTAGATAACAGCTTTTAGATATTTAACTTACATAATTAAACTATTCAGTTATTTATTTTGTTGGGAGTTATCATGGTAGGACCATGTATCACAATAATACAAAAATAATATATAAATATAAATATATATATAATTATATATATTCAACTCTATTTTTAAACTGGTTGTACTATTTGCCAGCATTAAACAACCAATCGCTGTATGAAATGAATATGGCTGTGACGCACTTTAGACTGACAGAAGGGCATTTGGAATGATGGTGGGAGGTGGTTGGATGGGAGTAGGTCATGTGACAGTTTCTCTTGCTCCCACAGAAATGTCTGCGGTTATGTCTCATCACAATAGATACAGTGATTGGCAGTTAAGTGCATAGACTGAGCAAGCGAATAAATACTTTTATGTTTTAGTTTTACTATCAAGACAACTCTGGGCTCCATACAACCCTAAAAGCACCCACACACGGAGCGATATAGCGGACGATCCAACGGTTTGGAACAATATCGCAGTTATATCGTTCCGTGTGTGGGCATGATATCGTCTGCTGCACGCTCCCGTGGGGTCTGCAGAAGCGATGCACAATTCTATGATGGCTATGCGGGAGGGGGGCCGGCATATTTTACGGTCGGGCACCAGAGATAGCTCCATGTGTGGGGACTGCCCGATACGTCCGCCGCCGGGCCGAGGATCGCATCGCTGGGTACACATCGTACCATGTGTACCCAGCTTACGATTCAGTTTCTAGCCCCACACTTATACTGAAATGTGTCACTTGAAGAGGCATCTAGGAAGTATGTATTATATTCTCCCCCCAAAAAATGTAAACAAACATAATATAATATATACAAACAGTCGGCAAGAACAATCAAATAGGAATAGAACATTATACTGACCTTCTTAAGTGTTTCCATAGCTTGACTAAACATGCCCAGGTGAAGCTGCAGCTTGCCCACTTTCATCATCTGAACTGCCCGTACTGGGTGGTAATTTGAATAGTACATGCTAAAATAATAGGTATTATTTAGTTAATAGTCATATTCTGTGCATAAATATTTTATGTACTTAAATATAAATCCTGTAATGGTCTAATATGTCTTGCCTGTTTTAAACATACATTTATAGAGTGTATAGTGCATACATATACATACATATATACATTGGTGAGGTCAGCAGTTTTTTTGGGGGTGATTCCAAACTCGAAGGCATGAACAGGTTGCAAATGGTTGTCAGGGTACTAGTGGTAGGTTGGACTTAACCATGGTGCATATTTCCGCCACTCTGCACATCTAGGAGCACTTCTTTGTTACAGAGACTTCTCACTATACCAGAGAGTAGTTGTGCACATTGAAGTTTCATTGTCATACAAAGGTATCAGTACAATGCACTTTGCATTGTGCTTAGTAAATGACCAGCATACTGTACCACTTGTAGCACATGCTAGGTTATATTAATGAGCTTATAGCAGTGGTTCCCAAATTGTGCGCCATGGCTCCCTGTGGTGCCTCAGGACATTTGCAGGGGTGCCTCATGTTGTTTATGGTCAATTTAATGTAAATTGTTTATGGTCAATGTAATGTAAATATATGTACAAAAAGAAGCACAGTCCAGTCCACCACCACATAACTGAACCTAAGGATGACAGATAAGCACAATTTACTTCACTTTACTACTGTACTACATTTTTTTCTGAATTTCTCAATAACAAACCTTTGGCTTAGGGGTGCCGTGAAAACAATGTTGGTAGTCTAGGGCGCCATGATTTTAAAAAGTTTGGGAACCACTGGCTTATAGTCATGTCTGTAGTCCAGTTATATAGAACCAGGCTAATTTAGAGAATAGAATAAAACATACAATCATGTACGTGTACAGTATATAGACATGTAGAGGATTCATACTGTATTATTACATGACAAATTAACAATCCATGAACGCAAATTCTTCAAAATATTCATTAATTATATTAATTTATTTTAAAATAGTTGGAAATATGTGTGTACAGTTTAGTACAGTTCCTGTACACAACAGCGGATGCCCTGAGACTATAGGGAATGAGGTCTCCCTGGAGGAGTAATATGGAGTATGTGCAGTAACGTACTCCACCTTCAACAAAAATGACCTGTTAAAAATATGGGGCTTGTTCACAAAAACATTTTCTTTCCTATTGCAGCTTGAAGATTACCCAGAGAAAATAATGTAGACAGTACTTTGAAGTATCATCTATATGTTACATATACGGTGTCTTTGCCTGTGTGGATAACATATGTGGCCCAGCATAGAAATTAATTTATCACTATGCTGTTCTCAGTGGCTTTCACTGCAGAGTAACACTCATAGGGGCCTATTTATTATATGCCGCATTTTAAATTTGCTTGGGATGTATAAAATTGCACAAATTTAGTGCGCTCACATCTCAACAAGGAGCTGGAAGCAGAGTTATAGCTTATGCTATCACTTTGCTTTAGAGTTCAAACCCAGTATTGTACATGCTCAGCTTCTGGGTTGCGCAAGTGGCAGTGGGGGCGGACAGGGAGGGACTGGAAGGATATTTCTCCTGTAAAATAGAGTGAAAGAGTGCCCCATAGGCAGAGCCTTATAAAACCTGATAGGATATTTGTTTACAACACTATACAAAAGTGCTAGCAAGGGTGGCTGGAAAGCTCTGCTACCACTAGCTAATGGCTGCCTATCTCAGGTAGAGATGAGTAGTTCTGTTTTACGGGAAAACCCGGACACACCTCAACTTGGGATTCAGATCCAAAACCAAGCAAAATGTGATTTTCCCAGTAATCTCAGATAGTGCGCATTTTGGATTGCATGTAATAGTCCGGCCATCGTGATTAAGCACCATTTCACAAAGGAGAGTGTATGGAGATGGTGTGGAACAGACACCATTAGAGAGAGTTGTAGGTAGATGGGGTGGCAGAGAGGGTGTAACAGACTGCAGGCATCTTTGTCACTGTGTATGTTTGTCAGACACTAGCCCCACACTCCGGACCCACAGTGGCAAGAGTGAGAAGACTATTTTTTAGGGTGTGCAAGCAGTATTCCCGTGACAGACCAGTACTCCAGTGACAGACAGTGTGACACTGTCAGCCCATACACAAGGCGTCATGTAGATTCCCTCCTCACTCCACTCCAGACACTACCAGTCATCAGTCTCTGTGCCTGGTCATAGAGTATTATTTGCCATGTGAGTGTGGACTGTATATTGGAGAAAGTCCTGGCTAGGAGGAGACGGATGGGAGGTTTGCAATAAGAAATGATACTCAGGGCCTTAACTGGGGTCGGGAAGATTTCTACTGTGTGACATAATGTGTAAGGGGTGGATTTCTACTGTGTGGCATAATGTGTAAGGGGTGGATTTCTACTGTGTGGCATAATGTGTAAAGGGTGGATTTCTACTGTGTGGCATAATGTGTAAGGGGGGATCTCTGTGTAAGGGGTAGATTTTTACTGTGAGGCATAATGTGTAAGGGGGGATTTCTGCTGTGTGGCACAATGTTTAAGGGGGGATTTCTACTGTGTGGCATAATGTGTAACAGGGGATTTCTACTGTGTGACATAATGGGCGGAATTCAATTAATTCCTGCCCCCATCACGCCCAACGGAGCTATTCAATTCTTCCTCCTGTCAGGCACGATCAGCTGCCAGCGCTACATTTCAGCCCCTGGGGGGTGAGAGCTGAAATGTGCGAAAAGTGACATGTTTGGGCGCCCAAACATCACTTTTCGCGTTTGGGTCCAGCACTTTGGTCGGGTTTAGCTGCTTTACGTGGCTAAACCCGATCACTTTGGGCGCGATCAGCACGAAAATCTGGAACAATTGCATAGCGGCCCGCGAACTCCTGTCACTTTAGACGGGAGATGCGGGCCGCAAAAACAATTGAATTCCGCCCAATGTGTAAGGAGATATTTCTACCTTGTGACATAATGTGTAAGGGGGGGATTTCAACTGTGTGGCATACTGTGTAAAGGGTGGATTTCTACTGTGTGACAATGTGTAAGGGGGAGATTTTTACTGTGTGGCCTAATGTATAAGGGGGGCATTTCTACTGTGTGGCATAATGTGTAAGGGGGGATTTCTACTGTGTGACATAATAAGTAAGGGGGGTTTCTACTGTGTGGCATAATGTGTGTGTGTGTGGGGGGGGGGATTCTACTGTGTGGCTTATTATAATTATTATCATTTATTTATATGGCGCCACAAGTGTTACGCAGCGCCTTACAAAGTACATAAACAAATAGGTTGTCCAGTGACTTACAGTACAATACAATACAGGACAGGGGCATGGATAATATACATTGCTATATTTGTGACCATAACACCCAGATAAGTAACCAAGTGTTAGGTGCCCTAGTGGGGAGTAAGGAGCAGATGAAAGCAGAGTAAGGAGAAGCACAAGAGGGTAGAGGGCCCTGCTCGTAAGAGCTTACATTCTAAAGGGGAGGGGCAGACAAACAGGTGTGACACAGAAGGGGTAGGCAGGGAAGAAGGAGCATGTAGCAGCAAGTTAAGATGAGAGCTGAAAGACATTGATGAAGTAGTGGGTCTTGAGAGCCCATTTGAAGGATTGTAGAGAGTTGGAGAGTCTGATGGGAAGAGAGAGAGTTCCAAAGGTGGGGGGCAGCGTGGGCAAAATCTTGGAGGCGGGAGTGGGAGAAAGTAATCAATTGCCATGAGAGGCGGCGTGCATTTGTTGAACAAAGAGGGTGGACAGGAGAGTGAAGGGAGATGAGGTCCAAGATGTAAATGGGAGATGAATGGGTGAGGGCTTTGTAAGTGAGTGTGAGAACCTTGAATTGGGTTCTGAAAGGGAAGGAGAGCCAGTGGAGAGCTTGTAGGAGAGGGGAGGGAGATGTAGAGCTTTTAGAGAGGAAGATGAGCCGAGCAGCAGCATTGAGGAATGACTGGAGAGGGGAAAGATAGGAGTTGGGGAGCACAGATAGGAGGAGGTTACAGTAGTCCAATCTGGAGATGACCAGAGAGTGTATGAGGACTGGAGGTTACAGTAGTCCAATCTGGAGATGACCAGAGAGTGTATGAGGACTTTAGTAGCATCCTGGTAGCATTTCCAGGTTCTGATCCTGGAAATATGTTTAAGACAGAAATGACAGGATTGCGAGAGATTCTGGATATGTGGTTTGAATGAGAGGGAGGAGTCCAGGATAACTCCAAGATAGCATACTTTGGGGCTAGAGGATACAGTTGTGCCATCAATTGATACAGAAATGGTGGGAAGTGCGGTTATGTTGGGAGTGGGAAAATTATCAGCTCAGTCTTGGACATACCAACACAATAATTATCAGGCGCAATAAATATACAGAAATAGTTTTTTAAAAACTAAATTCGCTTGTAATTAATTAGTTACACTGTTATTTAAATTGCTGCTCCTACTTGAGTGTATCTGTAACACTCTCAGAGAAGATGCTAAAACCAATCTGCAATCATATTACAAACAAAAAGGAGCGAAAATCATTTTAAGAAACTTTATTATATCCATTTGGACATTCAATTAAATAAAATCAAAAAAATACAACACACAGCATATATTAAAAACAGTATATGAACGGATTAGAAAGATATAATAAATTATACATAAAAATTTATTACTCTCCCCTCCGGCTTAATGCAATCCAGAATAAGATCTCTGAAATATCCACAAATAATAAATATACCAGGAAATAGTTCCTTAGATAGCAAAAGTCTTGGGTGTTTCAATCCAAATGTTATGTTTATGCTTTATCCAGCCTTTTAGTAATGATTCTTGTGGGATATTAATAGGTGATGAGGTGAAATCACTGCTACCTCCCCATTCATAAGGTCTCTTTAATGAGTAATTTAAAACCCTTGACTGAGCGTGGATACATCCAGTCCGGCTGTAATAAAAATCCAAAGTTCTTACCGCTGAATACAGTCGTCGGGCAACTCACTAGATCCAAAGAGCCTGATTGATTTATATTTATATATCTTTATAACAACTATTTATTAATTAAAAGTTCTTCTCTGTTGTATGCCAGACAACCTATTATTCTCTTAGGGCAGATTCTGTCCATTTCTGTGAGTGTATATGTATGTAAATGTGCATGTGTATATGCGTACGTTGTGTGTATATCCATGTATATGTATAACTTCAAGAGTTGCTTCTGGAAAATTTTGATTTTATTTAATTGAATGTCCAAATGGATATAGTAAAGTTTCTTAAAATGATTTGTGCTCCTTTTTGTTTGTAATATGATTGCAAATTGGTTTTAGCAGTCTTGGACATATTAAGTTTAAGAAATCGCTGGGACATCCAGGAAGAGATAGCAGAGAGACAGTTGTAGATATGAGTGAGGACAACAGGGAGAGAGATCAGGGGAGGAAAGGTAGATCTCAGTATCATCAGCATAGAGATGATATTGGAGGTCAAAAGAGCTGATGAGTTCACCTAGTGAGGATGTTTAGAGTGAGAATAGGTGAGGTCCAAGAACAGGACCTTGGGGATTAACTACTGTAAGAGGCTGTGGAGTCATGAGAGGAGACAGAGAAGGATTGGTCGGAAAGGTAGGAGGATAGCCAGGAGAGGGCAGTGTCATGTAGACCAAGGGAGTGAAGGATTTGCAGAAGGAGAGGGTGGTCCACAGTGTCAAAAGTAGCAGAGAGGTCAAGGAGAATGAGCCTAAAGTAGTGACCCTTGGATTATCAACAAGGAGGTCGTTGCTAACTTTAATGAGGGCAGCTTCAGTGGAGTGGAGAGAATGGAAGCCAGACTGAAAAGGGTCAAGGAGAGAGTGGGAGGAAAGAAAGGTGGTAAGGTGGTTGTAAGCAATATGCTCAAGGAGCTTGGAGGCAAAAGGGAGGAGAGTGATGGGACAGTAGTTGGAGAGAGTGTTAGGAACAAGGGTTTTTAAGAATGGAGGAGACAAGGGCATGTTTGAATGCAGAAGGGACAGTGCCTGATGATAGGAAGAGATTAAAGAGGTGGGCAAGATGGGAGCAGGCAGGAGAGAGGTAGCGGAGGACACGTGAAGGGATAGGGTCAAGGGGGGAGGTGGAAGGGGCGGAAGACCGGATGAGGGACATGACTTCCTCTCCAGATACAGAGGAGAAGGATGTCAGAGTCTGTAAAATTGATGGGGAGGGGTGATCCGGGAAAGGAGGAGGTGGAGAGCTGGGGGACTGGTGGGATATGATATCCTGACGTATGGAGTCAATTTTAGATGTAAATTAGGTAGCAAAGTCAATAGCAGAGAGCAAGAAGGGGAGACGAGGAAGTGGATGGGTGGAGGAGAGAGTTACAGTTGGTGAAGAGATGCTGTGGATTTGAGGACTGAGAGGAGATGGTTCTTGAAATATGACTGTTTAGAGAGGGAAAGGGCAGCACTGTAGGATGAGAGCATAAATTTGAAATGGAAAAAAAGCTGCCTTAGAGCGTAATCTTAAATGTCACTCAGCGGTTCGTGAACACTTTTGCAGGTATCTGGTACATTTGGAATGCCAGGGTTGGCGTGGATCTGCGTGGGTGATCGCCGGAGCAACAGAGCAACAGCGTCCAGAACAGAAGTAAGGGAGGCATTGTATAGGGAATTGGATTGTTCAGGGCAGGAAAGAGACTGGATAGGGGAGAGAAGTGAGTCAAGCTGGGAGGAAAAAGAAACGGTGTCAATAACCTCAATGTTACACTTAGTGATGGTGGCCTTAGGAGGTAGAGGAAGGGAAGGAGAGAGGGATAGGTTAAAAGAGGTGATGGTCAGAGAGGGGGAATGGGGAATTGGAGTAATCAAAAATATCACAACAGTGAGTGAAGACCAGGTCAAGTGAATGCCCACTCACATGGGAGGGTGAGGGGGTCCATTGGGGGAGACCAAATGAAGACATGATGGTAAGGAGTTTGGAGGCAGAGCTTTCTGTGGGGATATCAATGAGAATATTGAAGTGACCTAGGATAATAGAGGGAAGGTCAGAGGGGAGAAAGTGAGAGAGCCAGGAAGCAATGTTGTCAAGGAATTTGGAAGGAGGGCCAAGGGGACGGTAAATGACAGCTACTCTCAGATGTACTGGCTGGAAGAGGCATATACAGTAGCATGAACCTCAAATGTAGAGAAAGCAAGGGATAGTTCAGAGGGTAGGAGTTGGTAGGAGTAACGAGGGGATAGAAGGACCCCCACACCATCACCATGGCAACACCTGGGCTAAGGGGTGTAAGAGAAGGTGAGGCCCCCAGGAGAGAGCAGCAGGGTAAGTGGTGTCAGAGGGTGAAATCCAGGTGTCAGTAATGGCTAAGAGATGCAAGTTTTTGGAGATGAAAAGGTCATGGGTGAAAACGAGTTTATTATAGACTGATCTGGCATTCCAGAGTGCACAAGATAGATGGACAGTGTTTGTGGGATAGATATAAATGAGATTATCAGGGTTGCTGTAACCAGAGTTTAATTTGGGTGACCGAGATGAATGTAGTGTAGAGATTGTGTGGAGACCAGTGCTGTGAACGGAACTGGTAGGTGGTTGGCAGGGAGGGAGTTTAGTACCATGTGGATGGAGGTGGGGTGAAGTGACATGGAAAGAAGGTTTGGAGGAGGGATTAGCAGTGGGGTAGTAGGACCCAGGAGGGCTAGAAGAGAATGAAAGTGGAGTAATGGGACAGGAGGAGGGGAGATAAAGGAAAGAGGAGGTGGAGGAGACAAGGGGGAAATGATAAAGGTGGAAGGAGGGGGCAGAGCAGAGGATTATATAGACACTGAATGGAGGGGGAAGTGGAAGAACACATGATAATGGTGTGGAAGAGTTGAATATGGGAGGAAAACTAGATGTAGGAATAAAGTATGAATGTGAGATAAGTACAGGAGATTTGCAAAGAATAAAGTAAAAGTACAGTGGAGGAAAAGGTGCATGTACAATTACCAAATTTTATTACTGAGCAGAGGAAAAGTTGAGATTTAATGAGGAATAAATGGAATATTAAAGTAAACTGTATTAGAAGACAGATAACAGGCTAGGCAATGAACTAAAATAGAAAGACATTATTTCTAAGAAATAAACTGAAATACAGTATGCTAGAAGGGTGTTTGTGAAACCAGAGAACCAGTATAATATTATTTTTTATTATTATTTATTTATTACCAGTTATTTATATAGTGCACACATATTCCGCAGCGCTTTACAGAGAAAATCTGGCCATTCACATCAGTCCCAGTGGAGCTTACAATCTATATTCCCTATCACATGCTCACACACATACACACTAGGGTTGTGTTCGGAGCCAATTAACCTACCAGTATATTTTTTGAGTGTGGGAGGAAACCGGAGTACCCGGAGGAAACCCACGCAAGCACAGGGAGAATATACAAACTCCACACAGGTAGGGCCATGGTGGGAATCGAACCCATGACCTCAGTGCTGTGCAAGTAATATTAGCAAGTAAAGTGTAAGTTTATATAGTAAATAAACAGAGTCCAGTGATGAACGTCCAGGTTGTGCAATGATATTGTGAGCTTACGTTTCTTGATTATACTTTGTCCAAATATTCTTGTTTTAGAATGGTTTGAAGTTAGAATGGTCTCCTTGTGTTTAATGCCGATTTTAGACAGAAATGTAAGTGCACTTTTAAAATTATGCACTTCTAAATATTATGCACCAACAGCCAAGGCCTGCATTCTAACATTGAAACCTTAAATAGTGATTGCTGGCATGTGTATGCAATGATTACAATCAACTCCCAATACCCTCCCACTAATATGGCTAGCAATACATTTCCTAACACAAACAAACAAACAAGGAATACCACAAAAGCTAATAAGAACTAGGTCTAGTTATCTATACACTGAGCAAATAGTTCAAAATTAGATATTCTGCAGCAATGATGGAGTATAAATTACCTAATATGCAGTGCACTGAGCAAATACTTAAAAATGAGATATTCAATAGTTCAAAATGAGGCATAATTTGTAAGGGATGGGGATTTCTACTGTGAGGCATAATGTGTAAGGGTACAGTGGCGTAAGTTCATCCCAGATGCCCGGAGGCAAGTTATAATTTGGTGACCCCCCATATAGAAAAAGGGAAAATAAATATGGTGCATCTATCTATCTATCTATCTATCTATCTATCTATCTATCTATCTATCTATCTATCCGCACAAAAACACTAATATAGAATATGCGAATTTATTTCTATTAGGCGTATTTACTAAAGTAAATTTGCAGGAAATCCCCCTCCCCCTTTTCAGGTATATACAGCTATGCGTTAGTCACAGATAAAATAGTGACCTGTATAGTGCAATTAGTATTAGAGTCCTCCTGATAGAGGCAAAAGCCATTTGCTACTGTGGTGGAACTACAAATCATAGAATGCTCAGTCTACTGCTGATTGCGTCACATGCTGGGAAGTTGCTTCACCAAAGATCTGCCCCTAGACTCAGTCACTGGTGCCCCAGGCCCCCGCCCCCCATGCCTTCTTACCCGCAGCTCCATTTGGTGCATCCTTGTTGACATCCAGCTCCTGGAAGATCTGCAGCTGCTCTTATGCTTGGGTCCATGGCTAGAGCTGCTACCAGAGTCACACTGGCATGAGAAGCTGCTGAGGAGCAGCGACATCAATGAGCAGGGACAGGCTATAGATAGATGGAAGCAGCATCTGATGGTCTGACATGGAGCCCTCCACTAGTATATGGTTATGGTAGCTTCTCAGGTGTCGGGAAGAGGTGCCATGTATTGGGCGGCCATGACGGTACACTCCGGGTACATATTTACAGCCCCAAGTGGGGTGAATATATTGTGGGCAATGGAGGAGGTACCCCTTCAATGCTGGCGTTCGGCGGCAGGCCCCTCCATTGTCTCCCATAGTTCTGCCCCTGGTAAGGGAGAGGAGATTTCTACTGTGTGGCATAATGTATAAGGGGAGGGAATTTCTACTGTGTAAGGGGGGGATATCTACTGTGTGCCAGAATGTGTAAGGGGGAGGAGATTTCTACTGTGTGGCATAATGTATAAGGGGAGGGAATTTCTACTGTGTAAGGGGGGGATATCTACTGTGTGCCAGAATGTGTAAGGGGGAGGAGATTTCTACTGTGTGGCATAATGTATAAGGGGAGGGAATTTCTACTGTGTAAGGGGGGGATATCTACTGTGTGCCATAATGTGTAAGGGGGAGGAGATTTCTACTGTGTGGCATAATGTATAAGGGGAGGGAATTTCTACTGTGTAAGGGGGGGATATCTACTGTGTGCCATAATGTGTAAGGGGGAGGAGATTTCTACTGTGTGGCATAATGTATAAGGGGGAGTGAATTTCTACCATAATGTGTAAGAGGGGATTTCTACTGTGTGGCATGACATCTTTCCTGTCCATAAAGAAAGTGTGCCGAGTGCGGGAGCTGAGAGAGGCGGACCTGTTAGAGACAGCTGAGACAGGCAGCCGGCAGGGCTGCAGTGAAGGAGCTGGGTGCACCATTGCTGATATAGACAGCAGAGGGCTGCCCAGCAAATAAAAATTGGTTGGTTCTGCCCCAGGGCACACTGCGCTCTGTGCGGCACCACCCTAGTTAAGGCCCTGAAATGACTATAATAAAAACACTATGCTGCCAGTATTGTGAGCACATAATTTTAACTGTTGATACATCCATGTGTTGTTCGATAAAATAATACTTTTCCATTGTTCATTTCTTGTACAAGCCCATTCATTACACATAACGGTTTCTGAATTCAGCCAATTGATAATAAAAATCTGAGGCTTTAAAGGCTATTAAACAATTTACAGTGCACATAGAATGGACATTTGTTGCACAATTAACAAAAGAGCAATCATAATTAATTTAGCAGGTGAGAAATATGCCAAGTTCTATACAAAACAAATGGACAGATGGATTTAAATGCTAGAATAAAAAAGTCTTATATCCTGAAGGATGTGTGTATTAATAGTAGCAAGAAAATGCTTGTAATGAAGCAAAAAGTTAACAGATTTGTACTGCTACCTACAGCTGAAGGCAGAAATATTCATTAAACAATGTTTATATTAACTGTGCAGCTAGTACACCTGCTTTAATTTACCGATAACTACTTAGTTCATGCAGCATGGAAAGGAGCCAATGTCTAGCGACAATGGGCCATATTCAATATGGGGTGAAAAGTCAGGGGATGACGTCATATTCGCCTATTTCCAATATCCCCGTATTCTATTACATTGACTTTTCACCGGTGCAAAAAGTCAATGTAAAAAAATGGGGATCATTTTTCACCAGCCTTTAGCAGGTGAAAAAATGTGCAGAATAGGGGTTTAGGGGTGCAGGCTTAAAAAAATAGCATGCACCCCTGGGAATGGTCATTAAAAATGATCTGTGTCAAAAAAAGTTAAAAATGCGGCAGGTGTTTTAAAGAATGCGGGTGGTAGCGGCAGGAGCATTTTTGAAGAATTTGAAAAATGCACCTTAGGGACTTAAAAATAGGCTTGCACCCATTTTCATGTACCCCAAATTTGTTGCACCTAGTTTTTTTTTGGTTGAAAAAAAACCTAAGTGCTCTTCTTCATCCCTTCTTCCCTGTCGGGAAAAAAAACCTGCCACGGCTATTTAAAAAACATACTTACCTTATGCAGGTCAAAATAGGGGTACCCATAATGATCCCACATGTCAGGACATCATTAGGGGGGTCCCTGGATGCTTTCCCAAAAATTCAAGAATTTTTTCCAATTCTTACCTTTCCGCCGGGTCCTGTTTTTGCTAAACGTCATCACAGCCACTCCCCGGACACTCCCAATCCTCTATTTTCAGCTGCATATGCGGAGATGCAGAAGGCTGAAGTGCAGGCATGGTGCTCCTCACCATCAAAAGTACAGTGTAAGTACAGTGCTGCCACCCATGTATATCACATCACTGCCCACCAATGTGTAAAGCCTGCATGCCACGCATGTGTATAGTCACCACTGCCCACCAATGTGTACAGGCCGCATGTCATGCATGTATATAGTCACCACTGCCCACCAATGTGTATAGGCCACATGTCACACATGTATATAGCCATCACTGCCAAACAATGTGTACAGGCTGCATGTCATGCATGTATATAGTTACCACTGCCCGCCAATGTGTACAGGCCGCATGTCACACATGTTTATTACCCACACCACTGGCCACTAATGAGTGGATACTATACATTTTTATACAAAAAATGTTCTTGATTTTCAAAAGACAACAAAAAACATTATTAAAATAAATTATTTTTAACACAACCGTTAGGTATACGATTTATATCAAGCAAAAGAGTGCCTCTGCCGGATAAAAAGCAAAGATTATTCCAACAAAGTTAAGAAAAATCAGGCACTACAAGAATTGCTCATGTATAGTAGAGCCCAAAACATTGATGCTGACATACTATGGGTCATGAAGAAGATCCAACATTTGAGAACAGTCTTTTTGAAGGAACACAAGAAATATAATGAAGCGCAATGTTCTGGAGTGGGGGACGATGAAGTCCAGAAACCATCATTATGGTACTATAACCTACTCCTATTCACCCTGGAGCAAGAGCCCAAGAAAACTTCACGGAGCTCATTGGAACCATACTCACCTGAGGAGTTGGAAGAGGAGGAAACGGAGAGTTTGGAACTTCTAAGTAGACACAGTGCAAACACATCCTGCAAAATGTTGTTGTTTTTTTTTTTTAATTAAGTTTTCCTGCCATGGCTCTTTCACCGCTCCATTAAAATAGATCAGGTAATCCTCCCAGACCTTTTTTGCACGTGCAGAGGCTCCAGCCACAGAAGTCCACTGATCAATTTCATCAATGTGGTATGTGGCATCTGGCACTGCTGTAAATGTTGCCCATTTGTTGCATGTTCTTCCACATAAGAAAATTATTGCATGGACTTAACTGTAACTTTGCCACACCCCACGACCAAGCGGAGAATGGCAGCCAAATCCAGTTCTGGTCCGAGTAGGTCAGAACAATTTTTGAAGCATGCAGAGGAGTGTCTTCAGAAGCCCCTGGATAAATTAGAAATTTTTGGCTTGAATATCACCAGTGAAATGTGTGAAATGGAGCCAGTCAAACAACTCCATTTCAAGTGTCTGGTATATGACACTATGGTACGTGTGCTCGGTAACCAATTGACCGAGCGATGTGCCATAGTGTCAGATACTAGACAACAACCCACTACACTGGCCTCCAGCATTGGCTCTATCTCACCTCACCCACCGACCTATCTCGCACCGCCTATCCCTACGCCACCACCAACCTATCCCAACACCTCTTCAAGTGGATTGTACACAGCCATGTTGAGTGCACAGTCCACTCTCCACCGCAACCCCAGTTTTTATAATTTGTAATTTTTTCTTAATGTTTTTAAGTGCTTAAAAAAATGGTTCTTGAACTTTTCTTGGGCTCTTGAGATGGATAGGACTTGGTCATTCGTATCATATGGATGGTTATTGTACTTCATTTGCCTAAGCTACTGAACATTGTGAATGCATATATTTCTTGTGTTCTTTCAAAAAGACAGTTCTCAAAATCTCTACCTTCTTCTGATCCCAAGTCATGTTGGCATCACTCTGTACTGTACATGAGCAACTGTTGAATTGCCTGATTTATTTGACTTTGTTGGCGTAATCTTTGCTTTAGAGGCCTTGTTGCCTTGATATAAATTGATGAATCCAGTTACACCAGATTCTATGTTCTTTGAATTTCTTTCATTTAAAAAAAATAAATAAATAAATTTAAAAGTGTTGTGCACCATATTTAGGTGGCCAGCAATAACATATAGGGGGCACCCTGTGGTGGGCAGCAATAGCATATAGGCGGCACCCTTTGGTGAGCAACAATAACATATAGGGGTCACCCATAGGTGGGCAGCAAGGTATTACATTGGTATCTTTATCCCCTCCTGAAGCCTGTCTGTCTATGGAGGTGATCGCGGCCTGTATATTCGGATTAAGCGAGTATAGCACTGCCTGTCTACACCCAGTATATGCCCGTCCAACATCCCTACCCACCAATGTATAAGCATGCCAGCCATTATATGCCCCATTGTACCCCTGCCCACCAATTTATAAGCATGCCTGCCATTATATGCCTCCTTAGTACCACTACCCAACAATTATGCATGCCACCCAGTATCTTAAAATATATTATAATATATGGACAATATATATTGTTTTTATTATAAAAAAAACTTCATTTTGTAAGCAAAAAAATCAAACACTCTTTTCACTAGTAGAGTAGAGACAAAGCACACACACACCTTGTCAAATGTTAATGTTTTTAACTTTGGGTAAGTTAAATTTTTGTTAAGTTCTTTATTTTATGGAGTCATCCTGCCAGGGCACTGCCCCCTCTCCATTGAAATAGGTCAGGTAATCCTCCCTGACCTGTTTAGCACGTACAGAGGCCACTTGTTGGGTGTTCTTCCTCCTCATGAAATTATGCAGGGCACAGCATGCCGACACAATCCACTCTATCTTGTCCACACGTAGGTTGATGGGTGTGTGGAATATCCTGAAGCGACTGCTGAGGATGCCAAACGCGTTCTCCACAATACAACGTGCCCTAGAAAGCCAATAGTTGAAGATACGCTTCTCCTAGGTCAGCCCCCTTTGCGCTTACGGCTTCATGATGTGCTTGTGCAGTGCAAAGGCCTCATTGGCAAGTAACACAAAATTTAGTCCATACTTGCATATCTCAGCAGTAGGTAAATTGAGCCTTTTAGAGATGAGCCTCATGTAAAACACGGTCTCCCTGAAGGACCCACCATCCGAGGCCCGTCCATTCTTGCCAACGTCCTCAAACTCAAAAAGAACAAGAGGAAAACTGAAATGTCCCATGTAGTGCACAGAAACTAAAACATAACTTTTATTGTTTAATAATTAATACCATAATGTGAAATGCAGCGAAAATAAGTTAAAACATAGTAGTAGTGTGTTATTATAAAGTAAAGAAATGTGATAAAAAAAAAGCCGGGCACTTGCAAGTTGCAACCTCTTTATATGTCACAATAAAATTGTTTGGCTTATTTATTATGTATGTGTAATATGTGTCTCACGTTAATGGGAAAAACAAATCCCTATACATATGTATACTTAGTATTCATATACAGTCAGGTCCATAAATATTGGGACATTGACAGAATTTTCATATTTTGGCCTCTATTCACCACCACAATGGCTTTGAAATGAAACAAACAAGATGTGCTTTAACTGCAGACTTTCAGATTGAATTTGAGGGTAATTACATCCAAATCAGGTGAACGGTATAGGAATTACAACGGTTTCTATATGTGCCTCCCACTTTTTAAGGGGCCAAATGTAATGGGACAAAATAAAGAATCCTAAATCTATCTTTCACTTTTTAATACTTTGTTGCAAATCCTTTGCAGGCAATTACAGCCTTAAGTCTGGAACGCATAGACATCACCAGACACTGGGTTTCATCTCTGGTGATGCTCTGCCAGGCCTCTACTGCAAATGTCTTCAGTTCCTGCTTGTTCTTGGGGCATTTTCCCTTCAGTTTTGTCTTCATCAAGTGAAAAGGAATTACAACGGTTTGTATATGTGCCTCCCACTTTTTAAGGGGCCAAAAGTAATGGGACTATCAACTCAAAAGCTATTTCATGGACAGGTGTGGGCTATTCCCTCATTATTTCATTATCAATTAAGCAGGTAAAAGGTCTGGAGTTGATTCTAGGTGTGACATTTGCATTTGGAATCAGTTGCTGTCGACTCTCAATATGAGATCCAAAGAGCTGTCACTATCAGTGAAGCAAGCCATCATTAGGCTGAAAAATCAAAACAAACCCATCAGAGAGATAGCAAAAACATTAGGTGTGGCCAAATCAACTGTTTGGAACATTCTTAAAAAGAAAGAACGCACCGGAGAGCTCAGCGACACCAAAAGCCCCGGAAGACCATGGAAAACAACTGTGGTGGATGACAGAAGAATTATTTCCCTGGTGAAGAAAAACCCCTTCACAACAGTTGGCCAAATCAAGAACACTCTCCAGGAGGTAGGTATATATGTGTCAAAGTCAACAATCAAGAGAAGACTTCACAAGAGTGAATATAGAGGGTTCACCACAAGATGTAAATCATTGGTGAGCCACAAAAACAGGAAGACCAGATTAGAGTTTGCCAAACAACATCTAAAAAAGCCATTACAGTTCTGGAACAACATCCTATTGACAGATGAGACAAAGATCACCTTGTACCAGAGTGATGGGAAGAGAAGAGTATGGAGAAGGAAAGGAACTGCTCATGATCCAAAACATACCACCTCATCAGTGAAGCATGGTGGTGGTAGTGTCATGGTGTGGGCATGTATGGCTGCCAATAAAACTGGTTCCCTTGTATTTATTGATGATGTGACTGCTGACAAAAGCAGCAGAATGAATCCTGAAGTATTTCGGGCAATATTATATGCTCATATTCAGTCAAATGCTTCAGAACTCATTGGACGGCGCTTCACAGTGCAGATGGACAATGACCCAAAGCATACTGCAAGAGCAACCAAAGAGTTTTTTAAGGCTAAAAAGTGGAATGTTATGCAATGGCCAAGTCAATCCCCTGACCTGAATCCGATTGAGCATGCATTTCACTTGATGAGGACAAAACTGAAGGGAAAATGCCCCAAGAACAAGCAGGAACTGAAGACATTTACAGTAGAGGCCTGGCAGAGCATCACCAGAGATGAAACCCAGCGTCTGGTGATGTCTATGCATTCCAGACTTCAGGCTATAATTGCCTGCAAAGGATTTGCAACAAAGTATTAAAAAGTGAAAGATAGATTTTAGGATTGTTTAGTTTGTCCCATTACTTTTGGCCCCTTAAAAAGTGGGAGGCACATATAGAAACCGTTGTAATTCCTACACCGTTCATCTGATTTGGATGTAATTACCCTCAAATTAAATCTGAAAGTCTGCAGTTAAAGCACATCTTGTTTGTTTCATTTCAAAGCCATTGTGGTGGTGAATAGAGGCCAAAATATGAAAATTCTGTCAATGTCCATACTATATTATAGTCCGGGAGTAGTTCTCATTTACCCTGTAACATTGTGACAGGGTAAACTCACTTTGTCCCAGTGATTATCAGTAACCAACTCAGCTAATAGCATACAGTAGGTGATGATTACTTATTTGAAGGAGCAAACTATTTTTATTGTAAAAATTTATTTATATCTTTTCATTACAATAACGATAAATGCTGATTCCATCATCATCTTCAACATGGATCTTTATACCAGCATTTACACATTTAAAAATGGTAGGACACCTAAGAGGCATAACTTGTGATCTAGACTGCATCTCAAGGTGGCATTCTACATATATGTGTGCACACCCCTACTGCATTTAACATGCACATGGCATAGAGTTAAAATCAAAATGCATCCACATTTTTCTGGATATTCTTATTGGACAACATGTAATAAAATGCGAGTTGCGCCATGTGGCAAGATTTCGGCAAAATATCCGGTAAATTTAAAGTAGCACGTTTATTAAAGGCAAAAACAAACAATTGTGTCTTAGTACTTGGAAGTGATACACATGTTGTTTGTGTGTGTACCTCTCATCGGAATGTTAAAATAATGATAAGTGAAGCAAAGTTAAAAGAGATTCTATTGGATGGCAGAACACATATGAGTAATAAAGTATACCTAGCAAAACTAATGAGTACACCTGCAACTCCAGAGTGCCATTTAGATGAATGTAACAGCTGTCCAGCTGATTAGGTATAGGAATAGATGATGAACAGATTGGAAGAGTAGATCATGGAAAGTTTAAGTCACACAGTGGTTTAGAGTATTCCATACTCTAACTTATCAAATTAACTAGAAATAAACACATGTACAAATGTGTTGCCAATTAAATAGGTCACAGCCAAATATGTATGGCAAGAAAAAAACAGTGTGAACCTCATCCACAGCCATATAAAAATATTTAAATAAATGGGGTGGCACCCATCCCAGCACAACTAGGATTGGACGTTACCACTTCCTCTTGATTGACATAGCACTGTCCTGACATGGAGACCAGTTACACCATTGAGGTAGAGACAGTCCAGTCGCTCTCTAAAGGGGAGTGCCACCCAACAACTCTTGCACTACAAAAGGCCACAAAGGAGCACTGCTTTTACCAAAGCCTTGTTCAAAAAACCATGGCTCACCACCCAAAAATGACCTCCTACCCTGATCTACCCAAGCTCTACAACCGCACAAAAACCTGACCATCCCCTAACCAGATGCACCCTGTGCCCTTACAAAACCACACTGCCTTGTACCTGATTGCACTCCCCACCTCAAACCACCATCTAAATATGATCAGATTGACACCCATGTACCCGAACTCAAACCACACCCACATAATATGCAGCATGCCTATGTTCTCTGTGCATCTGCAGGTGTATCTGCATGCAAAACACCACGTTCCAGTGTTACAGCCGCTGACACTATAATGTAGCAATTCACATGCAGATACACCCACATTCGCTCAGAGACATGCTGCATATCATTTTAATCAGCAGAAGCTGCTTGTGCTATCTATTCACATCATTGTGTGAATAAGATGCATTTGAATGTAAAAAGACGCACGAAAAGATGCTTGGCACTACCGAGTCACACTGAGCTCCCACGTTATGTGTGGCACGACTTGTAGCACCCGGAGGATGTGGGCACAACTGTAAGAAAAGATGGTGACCAATATGGGGAAGGGCAAGAGTGCGTAGCAGAGGAGAAGCAGTCCTCCTGTGCTGCATCTAAAATGGCCATAATGACTATGAGTGCAGGTCCAACATCCAGCTCCATGCATTACCTAACCGCTATGAGATCCCGGCAACCTCATCGGCGACAGGCTCTGCCCAGTTGCTGATCCTGGTGCTTGAAGGCCATGACAGGTGCTGAAAGAGGCCATACTGCCTAGACTAAACAGTGGGGTAGGAGAGAAGAATGGTTGGGTGGGGCATGATGGAGGGAGGTGGGCAGGGGCATATTTTTGGAGGTAAATGAGAATGAAAGAAAAAAAGGGGGAGCAGAAACAGGGGAAAGAATGGAAGCAATGTAGTTGGGTAAAATAAATGTGAAAGAAAGGAAATAAAGAAGGAGGAAAATAAATAAAAGAAGTAGTTGTCACAAAAAAAATATTGATGTGTGTGGGGTAAAGACCGATGTCAATTACATGATATGATAAGATTACACAAGGAAGATGTTCCTTCTGCCTATTTATAGATTACCTAAATATCCCTCCCCTTAACACCTAATAGGCTGACTATCGCTGTCATTCAACACTTGTAATCTGAAACAAGCCACCCCTTATATCCCCTAACAACCGAACAATCCATTCCATAAAATAACGGATGCTTTGTTATCCTCAACCTTAATAAAGTATTCAGCGTTTACGTACAAACAATGGGTGTCAAGAGCACCTTCAAAACATTTACTAAAAGAGCTGAAGCTTGCTAAAAGCTTGCTGTGGTCAACACATCAACTTTTCCAAATCACTGGAGGTCAATGCATCCGAGACATCTACCTGCTTTTAAATTTGTTAAAATAATTCACCCAGATGATTTATATTATTACCCAAATAATTCATCAGTTGTTTTTTTACATTTCAGAGAAAAAAATTCTCTACCTATATAATTTACTCTTAATTGTTGCAGTCTCCAAGGCACAAGTCAATTAAACCAATTTAAGAAAAAAACCAAAATACTACTGCCAAGCTGAAGAAAATAAAGCCCGCAATATAGTGCAAAATCTTAAATATTGACAATCTTAAAAAGGAATAAACACAGTTTTGAAAAATTTTAAGCCATGTTATTTATTTAAAAAAAATGTTTTTAAATGTTTGTATCTGTGACTTTGAAATGTTGACTTCCTTAAACCTAGGTATATTATGAGAAAATTAGTTTATTTTTATGCTCACAAATTAAAAAATGTGTGGATTTTTAACATAATCAAAAACTACACGAGAGTTAAAAAATTTATATTTGAAGACATTCTTTTATAGAAAATAAAGTATTATTACTGGATAACCTGACATGTAATGATCCGCAATTGAAATGTGCTGATTTTCTAGCACTGTGAAAGTAGACAAATAGAAGGGCATAGAAAAAAGAGGAGTGGTTGAAAACGAAAGTGTAATTTGGCAGCTATCACTTTCCATTGGAGATCCGAGGACCTTCTAGGGTCCATAGACAGTCTTTTGTATATACTCTACAATAGGCATTGTGACTTCTAAGACTAAAAAGAAAAACCACATGATCGGGCCACACTATCCAACACATTATCTTCCATTATGTTAAAAATGTTTTTGCTACATTTACCTGTTTACTCAAGCATATTATTAATAGCCTTTTAGTTTCTAAAAAAAAAAGAAAGTAAATACAAACCAAATAACAATTTTCTATTAATATTTCAGTTTATTATGTTTTTGTTTTATGCAAATACAAAGCACTATGAGTGCTATTGGTGTTATACAAATATTATTATTATTATACTGTGCCAGGCATGTGTCTAGTTGGCCTTCATGACAATTACTGCCCTGGAGGAGACCTGGCCCTGCCAACAGAAAATTCATTGTCAACGTTCATCTGTTCCAGTAACTACTGTATATAACTACATGTATAAAGTAAGAACATTTCCTTTGGATCCTTATATCTACAGTACTTGCATACATATAACCTAGGGCCGGCTCAAGGCACGTTTCACTAGTGCAGCCACCCCATAATGGGCGCAGTGCAGCCGCTGCCGGGAGCCATCAATATCAAAAAGTGCTGGCCCCTGCTAGCCAATTGCAGGGGCTGTGGGTTAGCAGTGGTGCTGCCCATGGACCTCTGCGCTCTGTGCGGTGGCAAGTCTTACACACCCCTAGTTGAGGCCCTGTCTGTAATCTATCTGCATTTAAAGGGCTCCAACATATATTAAGCCAAGAGTACTTTTCCCACATCCCCTATTCTGCCTCCAATCAACTTCAAAATCTGAGACATATAAAATAAACTGTCAGTCACATCTGTTTGACGGCGGACAGTTCTTTCTTTTTTGTATCTTATTTTTAGTGCACTCCTAATTTATTCATTTTAACGAGTGGACTGGCTCCCGGGAATTTGTGTGCTTCCTGTCTATATTTAGCATTGTGCACTAGACTATGTTTATATGTTGTTAACGTGCCTTACATATTATATATACATTATTTATGGTATGTTATTGATTTGTACCCTGCAATAATCTCTGGGAGCTGTCACTTTAGAGATCTTTACCCATTGCCATCTGTCTGAGCCCAACAGAGGTTCCCAGCAGTACAGACCTCCTCCACTGTCACCAGGAATTCAGCACTGTACTGTACTGCCGCTGCCCAGCCTATCTCCATTACAGCTGAGACATTACAGTGCAGCCTCCCCTGACAAGCCGTACCTTGATGTCTCCTCTGTCCGGCTGACTGCCCTGACACGGAGCCCGCACACTGTGGAGAGATGACTAGAGAGTGAATATCTTGACACAATGGGGTAGATGTATTATAGTGGCACGTTAAGTGCCGCTATAACGCTTCCTGCTTCGCCTCTTTACCGAGGCGAAGCAGGAAGCACTACCGGTGAGATGTGTGAACATCTCACCGGCCGGAGAGGAGGAGCGTTAACTCCACCCTCCGGCGCTACCCGCTACAGACCACATCGCATCAGCCTAGTGCTGATGCGATGTGTGTCAGGCCCGGCCGGCTCCGAGCATGCGCGGGATCTCGCAAGTATCACGAGATCCCCGCGTGCAGCCCTGGAGCCGGTAGCCGCCACAGCAGGGACAGCGCTGTCCCTGCTGTGGGTATAGGCTAACGCCGGGCTGTAGCTGTCAATAACGACAGCTACAGCCGGCCGAACGGTCAGACGGTCTGACCGTTCGTACATAGCCCAGGCTGTCGGTGCTGCTATCTTGTAGATAGCAGCGCCGATAATGACAGGGGCGCATAGCGCCCCTGTCATTTACCGCCCAGACCCCCGATCATACATCGGGGAGAAACGGTATCAGCGCACTTAACGTGCGCTGATACCGTTTCTGGGCTTCATACATCTACCCCAATTACTCAAATTATTTAGATGTTTGAATTATTCGAGTCACTCAAAGTTTGGTGTGTCAAGACAGCCGCCTCTCTAGTTTCTCTCAGTCAGTCACAGTCTCCACCAGGAACGTGCACTCATTGTGCACAGCCACACTGTGATTGGAGCGGTGGCACTTCGGGTGACACAACTCTGGAAGGGAGCAGTGAAGTATGCTTGTAAGGGTTGCTGCTGCAGACTGAGATTCGAGAGCCGTCCCACTCCCAGAGCTCTGAGGCAGTCCCTCCCCGAGACCCAGCACTGCCAGCAGTTCTGCATTCCAAAGAGCCGTGTCCCGATACACTCCACTGAGTCATGTGGCTTGACTCCGTTCAGTGTATCGTTTTGCCCATGACTATTGGAGACGCGCCGCAGAGCTAACCCTGACTGCATCAGATCCCTTCTCCTCAGCAGCTTCACCATTTTCAGATGCAATGAGGAGGCGGTACCAGTAGCTCTTCAGCTGCACGTCAGGAGGCTGAAGCACAGTGTCTGTGCGTGACCCCCCACCAACCCCACAACCCTCCCTCCGGTCAGCCGGCCAGCCAGCTGCAGTTTTAATAAGCGGTGGGAAAAAAATCTGCACAGTGTAGTGGGTTGTTTGCTGGGTTGGCGGGACCCCTAAGTCGCCGTGCCCCACCATAGCAATCGCACCCGCACAATCGCAATTGCAGAGTTACGCCACTGTATATACACTAAATTATACATTGTTTGTAATGCTAATGTAAAGTAAAGCATAGTCAAAATGACCCTCTAAGAATCTACAGAGTATATTTACTAAGGTGCAGGTTTTTAGAAGTGGTTTTGTTGCCCATAGCAACCAATCAGATTCTAGCTATCACCTTCTAGAAGGTGCTAGCTAAATGTTAAGTAGAATCTGATTTGTTGCTATGGGCAACAAAACCATTTCTAAAAACCCGTACCTTAGTAAATATACCCCTACAGCTTTAGATGAATGACTTAAAATCATCCCTTTTCTAACAAAGTGTCCTCTCAGCAAGTGTGCTCATTACCACTCATTGCAGCATGTAATAGGATTCAAACTTGCCCTGCCTTGCCAAAACATTTCTTTTTCTTTTAAACTAAAACGTTATTGTTGTGCACATGCACATTACTTCTGATCCTACCTGGCGGGCGTTAGCACTCCACACTGATTGTTAGGACTGGTGGGTAGAAGGTTTTTTTTTCCATCCGTCTCTATGGAGGATGAGTGGTGCTTTTCCATTGCAGTCTTAAGGTACTTGAGGGGAAGACAAGTCCCAGTCATCCTCCGTAGTGAAGGGTAAAAGTAGAAATCCAATGAAAAAAATGTTTTTGTTTTTTTTTTTTTTACATAAAACATTAGGACAGGCTATAAGATGAATGTTGGTATTTCATTATTAATGATTTATAATTATGGACTACTATGACAACCAGAGTCACATGACACACGATGTAGTGAGAAGAGAAGCTTTGAAGCACATCACTGCTTGTGCTATTGCATTCGGCCCCCACCACCATCACATAATATGCAGAGAGTCTGTATCAGCCATTTTTAATTTATCAACCAGAGAAATTTTGAAAGTTAAAAAATAATTTGTGGAAACAGCTAAGAAATATGACCTTCAAATACATGCTTAAAATCTACTTATCTTGCTATGTAAACTAAAATAATAATTGTTCCATGTGGGATTGCGGCTTTTAAACTGCCTAATTGTTACGATCCTCTAGCAATTCCTAGGACCGAGACGGAGGTGTTGGAGATACGTGGCACATCGAAGAACAAACACAAGAAGTATAGTTAAATCATGGCAGTTTACTAAATAAATGATATGATGGACTAGTGAAAACACAACATGTCAATGGTGCAATAAGGAGCTGAAACCATAGGACAGTCAATAGAATATACTGTAGGTTTACAGTCCAAATTAAAGTTGTTAAATGGCCAGGAGGCCTAGTAGACAGCAATGCTTGAAACGTGGTGAAGAAGCAGGATTGCTGGATTGCCTGGAGGGCCTAGCAGACAGCGATGCTTGAAACCTGGTGTAGAAGCAGGATTGCTGTATGGCCAGGAGGGCCTAGTAGACAGTGGTGCTTGAAACGTGGTGTTGAAGCAGGATTGCTGTTTGGCCTGAGAGGCCTAGTAGACAGCGGTGCTTGAAACGTGGTGTTGAAGCAGGATTGCTGTATGGCCTGAAGGGCCTAGTAGACAGCGTAGCTAGAAATGTGGTTTAGAAGCAGGATAGCTGTATGGCCTGGAGGGCTCACAAGACAGCGATGCTTGAACCGTGGTATAGAAGCACAATAGCTGTATGGCCTGGAGGCTCTGTAGACAGCGATGCTTGAACCGTGTTATAGAACAGGATAGCTGTATAGCCTGCAGGGCTCTGTAGACAGCGATGCTTGAACCGTGGTATAGAAGCAGGATAGCTGTATGGCCTGGAGGGTTTAGTAGACAGCGATGCTTGAACCGTGGTATAGAAGCAGGATAGCTGTATGACCTGGAGGCTCTGTAGACAGCGATGCTTGAACTGTGGTATAGAAGCAGGATAACTGTATGGCCTGGAGGCTCTGTAGACAGCGATGCTTGAACCGTGGTATAGAAGCAGGATAGCTGTATGGCCTGGAGGCTCTGTAGACAGCGATGCTTGAACCATGGTATAGAAGCAGGATAGCTGTATGGCCTGGAGGCTCTGTAGACAGCGATGCTTGAACCGTGGTATAGAAGCAGGATAGCTGTATGACCTGGAGGCTCTGTAGACAGCGATGCTTGAACCGTGGTATAGAAGCAGGATAACTGGATGGCCTGGAGGGGCCTGCAGACAGCGTTACTTGAAACGTGGTATAGAAGCAGGATAGCTGTATGGCCTGGAGGGCCCTGGAGACAGCATTGCTTGGACCCAGGGTACTTGGGTCACTTAAAAGCCGGTGAGCAGAATACACACAGCATGTAGAAAATATAGCTGGAAGTCTGGATGCACAGAGAGCAGGTGCATAACCAAAAGTTCCACATGAAAACTCTATAGCCGACAGGGCGGCGACAGTCCAGGAAGTTCAAATAGGATCAGCTGCCAATCAGGCAACACTAGGAAGAAACATGTGAAATCCTCTGACGTCTGGGTCTCCTAGCAACTGGCAACCTAGAAGCATGGTCAGGAGCAGGAGGAATACTGGCAGGAGACAAGTCCTGTACTGGACTTGTAACACTAATCAGAAAAGCATTAAATATCTGAAAACTGCAAAATACACTATATGCAAAGTAAGCTTAATGCAATCTTCATTTATAGCTCATCAATCACCTGAACTGGTCTGAGAAATGTTTACATTATTTTAAATGGCATGTCTCAGTTGTTTCACTTTCTTATTCTTAACAATGGCCTCTGGGACATAATATGATTATAGGAATGTCAGTAACACTTAAGAGTTGTTTTCAATATTTAGAAAAAATCATAACATTAGTAATAAGGCATTACTTCCAAAAAGGGGTGGTTATCATTTAATAATGCAGAGCTGGGTGGATGCCATGTAACACACAGAATATTATCAATAGTGACACTTCAAAAGCTTCTCACTAGCTCAATGCCATACACACAGCCAGGTGGCTACACAGATTGGAGAAAAGATTTGGGCTTTGGCAAAAGAATAACTACCAGATTCCTAGGTTGACTTCCTTCAAGCTAAGGTAGGAAAGCTAATGCCACAAATATGAGTATTAATATTTTATTTGGTGACAAACTGGCATTATTTCACTCTGGTGACATTTCCAAACAATAAAAAAAAATCATATTTATAGATGACAAACACTATTCTGTAAAATTCAAAATTCACTTTGCTTGCCAGAATAAGGTGTATGTTCTTTACAGGAATAATGTATTTATGCAATGCAAGTTGTTTCATAATTGCAAAATAAAAGGCTTATGTTATTAGCAAATATTTCCTGATATAATGAAAGGCCACCCTGATAACCAACTTTCATGCAGTGGCGTCACAAGGGCCACACCCACGTGTCACCTGCCGAGGGGTGACACCAAGGTGCAGACTCCCCCTCAGTTACAGGAGCCGGGTGCTGCACTGTATAATTAAGTACAGCACTCGGCTCCTGACAATATGAGGGAGCCGGCCGGCCGGCACTGCACGCACCTCCGCCCCCATGCCTCCCAGTAATAACACGCGCCTCCCGTGAGACCATGCCACCTTTGAGCGCCACACGGCTCCACCGTGCAAAACATCGTCCCGCACCAGGTGGCACAGTGGGTAGGGATGCCACTGCTTTCATGTGTATTAAATCTTTGTTACATTCTAGACTAGAATGATTTATACTGCTTTTTTATGTTTTGTTTATTCAGTTTGTTACTGGTAAAATCACACAGTTGCAAATTACAACTGGCTTTAGTACTGTGTGGTGATCTAACAATGGACCATCACCACCTTTTTATTTTCATGCCTGAGAACCCACCACTCATTGAGTTTTATTGAAATTGCGTCTGAATCACAGGATAGTGTGTGGAAGCCAGGCCTAACTTTGCTAAATATCACAATGTGAAACCTTCCCATTATCCACAGCAGAATGAGTTAGTCATATGGCTGCAGATTACCCATGCTCCTTAGTAGATATCATATCTTAGGGGTCTATTCACTATGTTGATTATTGGGGTACGAGCGGACCCAAATAATTAACATTCTAACTCGCGGCGAGCGCCAGAGCAATTCATCATTGCTTCAGCACTGAGACAGCTGTTGCAAAAATCAACTGTCTTCCCCGAAGTGCCTGTGAATCTTAGCATTGCCAAGTCGACTCGGCAGCGCTAGTGCACACGGGTGAACTAGGGTTCAAGCAAGTGCACAAAGCCAAGGCGTCCGGCGGAAGGAGCCGGACAGGGGTGAAGGGATCCGAAAGGATCTCTTTTCACAAACTCTTCACAACCCGGTACTCCTTCTCCTTCTGAAGATGGCGAATGCTCCCGCAGTCGAGCTCAGAAAATATTGTATTTTTGGAGCTCACTGAATTTCTGTCCCCATACTAGTGTATGGGGACATCGGGCCACATCGCAAGTAAAAGGTAAGCAGGAGATATCTGTGATACTAGTGTATGGGGACAGCGGGCCACATCGCAAGTGAAAGGTAAGCAGGAGATATCTGTGATATCTCCTGCATTACCTTTTTGATGAATGGCCCCAAAACTTAATTTCTACAAAAGCAAGTGAAAATGTTCAAATTCATCTGCTTTTGTAGAAATTAAGTGATAATGAATAGACCCTTAAAAACACAATTTTATTGGGAGTTATCAAGACTTAGTTCAAGTAGTTCTACATACCTTGGTAGTAATAGGAGGTTGAGACCAGAGCCAAATAATATCACTTATCCATAAGCTTCTCTATGCACCTGGTCTCCTGTGCAGCCAAGAGAGAATAGTTTATGAACTATTATCTGTTCAGTTTAAGAAAAAGATGGCATAGACCCCAGCTCTATATATCACCAACATTTATCATGACAAAATTAAGCTCTGCTGCTGATCTGCACAAATTACATCCCCAATTCACACCAATCCTGACCCCATTACCAGAACCCATGCCTATATTCTTGTAAAGCTCCACTCACTCCAGTATAAGCAAGGTCCATGAATGCTACAAGTGCCTGCAAACCTAAGCAGTTTAAGCCTGTCAGGGCTTGGTGGGACCAGAAGTGCCACAGGAAGAAATGCAATTTTCAAACTTTTAATCAATAACAGCAGTGGTATCGTGAGGGGCTCAAGTGCTTTGATCATTTTTGTGTGTGTTCTATTCCCCTAGCAAATTCATCATTGGGTTGAACAGGTTAGCGCTGCGTGACATATATGACATGTATGATGGGGGGACCCAACACTGCAGGGTTATTTTTTCCCAAACTCTAGCAAGGCTCCCAGAGCCTTCAGAAGGCCTGTAAACTCAGTATTAAGATGGTGACTGACGTAGTTACATAGGCCTCTCCCAATATTATAAGGCAGAGCATATGGCCTGCTGACAATAAAAGCTCACATTCAGTGGCTTGAGTAGCTATCCATATTGGTTTGGGTTCTAGTGATAAAGACTATAAATGGAGCAGAAGGAGAGAAGATGAGAGATACTGAACACAACCGTGACAAAAGAGAATGGTGAGTTATTATCTAGGTAAGAGCATATTCAGTATTTTTCATATAAAATGAATATTAAAAATATATTTTTATTGTTTTCACTATTAAAAAGTATTCTGTATTTACCTCTCAACTGTCCTTACTTATGTCATGAGTATCAAGACTTTTGCCCCAGCTGTCTCTTACCATTACCGTGCATATCAACAGTTACACATGGCATTAAATTGGTGTTGTTAGGAGAGAGAAATGGTTAGACGCCATTGTGGCAGGCCCCAATGCAGCCAGTTCAATGCATTGGGGCCTGACACATTTATAGGGACAGCAGCCCGCGAGCGGCATTACAATCAGGAGAGCTTGTTGGAGTGGCCCAGGTAAGTTGCTGAGGGGGACATTGTCCCCCTTTGCAAGTTTGCATTGCAGCTGAGCAGCATGCAGTGCCCCTGTGATGTCACCCTACCACTGTCGGAAACAGCCGGTGTTGCCAAGACCAGCTCTGATGCAACTGTGGGCAGAAATTAATGGCAGTGATGACTGGCCTTGATGGCTTACCTGCACAAATTCAGGCTGGTCCACTCTTTGCAACTCGCAGCATTATCCTGTGCAGTGTGCTTTTTATTTTTTTTAGGGGCAAGGCCACAGGTCTCAGTTTTGGCCATGCCCCCCAGCCTCTTATCACTCTCGATGGCCCTGACTACAATGAGTCAGATTGACTCATTATACACAACTGTTTTTGCCACGTGGCCTGTAACAAAGAAATGGCCTGTGTGATGGAAGGAAGGAGAGCGCCAGGGGGAGCTATGGCAGAGTCATCAGTTCAAGTGAAGGGTGAGGAGATCAATAATTACCCATCAAGTTGGCATCAGTGCTGTAGTTGTCAGACTCTCTATGGCTCTGCTGGCTACATGTGCATTGAATGCAGGGAGGAGGGATGGCATGGGAGCTCAAATGTCTTTGTATGGAGTCTGACAGATGTCCAATACAGATGTCTGTAAAAGATGTTGTTTTGCCTCGTTCTGAGATCCGATCTTAGCAGGAAGATCCAAGCCAAAATTGAACAGCTTATCCCTAGTATGTACTGTGTTAAAAATATTTTTTATTAGTCTGAGGGATGTGATTAGGAGTTTAAGGCTATATGTATTATATGGTGGTCACTAGCTTCCTGTATTATATGATGGTCACTAATGCTGAATGTGGTACACAGTATGGTGGCCATTAATGCGGTCTGTATTATACGGTGGTCACTAATGCTGTCTGTATTATATGGTGGTCACTAATGCTGACTATACTATATGGTGACCATTACTGCAGTCTGCATTATATAGTGGTCACTAATGCTGTCTGTATTATATGGTGTCTCTAATGCTGTCTGTATTATATGGTGTCACTAATGCTCACTGTAGTATATGATGGCCAATAACGCTGTCTGTATTTTATGGTGGTAACGAACGCTGTCTGTAGTATATGGCATAGTATATATGTAGTATATTCATGTACAATGTAGTATATGGTGGCCACTACTGTCTGTATTATATGGCGTAGTATATTCAGTATATGAAGGGACACACGCCTCGCATACTGTGACCATGCCACCCTATTCATGGGCATGCCACTGCTTCGCTGCAAACATCTTCCAAATCAGAAAAGTTGAGATATACATACTTTTGAGCTGCACAATACTTATAATATATAACATATTTTCAGCTTCATAATATTGTGTTAAGAAAGAAAAGGGGTTTGTTATCCGCACAATAGCAGTTTGATTATTTACTCAGTATTATTTATGGCACCCATACATATAACCTTGATATATAGTTCATTTCACACTGGAGGTGCACCCTAGAATAAATATCACATAACAAAAGTTTGTAAGGGCCCCTATGTACCACTCAAAGGTGAAAAATTGACTTTGACAAGGAAGATGGCCTCCCTAAGCTCTGGGCCGCATAGCAGCTGCACCCCTTGCGGTTATGGTAGTTACATCCATGGGTAATATTCTAACGTAGGTCACTCAAATAAGCGTATCTCCTAAAATGTAACCTTTATTACATTAGTTAAAAGTGAATTATAAAAATAAAATGTGCTGTAATATGTACTGTAATGTCTATAGTTAATATTGTCAGTTAAAAAAAACAGAGACCCCAAGTGTAATACCTTGATATTCATTGAAGCATGTGAGGCATTATGGGAATGAAAGCCTTGAGGAATTAACAATGGTATGTAATAAATGTTGCTTGTTAAAAAAGTCACTACTGGATAGTAAATAAATTGCATATGAAATATGGGATTGTAGCATTATATTATGTATGTACTGTACAAGAAAGATGTGACTGATACCGTTGTTAATAGCAGAAAAATATTGCTTTGTATTGGCAGTATGTTATCCTAATGTGTTTTATAGATTCCCAGAATAAAATCACTTTAACATCTGTGACTTTGCTGACCATAGTTATACAGAGCAATATTTCAGCTATTTTCAATAAATTAAAGTGATTTAGGGGTTTACTCATTATCACTTAATTTTCACCTGCTTTTGTAGAAATTAAGTTTTGGGGCAATTCATCAAAAAGGTAATGCAGGAGATATCATAGATATCGCCTGCTTACCTTTCATTTCCGAAGTAGGCTGCTGTCCCCAAACGCTAGTATCACAGATATCTCCTGCTTACCTTTCACTTGCGATGATGCCCGCTGACCCCATACACTAGTATGGGGACAGAAATTCATCAAGCTCCGAAAATACAATATTTTCGGAGCTTGATTGCGGAATCTTCAGATGGTGTTTGCTTCCGCACTCGGTGCTCTCCCCGTTCCTTTCCATATGGGAAGGAGTCCCGGGTTGTGAAGAGGGATCCAAAATGCCCCAGTCCGGCTCCTTCCGCAGGATGCCAGGGCTTTGTGCGCCTTCGTGAACTCTAGTCCACGCAGGCGCACTAGCACTGCTGAGTCAGTCTTGGCAGTGCTAAGTTTCACTGCTCCAAAAGTGAAGCTGTTCGGGGAAATAGTTAATTTTTGGAACAGCTATCTCCACGCCAGAGCAATGATGAATTTTTCCGACACTCGCAGCGAGTCAGTATGTTAATTATCAGTGTATGCTCGATACCTGATAATTAAAATAATGAATAGACCCCCTTAATATTTTGCATTGAATATCAGAAATAATTTAGCACAAAGAAAAACCTATTTCTAGGTCACATAAAGTAACTACACAGCACTGCATGGCTTAAAGTCAAAAGAAAAGGTCCACAGCATAAAATAATCAATAAATGTTCCCTTTTAGCAGTAATAGGCAAATGAAACACTAATGCAATCATAATGGTTTGGAAATGGTGTGGTGATGGTGAGGAAAGTGAAGAGGGACTTCGAGTCGCTCACCCCAGGGTTTGTGAGCTGGAGAAGGGGACAGGTGGGGCTGTGACAGACAGGACATTGGCCAATATATATATAATATATATATATCAGCTGCATTATAGTCAGTACAGTAATAAGGGCATGATCGGACCTGTATTCCTCCTGTTCTGCCTGTCAGACCTGTTCTCCTCCATACAGTTGCATTATAGTCAAGCCAGTAACGAGGCCATGATGAGACCTGTAGTCCCATTGACTGACAGCAGGGAGCATGTGTTCCTAGTGGATGGCACTCTCTGCTGCTGGCTGGTGCTCTATGCACTAGCGTAATCCGAGTATTGGTCAGGCCAGCCCTGCCAGAATGTCATACGGTGTGTACATTATATATATATATATATATATATATATATATAAAAAGTCGAGTCACATTATTATGACCACCTCCTACATTTGACGTCGGCAGCGCATAGCCCATAAAGAATGTCACATGCTGTGCGCTGGCTTGGTGGGTATATAAGGTGTGTGATAAGCCATCTATACACATATCACTCATTGCAGTCATGGGTAAAAGAGGCGATTTATCCGAGTTGCAAATAGGGATGATTATTGCCTTTCGGGCAAAGGGAGGCAGAATTTCTGAACAACGCAATTTGTGAACTGTTCGTGTGCTGCTGTGAAGGTGTATCGCGACTGGACAAATGGCACCATTGCGAATAATCAAAGTGGAAATTACAGAGAACCATGTGCCTTTGAGAGTTGAACATTGGCTACGAAGGTGCGTGAGAGCCGACCGACATGCCACAGTTGAGCAGCTCACCCTCAAAATGAACCTGGGGGCCACCAGATGTGTGTCTAAAAGATGTGTATTTAACTGTCATTGAGAGGCTGCAGGCCGCAGGCTGCTGGTGCATAATATTAATACGGTAAGTGCATAATTTTACAAGTGCACTGAGGGCCTGATTCAGAGCCGCTCGTAAGCGGCCGCTCGTTCGCTCCGAGCGATGTTCGCACATCTGTGCATGCGTATGGGTCGTAATGCGCATGCGCCAACCAGTCATTGTGGTCGGAAATCGAGCACTCGCAAAATAGCGAGTGCCTGCTAATTTGAGTGACAGGATGAGGCATTTGTGGGTGGTAACATGGGAAGGTGCTTGAAAACGGGGAGTGGTGATCCGAACGCAGGCGTGCCAAAAGGTCAAAACGGGCGTTTTAAGGGTGTGCATAATTAACAAAGCAGCGTCATCGACCACATCACTTGGTTGTTTCTTAGCCTGAACTGTTCGCATGATTGCGGTAGGAAAATCCAACCACAAGCACTGCGAGCAGTTCAGATGCCTTTCGATGTGCTCGATTAATCAAATAAATAGCGGAGATGACGTAGGATGCGAGCGGCCAGGGGGCGTCTTTACAAAATAGCGAACGCATGTTTCGTTCGCTCGCTCAGACATAGAGGCGTCAACAGACCGCAAAGAGCAAGCGCTCAATTTAAATAGCCGGCCCCTTTTTCAGAACGAGCGAGCGCAAATAGCGTCCGGCTCTGAATCAGGCCCTGTATCAATATTTTGGCGTTAGACCGGCGTTAAACCGAAGTCAAACAGACGGAGACCACTCTAACCTCAACCCATCCAAAAAACCTTACCATCTGGACAAAGTATAAAGTATAAACAAGACATGTAAATTCACAATCTCTTCTCTACAAGCAACTGCTGTCTGCTCAACCTGGACATTACTCACTGGACTCACTCTAAGAACTTAACACTTTACTTGCTAATATTTGGGCTGGCTCTCTGATTTCACAAATATTTTACAGCATAATGTACTGTATCTGTGCCAATTTCAGTTTATCTCTACCTTAATTATTTGCCAAGCCTGTCATCTATCTTCTAACACAGTTTACTTTAATAATCCATTTCTTCCCCACTAAATCTCCATTTTTCCTTCCCTCATTTATAACCTTTTATCAATACACAAATACACCTTCTTCCACTGTACTTTTACTTGATTCTCTGCAAATCTCCTGCACTTTCTCTTACATATATATTCTGTTCCTACATCTAGATTTCCACCCCAAACTCTACCCAGCCACACTATGACCATGTTTTCATCCAATTCCTCCTCCACTCAGTGTATACTCGATCCACTGCTTTGCCCCCTTCTTCCAACTTTATCATTTTCCCCTTATCTCCTCCACCTTCTCCTTCCTTTATCTCCCCTCCTCTGTCTGCCTTCCTCCCTTTCCTCTCCTCTCCCATTACTCCACATTTGTTCTCTTCTACCCCACCTGGGTCCTACTACCCCCACCGCTAATCCTTCCTCCAAGCCTCCTCTCCACGCCATGCCACCCCACCTCCACCCACATCTAATTAAACTCCCTCCCTGCCCACCACCTCCAGGTTCCCTTCCCAACACTGGTGCCTGCACAATCTCTCCATTACATTCATCTCGGTCACCCAAATTAATCTCACCTTCTCGTCACAGCAACCCTGATAATCTCATTCACATCTCTCCCATAAACACTGTCCCTCCATCTTGTGCCCTCTGGAATGCCAGATCAGTCTGTAATAAACTGGCTCCCACCCATGACCTTTTCATTTCCAAAAACTTGCATCTCCTAGCCATTACTGAAACCTTGATTTCACCCTCTGACATCACTTCCCCTGCAGCTCTCTCTTCTGGGGGCCTCACCTTCTCTCACACCCCTCGCCTAAGGGGGTCGCCATGGTGGTGGTGTGGGGGTCCTTCTATCCCCAGGTTACTCCGAATAACTCCTACCCTCTGAACCATCCCTTAAATTTTCTACATTTGAGGGTCATGCTATACGCCTCTTCCAACCAGTACACCTGCGAGTAGTAGTCATTTACCGTCCCCATGGCCCTCCCTCTAAGTTCCTTGACAACTTTGCTTCCTGGCTCCCTCACTTTCTCTCCTCTGACTTCCCCTCCATTAGCCTTGGTGACTTCAATATTCTAATTGATATCCCCACAGAATCCTCTGCCTCCAAACTCCTTACCCTCACATCTTCATTTGGTCTCTCACAGTGGACCTCCTCACTCTCACATGTGAGTGGGCACTCACTTGATTTAGTCTTCACTCACCGCTGTAATATTTCTAATTATTCCAACTCCCCATCCCCCCTCTCTGATCATCACCTTCTCTCTTTTAACCTATCTCTCTCTCCCTCCTCTCCTCTACCTCCGAAGGCCACCATCACTAAACGTAACATTGAGGCTATCAATGCCGTTTCTTTATCTTCCCTGCTTCACTTGCTTCTCTCCCCTATCCTCTCTCTCTCCTGCCCTGAACAAGCTGCTTCCCTATACAATGCCTCCCTTACTTCTGCTCTGGACTCTGTTGCACGGGCAATCACTACTCACCCTCACAGATCCACACTACAACCCTGGCATTCCAAATGCACCAGATATCTGCAAAGGTGTTCAAGAACCGCCGAGCGACAGTGGAGAAGATCACGCTCTAAGGCAGATTTTCTCCACTTCAAATTTATGCTCTCATCCTACAGTGTTGCCCTTTCCCTATCTAAACAGTCCTATTTCAAGAACCTAATTTCCTCCCAGTCCTCAAATCCCCAGCGTCTCTTCACCACTTTCAACTACCTCCTCTGTCCACCCCCTCCCCGCCTCCCCTCTTCATTCACTGCCATTGACTTTGCTACCTACTTTACATCCAAAATCGATTCCATACGTCAGGACATCACATCCCACCAGTCCCCCTGCTCTACACCTCCTTCTTTCCCTGATCACCCATCTCCATCCATTTCACCGACTCTGACAGCCTTCTCCCCTGTATCTGGAGAGGAAGTCATGGCTCTCATCCAGTCCTCCCCCCTTTCTACCTCCCCCTTGACCCTATCCCTTCATGTCTCCTCCGCTACCTCTCTCCTTGTGCCTGTTCCTATCTTGCCCACCTCCTCAATCTCTCCCTCTCATCTGGCACTGTCCCTTCTGCATTCAAACATGCGATAGTCTCCCCCATTCTTAAAAAAACCTACCTTTGATCCCAACACTCTTTCCAACTACCATCCCATCTCTCTCCTCCCTTTTGCCTCCAAGCTCCTTGAGCGTGTTGTTTACAAACGCCTTACCACCTTTCTTACCTCCCACTCCCTCCTTGATCCTTTTCAGTCTGGCTTCCGTTCTCTCCACTCCACTGAAACTGCCCTCACAAAAGTAAGCAGTGACCTCCTTGCTGCCAAATCCAAGGGCCACTACTCTCTGCTTATTCTCCTTGACCTCTCTGCTGCATTTGACACTGTTGACCACCCTCTCTTGCTGCAAATCCTTCACTCCCTTGGTTTACGTGACACTGCTCTCTCTTGGCTGTCGTCCTACCTCTCAGACCGGTCCTTCTCTGTCTCTTCTCATGAGTCCTCTTCCCCACCACAGCCTCTTACAATAGGTGATCCCCAAGGTTCCGTTCTTGGACCTCTACTATTCTCCCTCTATACATCCTCTCTAGGTGAACCCATCAGCTCTTTTGACCTCCATTATCACCTCTATGCTGATGATACTCAGATCTACCTTTCCTCCCCTGACCTCTCCCCCTCTCTCCTCACTCGTATCTCCTACTGTCTCTCTGCTATTTCTTACTGGATGTCCCAGCGATTTCTTAAACTTAATATGTCTAAGACTGAGCTAATCATTTTTCCACCCTCCAACATAACCTCACTTCCCACTATTTCTTTAACAATTGATGGCACAACTATCTCTTCTAGCCCCAAAGTGCGCTGTCTTGGAGTTATCCTGGACTCCTCCCTCTCCTACAAACCACATATCCAGAGCCTCTCACAGTCCTGTCGCTTCCATCTCAAAAATATTTCCAAGATTAGACCCTTTCTCACCCAGGATGCCACCAAAACCCTCATACACTCACTGGTCATATCCAGATTGGACTACTGTAACCTTCTCCTATCTGGCCTCCCCAACTCCCATCTCTCTCCTCTCCAGTCTGTCCTCAATGCTGCTGCTCGACTCATCTTCCTCTCCAAACGCTCTACATCTGCCACCCCTCTTCTACAAACACTCCACTGGCTCCCCTTCCCTTTTAGAACCCAATTCAAGGTTCTCACACTTGCTTACAAAGCCCTCACCCATTCCTCTCCCATTTACATCTCTGACCTCATCTCCCTCCACTCTCCTGGCCGCCCCTTCGCTCAACCAATGCACGCCGCCTCTCATGCCAACTGATTACTTCCTCCCACTCCCGCCTCCAAGATTTTGCCCGTGCTGCTCCCGACCTTTGGAACTCTCTCCCTCTCCCTATCAGACTCTCCTCCTCTTTACAATCCTTCAAACGGGCCCTCAAGACCCACTACTTCATCAAAGCCTTCCAGCTCCCATCCTAACTTGCTGCAACTTGCTCCTTCCTCCATTTACCCCATCTGTGTCACACCTGTTTGTCTGCCCCTCCCCTTTAGAATGTAAGCTCTTACGAGCAGGGCCTCTACCCTCTTGTGCTTCTCCTTACTTTACTTTCACCTACTTCTTACCCCCCACCATGCACCTAACTCTTGGTTGCTTACGCTCTGTTGCATATCTAGGTGTTATGGCCACTTATGTATCAATGTATATTATCCATGTCCTTGTCCTATTTTTTACTGTAAGTCCGTTGTCAAATTATTTGTTTATGTACTTTGTAAGGTGGTGCGGAACACTTGTGGCGCCATATAAATAAGGAGGAGACGAAACAGAGAGAAGGAAGACTGGAACACACAAGAACCATACTCACAGAAATGGGAGACGGAAAACCGGTGACCAGTCACAGAGCCCATATGAAGCCAGGTGCGTCAGGGCGGGTGCCCTGTGGACCCTATGGACTTCGTAGAAACAGATAACAAAGGTAAGTTCTTACCATATCTCTTGTTTTCTACTTCAGGGTCCATAGGGGTCCACAGGGTGACCTCGGGGATGTCCCAAAGCAGTCCAACTAAGGGCGGGGACGCTCCTGTGCTGATAGGAGAACTCGGTGCCCAAAGGATGCATCCTGAGAGGCAAAGGTGTCAAACGCATAGAACCTCAAAAAGGTCTGAATGGAAGACCAGGTGGCCGCCTTACACCGCTGAACAGCAGAGGTGCCACGGCTAGCAGCCCAAGAAGGGCCCACAGACCGAGTGGAATGAGCCCTAACAGAGGCTGGAACAGGTAAACCCTCCTGCATATAAGCCTCAATAATAACAGAACGAAGCCAACGGGCTAGAGTCTGTTTGTTGGCAGGCCAACCCCTCTTGTGAAAACCAAAGAGGATAAACAAAGAATCCGACTTCCTCACAGAACTAGTCTGGTCCACATAAACCTGGAGTGCACGGACAACATCTAAGGAAGCCTCCCCAGCCGAAAGATCAGGCGACTGAAAGACTGGTACAACAATTTCCTGATTAATGGTGGAACCTAGAAACCACCTTAGGCAGGAAATCAGGAAGAGTGCGAAGCACCGCTCTGTCCTGATGAAAAACCAGAAAAGGGGGACGACAGGAAAGCGCCCCCAAATCCGAAACCCTCCTGGCAGAAGCAATTGCCAAGAGGAAAACCGTCTTAAAAGTTAGCCACTTGAGCTCCACTGACTCCAAGGGCTCAAAAGGAGGACCCTGTAAGGCCCGAAGAACCACCGCCAAATCCCACGGGGCCACAGGTGGCACAAAGGGAGGCTGGATTCTTAAAACACCCTGGAAAAAGGTGTGTACATCCGGCATAGCAGCAATCCTGCGCTGGAACCACACCGACAGAGGAGACACGTTCACCTTCAGTGAGGAAATACGTAATCCTAACTCCAAACCCGACTGAAGGAAAGCCAGAATACGCGAAACCCGGAACACCTGGGGATCATATTTTCTGGCCTCGCACCACTGAAAGCAAGTGTGCCACACTCTGTGGTAGATCCTCGCGGAAGCAGGCTTGCGCGCCCTCAGCATGGTGGTAATAACGGAGCTAAAAAAGGCCAGAGACTTCAGGATGGCTGTCTCAAGAGCCACGCCGTCAAAGATAGTCGACCCAGATCTGGGTGAAGACAGGGCCCCTGAGACAACAGGTCCCGCCGTTGAGGTAGGAGGTACAGAGCGTCGATGGACAGGCTCCGCAGATCGGAGTACCACGGCCTTCTGGGCCACGCTAGGGCCACCAGGATGAGTGTGCCTCCTTCCTGCTTGAACTTGCGCAGGACCCGAGGCAGCAAGATATCGGAGGGAACAAGTAAGCCAGTTGAAACAGCCATTTCACCGACAGCGCGTCTATCAGACTTGCGCCTGCGTCCCTTGTCCTTGACCTGTACACGGGCAGCTTGTGATTGTGACGGGACGCCATCAGGTCCAGCTCTGGCAGCCCCCACTTGTCCACGAGCTGTTGGAATACCTCTGGATGAAGCGACCATTCCCCGGGATGCACGTCATAACGGCTGAGGAAGTCTGCCTCCCAATTGAGGACTCCCGGGATGAAGACTGCCGAGAGAGCTGGAAGATAGCGCTCTGCCCAAGCCAGGACGCGGGACACCTCCGACATCGCAGCTCGACTGCGAGTCCCTCCCTGGTGATTGATGTACGCCACCGTGGTGGCATTGTCTGACTGCACCTGAACGGCCCTTCCATGAAGAGCGGTGCCGGGTGACTGCAGGGCTCTATACACTGCCCACAGTTCCAGGATGTTGATGGGAAGAATCACTTCCTCCGCCGACCAACGACCCTGAAGTGACAAGGAGCCTGTAACCGCCCCCCAACCCCGGAGACTGGCATCTGTCGTGAGCAGAACCCATTCCAGGATCCAAAAGGGGCGCCCCTCGAGGAGATGAGCCATCTGTAGCCACCAGGCCAGGGACAGACGCACCTCCGAGGACAACACCAGCATCTGAGAGCGGATCCTGTGTGGCAATCCGTTCCATTCCGAAAGAATCAGTCTCTGCAGGGGCCTGGAATGGAACTGGGCAAACTCCACCATGTCGAATGCCGACACCATGGACCCCAAAACTCTCATTGCTGAGTGCACCGACACTCTGCCACTGCTCAGACAACTGTGAATCCGCAGCTGTAAGGAGGAGACCTTCTCTGGAGTCAGAAAAATCCGTTGCTGACGAGAGTCCAGCAGGGCCCCCAAATGAACCATCCGCTGTGATGGGATGAGGGAGGACTTCTTCCAGTTGATCAACCACCCGTGCGCCTGTAGACAAGCGACCGTCAGGTGGAGATGCTGGATCAGTACCTCCGGGGAGCTTGCCAGCAAGAGGAGGTCGTCTAGATACGGTAGCAACCGTATCCTCTGGCTCCGCAGGTGAGCCGCCATGACCTCCATCACCTTGGTAAATACCCTTGGTGTCGTGGAGAGGCCAAAGGGTAGAGCCCTGAATTGGTAGTGGTTGTGGAGAATAGCAAACCGCAGAAACCGTTGGTGCGATGTTGCTATAGGCACATGGAGGTAGGCGTCCTGGATATCCAGGGAGACCATATAATCCCCCGGTTCCATCGCCAGAATGATGGAACGTAAAGTTTCCATCCTGAATTTGGGAACCCTGAGAAACCTGTTCAGGGACTTCAAATTGAGGATGGGACGATGAGAGCCATTGGGTTTCTGCACCAGAAACAGCGTAGAGTAATACCCCATCCCACGTTGAGATTGTGGTACGGGTATAATGACCCCCGCCGTCAGCAAGGCCTCTATGGCTTCCTGAACCTGCAAGGCCTTGGTTTTGTCCTGAGAAGGACTTGTGCAAAAAAACTGGCGAGGCGGCCTGTGCCGAAAAGACAGGGCATACCCCTGGGAGACCACTTCTCGCACCCAGGCATCCGTGGTGGTATTGTGCCAGTACTGGGTGAATTGAAGAAGTCGGCCTCCCACTCTGGGGTCCCCCAGAGGGAGGCCCGTCCCATCACGCAGAAGGCTTATCTTCTTGCTTGGAAGAAGGGCGCCTAGCACTCCAGGCTTGCTTCTTTGGCTTCGAGGCGGTCTTGGTTGCAGACTGCCTCAGGAAGGACTGACCCTTTGCCTTGCCCTGAACCCGAAAGGAACGAAAGGCCGAGCTCCGGACCTTAGCGGGTGTCGTGGCAGAAGGGAGAAAGGCCGACTTGGATTTTGCCAGGGTATCTACTATTTTGTCCAGGTCCGGACCAAATAGTAACTCTCCATTAAAAGGTAAGGCCTCCAAGCCTTTCTTTGAATCAGCGTCTGCTCTCCAAGACCTCAACCACAAGGTTCTGCGAGCAGACACTGCTGCCGCCGAAACCCTAGAGGTCAGCAGGCTAGCATCCAAAGATGCTTCTCCAATGTAGGAAGCGGCATCTCTCATCTGTCCAAACAACGACCTCTGGACATCCGGAGCTTCATCCATAAACGTATCCTCCAAGGCGTTGGCCCAACCCTAAATGGCCTTGGCCACCCAGGAGATGGCCATGGACGGCCGGGCTACAGCCCCTGAGAGAGAGTAAATAGACTTTAGACAAGTCTCCACCTTCCTGTCCGTAGGATCCTTCAGCGAGGATATAGACGGCAATGGCAAAGTAGCACTCCTAATGAGGCGTGTTACATGGGAATCGACCGCAGGCGGAGTTTCCCATTTCTTACAATGAGCCTCCGGAAACGGATAATTGGACGCCAACCGCTTCTGTGGCAGGAATCGCTTACAGGGCGTCTGGCAGGCCACCGCCATGTGATCCGTCAACTGATCAGACAAGGGGAACGCTGCAGAAGTAACCTTAGCTTTTTAAAACTAGGATACCTCGACTTGGGAGCGGGTGCCTCATCCTCAATCAGAAGAATGGCCCGCACCGCCCTAACCAGAGCCCGCACGTTGATGGAAGACTTAGTGTCTACCTCCTGGAGTGAGGCATCTGAGGATGAGTCATCCTGCACCTCACCATCATCCGAGGACCCCTCAGAGTCCGAAAAATGCGCAGCCTGCGCCATAACTGTGCGTTTAGACGCCCTGGAGGGCACGTCACTGCGCAACATCGACTGAAAAGCTGAAGATGCTGCTGCCAAATCTTGGACAGTGTGGGAAAGCGCATCCACCCAGGGTGGAGGAGCTGCCGCAGGAGCCTGAAACGGCACCACAGCCTGCTGCATCACAGGGGTGGACTGTATATACATTGGCAACCCCGCATAGGGACCAACAGGCTGAGACCCCGGGGGAGTCTGCAATAATTGTGGGACACCCGGGGAATGGGGGATGGTAGGCTGGGGCAACGCCCTAGGAGGGACGGCAGTCGGGACCGACAGACGGTCCGCGATGGACACCAGCACCTGGGAAAACATCGCCCATGGTGGCTCCTGCGACATAGGAGGTTTAGACGTACCAGGGATCGCCTGGCACCGTCCGCACAGGCCGTCCTGTAACAAATCCTCCTCCACTCCTGCAGAACAGCGCCTGCAGGAGAACAATACCGGAGCCACGGAGTGCTCAATCTCCTCCTCAGACATGACAGACTATATAGTTAAATATACAGTTATGACGTAGGAAGAAAACGAGCGCACTCACCAGTGTGCTGGACAACAGCCCACAATATGGTACTGTGCAGCACACAACTGTATGTGACGGACCTCACAAATACGTGATCTATATAAGTGAGGTCAGTAGAAACACCCTTCCCCCGCACACCTGTAGGGCTTGTAGGAGAAGGAAAGGGATAGGTATAGGCTGACAGTAAGTAGAAATTAGCACAGACATTCAGCACTAGCAAAAGTCACATACCATGCAGGAAGATATACTCACTGCACCTTTCCACTACAATCAACCTGCCCAGATTCAGTGTCTGGGAGGGCTATAGTGCTGTGTACACTGTCCTTTTGCAGGGGAGAGGTACACAGGGGGACCAGTCCGCGTGCTCCCTGAGAGTATCTGCACTGCCACAGAGAAAATGGCTGCTGGAGACCTCAGAGGAGGAGTGGCCCGAGTAACTGCAGCTCAGCGACGCCAGACTACTAGCTGAAAGGCGCGCTGAGCTGAGGGGAGGAGCCGCTAGACAGGGAAGGCTTCCTCCCCTGGCTAGCATATTAACCCCCGGGTTGCCGGCATCCTGCTTGCCGCGTTACCCTGGTGGTCTAGTGGTCTGGCGGGGTATGCCTCCACTGGAGGGGGAGCCCGCCGCCACCGCTGGCGCCCCCGGTCAGTCCCCTAGACTGGGGGCATGGGACTGCATTTTTAAAAGGAACCCGCGCACCGCCGCTAATCAGCGGTGCGCGGCTTACCTTAATCTACCCGGCGTCTCCGGCAGCAGTCCCGGGGGAAACCAGAGTCCGGCTAGTACAGACTCTGGCATCCCCCGCCGCGATCCCCAGTGCAGTACTGACGTCGCGGCGCCAGCAGGGAGAAGGAGCGGCAGCATGGGCGTCTGTACAGACAGCCCATCGCTGCCGCTCTGGAGAAAAAACTAAAGTAAAAATAAATTTAACCTAGTTAAAAAAATAAAAAGGTCAGGGTGACCCGACTCCGGCCGGGCACCAGCTTGCTTAAACTGAGGTGCCTGTGGCTCGGGGGCGGGGTATAGGGGAGGATGGACCCAAGTGCATCCTGGGAGCAGCTAAAAGCTTTAACTCCGTGGTGCCTGAGGATCCAGGATCCAGCTATACCCCCAAGGTCACCCTGTGGACGCCTATGGACCCTGAAGTAGAAAAATGTAGTAAAGTGAAGTAAATTGTGCTTACCTGTCATCCTTAAGTTCAGTTATGTGCTGGTGGACAGGTTTGTGCTTCTTTTTGTCCACATATTTACATTACATTAACCATAAATAATTTAATTTGGTGTTCAGTAGCGCAAGCAGGGGGGTTTCTGAGTACCCAGAAACCCCCTTGACAGACTGGAGTGTAGACCATACTTGCCTACCCTCCCGAAATGATCGGGAGCCTCCCGAAAATCGTGTGTCGCTCCCGACCCCCTGACAGAGGGGGCAAGTCGACCGGTGCAGCGCACCCGCACACCCTGCTTGCGTCTGCTCCCCCACCAGCGTCACCACTTACCTGGTCAAAGTGGCTGGGTCAGGGAAGCATATGACACGATTCGCGCTGAATCGCGTCATCCTGGCCCCACTCCCGGCTACAGAACACCGATAATATATGCGTTGTGTAGCAGGGGCGGGGCCACGATGACACAATGCTTCAACCATGCCCCCTGTTCCGCCCCGAAAATGGCTCACGCCCCCTTTCTCCCCCACTGCTGTGCCGAGCTGGCTGCCTCCTCCCGGAAGAGGCAGCCAGATTGTCGGTTAGTATGGTGTAGACACCATGTTCTTAAGCGCGGGTCAATATGGAGGAGGCAGAGCCAATATGATGTGATATCATCAGAATCTAATCATTTGGTCCCGTTACCCTCCCGATTTACCCGCGAATCGCGGCAATTTGCCGCAAGGGGGTGGGAGTTAAAAACATGGTGTCAGCCTGCTAAGTCCTGTTCCGATCAGATCTGCTGCAATGCAAGTTTGTTTGAAATGTATATGTGACATGTGTGTGTATATATGTGTGCGCGTGTAAGGTATGTGTGACATATGTATGTGTGTGTATATATGTGTGTGTGTGTACAGGTATGTATATATGTGTTTATATCTACATGTGTGTGTATGTATATATGTATGTATGTGTATACACACACAAACATATGTATGTGTATATATATATATACATAAAAATCCTGCGTTTGCCCCTGGTGCTTGACCACCAACCTGAGGCAAGTGTCTCAAGGCACCCTAGGGTACCACGGCGCACAGTTTGGGAACCACTGTCCTAGTCTTTTCATATAGGTCATTAGGAGTGAATTGGCCAGATCAGAAGGGACAATTTGCATTAATTGTGTGGTCGCATAACAACAATAACATCGAATGTTGTGATAAAACTGGTTCTGGTCCTTAACTATGCAAGATCTGCGATCAGTGGCGATTGCGACTGGTTACAATTGTATTTGCGATCCTGTTTGCAATTGCATATGCAACTGCGTACTGTTGGGTGGGTTTAAATCCTTTAGCTGTTCTGCAATTGAGCGCAATTTTGTGCGATCGTTGTAGTATCTGCAATGCTGAATTAGGCCCTCTATGGATATGCAGAGTTTAAATGAATACCACCACTGTGGTTTTGGACTCCCCTCTTCCTGAGATCATTGCTTCACTCGCTTTCTCTTCCTTCTTTCTTTTTTTCCCTGTCTCCCTCTATTCTTTATTCCCTTTCACTTTCCTTTCTTCTCTCCATTCCCCTTCCCTCACATTCTGATTTCTAGTATTCCTTTCTTTTGATGTGTTTACAATCCATGCTAAGATCCTTACAAGATCCTATTACGCTATGTGAAAAAGAAAGATATAAGAAGTTTGGATGATGGCTATACCTCCCCTTTTTTATTCAATTTTTGCCATTGAACAAACATATGGAATTTTAATTTTTGTTTTACTTGTTTACTTGTCGTGTCTTTTCCTGTTTCTACTGGGACATAATGTTATTAGACGTTTTTTGTGTGGTATCATTGTTTGTAATGTCCTCTTCTTACTTCACACTTATTTTGCTATATGGCAATCATTGTAAATTTTATGTTATTTATATGATCATTGTTCATTTCTTCAATAAAAACAATTTTGGAAAAAAAATACCCTTGTTGAATTTACAATAATGTACAAAGTAAGCTGTGGCGTCGCTATGGGGGTGTGAGCCGCACAAGGGTGTCACCCTTGGAGGAGGTCACACCAAAATGCCGGCTCCTCCTCAGTGACAGGAGCTGGGTGTTGCAGTGTGACATTCTCCTGCAGCACTTTGCCCCTGTGACAGAGGAGGAACCGACAGTGCAGACACCAGCCTCCGGGGATAGCCCAACATCACCGGGGAGTGATGCTCTCAGGATTTTCCATGAGACCATGCCCCCTTTATGTTAGGCCACACACCCTTTTCAGACACGGTGTGCACTGGGTGTCACCAAACCTGTGGCCGTGGCAATAATCTAAATTCATATTATAAGTCCTAACTGCCCATTTTCATATAAGGAGATGTGGATTCAGCCACTGCCGTTAAAAAATAGCTCTTAATATAATTCCAACATAGATTCTACAATAATGGTGACAAGGTGAATCCTATGCCAGCCGATCAACTGCAACAAAAGAGAGAAGATCAAAACAAGTAAGAATGGCTCTAAAACCTATAATTCTGTATAATACTGCAGCAATTATTAACATATTTTGAGGTTGCTGTGAAACCTTGTACAACCTATCCAGGCCCACTTTCTCTTTGTCTGTACTAAATGATAGGGACGACAAATACAGTACTTAACCTCAAATGTACTACCAAAGCTCTCTCCTGCCAATATATCTCTATTAAATGTTGGCATTAAGAAAAAAAAAGAGACCTTGGGGGCTATTAAACCACTAAAATAAAAAACCTGCAGCACCTGGTCCTCATGGTCTGACATTTAATTATTAAAGAACTATACATGCTGGTTCCACTCTCACCAACCCTTTTAATGAAATTCTGGAGAGGGCAGCATTTGACTCTTGATGGTATATTAAATATATTAAATACTTCCAACCCTGATCGTCTGGTTTGCCCCAGGCCAACGACCCTAAACAATACTAAAAGAACTATTGATCTAATGCACTCTATTCTTCCACAAATATGCCCTTTATTAGTGTTAGTGCTTGATGTTGAAAGCATATGACCGCATACCATGGCCTATCCTAGTCCTGAGTGCTATGGGCTTCACTGGGAAAAGTCATTAATAAACTTCCAAACTGAAATGGATTTTTACATTCATGATGTAAAAAAAAGGACTCTGGATCAGAGATTTCCTCTTAAATGCCATCTGCAAAATAGCAAATTAAATTAGAATTTTATATCCTGGATAGGACATATTAATGTTATAAAAATTAATGTCTTCCACTTATTTACAATCCTAACTTTCCTCCCAGGCTGCTCCTTCATCTTTACGCCTCTGGGTGTGAGCTGGGGTTGCCCGCATCGGCCCCAGTAACTACTTCCTAACAAGTAAATTGATCCAGGAAGCTTTCCTTAGACTCGCTACCATTTTTAAGTCACATTGCCAATCCCCAGCTTACCCTCAGCACTTTCTCACTGGCTACAAACTACCCATAGAAGATACTTTACTTTACTTTGTTTCATGGCCAACTTGGAGAGAGATCTTGGTATTCAACTACATTCGAAAGTATGTCATGTTTGAATAGTTATTTGGTTGTGGAGACTCAGTTTAAGGTCCTTGCCCGTTGGTACAGATGTCCTTCATTTCTTGCCAAATTGTTTCTAGGGGTCCCTGCCACTTGTTGGAGATGTGCCTCAGCTGTTGGCTCCCCGTTCCATATCTGATGGGACTTTGCAGCCCTGCGCCCCTTTTGGAACTTGGTGATATCCATATACAAATAGATTTTTGGTCAGGTGGTTAGCACGGAACCTGATTTTTGGCTTCTTCAGATTACTGGCACCTGAGTCGTCCCACAAAAAGTAACTCTTGAAACATCTAAATAATGCAGCCAAAGCTATCATACCGGTAAATTGGAGATCTATGGCTCCTCCCACCATAGCAGAATAGTTCTCTGGACTGCAGTATTATATAACCATGTACGGAGCTGCTAAATTAAGAGAGTTCGGTGCCATTTGGGGACCTTGGCTCTTGTTTAAAGAGACTCCCTACTACTTTAAACTACTCCACAGTGGCCGATAATTCACCTGCCAGTTACAACACTTACCCTAATTACTTCTAGGGTGGTCCTCCGCTCACCTACTTCCCCATCTTCCCTGATTCTGTCCTACATCTCTTTCATACTCTTTTTCTTTCTTTTACTACAATTATTACTGTTTGCCCTGGGAGTTGGTACCTGAGCTGTATTTTGATTCAGTAAGTGTCTTAACTCTTCTGTATGCTAATATGCTGTAGACTGTACTTTGTCTTTGTGGGTGTTATGCACCCTATATATATGACTTTGGTGACTTAAATAAAAACTTATATTGAAAAAATATATAAATTAATAATAATAATAATAATAATAATAATAATAATAATAATAATGTCTTACTTATGCCAAACTCTTCCAATCCATACACTCCACATGTATTCAAATCTATTCAGCACAATGCCTCACAATTCATAGTGACAATGAAGTGCCCAAGGATCCGATTGCATATACTACAGGGATTGGTGCAGGGTCCGGACTTCCAAGAGTTGAACACTGATCAAGGTAGACACTATCAAATTATCATATTTTCTCTCGTTCCTATGCCTCCACGGCATCTTCATCATAAAGCAGCTTCAAGCTACCCTGTAATCTGTTTATTCTTGGTGATGGGGATCTTGCCAACTGTTCCAATGCACTATCTCTGTCCCCTTGTCCCACTAGATGAAACTTCAGAATTTAATACTGTTAAATGTTGTGGCCGGCAGGTGACATTAGATATCTAAAGGACATTACTCATGGGTGCTCATTTCCCTTGTTCTCCGATATTCAAACACAATTTAGTAAAATGAATAAGAGCTTCTACCAGTTCTTACAAACCATACACTACTATTGCACAATTAAAGGCCATTAACTGCTTTCAGTATGCCTCAAAATAGTTCTAGCTTTCCACGTTATATTCCAAACACAAACCATTTGGGGATGTAGCAAAGGAGTCCCATAAACTAGAATTGGAAGTAGCCATAAGCGAGGATTTAATGATCATGAGTGGATAGAGATCAGAGAAAACCCAGCAAATAGCTCCATATGTGCAAAGAAAAAAGAAATTAATATAAGCTGCTATACAAATGTTATTACAGGATGTACCATCAAGACTACTTTAATAAAACAGCATTATGAACAGGTGTTGGAGGGGATGTCCTGCTGATGGCTTTTTCCTCCACATATGTTGGTGATGTACTAAAATACTAATCCTATGGAAAAATGTAAAGAACCTTACAACATGTATTACAATGTTAATTTTACTTTTTCCTCTAGGTTATTTCACTTTCCACTTCGGGTTAACTTCAAGATGTAGCACAAAAATAATTAGATATTGTGGCAATATCAGCATAGAGGGCGATAGTGAGCCATGGATTCTGTGTGGGGCTGGAGGGATCAGGAAAAAAAAAAGGTGTGACCACACCTAATGGCTGTGTACAGAGGGCCTGATTCAGACCCAGTCGCAAGCGCTGAGTGCTCACAACCGGGTCGATGGTGGCCCAGAGTGCATGCGCACGACGGAGCTGGCTCCGTTGTGCGCATGCGCGAGACCCGGATAGCGACGGGCAATCCGTCGCTCCGGGTCTCGCACCAAAGGGGGCGTGTTGTCGATGTTGAGTGACAGCACGCCCCCTTTGGTAGGCGGGCCAGGGGGTGGCTGCCCAGCCGGAGGCGGTCCCATGAGAATGCCTACCGTTTGGGGGCGGCCCCACTGACATCACAAGTGATGTCAGTGGGAGAGCTTTTGGCTCTGTTTGAGCCGAAAGCTCTCTGGGGCTTGCGGCCATGAGACCCTACCACAAGGGTCTCGTCGCAAGCCCGATGGTCGCGATGGCCTTGACCATCACGACCATCATCCTGGCTGCTCGCATTAGCTGTGGGTAGCATAAAAGAAAAAAAAAAAAAAGACGCCCTGATTCAGAGCGAGCGCTCTGTCAGAGCGTCCGGCTCTGAATCAGGGCCAGAGTCAGGAGAGGCTAATGAGGCAGACCAGTCAGGCTGCCTGTGGAGACAAAACAAATGAACTAAATCAATGAACAGCGTTGAAGGGATAAAGAAAATATATATACAGGTGTACACTCTCCCCCCCCACAGACGGATGGGGTTGGGAATTGTCTAAAAGCCGCCGACGCAGCACCAGACCCTCTGGTGGGATCTGCCGCATACTCTCTCCCTGCAGAAGGATAGAGACTGAGGTCTAGTCCGGTGTCGACGCCGCACATCTTACCCCGTGTCCATTTGCTGCACACCCTCCACACAAGGGGCTGCTTACGGGGATCGAGGTTCCTGCGTTATGCTCTTTCCGCCTCATAACATCCTGAGGATTTCCTTATCAGGCCAACGAAGGGTGAGATACAAATACATGCTGGATTATTGTATCCCTTTTCAAACAACAAAGTATCTTTGCGGGCTGACTTTGTAACTTCTTACATGGAACAATAGATTAATGTGCTCATTCATAAGTGGATCAAATCTTCAGAACCACGCTCTCTTTATTTATTTTAATTTTTTCAGCGCTATCTTGATTGATAGCTTGTGATCCCTTTTTTTTATTTTGGGATACCAATGGATTAACACCACAGATTGCAGCCTTTAATTTATATATACTCAACTACAGTATTTATTTTAATGTTTCATTGTGTCAGAATCTAATGATTTAGATAATAAATGTGATTTATTTTACTCTGATGGGCATTTCTCTAGAATATATATTTTCTATATATCTTCAGCGCTGTTCATTGTTTTAGTGAATTTGTTTTTTTTCTTTTGGTTTGCTACCATATTACACAGCTGCAGGGGGATAATTGTTTAGTGGCTCCAGTCAGCACCTGAGGCTAATTTTCTAGTTCACTCTGCCTGTGGAGACAGTCTAGGTGGGAATGTGGCAGCTATAGAGCAAAGTGTACCTGGAGGCCAGTGTCCAGACCTGCCAAGAGGCAGGGAGGACCACAAATCTCTGACTGTGTTTATGTGAAGTTGTAGCAGCCAAGCTGCAGGCCAGGAAGCCAGTGTCTGGACTTAAAAGGAGGCAGGGATGTCCACAAGAGAGACTTTGTGTGACTCAGTGGCAGTCATGCAATGCCAGGAAGCCGTATATATACCTGTGAAATACAGGACTATAAGAGACTGTGTGATGTTTGCAGACTAGCTGCCCTGTTAGTCAGGGTTCAAGCAGTGAGGTAGTGCCATGAATGGGGGCTAGGTTTTTGTTATTTTTGTTACTGAATGCTGATAGTAAAGCTCCAGTGTTTGTTTATACTGCAAAGCTGTGTGTGGACCCTTATGCTGGGTACACACCTAACAATGTTTACCCAGCCAATGTCTCATGTGACGGGTCCCGGCATTGGTAAGTGCGTACACATTTGCCGATGCCAGAAGCAACGGCATTACAGCGGGAGCTATGTTGCATTCGGAAGCATGGCTCCCACTAACAATATCGCCCGTCGATGACGCTGAGGACGTACGGGAGCGCGCATTGTCAGCAACATATCAGGTACACATTGCCCGATGTGGAATATATGTTGTCTGAACCGGCAGATCGGACGACATGTCGTCTAGTGTGTACCCGGCTTTAGACACTGCAATACTGACCCCTTTACTGAGGTAATTACTCCAGATCGTCACAACATGTTATAGCAGTTACTACCTGACAACTGTCAACGGACTAGCTGATTCCCACAAGCCGACAAAGCAAGCATATCTCAATAGGCATTAGCACAAACATACCGTATGGATGATTATACAGAACTCTTCCAAATCCTTCTGTAAAATATGGGAGCCATAGGCCTCTGATTTTGCTCTTTGTTTCCATTCACATTGTAAACATCAAAGAGTAGCAATATTTTCCTGTCAGACTGTTGAGTCCTTCTAAATCCAACCCCTCGCTCCACCCTTCTCTCGTCCTGAACCAAATGACCATCGCATATTACTTATTGCATTAAAAAAAAACGGTTCAGCATTATCTAATTTTAAAATCATCTTTGTAGATGTAAATTTTAACATATTTGTTTATATCACATGAGATATATAATATTAGCATGCATTAGAATCTTTGCATGTATAGTTTCTTTTTTCTGCTTAACTTGAAATAAAGTTAATACATTTTGTATTGTCCACATAGTTATACTTGACCTACTTTATATAAATTATTCTGAATGAGATATTCTTAGCAGTCTGGATAGTTGCCAAGGTGATATTTCATTCTGTGCTGAAACTATTTTGACCATGTCTGGGTGTTTGCTATGTGCCACATTTGCCATCAACATTAAAAGGATTTCACAGTTTGGTCTCCATATCTACTTGTTACTTTGTTTCCATATAACAATGAGGTTATTTAATACTTACTCACCTGGGGCCTGATTCAGAGCCGCTCGTAAGCGGCCGCTCGTTCGCTCCGAGCGATGTTTGCCCAACTGCGCATGCGTACGGATCGTTATACGCATGCGCAAACCAGTCAGTGTGGTCGAAATTCATGTGCTCGCAAAATAGCGAATGCCTGACAATTTGAGCGACAGAATGAGGCGTATGTGGGTGGTAACAGGAGAAGGTGCTTGAAAACGGGGAGTGGAGATCCGAACGCAGGCGTGCTTAAAGGTCAAAACGGGCGTTTTATGGGTGTGCATAATTAAAACAGCAGCATCATTGACCAAGTCACTGGGTTATTTTATAGCCTGAACTGCTCGCAAGATTGTGGTAGCAAAAACCAATCCCAAGAATAGCGAGCAGTTCTAATAAATAGCGGACATGACGTAGGATGTGAGCAGCCAGGAGGCGTATTTTTCCAAAAAACGACCGCAAGTTTTGTTTGCTCGTTCAGACCTAGAGGCGTGAACAGACCGCAAAGAGCGAACGGTTCATTTGAATAGCCACCCCTATTTTCTGGACGAGCGATCGCTAATTGCGTCCGGCTCTGAATCAGGCCCCTGATTCATTACCCAACACTTGCTTTTAGTAGAACCCATAAAGGCAATTCCTTTTAAAAGTTTAGGACGACTAATTATGTAATGGAGACTTTCCTGTAAACACCATTGGCTGTTGATTACATTCTGACTGCAGAGCAATGGTACATGTTTACATACAGATGAATATTGTAATGTTTATTTTTGTTGATATGTTTGCTATTTGAATGTAAAGCTGGGTACCTACTATACGACGTGTGTGCCCAGCCACTGCACAACTGGCTTATAAAGATATATTGTGCCGATCGTACACACTACACTATCTGGTGTACAACCGCGTGCTATATCGTTGCATTTAGCAGCCTGATGTCTTTACTGCATCGTCCCATCTGCTGTGCAACCCATCAGATGGAACAATGCGATTAACAACCACCGTGCACATGCAACAGGGCGTATACACTATATACGATCCGCGTGCTATATCATTCCGATCCGCGTCGGAATTATATATCGTAAGACAGATCACATAGTGGGCCTGATTCAGACCCATTCGCAAGCGGGTCGATGACCGGGCAGTGCGCGAGCCCCGGAGCGAGCGAGAAATCACTCGCTCCGGCGCTCGCATCCAAAAGGGGCGACTGTCGATGTTGATCGACAGCTTGCCCCGTTTTGGAGGCGGGCAGCGGAGTGATGTCAGTGGTGAGCTTCCGGCCCTATTAGAACCGAAAGCTCACTGGGGCTTGCGGGAATGAGACCCTACCACAAGGGTCTCGTCGCAAGCCCAATGGTCGCGACCATCACCTGGCCGCTCACAAAAGCTGTGGGTGGTCACCCACAGCTATGCGAGCGGCCAGGAGGCCGGTTTAAAAAAAAAGCGGCCGCCCTGATTCAGAGCGAGCACTTGCTTTTTGCGAGCAGCACTGAATCAAGCCCAGTGTGTACCTAGTTTAATAAAGAAGGGGGAGAAGCACACTAGCCCAAAATCGTATCAATATCGGATTGGCGCCAACTGCCTGGTTATGTAGAATATATATTTGAAGGGTATGTACAAAAAGGAATAATCTGAATGCTGGTGTCGAAGCTGGATAATTGGCTGAGACAAGACCAGCTTAAAATTAGGTCGTAACGACGCCATCTTGCGACTGGCCGCAAGATGTCATCTTGTAAATCAGATCGCAATACGCCATTTTGCAAATGGCCGCCCAGCGCCATTTTAGCTAAACTCACACTTAAGTACATATGGCGATATTACTATTAGCATCATGCGATTGCATCTTTCACCATTTCTCATACACACATTAATACGCACAATTGCGCTGTTAACTAGTCGCATATTAGTGAATGCATAAGATCCTGTATGAAAACGCTGTTTATTAGCTTCATGCGCACGCATCTGTCCCAAGTTAACTAGCGTCTTTATATCAAACCCCAAATACTTACACAGTACATATTCACATAAAAGGTCTAATAAGCTTTAAAGTATAAGATTCAAGTTTGTTCATTTATTATAATTGCTCTGAAATAAAGGTTATTTGGTAGCTAAGGTTTAATACATGATAAGTAAGTCACGTTTGATATCATACTGATCTGGACTCTTTCAACAGCATTTTGATAGCGTCAGTGTGAAGATCGCAACATGCATTCTCAACTTATGGACCGCAGAGACATAAAGCACCGAAATGTACATTATATGACCAACTGTTAGGATGAGCATGAGGCAGGAAACCAGAGACAACCAGTTGTTAGAGGCTGGACTGTGTCTATTTGAATCAACCTATTAAATGCTCTGCAACAGATGCATCCTCCTGGGAACCAATGGCATCAGCAACAAGCCTCTCTATTGTGTTGTCTGTTTCTGTGAAAGTATAAACGTGTGTGTTGTGACCCCAGTCTGAGTCTTCTTGCTGAATGCTGATTGACGGGGGTTTCTTGCTGAAGCCTACATCTGTCCCAGAGTGCTGCGTATGTATATCTGTACTTGGGTCTGTATAATTCTTTGCGCTAAATTGTACTTAGATCATAGTGTGTAACTGACTGTACTTTTACTTGAAATATCACTTTGTGCTTTGGAACCACAGGTTCAAGGTCTGGAGTATTTATTTACTATATGACTGCATACGCAAAATAGCGTCATCCTTAGAGGTTTATAGGCAGGATATTAGAAGGTATAGGCAGGATATTACAAGGTATAGACAGGAGTGTATAGATGTTCTAATTCAATATCCTTAGTTGGATGCTCATAGTGAAGTCACTTGCCTACTCACACGATACATACGGTTATCGATATCTCACCAAAGGGTGGAGTGGCTACATGCAGGGTTTACCTGCAACCGCTCGGTGCTGAGAAATCGCTATCCATTTTCGTGTGAGTCAGGGATGATGACTAGAATCCAGGGACAAGAGAGGAAAAAGTTTGTTTTTCTTTGTTGATAGAACCTTATGTTTAGAGGGGTGCCGCAGTATTGAGCACGCGGTTGAGTCGCAGTTGTGAACACAGTCAAGACGCACTTTTGTGTACGCAGCTAAAGGCTGTCATACGTTTGTGTGGTAGTCGCATTATTGTGTATGCAACTGGTCGCACAATAGCGTATATGTACTTCCGGTTGTGCTGCCACGTGTTTAAACAAAGCCGTTGAGGTTTCCATTTTTCAATTGTTATCAATATCTGTGTTAAAAAAAAAAGTGTGTAACAGTGAGTATTTGTTAGGGTAGGGGTAACTTGTTCCCTAAAGTTAGAGGTACCGTATGACCTTTAAGGGCTAAGTGCTAGCCGCTCGGTAAGCAGCTTACCATTCTATATACAGTAGCAGGTGTACATGTTGTGTTTGTTGTAGAGAGGTGCGTGGAAGTAGCCGACTTAAACTTCCATAGGTGTGGAAGTTGCCTGTTATGTTCTGGGTTGTTTGTGGACCCGGGGTGGTAGCAGGAGCGATCACAGAAGCAGATATGAAAATAAAACTAGGATCTTTAATAAGTGCTTGAGAAGACATATAATGTGGCAGTAAATAAAAGTCCAGGAATATATAAATGTGCACAAGAGTTCTGTGGTGGGAGCAAAAGGGTTAATGTCCAAGTAGAAACAATTAGAGCTGTCCAGGTGTGCAGGTAGTGAAACTGAAAATAACCAAGCCAGGTTTGCAGATAGTGAACTGAAAATAAACAAGCCAGGTTTGCAGGTAGTGAACTGAAGCGCAGGATGTCAGCAGGCTCAGGCACTCAGGTATGGGCAAGGGTTATGGAGGAAGCGGGGTAGTCCAGTGGGAGCTAAGAGCTGACAGGCAGACTGGCAGACAGCGAATACACAGGAACAGGAAAGCACAGAGAACTCCCTCTCAGCTAGGCTGAGATACACGTTGCACTGGCAAAGAAGGAAGGCACTGACCCTTCCTAAATACCCCATGCCGTGCTGTTACTGGCCGGAGGGAACATGTGACTCACCAGGATTGGCCAGCCGCATCACATGACCAGAAGGCAAGATGGCGGCGCCCATGCCAAATGGAACGGAGACGCCGCCAGGCCTTACCAGCGCAGAGTGACAACAGGCCCGCACAACAACGCGCGCAGCCAAAGCCCCCCGCCAGACACCAGCTCCGCCACCCGACCGCCCGCGCCACAATGACCTCACAGGTAACACTCGCCTAGCGCCATGCTGGAATACCCTGGCCGTGACAGTACCCCCCCCTTTTGGGGTGGCCTCAGGACACTCACCAGGCTTCTCCGGATGGGCAGAATGGAATCTCCTGATGAGCGTGGGAGCGTGAACATCACAAGCATCGGTCCAGCAACATTCCTCTGGACCGTAACCTTTCCAGTCCAGCAAATACTGTGCGTAGACGAGAGTCCAAGATCTGGGCGACCTTAAACTCAACTCCTCTCTCCGTCTGGACTCGAGGAGAAGCAGGTAGAGCACTGTGGAATTTATTCAGGACCAGGGGCTTCAATAAGGAAATATGGAAGGAATTAGGGATTTTTAGGTATGGGGGTAACTGTAGACGATAGGCCACTGGATTAATGACTTCTGTTATGGAGAAGGGACCGATGAAGCGTGGTGCAAATTTCATAGAAGGAACCCTCAGACGAAGATTCCGGGTGGATATCCAGACCTGGCTTCCAACTTGCATGCGTGGAACTATTCTACGCTTCTTATCGGCCTGGGTCTTATAGCGAGAGGATGCCTTCAACAAATCAGACCGTACTTGAGTCCAGATGGCAGCAAAATTCCGCACCGTGTCCTCCACGGCCGGAACATCGAAAACAGGCAGGCTTCGAAATTCGGGAACACGAGGATGAAGGCCATATACAACCTGAAATGGCGTTTGGTTAGTTGACGAGTGGTAGGAATCATTATGTGCAAACTCAGCCCACGGCAGCAAGGCAGCCCAATTGTCCTGGGAAGATGACATAAAAATTCTTAAGAAAGTCTCTAGATATTGATTAACTCTCTCGGTGGAGCCGTTGCTTTGCGGATGGTAGGCCGTGGAAAAGTTTAACTTCACTTGAAGAACAGAACACAAAGCCCTCCAGAATTTTGCAGTTAACTGCACACCACGGTCAGAGACAATTTCAGCAGGAAGGCCATGTAGACGAAATATGTGTTGGACAAACAACTGTGCCAGGTCAGGGGCAGAAGGTAACTTCTTCAACGGTATATAGTGGACCATCTTAGAAAATCGGTCTATTACAACCCAGATAGTGTTGAAACCTTGAGAGACTGGCAGGTCTGTGACGAAATCCATGGAGAGATGCGTCCATGGACGTGATGGAGTAGGTAATGGAAGCAATTCCCCAGCTGGAGCTTGTCGTGATGATTTATGCTGGGCACAGGAGGAGCAGGAAGAGATGAACTCCATTATATCTGCCTTCATAGAAGGCCACCAATAGTGTCTTTTCAGGAACTCCAATGTCTTCCGAGTGCCTGAGTGCCCTGCGAAGCGAGAGGAATGTGCCCAAGTGAGAAGCTGCTTCCTTAATTCCGGGGCCACAAATGATTTTCCCGTAGGAGGCTGAAGCTGTAATGCGGCGAAGACTCTTGATTCCAAGACAGGGGTATTGCTTTGATTTTCAGATTGATCATCACAGAGGAGAGATCTCGATAGGGCATCAGCCTTCTGATTAAGTGCTCCAGACCGGAAGGTCAGGGTGAACTGAAATCTGGCAAAGAATATTGCCCAGCGGGCCAAACGAGGACTCACACATTGGAGGTTTTTGAGAAATAGGAGATTTCTATGGTCCGTAAATACAGTAAATGGAAACTTGGCGCCTTCTAGCAAATATCTCCATTCCTTCAACGCCAACTTTACAGCTAGTAGTTCTTGCTCACCTATGGCGTAGTTCCTTTCGGCAGGTGAGAATTTTTTAGAAAAGAACCCACACGGATGGACTCGGTTGTCCTCAAAACGTTGAGACAAGACTGCTCCCACAGCTTCAGATGATGCGTCCACTTCCAACAAAAAAGGCCTGTCCAGATCTGGTTGTCGGAGAACTGGTGCTGAGATAAAGGCCTGTTTTAGAAGATGAAAGGCAGACTCTGCCTCAGGTGACCATTGGGCAGGATTGGCACCTTTGCGGGTCAAGGCTGTAATGGGAGCCAGCAGTGTAGAAAATCCCTTAATGAAGCGTCTATAATAATTGGCGAAGCCCAACAATCTCTGGATGGCCTTCAGTGTCTGAGGTCGGGTCCAATCCAGAATTGCTTGTACCTTCTTGGGGTCCATTTCTAAACTGGAGCCAGATATTACATAGCCGAGAAAAGGTACACTGGGCACTCCAAAGACGCACTTCTCCAGTTTGCAGTAAAGGTGGTTTTCTCTCAAACGGGTCAGAACTTCTTTAACATGTTCTTGATGTTTAGCCACAGAGGGTGAAAAAATCAGTATGTCATCCAGATAGACAACAACCGAAACATATAACAGATCCCGGAAAATCTCATTAACAAAACTTTGAAAGACAGCAGGGGCGTTACACAATCCAAAAGGCATTACTAAATACTCGAAATGTCCATCTCTGGTATTAAAAGCGGTCTTCCATTCATCGCCAGCTCGGATACGAATGAGGTTGTAAGCCCCTCTCAGATCTAATTTAGAAAAAATGACAGAGCCCTTGACCCTATCAAACAACTCAGTTATCAGGGGAAGAGGGTATCGATTCTTTACAGTAATGTCATTAAGGCCTCGATAATCGATACATGGTCTTAGACCACCGTCCTTCTTGCCAATGAAGAAAAACCAAGCTCCGGCAGGTAAAGTAGAGGGGCGAATGAACCCCTTTGCCAGGTTGTCCCGGATGTACTCGGTTATGGCTTGAGTTTCAGGCAAGGATAGCGGATAGGTACGACCACGAGGTGGTATCTTATCAGGTATCAATTCAATTGGACAGTCCCATTCCCTATGAGGGGGTAAGATATTTGCTTGTTGCTCAGAGAACACATCGGCGAACATCTGATATTCCTTGGGAATGGCAGAAGAAACTAATGGAACTGTCTTTCTCACAGGTCGAATTTTTGGAAGACAGGATTTCTGACAGTCCATACCCCATGACAGAATCTGCATAGAACTCCAATCAATCCTGGGATTATGTTGACGTAACCAGGGTAGACCAAGAACCACTTCTTGAGAGGCCTCTGATATCACCAGGAATTTTAAGGACTCAGAAAGAAGTGCTCCAATTCGGACCAATACTGGTTGAGTCTCTTTGGTGACTATCCCGTTAGTTAGAGGACGTCCGTCTATAGAAGTCAGAGAGATGGCATGGTTGAGAGACAAACAAGGAATCTGAAATTTATCTATGAAACTAGACGTTATGAAATTTCCGGCTGCTCCCGAGTCAAGTAGAGCAGTAGCAAAGACAGGTTTGGGTTTAAGATCAAAGGCTAGGGTAATCGTGAAATCTTTAATTTTTGGAGACGGGTTCATAACTCCTAACTTGATGTCTCCAGGGTCAGTTAGGATTTGGCATTTCCCGGTTTACGGGGGCAGGAGATCAGCAGGTGACCGGACTCTCCGCAGTACAGACAGAGGTTCTTTTGCATTCTTCTCTGATGTTCTTCTTTGGAGAGGTGTGTATGATTCACCTGCATACGCTCCTCTTCAGTAGGAGAAGGAATGGGTCGGGTAGAAATGGAGGGGGTAAATGACCTTTGCCGGTCAGTTCTGTTTTTTTCAGCCTGACGTTCCCTGAAGCGTAGGTCAACTTTGATACACAACGAAATCATGTCATTCAGATTAGTAGGAAGCTCTCGAGTGACTAGATCATCCTTTAGTCGGTCTGACAACCCATGCCAGAAGGCCGAGGTGAGGGCTTCCTCATTCCATTTGAGCTCTGATGCTAAAATTTGAAATTGCATGGCATATTGACTGACAGGACGGACCCCTTGTCTCAGTGTCATGATGTTTGATGATGCTGATACAGTACGCCCAGGTTCATCGAAAATCCTCCTGAAGGATGACACAAAGCCTGCGTAATTATCCAGCAGCGGATCTGAGCGCTCCCAGAGTGGGGAAGCCCATTCCAAGGCCTGGCCGGATAACAGAGAGACTATATAAGCCACTTTAGTTCTTGCAGTTAGAAACTTGTCAGGCTGCAGGGTAAAATGTATGTCACACTGATTTAGGAATCCTCGGCAGAGTTTAGGATTGCCGTCAAATTTACTTGGTAAAGGAAGATGTAAGCTGGGAGATGATCTGCCTCCTGTATTCCCAGACGCTGATGCGGATGTAGATGCTGGTACTTCAGGGGTAGAAAAGGAAGTTTGCAAACTATCCTGTCGCTTGGACATCTCTTGCAGAAATTTAGCCATCTGATGCTGCATGTTTTCCAGATTTTCTAAACGACCAGAAATGCACCTGAACAAATCCACTCCCGACTCCTGATCCGTGGCCGGCTCCATGGGGCCAGTGCAAACTGTTATGTTCTGGGTTGTTTGTGGACCCGGGGTGGTAGCAGGAGCGATCACAGAAGCAGATTTGAAAATAAAACTAGGATCTTTAATAAGTGCTTGAGAAGACATATAATGTGGTTGTAAATAAAAGTCCAGGAATATATAAATGTGCACAAGAGTTCTGTGGTGGGAGCAAAAGGGTTAATGTCCAAGTAGAAACAATTAGAGCTGTCCAGGCGTGCAGGTAGTGAAACTGAAAATAATCAAGCCAGGTTTGCAGATAGTGAACTGAAAATAAACAAGCCAGGTTTGCAGGTAGTGAACTGAAGCGCAGGATGTCAGCAGGCTCAGGCACTCAGGTATGGGCAAGGGTTATGGAGGAAGCGGGGTAGTCCAGTGGGAGCTAGGAGCTGACAGGCAGACTGGCAGACAGCGAATACACAGGAACAGGAAAGCACAGAGAACTCCCTCTCAGCTAGGCTGAGATACACGTTGCACTGGCAAAGAAGGAAGGCACTGACCCTTCCTAAATACCCCATGCCGTGCTGTTACTGGCCGGAGGGAACATGTTACTCACCAGGATTGGCCAGCCGCATCACATGGCCAGAAGGCAAGATGGCGGCGCCCATGCCATATGGAACGGAGTCGCCGCCAGGCCTTACCAGCGCAGAGTGACAACAGGCCCGCACAACAACGCGCGCAGCCAAAGCCCCCCGCCAGACACCAGCTCCGCCACCAGACAGCCCGCGCCACAATGACCTCACAGTTAACACTCGCCTAGCGCCATGCTGGAATACCCTGGCCGTGACATTGCCTTCTTAAATCTTATCCGGGTGTGTGGAGTAGCCTTCTTCAAATCTTCACAGGTGTGTGGGCGCTGCCATTTAAATCGTCCACAGGTAAGTGAAAGTAACTTGACCGTCTTTCACCAGTTTAAATCTTTATTGAAAAACATAGGAGTTGTCTCAAGATGGGAGCCACGCAAACAATAGAGATGTTAGACAATGATGTGCTGCTAATGGAAGTGTCGCTTGGATCGGCCCGTCGTATTATGCATACTAAGTACGGTACTTATGCAATAAGGTATTGTGATGTATGGTTTAAAATGATGAGGAAGAGTGTTAGACCGTTTCCCAGAATTGGTAGTTTTGATAAAGATGTATTGGATAATGTCCGGGATCACATCAGTCTGATGTGCTCCCGAGAGAAAAAGGTAAAATATTACGAATGTTTAAAATTGTGGCAGCATGAGGGGGATGCGTGGCTTAAAAATGTGCAAGCGACGCGAACTAGCGTTGCGAGCGCATTGCCAGGAAATACACCCGAGGCGCTAAATTGCAATGCGTGCGAGCCGCAAAATGACACGCACGTGCGGCAAGGTAGCGTTGCGGAAGGTATTGCCAGCAGTTGACACACACCACCTCCACCTTATGTGGATGGGAGTGCTAGTACAGTTATCGAAAAAACTCATAAAAATGTAACAAGCAATTTGTACCCCCTCTTAAGCAACCATAAAGAAAATGTTCATGATGTGGATGATGAGCCTATTGTAATGTCTGCCATTTCCCATGCTGTACAAATGATAGATGCTGTACCACGACAATCACGAGTGGGGCCGCCATCTCCATCGGTAACAGCAAGGGAAGTGCTAACACCCTCTGCACCCGTAGGGGAAGTAATTAATACCATACGTAGCAGCAACAGATTAAACCCCCAGCCAGGTAACAAGGTCAAAGGTAGCAGCGCTGCCGGTCTGCATCCCATTCGGACAATCACTGTTCCGAATGGAAATGCAGATGCGAACGGTGTAGTGCCCACGAGGGAAGTGGTAATGCATTGTCCTTGGACAAGAGCAGAACTAAATTCCATCATAAATGATTTCCTCGATCCCAAAAAGGAACTAGCCAAATGTAAAAGATTTTTGAGGAATTTGGGTAGTTCTCAAGAGCCAACTAATAAAGATTGGCGTGTGGTGTTAAGGGCCTGTCTACCACGCAATATCGACGTGACAAAATTTATCATGGATTGTGTATTGGATGGTGACGTTCCCTTAACAGAACAAATAAACCAAGGTAACATTTCCCGCATTGTAACTCAATTGGGTATATATTTTCCAGTAGTAGTTAACTGGAACAAAATTTTCACCATAAAGCAAAAGGAGAGTGAATCTGCAGAAGATTATTGCAACTGGGCTCTGCAGGCTATCACCCAGTACAGTGGGTTAGAGGATATTAAAGATAGCCCTCACCACAGGGGAATGATAGTCACCATACTCATGGACGGTCTTAAAGAGAACCTAAAGACCCGGGTTCAGACCTCGCAGCCTGGCTTGAGGGGAGTCACAATAGATACACTCATAGAATCTGCCATAGAACATGATAAAACATCTCAAAGAATATAGACACACAGAGCGAAAAACTAATGGCTGTCAGTATCCAAGCTCTGGAAGGAATGACGGTAACATCACAGCCAACAGACACACTTGCATCTACACACACACTTACACCTGAACAGTTATATGCCCTCACTAATCCCATGCAACAGCAAACACAGCTCTATTCCACTAACCCTACACAAACACAGGTCCCATACTACTCACAAACTTCATACCCCCCACAATACCCTTATCCTCCATATCCCTACCCATTTCCATCACCTTTTCCCCTTGCTCAAACCTCACAACAACCCGTGTCTTCATCCGATCCACGAACATGTTTTAATTGTAACCAGCCAGGACATGTAAGTAGAAACTGCAGAGCAAAAAGGGTAGGACCCCCAAATCAGGGAAAACCTGCATATCTCCATAAGGGATATGCACAGAGACCAGCAAATGTCCAACAGGCACCAGCTCCAATAGTAGCCGTTAATGCTTTATTGGAGAATGGAAGCCAACGCTAGTGGTCAGGTCATACCTGTAGTTTACAGATAGTCAGGTTAACGGGAAGTACTAGGGAATAACCGGTCACGATGGTTGATGTAGCTGGTACTAAATATCCTTTTCTTGTAGACACAGGGGCGACCAGGTCAGTGATAAAATCTCCCGTTAATTTACAGGTGACCAACAAGACAGTACCAACAATGGGTGTAACAGGTAAAGTGCAACATTATCCTTTAACAAAGTCCACAGAGGTTACTATTGGGCCGTTGGATACCAGGCATTCTTTCCTTCTGGCTGCTGCGGCTCCTACTAACCTGCTGGGTAGAGATTTGTTATGTAAGATGGGATGTGTCATATATTGCACCCCTGATGGTGTATTTCTAGATATCCCAGAGAGAGTTGCGCACGAGGTGCGGGATATGTTGGACACTACCCAAAGGATAATGTTTAAACCAGTTTAAATGAAAATCCATCTCAGGTAGATCAAATGTTGTCCCAAATTCCAGATTCCCTTTGGACTAAGGATGGACAGGACACTGGATTAATGGCAAACGTAAGCCCCGTAATGGTAAATTTAAAAGGCGGTAGGCAAGCTCCAAAAATTCCCCAGTACCCACTAAAACAGGAGGTAGAATTAGGGTTTTTTCCAATAATTGAGCGAGTATTACAACAGGGAATTTTAGTTCGTACAGCTAGTGTAGCCAACAGTCCCATCTTCCCGGTGAAGAAAAGTGGTGGGAGGGGTTATAGGCTGGTACAAGATCTTAGAGGTGTTAATAAGGTAGTAGAGAGCCAATTCCCCGTAGTGAAAAATTCAGCTGTCATTCTTATGCAAATCCCACCAAATGCAACCCATTTCACTGTCATTGACCTCTGTTCTGCTTTCTTCTCTGTGCCTCTCCACCCTGACTGTCAATATTTTTTCGCATTTACATACAGAGGTGTACAATACACATGGACACGATTGCCCCAGGGTTTCATAGACAGCCCCAGTATCTTCTCCCGGGCCTTGCACGACTGCTTACAATCTTTTCAACCTGCCAATGGATCTGTTCTAATTCAATATGTGGATGATTTATTGCTATGTTCTGATTCGTTTATTTCATGTTTGAATGATACTAAACTTTTGTTGCTTCATCTCTCGCATACAGGACACAATGTGCCTAAGGATAAACTACAGCCGTGCCAATCCAGAGTTAAATATTTGGGACACTGCCTAACTCAGGGGTTACGACATCTCACAAGTGACAGAATACAGGCCATACAGAACATGACACTGCCGCAGAATCAACAGCAAATTCGTACCTTCTTGGGAAAGTGTAGATACTGTAGAATGCGGATCCCAGGTTTTTCTATTTTGGCCTTGCCTTTACAGGACTTAGTCTCTTCCTCAAAGCCCGATCGTGTCATACACACAGAGGAATTAGAGCAGGTTTTCCTTAATCTTAAGGATAGTCTGACAAAAGCACCTGCATTGGGAATACCTGATTATGAAAAACCTTTTGATTTGTATTGTACGGAAGCCGATGGTTGTGCTGCAGGTGTCCTCACACAAAAACATGGTGATGCCAGTAGGCCCGTAGCATACTACAGTGCCCAATTGGCCACTGTGGCAAGATCACTCCCCACCTGTTTGAGAAGTGTAGCAGCTACTGCTCTATTGGTGAGTAAAAGTGAGGACGTAGTATTGGGTCATGATATGATTGTCTACACTCCCCACGCTGTAGCTGCTCTGCTGAACTCTGCTCAAACCAGACACGTCTCCAAGGCTAGGTTTAGCAAATGGGAACTAGCTCTAATTGCACCTGCAAACATCACTGTTAAACGTTGTAGTACGCTGAATCCAGCAATGTATTTACCATATGTACAACATGATGTACAAAGGGTGGAAGGGGACGAGTTGCTGGTGGGAGGTGAGTTCAGTGGACATAATGGTGCACATGATTGTATGGAATATCTATATCAGACCTTTACTGCTAAACCTGACATAAGTGACACACCTTTAGAGAATGTAGATGTGACTTTTTACACGGATGGGAGTTGTCATAGACAAACAGACACAGATGAGTTATGTACAGGTTATGCTGTTGTAAATGACACAGACATCATAGAAGCTGAACCTCCTGGTCCTCCTCACTCAGCCCAGGTGGCAGAGTTAGTAGTACTCACAAGAGCATGTGACTTGGCAGCAGGCAAGTCTGTTAACATTTACATTGACTCTAGGTATGAGTTTGGGGTGGTGCACGATTTTGGGGCTCTATGGCGTCTGAGAAATTTTATGACAGCAGCAGGCACACCAGTTGCACATTCCTGACACATAAAACATCTTTTAGAAGCAATCCAACTGCCCAAAGCGGTGGCAGTAATTAAGTGTAAAGCCCATACATGTGAGGATGATCCGATGTCACAGGGCAACAACAGAGCCGATGAAGCTGCAAAATGGGCAGCAGGGTTAAAAATGTTTTCTCCAACTGAAACAATTATGTAATTTCAAACAATTGACATGCTGAAATTAATTGAGATGCAAAATTTGTGTTCAACTCAGGAAAAGTCCATCTGGAAATCCAAGGGATGTGGGCAAGAGTCCTCTGGGCTCTGGAGGGACGGACAAGGTAAGCCAGTAGCCCCCAAAGCATAGTACCCCAGCCTGGCTGAGGCAGCCCACGGTCTGACTCATCGGGGAAAACAAGGTATGTGTAAATTGGTGAGGGCATACTGGTGCGCACCAGGTTTTTCTTCCCAAGCAGAAAAGATAGCAATTTCCTGTCTGACCTGCTTGAGGAAGAACATAGGGAAAGCGATCCCTACCGAACCATCCCACATTCCACCGACTGATGGACCTTTCCAGGTAATACAAATTGATTTCATCCAATTACCACCCTGCAGGAACCTTAAGTATGTGTTAGTGTGCACTGACGTATTTTCCAACTGGGTTGAGACCTACCCAGCGGCCACTAATACTGCTGCGTTTACTGCCAAGAAAATAGTTCAGGAATTTGTATGCAGGTACGGTATCCCTAAAATCATTGAGAGTGACAGGGGTACTCATTTCACAGGTGATGTTTTTCAAAATATGTGTAAGCTGATGGGTATTAATAGCCGACTTCACACCCCCTACCGACTGCAAGCCAGCGCCAAGGTAGAGAGGATGAACGGGACTATTAAAAATAAGTTAAGTAAAATCATAGCAGAGACTGGACTAGGATGGCCAGAAGCGTTACCATTGGTTCTACATAGTATAAGGACCACTCCTAGACCCCCTCTAAATCTGTCCCCCTTTGAAATACTGTTCGGTAGACAACCTCATTTGATTATAAGTCCACAGGAAGACTTGAAGGGTAACAACGAGGTAACTGTAAAGTATCTTATATCAATGAGTAAGCAGTTAAAACAACAGCAGCAGAAACTGAAATTGTTGTCCAATGATATGCCTGAAACTAACTGTCATGATGTTGAATCAGGAGAATATGTTATGATCAGAAATTTCTTGCGTTCAGGTTGTTTAACTGATCGGTGGGAAGGTCCGTACCAGGTGCTGCTGACAAGTACTACATCTTTGAAGGTGGCTGAGAGAGATACCTGGGTCCATTCTACTCATTGCAAAAAGGTCAATCAACTGGTGGAGAAACAAGTCGGAGACAAGGCTGATAACGTGGACCTGTCTATCGCGAGCTTGTTCCGGGAGGATTGAAAAGGTTGTAGTGAGATACCTGAACTAAAAGAAATTTGCAGGTCTTTGTTGTGACAATAGACTGGCCTGCTGTGTACATTTTCATATTCTTTTCCAGAGTTTTCACCATTTTGATTGGCTCGGGGATATCCGGTTTCTGTGATGGGGGACCAATTGAGGAGATGGGAGCTGTTGGCAGTGCTGATGGAATGGAGTCAGGAGTAGTGCAATGCCAATCAGGGGAGTGTCTGACCAATCTTAGTACTGTTATTGTTAAGAGAGCTGTTATTCCGGATACTCGGGGACTGTGGAAGTTTATCGTCTGAAGATTCCTGTATTTGTGAGCTTTGTGGGTCCCTAGTTGATGAGAACTGTATTCAACGGTGCCAGCCTAAATATAACCCGTACTGGGGTGGGTATCCTTTAGAGGTTTATCATAGCATGGTAGGCAAAATATTAAATCAAACTGATTGCTGGGTGTGTTCACATGTGCCACAGGGACAGCATAATGTAGGGTTGGTGCCATTTCCACTGAATATCACGGAAATTTTAGAATTGCAAAAAGGGAAAACATTGGATGGAAAATTCCTCTCATCCAAACCACCTCATTTTAAACTCTATCAATTCCAAATAGATAGATCACTTTTGTGTTTGAACATAACCAACCCCAATAAACCCGGGAGTTGGGAAGTGACAGGGAATAATCAGACGATGACCTTTTCACAGGGAGCTGATAATGAGTCCGTAAATCATGATCTGTTAAGCTCAATTAAATCTAGTGGGAAACATTTTATGTACCGGTACACATTGAGTTCCACCAAAGAAATTATTGATAAGGTACCAGATGGTTATTGTGCTAAAATAATACAACCAGAGACTTGCATGTACCAGATGGAAGACCCTGAGATAGGATTGTTTGCAAGGGAAATGTTTTTAATGATAATGATGCATACTATTTCTTATGTTCTCCCCGATAATGTGTATTTTATATGTGGAAGAAAGGTGTATAAGTGGCTCTCCCCGAGTTCTGAAGGTTTGTGTTACCTGGGATGGGTAGTCCCAGAAGTTATGATCCTCACACATGTTGAAATGCTTGGTATCCATAAAAACACACCATCACCATACCTTCACACGCAATATGAACACAGAGACAAACGATATATGATACCTGGTGACGTGCATAAAGCCACTCAGTTAATTAGTGAGACAACTGGCTTCCAAGTTTTAGTCGCACTGGATCCCACAAGGATCGCTCGGGGTATATTACATTTTAGATATATTCAGGAACTTACTAAATTGATAGATAATATCATTCAGGTATACAGGGAGAGAATTGCAAGCGTACAAGAAAGAACTGGTGCAACACAGGATAGTGTTAAATTATTTAACTGCTGTTACTGGAGGGTACTGCGTAACCTTGGCCACCCAATTTGGAGTAAAATGTTGCACCTAGGTCACCAATGATACCAGCGACCCCAAGGAGGTGATAGACCAGAAGATGGATGAAATTCTGCAGCTAAAATGGGAGATTCGTAAGAACCATAATGCTTCAGTGGCTGAAGTAGGGGAGAAGATAGAAGGATGGGTTTCATGGCTGAACCCAGTGAAATGGTTCTCAGGTCTAGGGGAATGGGTCCAGGAAGTAATCGCTAGCACAGGCAAATTCTTGGTCCTTATACTGATTGTCATCATAATAATTGGCATATGTGTCCGGTGTGTTCCTATTGTGTTGAAGTGTGGAAAATTTAAAAATAGAGTAAAACGAAAGAACAAAATTATGATGGTGGTCAGTAATGACAATATGAATACTGAGGTAAATATAGAACTGCATTACAACCCTGAACTAGGAAATACCATCATTTAATGTATTATATTTAGACATGCATAGAATGTATTATTGAAATGTTATTTTTAAAACACCTCAGATAATGTAAAGTCTCAAATTCCCCTTCAAGACTGCCTTTATAGGACTGGTGTATCCCCACACCTTTCTCATGATCTTCCAAGATCCGCGGTGTGCGTATAATAGTAGTTTTATGTCCCACGCTGTTTATTAGCTTCATGCGCATGCATCTGCCCCAAGTTAACTAGCGTCTTTATATCAAACCCCAAATACTTACACAGTACATATTCACATAAAAGGTCTCATAAGCTTTAAAGTATAAGATTCAAGTTTGTTCATTTATTATAATTGCTTTGAAATAAAGGTTATTTGGTAGCTAAGGTTTAATACATGATAAGTAAGTCATGTTTGATATTATACTGATCTGCACTCTTTCAACAGCATTTTGATATCATCAGTGTGAAGATCACAACATGCATTGTCAACTTATGGACCGCAGAGACTTAAAGCACCAAAATGTACATTATATGACCAACTGTTAGGATGAGCATGAGGCAGGAAACCAGAGACAACCAGTTGTTAGAGGCTGGACTGTGTCTATTTGAATCAACCTGTTAAATGCTCTGCAACAGATGCATCCTCCTCTGAACCAATGGCATCAGCAACAAGCCTCTCTATTGTGTTGTCTGTTTCTGTGAGAGTATAAACGTGTGTGTTGTGACCCCAGTCTGAGTCTTCTTGCTGAATGCTGATTGACGGGGGTTTCTTGCTGAAGCCTACATCTGGCCCAGAGCACTGCGTATGTATAACTGTACTTGGGTCTGTATAATTCTTTGCGCTAAATTGTACTTAGATCATAGCGTGTAACTGACTGTACTTTTACTTGAAATATCACTTTGTGCTTTGGAACCACAGGTTCTAGGTCTGGAGTCTTTATTTACTATATGACTGCGTACGCAAAATAGCGTCATCCTTAGAGGTTTATAGGCAGGATATTAGAAGGTATAGGCAGGATATTAGAAGGTATAGGCAGGAGTGTATAGAGGTTCTAATTCAATATCCTTACTGGACAGCTAACACTAGAGTGCTGTATGCTGCTGGTTGCACGGATGTGTAGCTGTTAATGTAGAAAGTGTATGATAAGCAACTTATTTAATATGCACTGAAGTTTGTTTTTTCCTTATTTTTAAACCTATGATTAAAAGCTTGGCACCAAGAACACAAAATATACCCAGTAGGCTTCTGTAACCATATGTTTTACTAATACTATAATACAACACTCAAACAAATTAGCACCCGTCATTTACTCTTTAGTTGGAGGCAATACGCTATTTCACATTGTAAACACATACTGTACAGTATCAGAGTGACATAAAAGGGAATTTAAACAGGATTTTTTTTTATCTGCAATACATTCCCGTCTGCATTTGTGTTATGATGCAGCCTTATATCCTAGAATAATTTAAGTTGATGATTTCATACAGTATAAAGCTTAGCTTTATTTTATAAAGGTCAAAGAGCAGGAGATTTGGATTAAGTTACAAAACATAACACTTTAAACCAAATCTGTATCTCTAAGCTAGGTGCTTAGTCACAGCGATCAAAAAGAAGTCTCATAGTTCAAGGATAACTCCTTCAATGGAAGTTACGTACTTCGCATTAGCTTATGGGTTTAATGCCAGTGCTGGGTTTACATATTTATATTTGCTTGAGAGTAGTGCTCTACATATCAAGCCAAATATGGAGGAAAGGATGTCATGTTCTCAGTCTTTCCTCTATGTCTGTCTTTTGATGTGGGTTCAGTATGTTTTATCAACATTTACCATGCTGACATTCATAATGTCGACATGTCAATGTTGACAAGGTCCTAACGTCGACATGCTTAGCATGTCGACATTGACAAAGATTACATTCATCATGTCAACACTGATTAAACGTCGACATTATTAGAATGTCAACAAAAAGTGGGTCCCGGTGGTACAGTACATCACTAGCTTACCTGTGTTCCAGTTCTGGCGGCGCAGCAGTGTCTTCTGGTCCGGCGTTGTCAGCTGATGGAGACTTCAGGTGGAATCATGTCATCCGGCGATTCCAGCAACGAGTACCCTAACCCTTAATTCTTACCCTGCAGCCTAACCCTATCCCAACCTACATAACTAACCCTCTCCACGCAGCCTAATCCTATTCCTCCCTACATAACTAACCCTCCACACACAGCCGAACTCTAACCCTCCCTAAATAACTAACCCTCTCCACGCAGCCTAACCCTATTCCTCCCTACATAACTAACCTTTCCCACACAGCCTAACCCTATCTCTCCCTACATAACTAACCCTCCCCACGCAGTCTAACCCTATCCCTCCTACATAACTAACCCTCCCCACACAGCCTAACTCTAACCCTCCCTAAATAACTAACCCTCTCCACGCAGCCTAACCCTATTCCTCCCTACATAACTAACCTTTCCCACACAGCCTAACCCTATCTCTCCCTACATAACTAACCCTCCCCACGCAGTCTAACCCTATCCCTCCTACATAACTAACCCTCCCCACACAGCCTAACTCTATCCCTCCCTAAATAACTAACCCTACACACGCAGCCTAACCCTATTCCTCCCTACATAACTAACCCTTCCCACACAGCCTAACCCTATCTCTCCCTACATAACTAACCCTCCCCACACAGTCCAACCCTATCCCTCCTACATAACTAACCCTCCCCACACAGCCTAACCCTATCCCTCCTTACATAACCCTCCCTATGCAGCCTAATCCTATTCCTCCCTACATAACTAACCCTCCCCACACAGACTAACTCTCTCCCTCCCTACATAACTAACCCTCCCCACGCAGTCTAACCCTATCCCTCCTACATAACTAACCCTCCCCACACAGCCTAACTCTATCCCTCCCTATATAACTAACCCTCCACACGCAGCCTAAGCCTATTCCTCCCTATATAACTAACCCTCCCCACGCAGCCTAACCCTATTCCTCCCTACATAACTAACCCTCCCCACGCAGTCTAACCCTATCCCTCCCTACATAACTAACCCTCCCCATGCAGCCTAACCTTACCCATCCCAAAGTAACTAACCTTCCTAAAGATGCCTAACCCTATCCCCCTCTCTACATAACTAACCCTCCCCACGCAGTCTAACCCTATCTCTCCCTACATAACTAACCCTCCCCACGCAGTCGAACCCTATCCCTCCTACATAACTAACCCTCTCCACGCAGCCTAATCCTATTCCTCCCTACATAACTAACCCTCCCCACACAGCCTAACTCTATCCCTCCCTAAATAACTAACCCTCTCCACACAGCCTAACCCTATCTCTCCCTACATAACTAACCCTCCCCACGCAGTCTAACCCTATCCCTCCTACATAACTAACCCTCCCCACACAGCCTAACTCTAACCCTCCCTAAATAACTAACCCTCTCCACGCAGCCTAACCCTATTCCTCCCTACATAACTAACCTTTCCCACACAGCCTAACCCTATCTCTCCCTACATAACTAACCCTCCCCACGCAGTCTAACCCTATCCCTCCTACATAACTAACCCTCCCCACACAGCCTAACTCTATCCCTCCCTAAATAACTAACCCTACACACGCAGCCTAACCCTATTCCTCCCTACATAACTAACCCTTCCCACACAGCCTAACCCTATCTCTCCCTACATAACTAACCCTCCCCACACAGTCCAACCCTATCCCTCCTACATAAATAACCCTCCCCACACAGCCTAACCCTATCCCTCCCTACATAACCCTCCCTATGCAGCCTAATCCTATTCCTCCCTACATAACTAACCCTCCCCACACAGACTAACTCTCTCCCTCCCTACATAACTAACCCTCCCCACGCAGTCTAACCCTATCCCTCCTACATAACTAACCCTCCCCACACAGCCTAACTCTATCCCTCCCTATATAACTAACCCTCCACATGCAGCCTAAGCCTATTCCTCCCTATATAACTAACCCTCCCCACGCAGCCTAACCCTATTCCTCCCTACATAACTAACCCTCCCCACGCAGTCTAACCCTATCCCTCCCTACATAACTAACCCTCCCCATGCAGCCTAACCTTACCCATCCCAAAGTAACTAACCTTCCTAAAGATGCCTAACCCTATCCCCCTCTCTACATAACTAACCCTCCCCACGCAGTCTAACCCTATCTCTCCCTACATAACTAACCCTCCCCACGCAGTCGAATCCTATCCCTCCTACATAACTAACCCTCTCCACGCAGCCTAATCCTATTCCTCCCTACATAACTAACCCTCCCCACACAGCCTAACTCTATCCCCCCCTAAATAACTAACCCTCTCCACGCAGCCTAACCCTATTCCTCCCTACATAACTAACCCTCCCCACGCAGCCTAACCCTATTCCTGCCTAAATAACTAAACCTCCCCACGCAGTCTAACCCTATCTCTCCCTACATAACTAACCCTCCCCACACAGCCTAACCCTATCACTCCCTCAGGCCGGATTAATGTCTGTGGGGACCCCTGGGCAACAAACTTGTGGGGGCCCCTATATACCACTGTTTCTTGTCATCCTAGGAAAAAAAATGTTCTTTCTATTCACCTTAATGCCCCCAGTAGTAATGCCCCTCCTGCAATGCCCACTATAGTAGTGCCCCTTATGCAATGTCCCCAGTAGCAGTGCCCCCAGTAATGGTCGCCCCTATGCAGTGCCCCTTGCAGTAGTCCCCCATACACAGTGCCCCCTGTAGTAATGCCCGTTATGCAGTGCCCCCAGTAATGGTTCCCCCATGCAGTGCCCCTTATATAATGCCCCCAGTAGTGGTCTCCCTTATGCAGTGCACCCAGTAGTGGTCCCCCCATGCAGTGCCCCTTATATAATGCCCCCAGTAGTGGTCTCCCTTATACAGTGCCCCCAGTACTGGTCCCCCCTATACAGTGCCTCCAGTAGAGGCCCTTGTATAGTGCCCCTAGTAGTGCCCCCCTATGCAGTGCCCCTTATATTGTGCCCCCAGTAGTAGTCCCCCCTATGCATTGCCCCCAGTAGTAGTCCACCCTATACAGTGCCCCGAGTAGTTGTGCCCCCTATGCATTGCCCTCAGTTGTAGTCCCTTCAATGCATTGCCCCTAGTAGCACTACCGTTATACAGTGCACCATGAAGCGACCCCCCTATAGTGACCCCTGTAGCAGCTCCCCCTATTCAGTGCCAGTGCCCCTTATACACAAACACAAAAAAAACCACAACTTACTTGAATCCCCGCTACTGACGCGATCGCCGCTGTCCACTCCGAGTCCCGGCTCTTCTCTTGCACAATGGGAGTGATGTCAGCATCATGACGTCTCTCCCATCATCACGCGCTGCAGGGGGAGCCGAAAGGCGGAGCTCATGAGTGAGCTCCAGCCGGCTCCCTCAGTTGACGAAGCAGCCAATGAGAGTCTGTCTGTAGTGTTAGCTGTCCAGTAAGGATATTGAATTAGAACCTCTATACACTCCTGCCTATACCTTCTAATATCCTGCCTATACCTTCTAATATCCTGTCTGTAGTTATACACTACACCAGCGGGGGGTGCAGACAGCGGACCACAGTGCAAGCCACTGGCTGCACCGCTGCTAGTGGGGGCCCCTCCGTGTGTGGGGGCCCAGGGATGACCACCCCTGTGGCCCCCCCCTTAATACGGCCCTGCCCTCCCTACATAACTAACCCTCCCCAAGCAGCCTAACCCTATCCCTCCCTACATAACTAACCCTCCCTACGCAGCCTAACCCTATCCGTCCCTACATAACTAACCCTCCCCAAGCAGCCTAACCCTATCCCTCCCTACATAATTAACCCTCCCCATGCAGCCTAACCCTATCCCTCCCTACATAACTAACCCTCCCCATGCATTCTAACCCTATCCCTCCCTACATAACTAACCCTCCCCACGCAGCCTAACCCTATCCCTCCCTACATAACTAACCCTCCCCACACAGTCTGACCCTACCCATCCCTACATAACTAACCCTCCCCACACAGCCTAACCCTATCCCTCCCTACATAACTAACCTTCCCCACGCAGCTTAACCCTATCCCTCCCTACATAACTAACCCTCCCCACGCAGCCTAACCCTATCCCTCCCTACATAACTAACCCTCCCACACAGTCTGACCCTACCCATCCCTACATAACTAACCCTCCCCACACAGCCTAACCCTATCCCTCCCTACATAACTAACCTTCCCCACGCAGCTTAACCCTATCCCTTCCTACATAACTAACCCTCCCAAAGCAGCCTAACCCTATCTCTCCCTACATAACTAACCATCCCCACACAGCCTAACCCTACCCATCCCTACATAACTAACCCTCCCCACACAGCCTAACCCTATCCCTTCCTACATAACTAACCCTCCCCACGCAGCCTAATCCTAATCTTCAGAATGTTGGCAATTGGCATATTAACATTTCAGATGTTGACATTGTGAACATTTCAACAATGCCAACATCATAACTTTTTACATAATAAATGGCGACTGTATACCTTACTATAGGTGTGGGCAACATGGATGGCGTAGTACTGCTTAACAGCACTGAGTTTAATTCCCAGTCATGGACCATTTGTGCAGAATTTGTATGTTCCCCCAAGTGCTCCGGTTTCCACCCACAATCCTTAAACATAATGGTAAGTTAATTGGCTTCTGCGTGTATCTCCATGTGATAGGTAAAAACATAGATTGTAAATCCATGTTACCTATCACATGGACATGGACACACACACTGGGGCATTGATTAAAGTTAGTATTCTCTGTAAAGCGCTGCATAATATGTGTGAGGCATATAAATAATGGGTTATAAGTAAATTAGCTTCTACTACGCTACTCCAAAAACAGGGTCTTTAGTAGTTGTTGACCCACCCCCCTCACACATACCCAACCCCTATGTCATGACCTTTCCCTTTTGAATATAAACTAATATATTTTTTCTCTTTATAGGATGGTAGCATGCACTGATCACAAAAATAATGTACGTAGAGACAGTGATCATTGTCTAATATGATTGAAATTATATTACAAATTCAAACCAGTCATTTGAAAAATACAACAGGTAACAACTGGGGAAGATGGGAGTGTAAACATATAAAGAGTACTGTGCACCCTGAGATGTTTGAAGGAGGGAAACACATACTATAGGGACTATTTATTAAAGTGCGCAATAAGACGGATTCATATCTCTGCTTATTGTGATGATAGAAACTCACCCACTGCCACGATCTATCGGCTGCCTTCATTGATTTTATTCTGTTATTGCCACCCTACAATCGTTATTAAACAGGCAAGACATCCAAATGCTGGTTAGTTTGATGTATAGGGCAAAGCCCTATCTCTGACAAGAACAGTAGACAGGATTTTCACCGTTTAGTAAATAGACATGGGGATCGCTTCGTGAGAACCCCCCCTCCCTTGATCCCAGTCAGCGATGGGTATTACTGGTGATATTCGTCACCTGCTTCCTCTGGAAATAGCCTCCACATGACAGCGGCATTACAAGTACCACCTGCTGTCCTTCTATTACCATCTAAGGATCTCAAAATGTCCTATATCTGCAGAAAGTGGCGAGAAATAAATTTTTATCACTGCATATTGATAAATATGACTCTTCAGTGTCTTACTTACCCAATAGTACCAGGTCTCCTAGTAGTAGATTGTGCGGTTTAGAGTAGAGTGAGGAGGATTTGAAACAACTAATGAGTTGATACTATTTATGCTCAAACGTTGTAGTTTCGACTTTGGTTGTGGGCACTATCACTTCCAAATAGGGTATTGTCACAGTGATTTAATCACACATATAATTTAGTACAGGTAATACCTATCTTTAGAAAAACAAGGTATTTATAAATGCTCACAAAAGGAAAAGAAATGTAACAAGCTATCACACAAAAAACACTATTTGTAGCTAGATGTATTCAATTAATGTGTTATGTTGCATGCATTGGACATGTTTTATGCAAATAACATTTGCATAAACAATTTAACAAAACACAATAGGAGGGATAGGTGGGCAAGTATATACAGTGATGAAAATAAGTGGGAATATATACAATAAACCATCAGAAGGAAAATAATTTGTATAGGGTGTATCCAAAAGACAGTATGCCCTTTCCCTAAGCTGTATCCATACATAATTACTTTCCTAAGAAGGAACACAATTCTATCAGTGAAAATTGGACAAGACTATTCAATGGTTACAGCAAAAACGTTATGATAAGAATGACAAAGCTGACACTGCTGGGAAATAAGCTACAAAATAAAAGGACTTGAAACACACTTAACTCAATAGAAATAAAAGAAGGGTAACTAGGGGGTTGAAGTGGCTCTATATGGTTCATACTCTGGGTATAAGGTTAATGGATCGAAATCTGAGGCGTTGGCGTTTCACCCTTCCCCTTCTGATTCTAAAGTGTTAGAACTTAATTTTGATTACCTCTGGCATCCGAAATCTCTTACATATCTGGGTATCCCGATAACTAAATTGTAAGACCAATTATATGCTGCTAACTTTGTCCATCTTTTGCAATCCATTAAAGCAGATTTGGCCAGATGGGCTTCCCTCTGTATTGACTGGACGCATAAATTCTGTTAAGATGAATATTTTGCATCGGCTACTTTAGTCCCAATCGTTGTCCCGACGACGTTTCTACACACTGTCCAATTGATATGTGTTACTTTTATATGGCAGGGTAAAAAAACTCGTACCCACAGGAGTTGTTTGACTAAATCTTCTATTAATGGGGGTCTAGGCCAACCTATTTTTGAACGCTATTACTTTGCTGTACAATTTAGCCATATTAAGTCCTGGCATTTAGACCATGGCCACAAGAAATGGGTTGATATTGAAAGCAACTTAATTAGGGATCAAAGGGTGGATTTTCTTCCATGGCTTCCTTCACATATGAAACCAGCCTTGGTACTTTTGGTTCCCTGCGTTCAGGCCACTTTGTGCATTTTTGACCGAGTAAATTAACAGCAAGATTTAGCTTTGCACCCATTCCCGCTGTCACCTCTTTGGAGAAACCCTCAGTTCCCTTTAGGTTGTATAGGCCTCTACATGCGCCCTTGGGTTTCTGCAGGTATCACCAGAAACCTACATGTCGTTGGGGACATAACTCCTCAAAAGTCTGAGGGGCAATGTGACAAATATGGACTGCACACTAGGCACCATTTAGCATATTTGCAGATCACCAGTTTTATTACCTCTCTTAATAAGTCCAGTAATTTTAGGGACCTTCGTCCTTTTGAGCACCTTTGCACTTACGACCCTGGTCGTAGGGGTACTATTTCTATACTGTACTCCCTAATGGCAGGGTCCCCCTCTGAGCTAAAAGAGTCATTTGAGCTGGCTTGGGAGACTGATCTGGGAAGGACGCTGGGCGATCCAGAGTGGTTAGAGATGGTTAGAGTGGTTAGAGATTCGACAACTAATTTCTAAGACATCCATTAACACCAACCTTAAGGAAAATTCTTTTAAAATGTATACCAGATGGTATATGGACCCTGAAAGACTTCACTCTATATACCAACTAACATCGGATCTTTGCTGGTGTCTGTGTGGACAAAAGGGCACCTAAATGGTACACGGCACACCGCCTCCATGGAATATATTACTGATCTCCTTCATGATAAAATTCCATGCAGTCTGGACCACTTGGTTTTTCTTTTTTATAGAACTCTTTCGGGCCTGATCTGAACCTTACTCTAGAGCACAGCTTCTCAAACTCGGTCCTCAGGACCCCAAACAGTGCATATTTTCGAGGTCTCACAGAATACAAGTGAAATAATTACTCCACCTGTGGATCTTTTAAAATGTGTCAGTGAGTAATGAATACACCTGTGAACGTGCTGGGTGACCTGGAAAATGTGACCTGTGTGGGGTCCTGAGGACCGAGTTTGAGAACCTCTGGTCTAGAGTTTTAGAATTGCTCACCACTTCTTTATATTCTACTAAGTTTGGCTTTATCCCTTATTATGATTCTGCTGCCTACTGCTCCCCCTCATTCCCACCCACACAATCCATCTTTTTTTTAATTTTCCATCCATTTTTGTATTTACTAAAGGTTGAAGGTTTACACATTTTGATTCAACAAAAATAGAAAATTGAAAATGTGGTACTTTGATGTTCTCTATTATTTTATTGTTTTTGTGTATTGTGTTATCCTCAGATTATAATTTTTTGGTATTATATCACATATCGTAACATCTTTGTTATATGTACTGTTATGTACTTTTGTCTATATATGGCTCTGTACTGTTTGATGTTAAAACATTCTTTTTGCTACGTGTATTTTTTTATCTATCCACATTATAAATCAAGAGATTTAAAAAAATAAATAAAATAAAAGAAGGGAACATCATATACTATCCTAGCATTTAGTATTTAACAAATTACAAGAGTTCTATCCAACCTGGTACATCTTGGCAGATGTACCAGGTTGGATAAAACCACTCCATAAAAGTTAAAAGGCTAATGGTACCTATTTACCTCCTTAAAATATTGCAGTCTGATAAAAAAACACCCAATTCCCCAATTATGGTAGAGAGAATATCCCAAGCCATGCACCTACTTAAGTCTTCACTGGCATTAGGACCAAATACAGATGTGTCCTCTTGTATCTTTGCCGCTTGTGTGGAAACTCGTGCCACGCATGGTGCGAGTCACACGCTGCTTAGGCACCAGCGACTCCATAGGGTAGCATGGTGCCAACGCAGTGCGTGGCATGGCATAGCGTGCGCGGCTAATCGCATGGCACGATGCGTGCGCACGTTTGCAGAACGATTGGCAAAGATGCAAGAGGACACATTTGTAGTTTTACTATTCAGTATTACAAGAAATATATTAAGAAAACAAATATTATAAGAAACTACCAACCCTCCTCATACCTAAAAGTATATATTTTTACATTTGCTCCCTCAATTTAGATTACAGTTTGGAGAGAAAACTGTTACAGCAGCATTTGGCTTACAGAAGGAAAGAAAACTGGTACCAATGAGCAGTGTCAGACTGGGGCACGAAGGAAATACCAGGGGAATGTAATAAGCAGGGGGCCTATTGGAGGGGCATGACCATCTACCAAAGTGGGTGTACCTAGTAGACAAAGAGGTGTGGCAATAATATATGCAAATATATGAAGAAGAAAGTAACTAGCGGTAGGCAGCAAAAATATGTAAAAGGGGTTGTCCTGATTAATAAAAAGTTTTAATCTTTTTCTTCCAGATGTTCTTAGCCAGTCAGTACTTATTTAGTATATGTTCCCTCCTTCCTGCCACATATATATAGGGATGAACCTCAAAATAATGGAAAAACTGATATAGTGCAGTATTTTTTATTAAACACCAATATATACAGTAAACTACAGTATATGTTCTGTGTACCAAAAGATTATAAAAAAATGCTTATCTGAATTGTAGTCTGATGTAAGGTCCCGGACACCTTTCCACACAAACTCCAGGTTGTTGCAAGTTCAGATATAGGGCCCTATTTATCAATAATCTTTGTACTAAAATAATGTGAAAACGGGTGTTTTCACACCCGTTGCACATTATTTTAAAGGCACCTAAATGTATGAAAGGGAACTTGGAGTAGTTTTCGTAAAAATAAAAAAATCGAGAAAAAACCCCACCTACCTGCACCCAGGGACCAGTGGTCATCTAATCACTGTGACCTGGACATCTGATCTGTAAATTGAGATGCTGTGCTGCATCCTCAGCTTACTGCATTGTATGACCGGAGCACAGCGATCAGATGACTGGGTCAATGATGAACTCACCAGGTCACTGATCATCTGAAGGAGGTAAGTAAAAGCTCCAGGGGATGGGGACGTGGAGGAGGGGTGAAGAGGAGGTGAGATGGCAGCAAGGCATGCGTAGAACCACTCTCAGGGCATTTTTTATGAAAAATACCCTGGAAAGGGAAAGAGCTTTTTTGCAAGTGCTGTCTCTGCATGAGATATTTGATACATCCTTGTGATGTATTCAAATTTCGCATTGGTAATCCTGGTGATTTTATCACAACCAATAAGCATCTGAAATGTGGATTGAAAAATAGGGCCCATAGTGTCTAAATCCAATTTCTAAGGCCACAAATCCCAACACCACTGCCTTCCTCAGGGGCCTATTCATCATGACATAATTTCACTAGTGATATATATGTTTTAAACTTGAGTTTAAAAAATCTTTTGGAGGCATTCATCATGCCTCACTAACAAAATTATCACTTCCAAAAAGCTGCTCTTTTTGAGGTGTCAGCTTTTTGGAAAAGTGATACTCTTCTCCCTATAGTTGAGATATCCATAAGAATTTCCTCACTGCATCTGACTCCCCCTTTCTGTTCCCCGCTGTCTTTCATGCCTCCCCCCCCCCTCTGTGGCCTCTGTGTTCGATCCAGCCTGCTAGCACTTCCCTGCTAGGGTGGCCAATCCGGACCTCTGCCAACTGCAGATGTCTGAACCAGCCAGCTAGCATGCCCAACCCCCCATGGGTGTCTGATCCAGACCGCTAGCACAAGCATACCGCTAGCACCCCAAGCCAAAGCCACCCCGCGCAGATGTCCTATCCGGCAAGCTAGAAGCCCCCCCTGCGGGTGTCTGATCCAGCCCACTAGTTAAGACACCCCTCGCAGGTGTCCAATCCGGCACACCAGCAAACCCTTTCACCCCCCGCGGCCAGCGCGGGTGTCCTATACGGTCCGCTAGCACTATCCATCGCCACCACAGGTGACCGATGTGAGCACACCCCGCGCAGCATCGTGGGTGTCCATTCTGCACCCTGGCACCACTGCATCCTCTTACCTGTCTGTCTTCAGCCAGTGAGTGTGGCTATATGTCTGTAGTGCCCCAGAGCCAGGGCTGGACTTCCCAATTGGCACTTCTGGCAAATGCCAGAAAGGTCAATGGCCAGATGGGCCAGTCCGGCTGCAAACCCTGATTGAGTAGCTCCATCTCCCGGCGCTCTGCTCGGCCAGGACACTGAATGACAGGGGCATGCAGTGAAGCCACGCCCCGTGACTCTCCCCTTTTGCAGTGAGGCCACACCCCTTTTCTGGGCGCATGCATTAGGGGAACTGCCAGGGTTGCTGAGCAGCCCCTGTCCATCCCTGTCTGAAGCTCTCAGCTTCTGGGGCTCTGCAGTGCAGACACAGCAGGGAGGAGCTGGCATGAAAATATTCACAGGCTGTCATGTAAACAGCAGCCTGTGAAGACTATTGGGGGCTGTACGCCATCTCAGGGTGGTGTACAGTTTCTCAGTCAAGTTCCAAAAAAATCTAATTTTCGGAACTTGACGAATTTCATAATTTCTACATCCTCATACTCAAGATTGTTGAAATTATCGAGGCACATTTGTAACCAGGAGATATCTGTGATATCTCCTGCATTACATGAATGATGAATGTGTCTGACACTTAAATTATACAAAAGTAGTTGAAATTTTAATTTTTCAATAGCTTTTGTATAAATTAAGTGATGATGAATAGACCCCTCAGAGTGATGTCTCAACTTTACCCTCTTTGTGGAAATGGTCTCCATGTCTGTCTGTCTTGTTGCTACTGCATCGTTGGACAGCACAACAGTGCTGGTGAAATACTTGTGGAGCCAAGACCCAGAGAGGCGATCTGAATAGGTGTGGGGGACTCACTGTGCGCAGATAGCCTAATTCAGCAAGGAATGCACGGATGCAGATGAACGCACCCGGCCGCTGCGAGAATATGCTAATGAATGCATATGCACGGAAATTGCAGCAGAATAAGCAGACGCTCAGCACTACATAATACCACCCACTTCTCTTTACTTGCATCGAGTACTATCGGACCCATACACACAATAGTGGTTGACCTGACCATCCCGCAGACATAGTGAGACTCACATCATCCGGAACTGCGTTCTGGAACTGCCTAGCGGCGTAAAACATTTTTCGATTTAAAGTTTATGTTTAATTTTTGTCAGGACCCTTAGCAGTCAGTTGGATTCCACAAGCTGGCCTTCACCCGCCTGAGTCAGCAGCATTGCAGTCAGGAAAAAACTGTACTGTAAGGGGCGGCCAAATGTTACTTTATAATTGTCTCAAGGTTCAGTGCAAGTTGAGCTGTACTATTTGCTGCAGCATGTTGTATCATATATATTGAACAGCGGGTGAGCCGTTTGTAGAGAGGAATCTTAGCTGCTCATGTTCCTTATAGGAGGCGGGTGCTCCTGACTCCAAATGGCCTGCCCTCGGTTTGCCCACAGAGACTAAGTGATGAGGAGATCAGATCCTTGTTGTTTGCATTTTACAAGAAGAAAAGAGAGATTACCCATATGTGCCACTGAAATGTGAAATGGAGGGTAGACCAGAAAGGAGGGTTTATTTGGTAACAGCAATATAAACAGGATTAACATCGGTGTACAGAGTGACAGCGATGGGCACAGGTTAACAGAGGTAATGCAGGTAATGGCTGTGGAAGTGGTAACAGATCACAACAGAGGAGATTACTGCATGTCCATTCAGTACTGCAGAACTTTACACAGTGGCCCAAACTGATTTTGTGCATGTTTAAATTCATGGCTGTTACATCATCCCACCGATGTGTCAATGTACAGAGGAGGAGACAGCACAGGAGTGCACTTCTCTGTAACACACCCTCTCATTACAGGTTTTCCCTGGTTACATACAAATATTCAGTGTCGTAACTAGGGGCATGTGAGGGGTGCCACTGCACAGTGCGCAGAGCCCTGTGGGCAACACTATCATTGCCACATGGGTCCTGCATATGGCTAGCAGGTTGCTTGAAACTGTACCCTGCAGCCAGAATTGCTGCTGCAGTGCAACAGATTCTCCATGTACACAAATATAATTAACAATTTTTAGCTCTATTGTCTTGTGGTCTAGACAATGATCAGTCTCTAAACGCTCAAAGTCCATCTCTAAAAGTAGAGCATCTAGCTTTATGTACTAACAATGACTACTCAGTTTTAAACCATACAATGCTTTTTTCAACAGACAGACTTTTCATTCTTCTCATAATTGTAATGCTGAGAAGGTTCCATATAAATATCCTTAACTAATTTATCATTTAAGAAAGCTGAGTCAAAGTCTAATTGGTACAGCAGTAAATTATTCATGGCAGATATGGCAATGACTAAACATGCTGTACTGTACCTTGCAACAGATGAGATTTCCCTATAGTCAATTCTGGATTTCTGCATATATCCTTAAGTGACAAGACAGGCTTTACAATAGGCAAAAGCTCCATCTGTATTTAGCTTTTTAGAAAAGACCCACTTGTTCTTGACTGTCTTGCCGTGGCTTGGCCTGTTGACAACAGTCCATGTATGGTTGTTATCCAATGATGACAGTTCTTTATCTATTGCCGATTTCCATTCCTCCCAGTTGTTGCTTAACTTTGCCTCTTGGATATTTTGTGGTTCACAGAAAGCAACACTTGCAAACTCCTCATAATATCTCATAGGGGGTTTTCCTGCTGGTGTTTCTGTTTCAGTTTACCTTTATAGCTTCTCAGAGAACTCCTGTACTGTGACTCGATATCAACATTGGCAGTCACTAACTCAGACACACTTCCAGCTGTCAACATATCCAATGTAATAAACTTGTGCTATGGTTCTTGTTCCAGCTTCACATTAGGTGGCACTGTTTCATGGAACACCACTTCCCTGGATTATATAAGCTTTTTCTTTGTAATGTCCTATAGTCTGTACCTTTTACTTTCTTTACAGTATCCAAGCATGATACACATAATTTACTTGGGATCCTACTTACACCCTTTCTTCTTAAGGATGTTGTCAGAATTCAGCCTGGGTTCGGCCATTACACACTGCGGTGCTGGCTTCCCCTGACTAGCCATGCATTCAGATGCCAGGTGCGGCAGCGGGTGACACACTGAGTATTATCTCCGGGGCCCTGTTGACTTTCACGCAATACTCCATATCGGAATTCCCACGGCGGCGGTCATGGGTGCAGTTATATTGTCTGTCTCACCTAGCCAGGCCCTTTACTAATGGTCATCTCTCAGCTGACTCTCTCATCCAGTGGACAGATACCTAAAAGTATAAAGCAGGACTCCAGGAAAGTCACCAAAACAACTGCTCTTCCCCCGTAGTTGCTTGCTTCAGATCGCTGAGGTTCCATGCTATTGTATCCTCAGCGCGCTTCACCAGTCTCTGTGATATTCTCCAGTGTTATTCTACATCATTTACTACCGATATTCTTCAATGATATTCAACATCAGTCACTACCAATATTCTCCAGTGATATTCAGCATTGGTCACTATGGCTATTCAACATCAGTCCTTACCGATATTTTCCAGTGATATTCAACATAGGTCACTACTGATACTCTTCAGTGATAATCTACATCAGCCACTATGGATATTCTCCAGTGATACTCATCATCAGGTACTATCGATATTCCCTAGTGATAATAACCAACCACTCAGTTGTCGTCCTTACCTACCTATCAGTTGCTAATTCCAGTTGCTGACCAGGGGGCCACAACCTGCTCATTGGGTGCAGCTAAGCATATATCCCATTTGGAGAGGTCACTGGTGAAAACCACCAATGAGTTAGACTCCGTGCCTCTGGTCAGGTCTCGTCAACACCCGGAATTAGCCGATGAGGAAGTCATATTTACTTCCTCCTCATCTACTGCTGCCTCCTCACCTAGTCACCCCGACTCCCAGTCTTCTGGCTGGAAACCTCAAGGGCCAGGTCGTGACAGTTTGTTCAGGCCTAATGGATGCCGAGGGTCTCCAAGGTCCTGAGGCAATACAGAAACTTGCCTCTCATATAGAGAATCAAGAAGCAGCTCAGCAATACACTACTCAATTCATTACCATTCAGTACACACTAGCTTCAGTAGTTCCAGCTTCCACTGTAACTGTCCCAGTGAAATCTCCTCCTGTGTCGTTTCCTCCGAAGTCTCATCTTTAATTACCTACCCCCGATCGATTTGATGGGAATCTTAGACTCTGCTGTGGTTTCATTATTCAGTGTGAGATTCAATTTGAATGTCTGCCTCAAAATTTTCCCACACCAAGATCAAAAGTAGCCTATGTTATTTCTTTACTCTCCGGAACTGCTCTGGCATCGGTCTCTCATTTGTGGGAACGTGCGGATGCCTTGGTCTTTACTTATGAGGATTTAATTTGTTCTTTTAAAAGGATCTTTGATGAACCAGACAGGTCTATTTCTGCCTCTTCTGATATTCTACGGATTCACCAGGGATCATGCACGTGGGTCAGTACATTGTCTAATTTCAAACCATTGCATTCGAGATGGAATGGAATTACGGAGCTTTTAGGGCTGCTTTCTTAAATGGTTTGTCTGAAAAATTGAAAGATGAGTTGGCTTCATGAGACCTACCTGATTCACTCTCAGAATTAATTTCTCTCTGTATTAAAATTAAGCTTCATCATAGAGAAAGACAGTCAAGTAAGTGGCAAGAGGATCATAGCAAGGATCGTCCTATGTCTACCAATATGAATCCTTCTTTTCCACCCAAAGATGAACCTATGCGTTTGACAACAGCAGAGCGGACTTGCCATATCCGTGATAAGCTTTGCATTTACAGTACTGTGCCATTCCGGGACATTTCATTGGCGCATGTCCTCAACTCTCGGGAAACCCTGACCAGTTCTAGGAACATCCGGTTGGGGGTTCTATCTAACTCCTATAATTTAGCTGCTTCTCTGTTGCCTGTCAAAGTCTGTGTTAAATCCCGCACTAAGAGAATAAATGCTTTAATTGACTCTGGAGCAGTGGGTAACTTTATCTCAGAGACTTTGGTGCGTGAACTTAAGATTCCGATTAAACCATTTCTACGTACATTGGCTCTCTCTGCTGTTGATGGCAGTACTATCCAGATAGGTACCATAATGTCAGTTTCGCTACCTATTTTGCTCAGTATAGGTGCTTTACATCAGGAAGAAATTGAACTTCTAGTGCTACCCAAGTGTACTGATGTTCTTGTTCTTGGATTACCTTGGCTCCAGGTGCATAATCCAACTATTGATTGGTCTACCATGCATATTCTGGCATTTGGGCCCAATTCCATCAGAAATGTCTTCCTCGAATAGTTCCTATGTGGACTCATCAAACTACTCCTGAGATCTCTTCTTATCGCACAGCTCCAGTTTTTGCGGGCAAATGTTCTAAACAAAGCCCTCAACTGCCCAACCCCTACCAAGAATTTTGTGATGTTTTTTTGTGAACAAGCCGCTAATAAACTACCTCCTCACCACCTGTGGGATTGTGCCATTGAATTGGTGCCTGGAAAGTTTCCACCACGTGGTCATGTCTATCCACTCACAGTCCCAGAAACTGCAGCCATGTCTGATTATATTAGAGAAAACTTAGCCAAAGGGCCAACTACACCACATGCCAGAGTGGGTTTTTTCTTTGTGGAAAAGAAGGATGGGGGCCTTAAGCCTTATATCGACTACCGTGTATTAAACAAGATCACTGTGAAGAATAGATATCCTCTTCCTTTCATTTCTGAACTATTCGATAAGGTGCATGGTGCCACCATCTTTACCAATCTAGGTCTTTATGGTGCCTTCAACGTAATTCGCATAAAGGAAGGTGACAAGTGGAAGACTGCGTTCAATACTCGCGATGGCCACTTTGAGTATATAGTGATGCCTTTTCGCCTTAGCAATGCCCCAGCAGTTTTCCAGGGTTATGTGAATGAGATTTTTGGGGATATTCTTTATCATACTGTAATGGTCTATCCGGACAATATTTAGATTTTTTTTTTTTTAAGGGACATCCAGTTTCACCGTCTTCATGTAAAAGAGGTCCTTTTTGAAAAGCCTTCTGTGCCATTTCTTGGTCATATCAATTCAGGGGAATCCTTACAGATGGATCTAGAAAAGCTGAATGCCATTCAGTATTGGCTGCAACGTAATTCTTTGAAAGCTGTTCAATGGTTCCTCAGTTTTGCAAACTACTACCAAAGGTTTATCTACAACTTCATCACCATAGTGGCCCCCAATATAGCACTCACGAAGAAAAGTGGCTAATCCTTCTCACTGATCGCCATACGCTGTAGCCGCTTTTCAGACTCTCAAACAGGCTTTCTCTTCTGCTCCTATCCTGTTTCAACCAGATTTGAAGTAACCTTTTACAGTAGAAGTAGATGCATCCTCAGTCGGGGTGGGAGCTGGGTTATCTTAAATAGCCGAGGATGAATGGAATCATCCCTGTGGATATTTCACTCGCAAGTTTTCTCCAGCAGAAACAAACGCAGCTATTGGCGATCAGGAATTATTGGCCATGAAACTTGCACTTGAGGAAAACTTACCTGAGCCCAGGCTGCAGGAAGACTGTCATTCTGAAGCTGAGGAGAGAAATCTTTTTATCTTTTTCCGTACCCCAGCTGGCAGGAGGGGGCTAGAGGGAGGATACCATAGCAAAGAGGAGCCGATTGGATGGTCTGAACCCGGTGGCTGGTAGTAGATTACCATCCAGTAGGCATCTCTGACATGGACGCATCATATGCCCGATAGTTTGCATACATCTCTGATGGCGGGAGGACTGCATATGCCCAGGACCGGGTCCTGCGAGATCTCTTGTAGTGCTCCCTACAAGAGACCCCTTCCTAGCTGCCGGGCTGGGAAGGGGTGGCGCTTGACAGCTTTTTCCAAAATCAAGAGGGTGTCGTTCCTATTTTTCAGGAGTGCCGAGGCCTTTGTCTGTGTCTACTGACAGATGAGGCGGCCAATCTGAGTAGCCTCAGATTGCTGATGCTGCAAACATCGCGGCAGATGCTCGCGATAATAATCTGATCCTGCATCTTCGGGTGCAGGAATTGGATCCAAGATGCTGGCTGGAGGCATCTTTGTTGTTCCTTTAGATGCTTCTGCAACATTAACATATATGCACACAGCTGTGTGCATAGTGTCCAACTCTGAATCAGGCCCTGTGTACCAGGGTAAATGTTCAGCACTCTGCTTCTAATGGACAGCTACTAACACATCCCAGGGCCTTGGAGAGATATCTCAGTTGACTTCATTCCAGATCTGCCTCCATCCAAGAGATTCGTCATCATATTAGTTTTTGTGGAACGTTTTTCCAGAATTACTAATTTGATACCATTATCCAAGTCACAAACAGCTCAGTTATTCATAAAAAACATCCATAGACTTCATGTGTGTCCTGATTCTGACTGGGGTTCACGTCTAGTTTCGTAATGGTTTTTTCTGGATTTTTGCAAATTAAACTTAAATAATCATCCAGTTATCACATGCAAATGGGCAAACAGAGTAAATAATAATGAAATGTTGAAATCCTGAACTTCTATTAATTTACATTTAGAATTATTATTATGTATTATTCATTGACTCAGCACTCAGATACCGCCCAATAATCTCTTTTGTTGTTAAACCAGGACATTAATATACACAGACGTTCGTTACAACATGTGTGCTCTCAATGTTTAAGTATCAGGTTATACACTATACTGGAGGCATTTCTATCATTAACAATTACATCAAGCCAAAATAACTTTAAATAAGACTATTGTTTTTTTTTTACAATATAAGAGCTTTTTATCTGCATAAAATACACTACTGGTAAAGAAGTTGGACTTTGGACATTTAATAATATATCCAAGATATTCTGCTAATTCATAATTCACAGACATTTTCTTTTTCTTTGTTTCAATTCAATGTTGCAAGGTTTGTGCTACATTAATGTACTAATGTACTAAAGTAACTTAATGCTGCTATTCTTTTACAAGTGTGTATATACCTGATTTTTTAGGACATGTACTGTATTACTGAATAAATATTTTTTTATAAATCACACCAGCGCAGAATTGTATTTGTATAGTTTAATCCTAGACACTGACTCATTTACAACTCGTGGGCGTGCCCTTTGGTCCTGGTCTCTGAGGTCGATGTCGGTTGGCCACAAGTATTCTCTCTCTCTTACTCTTATTTTTTAAAAGTTTTTAAAGAATTCAAATGTATAACAGTTTTTTATCCTCTCCGCTGGGATCTCTTCTTCTCCAGGTTTAATCTCAAGGTCTTATTTTGTCCGGGAGTGCAGAATCAGCAAGCTGACGCTCTCTCTGGATAATTTTTGCCTCTGGAAGATGAAGATCAACATAAAAAAACATTCTATTTTCAGTCCTCTAGTGTTTGCACACACTCAAGTGTTACGATTTCCTAGACCTCACTGCGTAAACCCCTAGAACTCAAACATATCTTTCTCAGATATCTGGAAGAAAATACATTCTTCATTAAAGTAAGCATCTAGCAATTACAAGAAATTTGCTGATCGCAAACATTTGGCTGTTCCTCTTCCAGGAGATAAATTCTTGGTGGAAAGCCAGACCCTAAGATTGAAAGTTCCAAGTATGAAACTAGCTCAGCGTTTCATTGGTCCTTAACGTATCTTAAAGGTAGTGAACCCAGTGGCATACACAATTGGAATTACCTTCTTAGCTGAGGGTATCTAATATGTTTCATATTGCCTTGTTTCAACCTTTAGTTCTTAATCAATTTCATCACATTCCACCAGTTTGCACTCAACGTGGGATTTAGTTTCAGGTGGAACGGATTCTTAATTCCAGACATCACTTACCCATCTTCAGTTTCTGACTTACTGAAAGGGCTATGGCCCAGCAGAACGAGCGTGGATAAAAGTCTCTGATTTTCATGCTTATTCAGTTAAACCTTCAAGGTGTTTGGAGTCCACCCTAAAAGGAGGGGGTACTGTCAGGATTCAGCCTGGGGTTGGCCGAAACTCACCGCGGCACTGGCTTCCCTGACTATCCGCGCGGTCAGACGCCAGGTGCGGCGGCAGGTGAGTATTTTGACTTTTCACGCAATCCTCCATATTGGAGCTCCCGCGGTGGTGCTCATGGGTGTCACAGCCAGGGTATTTCAGCATGGCGCTAGGTGGGTGTTACCTGTGAGGTCGTTATGGCAGGGGGCTTTGGCTGCGCGTGTTGTTGCGCGGGCCTGTTGTCACTCTGCGCTGGTGAGGCCTGGCGGCGTCTCCGTTCCGTTTGGCATGGGCGCCGCCATCTTGCCTTCTGGCCATGTGATGCGGCTGGCCAATCCTGGTGAGTCACATGTTCCCTCTGGCCAGTAACAGCACGGCATGAGGTATTTAGGAAGGGTCAGTGCCTTCCTTCTTTGCCAGTGCAACGTGTATCTCAGCCTAGCTGAGAGGGAGTTCTCTGTGCTTATCCTGTTCCTGCGAATTTGCTGTCTGCCTGTCAGCTCCTAGCTTCTGCTGGACTACCCCGCTTCCTCCACCACCCTTGCCCATACCTGAGTGCCTGAGCCTGCTGACAACCTGCTCATTGCCTTAGTTCACTACCTGCATACCTGGCTATTATTTTCCTGCATCACTACCTGCATAGCTGGTTGATTATTTTCAGTCTCACTACCTGCACACCTAGACAGCTCTAATTGTTTCTACTTGGACATTAACCCATTACTCCCACCACAGAACTCTTGTGCACATTTATATATTCCTGGACTGCCATATTTTATGTCTACTCAAGCACTTATTAAAAAACCTAGTTTTTTATTCAAACCAGCTTCTGTGATCGCTCCTGCTACCACCCCGGGTCCACAAATAACCCAAACATAACAGTTTGCACTGGCCCCATGGAGCCGGCCACGGATCAGTTGTCAGGAGTGGATTTGTTCCAATGCATTTCTGGTCATTTAGAAAATCTGGAAAACATGCAGCATCAGATGGCTCAATTTCTGCAAGAGATGTCCAAGCGACAGGATAGTTTGCAAACTTCCTTTTCTACCCCTGTAGTACCAACATCTACATCCGCATCAGCGTCTGGGAATACAGGAGGCAGATCATCTCCCCGCTTACATTTTCCTTTACCAAGTAAATTTGACGGCAACCCTAAACTCTGGCGAGGATTCCTAAATCAGTGTGACATACATTTTACCCTGCAGCCTCAGATCCGCTGCTGGATAATTACGCAGGCTTTGTGTCATCCTTCAGGAGGATTTTCGATGAACCTGGGCGTACTGTATCAGCATCATCAAACATCATGACACTAAGACAAGGGGTCCGTCCTGTCAGTCAATATGCCGTGCAATTTAAAATTTTAGCATCAGAGCTCAAATGGAATGAGGAAGCCCTCACCTCGGCCTTCTGGCATGGGTTGTCAGACCGACTGAAAGATGATCTAGTCACTCGAGAGCTTCCTACTAATCTGAACGACATGATTTCGTTGTGTATCAAAGTTGACCTACGCTTCAGGGAATGTCAGGCTGAAAAACACAGAACTGGCCGGCAAAGGTCATTTACCCCCTCCATTTCTACCCGTCCCATTCCTTCTCCTACTGTAGAGGAGCCTATGCAGGTGAATCATACACACCTCTCCAAAGAAGAACGTCAGAGAATACAAAAGAACCTCTGTCTGTACTGCGGAGAGTCCGGTCACCTGCTGATCTCCTGCCCCCGTAAACCGGGAAATGCCAAATCCTAACTGACCCTGGAGACATCAAGTTAGGAGTTATGAGCCCGTCTCCAAAAATTAAAAATTTCACGATTACCCTAGCGTTGGATCTTAAACCCAAACCTGTCTTTGCTACTGCTCTACTTGATTCAGGGGCAGCCGGAAATTTCATAACGTCTAGTTTCATAGATAAATTTCAGATTCCCTGTTCGTCTCTCAACCATGCCATCTTTCTGACCTTTATAGACAGACGCCCTCTAACTAACGGGATAGTCACCAAGGAGACTCAACCAGTATTGGTCCGAATTGGGGCACTTCATTCCTTAAAATTTCTGGTGATATCAGAGGCCTCTCAAGAAATTGTTCTTGGTCTACCCTGGTTGCGTCAACATAATCCCAGGATTGATTGGAGTTCTATGCAGATTCTGTCATGGGGTATGGACTGTCAGAAATCCTGTCTTCCAAAAATTTGACCTGTAAGAAAGACAGTTCCATTAGTTTCCTCTGCCATTCCCAAGGAATATCAGATGTTCGCCGACGTGTTCTCTGAGCAGCAAGCAAATACCTTACCTCCTCATAGGGAATGGGACTGTCCAATTGAATTGATACCTGATAAGATACCACCTCGTGGTCGTACCTATCCGCTGTCCTTGCCTGAAACTCAAGCCATAACCGAGTACATCCGGGACAACCTGGCAAAGGGGTTCATTCGCCCCTCTACTTCACCTGCCGGAGCTGGGTTTTTCTTCGTTGGCAAGAAGGACGGTGGTCTAAGACCATGTATCGATTATCGAGGCCTTAATGACATTACTGTAAAGAATCGATACCCTCTTCCCCTGATTACTGAGTTGTTTGATAGGGTCAAGGGCTCTGTCATTTTTTCTAAATTAGATCTGAGAGGGGCTTACAACCTCATTCGTATCCGAGCTGGCGATGAATGGAAGACCGCTTTTAATACCAGAGATGGACATTTCGAATATTTAGTAATGCCTTTTGGATTGTGCAACGCCCCTGCTGCCTTTCTGAGTTTCATTAATGAGATTTTCCAGGATCTGTTATATGTTTCGGTTGTTGTCTATCTGGATGACATACTGATTTTTTCAACTTCTGTGGCTAAACATCAAGAACATGTTAAAGAAGTTTTGACCCGTTTGAGAGAAAACCACCTTTACTGCAAACTGGAGAAGTGCGTCTTTGGTGTGCCCAGTGTACCTTTTCTCGGCTACGTTATTTCTGGCTCCAGTTTGGAAATGGACCCCAAGAAGGTACAAGCAATTCTGGATTGGACCCGACCTCAGACACTGAAAGCCATCCAGAGATTGTTGGGCTTCGCCAATTATTATAGACGCTTCATCAAGGGATTTTCTACATTGCTGGCTCCCATCACAGCCTTGACCCGCAAAGGTGCTAATCCTTCCCAATGGTCACCTGAAGCAGAGTCTGCCTTTCATCTTCTAAAACAGGCCTTTATCACAGCACCAGTTCTTTGACAACCAGATCTGGACAGGCCTTTTTTGTTGGAAGTAGACGCATCATCTGAAGCTGTGGGAGCAGTCTTGTCTCAACGTTATGAGGACAACCAAGTCCATCCTTGTGGGTTCTTTTCTAAAAAAAATTCACCTGCCGAAAGGAACTACGCCATAGGTGAGCAAGAGCTACTAGCTGTTAAGTTGGCGATGAAGGAATGGAGATATTTACTAGAAGGTGCTAAGTTTCCATTTACTGTATTTACAGACCATAGAAATCTCCTATTTCTCAAAAACCTTCAATGTGTGAGTCCTCGTTTAGCCCGCTGGGCAATATTCTTTGCCAGGTTTCAGTTCACCCTGACCTTCCGGTCTGGAGCACTTAATCAGAAGGCTGATGCCCTATTGAGATCTCTCCTCTGTGATGATCAATCTGAAAATCAAAGCAATACCCCTGTCTTGGAATCAAGAGTCTTCGCCGCATTACAGCTTCAGCCTCCTACGGGAAAATCATTTGTGGCCTCGGAATTAAGGAAGCGGCTTCTCACTTGGGCACATTCCTCTCGCTTCGCAGGGCACTCTGAAGACCTTGGAGTTTCTGAAAAGACACTATTGGTGGCCTTCTATGAAGGCAGATATAATGGAGTTCATCTCTTTCTGCTCCTCCTGTGCCCAGCATAAATCATCACGACAAGCTCCAGCTGGGGAATTGCTTCCACTACCTACTCCATCACGTCCATGGACGCATCTCTCCATGGATGTTGTCACAGACCTGCCAGTCTCTCAAGGCTTCAACACTATCTGGGTTGTAATAGACCGATTCTCTAAGATCGTCCACTATATACTGTTGAAGAAGTTACCTTCTGCCCCTGACCTGGCACAGTTGTTTGTCCAACACATATTTCGTCTACATGGCCTTCCTGCTGAAATTGTCTCTGACCGTGGTGTGCAGTTTACTGCAAAATTCTGGAGGGCTTTGTGTTCTGTTCTTCAAGTGAAGTTAAACTTTTCCACGGCCTACCATCCGCAAAGCAACGGCTCCATCGAGAGAGTTAATCAAGATCTAGAGACTTTCTTAAGAATTTTTATGTCATCTTCCCAGGACAATTGGGCTGCCTTGCTGCCGTGGGCTGAGTTTGCACATAATGATTCCTACCACTCGTCAACTAACCAAACGCCATTTCAGGTTGTTTATGGCCTTCATCCTCGTGTTCCCAAATTCCGAAGCCTGCCTGTTTTCGATGTTCCGGCCGTGGAGGACACGGTGCGGAATTTTGCTGCCATCTGGACTCAAGTACGGTCTGATTTGTTGAAGGCATCCTCTCGCTATAAGACCCAGGCCGATAAGAAGCGTAGAATAGTTCCACGCATGCAAGTAGGAAACCAGGTCTGGTTGTCTACTCGGAACCTTCGTCTAAGAGTTCCTTCTATGAAATTTACACCCCGCTTCATCGGTCCCTTCACCATAACAGAAGTCATTAATCCAGTGGCCTACCGTTTACAGTTACCCCCATACCTAAAAATTCCTAATTCCTTCCATGTTTCCTTATTAAAGCCCCTGGTCCTGAATAAGTTCCATAATGCTCTACCTGCTTTTCCTCGAGTCCAGACGGAGAGAGGAGTTGAGTTTGAAGTTGCCCAGGTCTTGGACTCTCGTCTGCGCAGAGGTCATCTACAGTATTTGCTGGACTGGAAAGGTTACGGTCCAGAGTAACGTTGCTGGACCGATGCTCGTGATGTCCACGCTCCCACGCTCATCAGGAGATTCCATTCTGCCCATCCAGAGAAGCCTGGTGAGTGTCCTGAGGCCACCCCAAAAGGGGGGGTACTGTCACGGCCAGGGTATTTCAGCGCTAGGCGGGTGTTACCTGTGAGGTCGTTGTGGAGCGGGCTGTCTGGTGGCGGAGCTGGTGTCTGGCGGGGGGCTTTGGCTGCACGCGTTGTTGTGCGGGCCTGTTGTCACTCTGCGCTGGTGAGGCCTGGTGGCATCTCCGTTCCGTTTGGCATGGGCACCGCCATCTTGCCTTCTGGCCATGTGATGCAGCTGGCCAATCCTGGTGAGTCACATGTTCCCTCTGGCCAGTAACAGCACGGCATGGGGTATTTAGGAAGGGTCAGTGCCTTCCTTCTTTGCCAGTGCAACATGTATCTCAGCCTAGCTGAGAGGGAGTTCTCTGTGCTTATCCTGTTCCTGTGAATTCGCTGTCTGCCAGTCTGCCTGTCAGCTCCTAGCTTCCGCTGGACTACCCCGCTTCCTCCATCACCCTTGCCCATACCTGAGTGCCTGAGCCTGCTGACAACCTGCTCATTGCCTTAGTTCACTACCTGCATACCTGGCTATTATTTTCCTGCATCAATACCTGCATACCTGGTTGATTATTTTCAGTCTCACTACCTGCACACCTAGACAGCTCTAATAGTTTCTACTTGGACATTAACCCATTACTCCCACCACAGAATTCTTGTGCACATTTATATATTCCTGGACTTTTATTTACTGACATATTTTATTTCTACTCAAGCACTTATTAAAAAACCTAGTTTTTTATTCAAACCCGCTTCTGTGATCGCTCCTGCTACCACCCCGGGTCCACAAATAACCCAGAACATAACAATGGGTGCAGTTATATTGTCTGTCTCACCTGACCGGACCCTCCACCGATGATACCCTGGTCATCTCTCAGTTGACTCTCTCATCCAGTGGACAGCTACCTAATGGTATAAAGCAAGACTTCAGGAAACATGAAGTCATCTGAACAACTTCTCTTCTCCAGTATCTGCTTGCTTTGGATCGCTGTTCCAGGCTCCACGATGTTGTATCTCCATTGCACTTCATCAGTCTCTGTGATATTCTCCAGTGTTATTATACATCAGTCACTACTGATATTCTTCAATGATATTCAACATCAGTCACTACCGATATTCTCCAGTAATATTCAGCCATCAGTCACTATGGATATTCAACATCAGTCACAACCGATATTCTCCAGTGATATTCAACATCGGTCACCGATACTCTTTAGTGATATTCTACATCGGCCACTACCGATATTCTCCAGTGATACTCATCATCGGGTACTATCGATAGTCCCTAGTGATAATATCCAACCACTCAGTTGTCTTCCTTACCTACCTATCAGCTGCTATTTCCTGAGTACCTGATCAGGGGGCTGCAACCTGCTCTAAGCCCATGTCCCATTTGCAGGGGTCACTGGTCAAAATCGCCAATGAGTTAGACTCCGTGCCTCTGGTCAGGTCTCATCAACACCCGGCATTAGCCGATTAGGAAGTTGTATTTTCTTCATCCTCGTTTACTACCTCACCACCTAGTCACCTTGACTCCAAGTCCTCTGACTGGAAACCTCAAGGACCAGGTCGTGACAGATGTCTAGCGGTGTTTTGCCTTTAAAAGCTACTGTGGACATATGGTTTATCAGATATACAGCGCTAGGCACTGTTTCTTCACAAGAACTCTTTTCAGCATAGTCCACATTGTCTCAACAAATGTGTGTTTGGGCTACTTGCTGACATCAGTAGCAGTCCAACTCTGGGCCTGATTCAGCAAGGAACATAGCCGATGTTTGCATTTTGCGTATATGTATGCATCGCAGTGTATGTGCGTGAACCGGCCTCTACGATTGGGAAGCAATCACAGGGAGCATGCAGTCTTAGCACACATCGATTGACAGAAAGTGACCATTTGGGGCTGGTGACGGGGGGGTGGTCAGTGAAATGCTGGCGTGCCAGTGCATTTGAATGCCGTTACAGGGGCGTGCATAATTAAGCCCCTGCGACAGAAGACGCAGCCTGAGCTGTAGATGCACACAGGAAGCAGCCCAAATCCTGAGTGAGGTCAGGTCAACCACTATTATGCTAATGATTTTGATGGTTCTCGATGTTAACAATGTTTTCGCTGTCTAGCGAGGTATTGCGGATGTGAGTAAAGTGACGTGGGCGACATTTTGTAGTGGTGCGCGTCTGGTTCTTGTGTTGCGATGTAATTGCGATTGGGGTCATTAGCATATTTTCACAGCGGCTGGGTGCGTGCGTATGCAGACTTGCATTCCGTGCTGAATTGTGCCCTCTGTCACCAAGGCAAGCTTTCATTGGAGATCACCAGGCTGCACCTCAATAAGATTTCTGGTGGTACCAGTAATTGTCTGGCAGCAAGAAATGGTGAACCTCTACAAAAGAAAACTCTGCAGAAAGATTGCTATTGATAAAAATACCCCTAACCTTCTCTATATTCCCTACCCTGGTATCACACATTGACAACTGGGATAAACCACTCCCTCCACCTATGCCCTTCCTCCCCTTCGTTTTGTCTCCCCAAACATCTCTGTTACTTGGTTTTATGAAACCGCTTAACACTGTCTTCTATTTTTGCTTAAAATCATGATAGTAAAAGATGTCTAACAAAATATATATTGTTATAATACAATGCTTAGGTAATATTATAAACAATTCAGATCTGTGGGAATCAGCTCCCAAGTGTTTTTGCATAGCTGGACTCGCATAAACGTTGACTTAAGACAAACGTAAAACAATTCTGCTAATGGGAAATCCTCTGGTGTTAAAGTGGGATCGGTATGAAAGACACCCAGACCAATGTGCGATGGTTCAAATACCGATCGTAAGCATTTTAACTATTACTAACCCTTTCCCCCCCTAACCCTAACCCTCCCTTAGGGGTGCCTAACCCTAACACCCTCCCTAGTGCCAAACCCCAACCCCCCCTGGAAGTGCCTAAACCCAACCCCCCCTTCCTCACTCCCTAAACCTAAGACTCCCGGGGGGGGGAAGCCTAACCCTAACCACCCCCGAGTGCATAACCCTAACCCCTCCTTTCCCTACCCTAACTCTCCTGGGGGGGGGTGTCCCTAACCCTAATGCCCCCCCCTCCCCGGAGCCCTAAACCTAACCCTCCCCCCCCGCAGCTGTCCGCGCCTGCTTCCCGGCTTACCTTTGTTCAGTATTCCGGGCGTCGGCTCCCAGTGTAGGGATAATGATAGGCGGCTGTATTTCGATGCCTGTCATTAGTCCCCTGTCGGGATTAGACAGTCGGGAAGCCGGCGGTTGACATTTCGACTGTCGGCATCCTAACTGCACACTGTTAAAGTTAGTCCAGTTAAAAAACACAACAGATCAGAACATTAAACTGCTCAGAGGTAAGAACAAATACACGTTTCCCACTGGCATTCTAACATGTCCAAGCAGCTTCTTTTTAATGTACCTAGAATGTCAAACTCCTTCCTTTCATCTGTTATGCTAGAGGGTAAGCAAATAAACATCCTCAGTAGAGATTTACAATCACACAAAGGAGATGATGGGAAAGAAAGTGTTATCTATTTTCACACAATTTCATAGTATAACAGGAGGTAAACCAGCTAACATCTATGCAGAACAAGACCAGGAAGTTAGTGCTGTAAGGCAGGTAATTCCAGCACTTATTGTGATGCAACCATTATCTAACTAGTAAAAAAGTTTAATCTAGAAATTTCATCCCTATAATGCCATGTTATCTGAGAAAGTAAAACAAAGCAATAAAATAACAATTAACGTAACAATTGTCCCTCTCTTGCCTATGGCCAGCTACACCTGCAGCTAATTAACGAGCTCTGTAATTATCAGTATGAAATACAAGTTGTGTTCATAGAAAACAACATGTTTTATTAGCGAGCAGCTGTTTCTTGCTAGTGCATTTACCTTTTCCATACCAAGAAAGTCATTTTTACAAGCTCCCTAACACCTTACAATCATTGTATTTAATTGATATACTGTAACCCGGATAAAGGCATTTTTAGGAATGCTTGAGACAAACTATTTGCAGAGATAATTCTGCCAGATGTCCTGTGTTCTTGTGCAATATATATTTGTCACTCTCTCATACGAACTTGCACATCTTGCTTGAGCAAGTAACTTATTTGTGTAGTTTTGCACTTTTTTGATTGTGAAACACTAATGTTTAAGCATCTTGTGGACAAATAGGCACAAATATAACTATCAGTGGGTACCATACTTGCCTACCCTCCCGATTTTCGGGAGGCTCCCGACCTCCCGGGAAGGCAGGCAAGCCTCCCGGGCACCAGCGACCCGTCCGCCCCCCCCTGCACTTACTATAAAAATCCCGGCAGCAGAGGGGCCGGTGACGCAATTCGCGCAGAATTGCATCATCGTGGCCCGCACCCTGCCGCACAATGCCATTAATAACAGCATTGTGAAGAGAGGGCGGAGCCGCGATGATGCGATCGCGATGCCATGCCCCCATGCCCCACCCCAAAATGCTAGTCACCGCCAGGCCACGCCCCCTTTTGCAGCGACCGCCCCCCCGCCGAGAAAGCCTGACAGCTCCCTCCCAGAAGAAGGGAGTGAAATGTCATCATGTATGGTGTGTACCCAGCTTTAAGCTGGGCACACACTGATATATATATAACCCATTCATTTGAACGGGCGATATTTCTATAGTGCATCGCCAGGTGTGTACAGCAGATATGTCTGTGAACTACGTCACAGCAGATATATATCGGTCATCTGCTGGTGTGTACGGGCGACCCGCTGATCGCCCAGACACATGCTGCAGGACCTGGCAGTGATTGACAGCTCAACTGGGCAGGTGATTTAAATACCTGCCCATTTCAGCTGTCAAGCCCGGCACATCGGGCAGACGAATTGGTAAGTGTGTATACACTTACCAATCATCAGATTGGTCGACCCGTCGTATTACTGTTGTATAAGTCAATAGTTAGATTACTGTACATCTTTGGTCACCTAACTATAAAAAGTACATAGGAGAACTCAAAAAGGGCTCACAGGCAGGTAACCTTGTAACTAAAAATGCTTTAGAGGTTACTATCTATGATAATAAAGGTCAGTACAAATATTTGTATAAATATGCTTTTGTACTGTACATATGGAAGAATAAGAGTACTTAACTATGAGTGATAGATATTACGCAATACTGTATGTACTTGCTTCTGACTATGTATGACTTCTTTTCCAAAAATCACAGCTTGGATAAACTATGAATGATAGAAATACAGTTTCACCTTACTGTAAGGGTGGTTATGTTGTTGCATTCCTTACCCCATTAGGCAATGATGCAACATGCACAAAACAGAATTTAAAAATGGATTAGATGCTTTTATTTGTAAAATTGTATCTGTACCTATAATTAGTAGAGGACATTATGGGGGACATTGATCCATGTAATTTATACTATTGTAGTTTAGGAGTAAACTATAAAACAAGTTTGATGCCATAGAACCAACCTGGTTTGAACAAATTTTAAACTTGCTTAAGTAGATCAAGATAATCTAATTAGGCCTTTGCATTGCAGACATTAGATAGTATTACATTTTTTTGTTTATTCTATGCTGGTTAGACTGTCTTTGTGGAGTTATTAAGATCTCCTATATAATAATATGGTGCTGTCTATTGATATGACTTTTAGATTTGTTATGGTATGAGAATATATTCTGTGAGAAAACTGGCAGCAGAGTGATACAGCTACTGTAGGTAATAGAGGCACAGGAAAATATCGGAGGCATGCAGAGAGAATCCCTGCTGATTTCTGCCAATAAAGTCAACATTTCAAAACCTTGATGCAGTTTGAAAAGCAAACAGCAAATGCCTGGATAACAAGGACAAGAGCTGAAACTCCACTTCTTCTGCTGAATGAATCAACACAGTTCAGGATGATCATTCATTTAAACTTTACATGAAGAAAGTGGAAACCAATGTCCAAAAGCAAATACAACATAAATTTATTCTAGCTTCACAAATGCAAAATCCTTGTATACCTATAACTGCTGCTGATATATTTAGTTACATGTATATTTTGATTTAAATTGCTTCACTGTTGGGGTTACCCAATATTCCTGTGCTATGATGTATTGTTATTCCAGTCATTATTTACTCCATGCTATCCGCATTATGATGGCTGGGTATATTTGTGCTAATGGGCACAGGTTGGATGCAAAGTAAGCAAGGATGCACAAAGTCTATGTTTTAAGATTCAGCTGAACACCAAATAATTTTTCCAAAAAGTTTGTCAAGGATACCAACATGGATACGTACAATAACTTGCAAGAAATTATAATTCAGCAGGAAGGCCGACATATCATCCAGGTATACATCGCTAAGTGTGTACCCAGCTTTAGAAGTGATACTTGACATATAAGGATTTGCCAGAATCAAATCCTGACTTCTATATTTGCATTGTAGTGTGCGTGTTTGGGAGTTTGAGAAAGATGTTCAACAAATACTGTTCTAAAGTGGTAAGAAATTCCAGCCAGCACTAAAAGGTCTATGAGAAACGTATTGCTATGTGGCCTGTCTTGTATATTAACACAGCCCAAAAATAAGTGAAAGACTAGACAGCACAACAACATATCTAATGTGTACTAAGTGATGTGAGAATTCAACTGCTATACATGGCATACATAGCATCAGGGCCAGCGCTTCCATTAGGCAGCTACCTAAGGGCGCCGGGACCTGATGGGGTGGCCCGCTGAGGCTTCCTTGAAGATGGGGCATGGTCTTCCTCTCCCGGAAGCAACTCCTGCAACCCAAGAGACCCGGTGACACCTGCCTACCCCAGCGACAGGCGCCCGTGTACAACCGCTGCCTTCAAACACCCCCTGCAGAGAAGGTAAAAAAACCAAAACACATACACAGAGAAACTGCGGCAGCTGGGTCAGGCACCGGCGACGTCACTGTGTCACCGGCTAGCCAACTCTGCTGCTCCGCCTACAGTGACAGGATCCCTATGCGCCCTGCCCCTCCTGTGCCGATACTGAAGCCACGAGCCACACAGCCTGATGGCATCAACACTGGGGGCTCTCCACATAATCCGTGAACCACAGGCTGCACGGTGCAGAGGTAAGTAGGCTGGAGAAAATATACAAGTGGAAGCCATTTGTAACTAGAAGCTATATATATATATATATATATATATATAAAATGTGCATTTACTGTGTATATATATATATATTGTGTACATATGTGCGTGTGTGTATATACATACATACTTCTACCTGCGCCCCCCCTCATCGTACTCATTTAGCCCCTCAGGGGAAAATGATTTTGCACAGGTGGAGTGGCGGATAAGTTTCGTGTTATATATGTGTATATATATACAGTACCAGTCAAAAGTTTGGACACACCTTCTCATTCAATGGTTTTTGTTTATTTAAATTATTTTCAACATAGTAGATTAATACTCAAGACATCAAAACTATGAAAGAACACATCTGGAATTATGTTGTAAACAAAAATGTTGCTCGGATATAAGTTAATTGGTCATGTCCCTCCTAACTACTATAGGGAGAGAAAAATCCAGAGGGGATTCAGGATCAGAAATATCCCTACAATTGGATGGACTAATCCTGATTTCTGCCACCAATGGGTAGCAGTATTAAACAAGTGCTCCCTAGACTTAATAATATTGGTTGTGGAGGAATCCGCAAGAATATTAAATGAAACAAAAATGACAATTAATAACTTGGAAACAACCTCCAAACACAAATTGTCTAAATACACAACTGAGGATTGGTTAGAGAAAATAAAAATAAAGGTGCATTACTATAAGCAAGAATTAAATATAAGAAAAACAAGCTTGCAACGGTGAATAGGGACTATGAAGAACAATCAGTGTACCCATGGGCAACTGGACGTTTTCCTTATAAAAGAAAACCTTCCTGTAGGCAGAGAAGACCAAAATTATTAACATCTGATACTGAATTCACTACAGGTAACAGTTCCTCTTATAGTGAAAATTAAAACATGCCCTCCAATTCTAAAAACAAGCCCCCTGTAGGGTTACTGACCCATGCCAGAGGGGCACAAGGAGTAGGAGACGCGCCTATAGGTGGCGTGGCAAACAAGGGGAAAGGAAGAGGAAAACGCTAATGCCCACAAACAATCTTATAGTCAATCTATCTTCCTATATCTTGAACAAAGATGAAACATCTGTTCTTAATAAAGGACTCACATTTGTTCCGACTGCACAATTTAATGAATTTGATTGGAAGGTGGACATCAGTCGTCATCACCGCAACTTGAAGCTTAAAGAATTTTATAACAACAGATCTGAAGTAGACAGTGTCCATACTTCTAGTCATCCGTTTAAACCAAAATCGTCATTTAAAGCACAGTCCTTTAATCCTTCAATTAAATGTTATACACGAATGCTTGATTGAATGTAACAGGTGCTATGGAATTGAAAGCATCAAAAGATCATAATCTATCCAGACAAGAATTTGCAGCTTTAAGAATAAGTGAGAATACCTCACTTATTGTAAGATCAGCAGACAAGGGAGGAGTGATTGTGCTACAGGATAGACATGCTTACATTGCAGAAATTGATCGGCAATTGAGCGAACAGCGGCATAACTTTCCAGTTATGCCACTACTATACACACTCCCAAAAATCCACAAAAGCCTGATGTGCCCTCCCGGACGTCCAATCATTTCTGCACGCAACTCTTTATACAGTATTATAGCGAAATATCTTGATTACTTTCTTCAACCAGTCATCCAAAGAGAGGGTACATATCTGAAAGATATGACAGATCTATTACTTAAATTACGTAATCTTGATAAGTTACCTGATGACTGTGTGCTTTGCTACGTTGATGTTGTAAGCCTTTACACGAACATTTCCCATGCAGATGGCTTACAAGCTGGGAGTAATCTATTATTGGACAATGGCCCTCATTCAGAGCCGCTCGTTAGCGGCAGTACGCTCGTTCCGAGCGATGTTTGCACATCTGCGCATGCGTACGGTTTTTAGTACGCATGCGCGAACCAGTCAGTGCGGCCGAAAATCGTTTGTACGCTATATAGCGAGTGCCTGCTATTTTGAGTGACAGAATGAGGCGTATGTGGGTGGTAACAGGGGAAGGTGCTTGAAAATGGGGAGTGGAGATCCGAACGCAGGCGTGCTTAAAGGTCAAAACGGGCGTTTTATGGGTGTGTATATTTAAAACAGCAGCGTCATTGACCACGTCACTGGGTTATTTTATAGCCAGAACTGCTCGCAAATTTGTGGTAGCAAACACCAACCACAAGAATAGCGAGCAGTTCATACGCTGGTCGATGTACTCGATTAATCTAATAAATAGCGGACATGACGTATGGTGCGAGCGGCCAGGGGGCGTTTTTAACAAATAAACGAGCGTATGTTTTGCTCGCTCGTTCAGACTTAGAGGTGTGAACAGACTGCAATGTGCGTACGGATCATTTGAATAGCCACCCCTTGTTTTTAAACGAACGACCGCAAATAGCGAACGGCTCTGAATGAGGGCCAATGTTAGTTACACAGGTCCTGAATTAACATTTTTTCTTGCACTTTTGGGAAAAACTTTAACACAAATTTTTTTTTCATTTAGTGGGAAGTACTATATACAACAACTAGGATGTGCCATGGGGTCGAATGTGGCCCTGCATTCGCTAATGCATACATGTTTGCTATAGAACAACGTTTGTTCATCAATCTTCTCCGACAAACTAGTCTTTTTTACTCGATACATAGATGATGTTCTAATGATTTGGGCAGGCAGCAAAAGTGAATTTCAGGCTGAGATGATAAAAATTAATTGCATGGATGACTCTATCAAATTCACTTTTGAATGCAGTGATACCAGAATACATTTTATAGATGTATGGATCAGCAAAATAAATGGGTATTTGGAGACTTCTCTCTATCACAAGCCTACCGATAAAAATACTTTTCTACATGCTGGTAGTCATCACTCCATTGCGATGAAAAAGGGATTACCATACTCCCAATTTTTAAGGATAAGAAGGATAGTAAGTGATGATAGAAAGGCGGAAGAACAAATGGATGAGATGTCATCAAAATACTTATTAAGAGGTTATTTAAAACAAGATTTGGATGTGTGAAAGAACAAAGGTCTAGCAATACCAAGGGAAATGGGTTTAACCACATGGACAAAATCAACACAAAAATGTTTTCCTTTCGTTAGCAACTACACGACGGCAAGTCCACATGTGAGGAATAATTCCAGAAAACTATGGCCGCTTATCAAAACAGATAAGGCAATATCATGTCTTAAAGACACTAATATCTTAAATTGCTACAAAAGAAGTAAGAACATTAAAGATTGGCTTGTTAAAAATTACTTTACGACCGCTGAGAAGCAAACTATCCACTTCTTGACGAAAGCGCCGGGTTCTTACAGGTGCACAGGGTGTACCAGATGCCGATATTTGGAGACAGGTCCAGATGTGACCCATCCACATTCCGGCAAAAGAACACCAAGTAAGCATGCGTTGAGTTCCATGACTAAATTTGTTATATACATCATTAAATGCCCATGAGGTTTAACTTAAATTGGCAAAACAACCTGTACCTGCAGGGAAAGGGCTGCACAACATAGGTCATCAATTTGCTTAGCATTAGAGGGTAAAGATATAGAGCCACTGCTGGCGCGTCATTTTACAAATGCCCGACATTCTTTAGCCATGCTCAGATATAAGTTAATTGATCATGCTCCTCCATTAGTAAGAGGAGGTGATCGAAATAGGAAGTTGCTTCAATTGGAAGCCAAATGGATTTTTAAGTTTAACACCACAACCCCATTTGGTTTAAATGAAAACCTCTCTTTGAGGTGTTTTCATTAATAACAAAATAACAATAAAATAAAAAATAATAAATAATTTACTATTCAATAATCCCCCTTGTTTAGTAGTTTGGTAACTCTTTAGACTATTTGACTGTGGCGACTATTAGGATCATTTCAGTTATTATAGGTGTTCCCACTTAGTTATCTGTCAGAGATCCCTAATATATTATATAGTTCACCACATTGATGCTGTTGTGGATGTATTTTTGATAGGTAACGCTGTAGCAAGTTGAATTAGACTTTTTGTACATATTGTATCCATGTAGCTGCATTGTGGTGATGGTTTACACGTGGTGTCATGGTTACAAACTAGCCTCCTTGCCTCCATCGTTGCGTGTGACGTCACTGCGTCAGGCACCCGGAAGTGAGTGGAGATCATGGGCTATTGTGATTTTTTACAGTGGTGTTCTTATAAATAAGGTAAGATGTTTTCCCGTACTTTATCCTGATGAAAGATGTAAGATTAAACATCTGAAATGTTGACTGCAATTATACTGTGTCTGCATTGAATCCGTGGATTGCCGCCCTATTTACCGTACTACATTTGGAGCTTGTTCCCGGGAGGGCACCCAGGTACTTACTTTCAATACAGTGGAGTGCCAGTCAGAGAGGAGTATATATATATATATATATATATGTATGCATACATACACAGATGTAAAGCTTGCACTCCACAGAAATAATTACATAAATGCCCAGGTGCCCTCAGAGGGTATTATCCGATACCAAAACATATGCAAGGCAAATGAAGAACCAGCTCTTGATAAAAGTCGTGTAGACTGAAACGTTGGGTGATGATACAGTACTGTCTGGAGTCTTCAATTAAAGGACCTATGAGTGCCACAGTTTTTTGATTTGCATATATATATATTAGCGTCCCTTCCCAGCTTTGTACGGGAGCAATTTCATCTTGCCACAGCCCCCTGCATCTCATAACAGACTCCTGCTTCTTACTCCTGCCCCTTGCATCCCACCAGTGTCACCTGCAGCTGGCTGGGACGTGCTGGGAAGGGAAGGAGGATCTCAGATGAGAAATTTGTACTGCAACTACCATAAGCATTATCAGCAGCATGTCCCCGGGGCTGAGACACCTTTGCATATTTCCACAGCCTCAATGCACACCCCTCCATGGCTGCCGAACATGGCGATGAGCAATGTCCTCTTTGCACAATGTACCTTTTATTTCCTGTTCTTCCTGTTGAGCTTTCTTGCCATGGTGCCGCTGTCCGAAAACAGCTCTGAATTCCATAGGAGGTGCCTCCTGTTCACCAAGGTTGTTTTGCTGAGTGAGAACATCACGCTGGAGAGGGAGCACTTCACGGTGGAGGTGTGGTGGCCAGAATCAGATTGCAGGTTCAGCGTAAGGATGGACATCGGAAGCAGATTGTTACTTACCATCAATATTTGCGTTCCGATGGTAGTGTTTTTACCATTTGAAAACACCACCACTAGTGATGTCAGTGGGGCCTCCCCCAAATGGTAGGTGTTCCCATGGGAACGCCTCCGTTTGGGCCGCCACCCCCCCGGCCCGCCTTCCAAACGGGGCGAGCTGTCAATCAACATCGACAGCTCGCCCCCTTTGGAAAGAGACCCACTACGACCGGCGCTGTCAGTCGTAGCGGGTCTCACGCATGCGCACGAAGGAGCCGGCTCTCTCGTGCGCATGCGCACTAGACAAACATCGAGGCGGCCGTACGGCCTCTGAATGAAGGCCGGTGTGCTGCAATATGTTCATACACTTTACATAAAGACCGCTTTTTACCTGGAATTCACGGACAATGACATTACGGATGATAATATAGAGACTGCTATGTCCACCCTCAGCATGTCTTCTCAAGAAAAACAGGTTATGGTGGGAAGTAGCGGCTCTTGAGAAGTATAAAGCTGAACAAATAGTCCCAAAAGGACTGCATATAAAGAAAGCACCGACATTCAGTGAAGCATCTGAAGATTTCACCAAGAGATGGGAAGAAATCCTCAATAATTGCTTCTTTCAACTTATGTATCTAATGCTGAGTGAAAGGAGAAAAACTCTAAGGACACTGAATGAAAGAATTGAAATTCTCCAAGCCCTAATTCACCCAATTGAAGACACAGAAGAATGTGTAGAACTAGAAAAGTAACACAGAAAAAAAATTGAGAAGAATACAAGGGATCTTTTAAACAAGAAATGGCGAAAATTTCAACGGGACTTAAATTTTTTTGAAACAAGGCAAACCAAAAAGGAAGAACATACAACAAAGAAAGAGAACATCACAGAAGATCAACATTGACAAAGAAAGACTACAAGTCACTCACAAACTCCTCAAAAATGCTATAGTCACAAAGAATATCAATATAGAGATGAACTTAGAGGCAACTTTAGAAAACAAAGAACAACTTTCAATCATGCGACTCAAAGAAGTAGAAGATATGAACCCATTTATCAAGAAGATTGGTACACACCAAGACATCCAAATAGGAAACAATACAGACATGAAAATCCCAATCAGACCTCCACATCAAACAGATATAGACCACTAGAAAAAATAGCAGCTACATAAAAAAATGCTATCTTCTTTTTACAGAAGCGGGAAAAGAACCACAAGGAGGTAACAACACCAAAAGGAAAAACCAAGAGAGGGAAAGAGGAGGGGTAGGAAATGAAAAGAAAAAAAGCAGGAAGCATAATATGCATAAGAAAAAAACAATAATAATAACTGATACTCAAGAGAAAGAACAAGATCATTAACAACACACGAAGAGAAAGTCCTTCAAAAAGGATTAAAATTCACCCCCACTTGTGGAATAAATCTTTTTAAGGTCTTCATAGATGGTCATAAATATATTAGAAAATTTACTGTAAAAAAAATCTCTTTCTTATGCAGCAACCCCAAGCAATTACAGAATCACATTTGTTGCGCTTAATACAGGGGACCCCTACATTGTTTGTCCCCTGCATTTTGGCAACCAGGACTGGTTCTGAATAGCCCAGTGCTGGTTGTGCTCAGTACACGGGACCCCTACGTCATTTGTCCCTTTATTTAGCACTACCAGTACTGGGTCTCCAAAGCCCGAGGCTGGTTGTTCTTTTGGGGGGGGGGCACAGCTTTTTTTTTTATGTAGGTTTTCTTTTTTTAAACACGGAAGCACAGGCATATCTCACTGATCCATCCGTGCTTCTGTGTTTATTTATACACAGATGCAGGTGTCACGGTCCTGCAGGCCGACCCTCCAGATACGCCAATCTGAGAATCGCTGCCCATGACTGGTATAGGTTACCTCAGCACATGTGGTTAACTAAACCTGGTAACTGCTACCAGCAGAAGAAGAATATAATGCTAAAGCATAAGGTGAGCTTCTGCTTTCACCTGCATACACAATTATCAATACTTAGAAAAAAAGGTAACATGAGCCATATGTGGCCTTGGGTCATAAAAACATAGATCCAGAACTAGAATTAATGTTTAATTCAAGAATATCTTCAAAGCTTACGCACAAAAGTTACTAAGAATATAATAATGTTAAAGAATCACATAGTTACTTACACTTTCCAGAAAATCAAATCAAATAATAAAAAGTGAGAAACAAACCATTCGGATCACGTTGGATTAAATGGTTCTGGGATGAGGCCTTCCCAATGACAAATTAGGGATCATCTGTATTTTTCAATAGCCTCATGCAGAATGAACAGTGTTTCATATCAAACACATTTTTATGCCCTTTCACATGCTGCTCTTGATCACTGCCCCCCTTGGGATAATTTAACCCTTCCATTGTTTAGGTGACTGTAACACAGGGACTCCTCGTCCCCTGAACAGGGGTTACGTAATTTCCTGTTTGAAGCTCAGCTGGCTAGGAGAAAGATTTGACACAGTGCTGGTCAGTCTGTCTCTAGTTGGCCTGTAAGTTTATAACCCCACAGGGGCTCAGGCTGACTCCAGTCTTTGATCCGTGCTTCAATCCAAGAAAACCACAGACAATAACAACTTGTACAGTGAGCCTAGGACAATAAGTAAACACTAGCCAGTCATTTACCTCTCAGCTATACAATTTAAAAGACATTTTTCCTACAGAAAATAGATAGATATTACATACAATGTAAAAAGTACAATTTGTTTATACGCCCATTCCAAGTCAAAATGGGCTTCCCCGCTACAGCAAGTATCACGGATCTCCCAGGAGCTGAGCCTGCATCTGTCTGCACAATAGATCTTGTGTTCATTTCTAAAATGGTGCTCAGGCGCCATTTTTGAAATGGGCGCCACTGCCGAACTCGGCAGAATGGCTGGCAGGGACTGGATCCTCTTGGATCCAGGCCGGCCGCCAATGCAGCACCACCACCAATAGGTCCCGCAGCCTGCACTGCCACCGGAGACCGAACTGCTGACGGGACCCGCAACCCGCACCGCCGCTAACTCTCACAACCCCCCGGGTCCTGCCTGCAGCTAATGCCAGCTACCTACCCCGGGTCCCCCCTGGGTCCCGCCTGCAGCTAACACCCACTACCTCCCCCGGGTCCTGGACGCAGCTAACACCCGCTTCCTTCCCCTGGGTCCCACCGCCGCTACCGCCCGCAAAGAATAGCCATCTTGGTGCACCCAGGTGAAGCTACAGTGAGTACACCTCCCTGTCTGAGGCACCTACTGAGGTTGCGCAGCAAGTTGAAGCTGCCTATATCTACAATGGGGCATTTGTGAGGTGATAGTTTAAAAACTTTAACTTTCTCAGTTACCTGAACCCCAAAAGGCCCTACCCTGGAACAAGAGCTATCTAATAAAACAAACCCCAAGTCTAAATTCACCCCTACCCTGAATTATGCCTTCCCAAAAATCCCCCATATAGAACACCAGAAAAGTGGTCCTAACTGAGAGTGTCAGAAAACACTGACAGTTGGAACTTTAGATTACTCCCAAATCCTAATTTATTTTTTTCTGCCCTGAAATTTGGCATGCAAAACCGAGCGACAGTTCTACCCGCCCAAGCCAAATTTCAGCTCGGTTCCTCCAATAGCTTTTAAGGTGTAGCCCCTTAAACACCATGCCCCCCCCTGAGGAATTGTCAATTGGAGAATTCCATTTTTTTAAATTCAGCCTTAATATAAGGGCACGACTGTGTCATTTTAATATATATGTATATAGATATAGGTAGATGGTGGTTTGGCACTCAGCATGAGACGTACATGAGCATTTTGGATGCCCTCCTGTAGGTGGGATACAATGCAGGTATCACCTGAGGAGCTGTACAAGCCCCAACAGAAAAAGGATAGGCGGCACTCCAATTGTAGCAGGACTGTATGCACAAGTCCTGATGAAAAGGTCCGCCGTGACCTTGAAACGTTGACACGGTTTGTGTAATATGTTTCATACGTAATACAAGTTTATTTTTGCCACAATTGGAGTGCTGCCTGTCCTTTTTCTGTTGGGGCTTGTAGAAATCCTCTGGAGATACCTGCATTTTATATATATATATATATATATATATATATATATATATACACACACACACACTCATATATATATATATATATATATATATATATATTTTTTATACATATATACAGTATATGCATGTGTATAATGCATGCAAGGAGGCACTCCAAGGACTCAAAGAAGGTGTGTCAAGTTCTGTGTTCAACGTTTCAGTCTTGTGACTTATCTAGATATTTTTAGATTATCTTTCTACCAGCAATATGGTTAAATTTTTTATGTGTTTAAAAGGTGCAGGGAACCTCCAATTAGTTGCTTTTGTATGAACCAGGAGAATTTAAAATTCCCACATGTAAAAATGACAAATGTCTGCAAAACTTGTTATTAATTTAATTTTCAATAGAATTAATGCAACTAAAAAGCAATAAAGTTTGAAAGGAAAATTCAAATATTTAAATTTAATTAACTTTAAGGAAGGTTTTGGTCCTAAACTTCTGGTATACTTGATAATAAGTGTTGTTTCTACCCCTTCTCTGTCACGTGCATTTCATTCGTCCACAAACCCTACAAAAGTAGATACATCACCTTTTTGCGGGGGTAGTTCATAAAAGTAGAATATGAGTGAGTTGGTTCTCAATGCCAGTTCTAAAATACGCCAGTCAGGTCATGTTTTTTGGATTTGTTAAATGATGCACAGGTAAGTTAATTTATTTTACTGGGTCAGTATTTATCCCACTTGTTTCCACAGATAGAAATCCTGAAAACATGACTTGTTGGGGGCACTTAAGTACTGGAGTTGAGAACCACTGACCTATGCAGTAGGCAGCCATCTGCATTTTTGCACATTCATAAATGACCAGTGATGTGACCATGCAATATTGCAAACTGTTTTTCTGTTAATGTTCAAATAAATATCCTTTTAAATTAATATATGTCTACAACTTAACACTAATAGATACATACTGCTGCTGAATGCCAGCTGCAAAATATATGTGGGAATTCAGTCTTAGATTCTTGTGATAACTGAGCCAGTGAACTATGTAGGCAATTGAAAGCACTGGCCGATGTAGTAACAGCTGTTGATCAGCCAGCAAGAAAACACTGCAGGGGACTTATTTTCTTCTGGCGTACAAAACCGACAACATAGTGATCAAAATATATGAAACCAGAGTTTTCAAAAATGAATCTCCAAGTGGAATTAATATTTCAGATTAAATAAAACATAGCAGGGGCACGGATCTGTCAGTACAGCGTCATCTGTAGTCCACACTGGGGCATATTTACTTTAAGCCATACAGTAAGTAGCTGCATGCACATTTTAGTAGAGACGAGCGGGTTCGGATCTCAGAGATCCGAACCCACCCGACCTTAGGGGATCTGAGTCAGATCCAAGTCGGCTCAGGTTGTCCCGTCTGACTCGGATCTCAAAATGAGGCAAAACGTCATCATCATGCTGTCGGATTCTCGCGGGTTTTGGATTGTATAAAGGTCCCTCGATCACCACCATTTTTCATTACGGCTGTGGAGAGTGAACAGGGAGGGAGCTGGGAGTTGTGCTGCGCTGCTGTTGCACTTGCATTACTTGTGAGATTGTGCTGGGAGCTGTGCTGCGCTGCTGTTGTGCATAATTGTGGGGCTGGCTGTTGCCCATAGGGGCTGGCTGGCTGTTGTCCAATCCATAGCATGGGGCTGGCTGTTGTCCTGTCCATAGGGGCTGGCTGGCTGTAGTCCATAGGGGCTGGCTGGCTGTTGTCCATAGGGGCTGGCTGGCTGTTGTCCATAGGGGCTGGCTGGCTGTTCTGCTGTGTTGTCCAGGGGGTGCTCTGTCCATCAAGGGTGCTCTTCAACCCAGTCTAAAAAAAATAAAAACAATTTTTTGTGTGTGCATGTTAGCCAGCCACACCACCAGTCAAAAAATAAAAACAATTTTTTGTGTGTGCGTTAGCCACTCCACCAGTGCGAAAATAAATTAAAAAATTGTTTTTGCACATTAGCCACGCCACCAGTCAAAACATAAAAAATTAAATTTGTGTGTGCGTGTTAGCCATGCCACAAGTCAAAAAATAAAAACTGCCACAAGTCAAAAAATTGTGTGAGTGGTTGGCTGTGTGCGTTAACCGCAACTTAGCTGTGCTATAATTGCCTGGTGACACTGCTGTAAGACCGCAGTGAATATGGAGGACAGTCACATGACAGGAGAGCAGAATCCACATACCAGTCTTGTAGCTGCCAGCAACAGTGATGATGACGATGCAAGGCCGTCAACGTCATCTATGAAGGCCGATGTACCAGGGCTTAAGTCAGGCTAAAAAAAATCTACTTTTAACCTGTTAAAGAAAAAAATATCTAAAGCTAAGTCAGCTTTAGAGAAACAAAAAGTTGGCAATATGCCATTCACTACACGAAGTGGCAAGGAAAGGATAAGGCCTTGACCTTTATTATTTATGACTGGTGGTTCTAGTGATGATTTAAGCCCCTCTGCTTGTAGGAGAGGTACAAAAAATGTTTTAATTGTTAAGACGAGTAAGACATCGGAACCAACTGTGTGCTCCGAAAAATCACATATCCCCTGAGGAGAGTCCAAGTGCGTCCGCGGTTCCTATGTGTGAGCCTGACCTTTCTAATACTGTACTTGAAGAGGATCCTCCTTCCACCATTTGTATGCCCTCTGCAAATGTGGGGATGAGCAGCACAAGTCAACATGCTGACGTAGAAATCGAGGATGCTTCTGTGGAATTGCATGTGGAAGATGAGGAGGATATTTATGTAGTTGGCGATAACAACAAGGATGATGAGGATGTTGATGATGATGAAGATGTTGATGCTGAGGATATTTGTGTAAAAACTGTAAATCAGGCAACAGTTGTTGCCCATGGTGGGAAAAATCCCCGCAGCTATGCCTGGGCAAAGGACCAAAAGATCCACTTCTCATGGGTGGAATAATTTCCACACAAATCCAGACAACCTTTGCCAAGCCATTTGTAACCATTGCCATGAAACAGTGAGTAGAGGTAAGGACCTTAACCATCTAGGAACCTCCTCCCTGTTTCGTCACTTGCAGCGCATTCATCAAATTGTAAAGGGTATTTCAAATTCTGAATTCTTTGGGGACCAAAAAAACGAACAACAATCAGTCCAGTGTCACCTAGCTGCTCCCTTCTATCTGGATCCAAATGCCTGCAATCTCCACCACCAACACCTGCATCATCAACATCCTCATTCGTGATCGGAAGTAGTCCTGCAATCGATTTCAAAAGCATGACTGACTTCTCTCCTATCTCCTATCTGTGATTCCTCAAAAGGATCATTGAGTGCTACGCCTGTTGCTGCTGCTGGGGGTGGATCTTCATCCCAGAAAGGGACCAAGAAGACTACTACTAGTAGCAATTTAAAAAAAACAATTGACTATTAAACAGTCTTTGATAGAGGAAGTAAATATAACAGCTGTCACCCAGTTTCACAGCGGATCACTGACGCCATGACGGCTGTGCTAGTAGTAGATGGTGAAATAATAGAAAATGAGGGTGATAGTGTGGAAGAAGTACAAAAGGAGGATGAGGGGAAAATTTGTGTCCTATCTGATGCTAACGAGGATGCTGATGATGAGGATGTTGTTTGCGTAAATCATCCACCATTGGCAGCAGTTCTTGCTCATGATAAAAGAAACCCAGAAAAGCCACGTCTTGGGTGTGGAATTATTTTAATCTAAATTCTGAAAAAGTTAGCAGAAGACGTTAACCATCTAGGCACCTCCTCCCTTTTATGTCATTTGCAGCGAATTCATGCAATTTGTTTGACAAAATTATAATAATTTGTAAATTAATAACAAGCAGTCCAGTATCAGCTACCAGCAGTTTGGACCAGCACATGGAATCTCCACCACAAACACCCTCATCATCAACTTACTTCTTAATAATTGAAGGTAGTCCTTCCAAAAAAAAATTTGTGGGGGCCCACACAAACCAAGGAGTTCAGCCACGAATGTGTCAGTCCTATTGTGAGCTTGGTTTGTTAAACTGTGCATGTCCTTTTTACTATCCCACATAAGAGTGGGTGGGAGGGATTCCATCTTGCACCTATTTTCTTTACATTTTGCACAATTTGGGGCATTGCCGACTGACATTATTATAGTTTATTAAATTGCCATCCTGTCTGCCACTGCTGTGTGGCAATGTTTCATAGATGTCTGATATTTTTTTAAACTGCCGTGCTTTTGTGCCGCTGCTCTGTTGCTTACTTTAGCCAGCCAGCTCGCTGCAGCCTTTGAACTATATTGCTGAAAAATAGTGAAATCAATATTGTGGGCTGTGAGGTGGTTAAAAATGCACCAATGATTGCCTGAAAATGATTGTTATTAAGGTTAATAATACTGTAGGAACAAAAACAGGCCCAAATTATGTGGTTTTAGCTGTTTATATAATTTTTTTGAAAAAAACAAAACCAAAAAACAAAACACCAAGAAAAAAAGATCCAAAACCAGATCCAGAGCAAAAACCAGAGGAGATACAGATCCAAAACCAAAACACGGGGGTCAGAGCACACATCTCTACATTTTAGCCCTGCATAATGACATAAATTCAGCAAACAAATTGTCTGGTTGTCTGTCTATACATCTCCTGGTTCTTGCTAAAACCATAGGCACCATTATATTAATTTTCCATTTCTGATCATTATTCTGTAATATTCCCTATGAAACCACTAACATTTTAATTTCAACTCAACTCACCCATAAGTAGTTTATATACACAGGAAGCCTCATATACTAAGTGGCATATTTAGCAATTATCGGGCTTCAGACCCAATAATTGAAATTTGTTATTGCTGCTATTTGCGCCAACAAGAAATAATATACCACCCAAATGTATTAATATTTACATGCAGGGACAGTGCCCCAAAAGGACCCCATCTCTGCGATGTGTTTGGAGCCAAGTGACCTCATCAACGATCTCTTCACTCCTCTGTCGGGGCTCTCGTACATGCATGGTATACTGACCACACATGTGCCACGGTCATTGCCAGGGAGGTCACCGTTTGTGCATTAGCATTTGAGGCAGCACCGTCACAGGGCAATAATGCTCCATGAGCTTACCTGACGACTCTGCACATGTGACATATTAATGTCACAAAAGGGGGACTGGAACCAGGAAACTGTAAGCTGCACTCGTCCTAAGGACGTGCCAGAGAGCTCTCTTGTCTTTGTAAGCATCCAGCAAGCCAAATGCAGGTGTCAAAAGGGAAGGTGATGCACCCCTAATTACGGCCCTGAGGGTCCATCCCGGGAGCGTATTTTGCGTGTGTTGACACTGTACATACTCTGGAGCTACTGGTGTTGAAGAGCTGTTCGCATCTCAAGCATATCAGCATTTGCAACAGAAGGGACATAATTGGGCTGTAAGAGGACATTCTTCCATAGGCTAGTGGTAGTGAGGGCATGTTGACGTACAGTAGTTGCGGGCTATGAAAAGTTGGGCGATTGTGTAAATAGTGCTGTTCTTCAGATGTTTCTTTTGCTCCAAAGATAGGGGTGATGCAAGTGTGCATTCGTAATTATGACAACTATTAAACCAGGTGTATAGGTAGAGGCAGTGCAACCACAGAGAGTCATACAACTCTGGATATGGATAAATGTATGCATCTATTTCTGTGCATGCAATGCGGAAGCATTACAGTCAACTTGCATTCAACGCTGCATCAGTCCCTAAGTGTGTATAGCATACAACCCCATGCATTGTTTTCTCTGTATGATTGCAAAGACAAAAAAGTTTGATATCACCAAAGACAGATAGGATTGCTAATCCTACTAATGGACCTAGGACACATTGGCTACCAATAACTATGAGATTTCAGCTCTCTGTGAATTATGCCTCTTGCTAACATGGTTCTAATCATTGTAATTTATTATATATTTACACGGGCGCAGGTATTGGATACTGAGGACTATTGCCTCCTAATATCAGATAATCTGCCAAGCGTAAGGTGTAATGGTCAAATTTGTATACAGAGTATATTTTGCTATGTATGCATAACATGATGCACCTACTTAAATTTCCTACAGGAAACTGGTTTTAAGTATTGGTAGGTGTCACAACAAGGATCACTTCATATGGGTGTAAAACAAAATTACATGGTCTGCCTAAAAAACTGTTTTATTTCCTCCAAAATTGTATCTCACACTCACTATTATCAATTCAGTTCTGACACCATTAAAAATTACCTTTGTCAAAGTATTCTGTTACTTCCTGACTTATCAAAAAGTACATTCATAACTTAAATGAGAAATGCTGTAACCCTAACAATTATCTGCCTTATGGAGCGTACACACGGTCAGATTTGTCAGACTTGTCAGATTTGTCAGATGAACGATTGAACGATTAAACGATCTGAACGATTTGAACGATTTTACCAAAGTTTTGAACGATTTGAACGATTTGAACGATTGAACGATTTTTGACTGCATTAAAATGAATGGAATCGTCCAAGTCTGACTGCAAACCCATCAGATGTCAGATATCGTTATCTGACAAACGGGAACGCGCATCGTTGATCGTCCATCGTTCAGGCATGTCAGATATGAACGATTTTCCTTCAGATATGAACGACTGAACGATTTTTAAATCGTTATCGTTCATATCTGAAGGAAAAATCTGATCGTGTGTATGCACCATTAAATGTAGCATTTATAAATAACTAAACTAAACTGGCACATTGATTATTTAATAACAACTACATAATGTTATTAAATGGTGTCAGTTGCAAGTATGTAGCGTTGCCTGCAGCTTCGCTCACATGGATGTCTGTTATTGCTCAGAGGAACTAATTTTACAAAGACAGTAGTGGCATCTAATATTGTGATGTATATTTTATATTGTAGACATTGATCACAAAATGTCTTTGTAAACAATATTTGCAGTTTAACAAGTAGCAGTGAAAGGTTGCAAGTAACATGAGCAGCGACTCTATGATATGTAGTATATGTCTTGGTGCACCATCTACTGGATTGACATTTATACTGCAACTAATGAATCTGCATAATTAGTGCTTAATATATAGTTGGATTTTCCTGGGAAATAGATCTTGAGATATATATCTATGTATTTATATATGCATACATATTTATTTATTACCAGTAATTTGTATAGCTCACACATATTCCGCAGCACTTTACAGAGAATATTTGTCCATTCACATCAGTCCCTGCCCCAGTGGAGCTTACAATCTATATTCCCTATCACATGTGCACACACATACACACTAGGGTTAATTTGTGTTGGGAGTCAATTAACCTACCAGTATATTTTTGGAGTGTGGGAAGAAACCGGAGTACCCGGAGGAAACCCACGCAAGCACAGGGAGAATATACAAACTCCGCACAGGTAGGACCGTATATAACTGTTTACATTTGGGTGTGCAATATAGGTATATATTGTACAGTGATTTAGTCAGCACCCTGGCGTGCGGGATGCCGATGGCTTAAATACCGGCATTGTAATCCCGACATCATCGGGATCCCGGCTCCAGTATCCCGAAGGTAAGTATTGTGGATTAGGGAGGGTTAGATTTAGGGGAAGGCACTAGGGGAAGGGTTAGGGTAAGGCACTAAGGGAGGAGGGTAAGGTTTAGGATGCTGGGAGCGGGAGGTTAGGTTTAGGCACTGGGAGGAGGTTAGGTTTAGGCATCAGGGAGGGAGAGGTTAAGTTTAGGCACTAGGGGGGGTGGGGGTTAGGGTAGGGGTTAATGGTAATATACTTACCTACAGGTGTCAGGATACCGCTGTCGGCATTCTGACTGGCGGGATACAGTGGCCGCCGGGAACCCATACCCAACCCATTGTATATATATATTTATATGCATATAGTCATTTTGGACTTGAGGAGCCAGGGCAAAAAAAATTTCTCCATTGGTCATAAACAGTCCCTAAAAGTATATTTTTCCCAAAAAAATTATATTTATATACATCTAGTCATTTTTGGGTTGAGGAGCCTGCACACTGCACGCGCAGATTCAAGCATATTTTTCCTCTATTGCTCCTCTCCCTGATGTCACAGTTTCTTTCTAGGTGACTAAGCTACAAAATATTGAAAACACAATCCAAATTCATCCCGTAGTTTGTGTGTGCTGCCAGAATGAACAGATAGACAAAAATTCTCCAAGAAAATTTCTATGTACAAACACGATTACAAATGTGTTATAAGTAAAGATGAAAACAAAAGGACATACACTAATACGAGGGTGGATCAATAAGTAAGGTAACAAGACCCATCACGTGTGTAATGTTCTCTATTTCATTCTAGTTTCCCGCCAGGCCACTAGTTTCCCTCATGGCCAATAGACTGCGCCTTATAACCGTCATACTGTCTCAACATCAGTTGTAAGATGGCGGAGCTGGCGAAAACATGATCAAACATTGAGATGTGTAGTGTGATCAGATTTCTGCGTCTAAAGGGCATATCAGCAGATGAAATTAATTGTCGACTTGTCAAGGTGTCATATCACAGAAACAGGTTTGGGTTTGGTGATCTACCTTTGATAACAACAGAACAGATGGTCAACATGAGCAGCAATCAGGTCGGCCAAAACCGTCCACCACAGATGACAATTTGTGCTGCATTGAAGTTCTGATTCAGGATGACAGACGCACAACATCGTTCATGAGCAACTGGATTACAGGAAAAAATGGTCACGCTGGGTACTGAAGTAACTCACAGAAGTTTACAAATCCAGTAGGATGGGATTGTCTCTCATACACTTCACATGGTACCATGAGGAGGGACCGCAGTTCCTGCAGCATATTGTTACAGGCAATGAAATGTGGGTGCATAATGTGACACAGGAGACAAAGCAAGAATCCATGACATGGACACACGCATCATTCCCAACTTCAAAGAAATTCTAAACAACTCCATCGGTAAAGATAGCCATGGTGACTTTGTTTGACAAACAAGGGTGTGCTTCTTGTTGATTTCTTCACCAAGGGAGATCCTAATGCTTACCGCTATTGTGACACCTTGAACCGATTGTGGAGGTCGGTTTGTCAAATATTGCTGCATGATAGTGCCAGGCCACACTCAGCCAAATGCATGTGTGAGTTATTACGGCGCTACCATTGGGAGCCACTGGACCATCCTCCCTACAGTCCTGACCTAGCACAGAGTGATTTCCATCTCTTTGGACCATTGGAGAAGCACCTAGGTGGAAATCGATTCGCAACAGACGGTGAAGTCCAGCTACCTATCATATCTTGGCTTAAGGCACTTGACACTGATTTCTTCTATGATATAGAAGCCTTGGTGTACCATTGGAACAAATGCTTAGACAAGTATGGGGACTATGTGGAAAAATAATCTGCACCAAGGCAATACTATTGATTATACATATATATATGTATGAGTTGAATAAATGTACGCAATTAGAGGTCTTGTTACCTTATTTATTGAACCACCCTTGTATTATAGCAAAACAGCTTCACAAAATACACAGAATCTGAAAACTCGTGTGCTTTTGTGTAACTACAATAGAGGAAGCCAAAACATATAGTATATTGACCATAATTTCTAACAGGCTATTTTTCATTTTTTTTAAATAGTAATTTTATGAGGACTTATTGCATAGCATGACAGGGGAGAGGAAGGGACATAGAAAAAAGGTAGGAGGGACAGAAGGGGGTAATTATTTGGAACAATAACATTACTTTGACAGTAGCCATCATTTCAAGTCAATCAGACTATTGAAAAGAATTTTAACAAGTGTGTATGTAGATACCATATGATTTAACAAGGAGCAAGGATTCAATGTTCCAAGTAAAATAAAATAAGTAAATAAAGGTGTGGAGAGGACAGCATGGATGAGAGGTAGGGTTAGTATGGGATAGAGAGAGGGAAGGCTAATATTTTTAGGAATTATTTTGCTGCCCACAACCCCCTTCATTGCGAGATCAATAATAGAAGTTGTGTGTTTGAATTTATCAAATGTACTGTATTACACCTTGTATGACCTTTATTCAAAACACAGTTTTAAATCCAATGTATGGGGCATAAGTCATGATAAAAAAATAAATTGATGTTTTGGCAATAATGTCATACATACAGTAGATCATTTCTCTCAAAGTAATTATGATGTTCACTGCTAAACAACTCTAAATACGGTAATGTTAGCGATGGCTTAAAGAAAGTCACAATTAATTTGTATAATTTTTGCATAGCGGTCCAAATTCTGGTCAACCATTGATTGTAAGCTCACCTTCTCACCTTTGTCTTCTCTACATACAGTAATTATGCACAATCTAGTTTATATAAATAACCTTACCTTTTACGGTGTTCTGACGACACTCTAAGGGGTAAATTTACTAAAATTAGAGTTTTTAGAAGTGAAGATGTTGCCTATAGCAACAATCAGATTCTAGCTATTATCTTCTAGAAGGTGCTAGTTAAATGTTAAGTAAAATCTGATTGTTTGCTATGGGCAACATCTCCATTTCTAAAAACTCTCACTTTAGTAAATTTACCTCTAATTGTTAATTATCTATGTTTCAATTCATTTGCTGGTTATTTGTGTCTCTTTTTGTTTATACAGCATATCTATGCAAATGTATATATTTGCATAATATTGCCTGTATTAGTCTGTACTTATGTTCCTTGTTACCAGTTTTTCTTCATGTATACAGCTGTGGAACCCTTGATGTGCCTTATAAATACATGGTATGAAAAAAATAAAACCATTATAGGAAGTCAATTCATTATCCTATCATTTCTACAAAACTAGGTGAAAATAAACATTTTCACCTACTTCTGTAGAAATTAGGTAATGGGGCCATTCACTACAAAGGTAATACAGAATATATCATGGATATCTCCTGCTTCTCTATCAGTCCTGATCTGGCTTGCTGTTTCCATAAAATAGTGTGAGGACCTATCTCCAAAAAAACAAAAATTTCTAAATTTAACAGCGGGAACCTATGATATTGCTTCCCAGACCCCTGCTCCTTCCTATGGGAAGGAGGTCTGGGTGTTATGATTCCTGGAGGGAATCAATGGTATAAATGTAGAGCCAACAGATGACAGCCTTGAGGGCTGGTTGTGGCCTTTATAGTCATGTCCAAGGGACTGATGGTTTGAAACAGCCTTTGGGCTGTTGGAGCAGCCTTGGAGGCTGATTGTGGCCTTTATAGTCATGGCCAAGGGACTGATGGTATGAAGCAGCCTTTGGGTTTTTGGAGCAGCCTTGGGGGCTGATTGTGGCCTTTATAGTCGTGACCAAGGGACTAATGGTGTGAAGCAGCCTTTGGGCAGTGGACACTCAGGTGAGGAATGCAGCAAGAACGACGGGCTGCTACCAGTGCCACCGGGATGACACTGGTGATGGTGTGCTAATTTGCTGAACTGGAACGCAGAGTGGCTACCAGTGTCGACGGGATGACACTGACGATGGTGTGCTAATTTGCGCACCTGAAACGCAGAGCTGCTACCAGTGCCGCGAGGATGACACTGGCGACAGTGTGCTAAGTTGCACACCTGGAATGCAGAGCTGCTACCAGTGCCGCTGGGATGACACCGGCCACCGGATGGTGACAGACGCTTCTGGGATAGGAAGTGCTCCGTGCTGCCCAGATGGTACAAGCAGCAGGTGTGGATGGGATGCCGGTGGAGCCACCTGGATGGAATAAATGGCACACACGAAACACAGCTAGACTGACTCAGGAACATGACTGACATGCAGGAGACAAGAACCGGAAGTACGAAAAAACTTCTATCACCAGCATGGATTGCAGGGCTGGCTGTATTTTAACAGGAACAAGGCCCAACCAGAGCAAGTCTCTCTTAATGAAAGACCAGTGTACAGCTGTGCTGTGAACAGGAGAATAAATCAGCCTGCACCTGACACTGCACAAAGACAGGCAGTAATTAATGCAGTGTCTCAGGCTGGAAGCTGCAGATCCTGACAGTACCCCCTTGACGAGGGGTTAAGGAACCTCTAGCTCCAGGTTTTTCCAGAATATCTTGAAAAATTTTTCTTACTAAAGCAGGAGTATTCAGTGATCTCATAGGCACCCAGGAGCATTCTTCTGGCCCATACCCCTTCCAATGGACCAAGAACTGAAGGTCTCCTCATGAGAATCTGGAGTCCAGAACTTTCTCCACCACAAACGCTCAATGTCCTTGGACAAGGTCGGGTGCAGGTCTTGCTGGCCATCTAGAGCTGTACCTGAGGGAAGAGGAGACCGGCTTAAGTAAGGAGCAATGAAACGTATTGTTAATCCTCAGGTTAGCAGGCAGCTTCAGACGGAAGGCCACAGGATTGATACGAGAGATAATCCTAAATGGTCCATTGAATCTGGGACCTAATTTCTGCGATCGGTGACAGATATTAATATTCTTGGAAGACAACCACACCAAAATCGCCCACTTTGAAATTGCACGGTCGTCGATGTTTATCCACCCAGATCTTGGCACGACCGGATGCTTTTATCAGACATTGGCAAACTTTTTTCCAAACTGACCATAGCCTCGCCACCGATGTGGAGGATGGCATACCAGCTGAAAGTGCCTCAAAGGAGTTTGCTGTAGGGTGCAGCCCACAGTTACAGAAAAAAGGTGAAACCGATGAAGAGGGGTGACGAGAATTATTAAAAGCAAATTCCGCAATGGGAATAAGAGACACCCAGTCGTTCTGGTACTTGGAAACGAAGAATCGGAGATACTGCTCCAAAGACTGGTTCATCCATTCTGTCTGCCCATTTGACTGTGGATGGTACCCGGAAGATAGGCTGATGTTGATACCCAGGGCTGAGCAGAAATTCTTCCAAAACTGCACCACATACTGAGTCCCTTGGTCAGAAATGATATCCATCAGTAAGCCATGAAGTCTGAATATGTGGAGTACAAATAGTGAAGACAATTCTTTAGCAGAAGGCAGTTTGGTGAGTGGAACAAAGTGAACCATTTTGCTAAAATTATCGACATTGTCCAGATGACAGAGCAGCGGGTGGAAGATGGTAGGTCCACGATGAAGTCCATGGCAATATGGGTACATGGCTTGGAAGGAGTAGGAAGAAGAAGAAGCAGGAGCCCGGACAGAGCTGTGCGAGGAGACTTGTTGCGAGCACAGACATCACAAGCCAAAACAAATTCCTGAGTGTCTTGACCCATGGATTGCCACCAGACCAAACGGGACAGCAACTCGGTAGTTTTTGCAATTCCTGGGTGCCCTGATGGCTTGGAAGAATGGAAGTCCAATAGCACCGCTTTCCGAAATCTTTCTGGAATGAACAAGACCCCGGTGGCGTTTCTCCTGGAGCTTCCGACTGACAGGAACAAATAAGATCCGCAAGATCCCTGGTCACAGCAAAATGGATATTAGAGGTAGGAATAATGGTTTCTTCCACTCTGGTGAGTGGTTGATCTGGTTAAAAACTGCGAGACAGTGCATTTGCCTTAACAGCCAGACCGAAACGAGATGACATAATTAAAACGAGTAAAAAATAATGCCCACCGAGCCTGTCTGGCATTCAGCCTTTTGGAGGTCTCAATATAAGAAAGATATTTATGATCAGTGAGCACCGTGACGATTTGCTCCTTCCAGCCAGTGCCTCCAATCCTCAAACGCCCACTTGATAGCCAACAACTCACGTTTCCGTACATCGTAATTCCTCTCTACTGAGGCAAATTTCCGAGAAAAACAAGCGCAGGGATTGAGTTTGCCATCTTTAGGATCCTTCTGAGATAGTACAGCCCCCACGCCGATCTCTAAGGCGTCTACTTCGACAACAAATGGGAGTTCAGTATTAGGATGCCGAAGAACTAGAGCGGAGGTAAAGGCAATCTTTAAGGAATCAAAAGCTTGAAGAGCTGTGGCTGGCCAGTTTGCTACGTCCGCTCCTTTCCTGGTAAGCTCCACAATTGGTGTGACTGTGGACGAGAAGGATTCAATAAATCTCCTATAACAATTGGCAAAGCCAAGGAAGCGTTGTACTGCTTTTAGATTGGTGGGCTGAACCCAATCTAAGATGGCCTTGACTTTGCTTGGATCCATTGAAAATCCTTGAGAGGAGATAATGTACCCCAGGAATGACACTTCTTGAACTTCAAAGTCGCACTTCTCAGGTTTCGCATATAACTGGTTCTCCAGGAGTTTATGCCGAACCAGTCTCACGTGCTTGCGGTGTTCCTCAAGGGAGCTGGAATAAATTAGGGCATCATCGAGGTAGACCACTGCGAAAACCCCGAGATACTCCCTCAACACATCATTAATGAAGTCCTGGAATATAGCTGGGGTGTTTGACAGGCCGAATGGCATCACCAGATATTCATAATGGCCGGAATGGCTGTTAAAGGCCGTTTTCCACTCCTCACCTTCCCTAATGTGGACCAGATTATATGCGCCTCTGAGATCTATCTTGGAGAAGATAGAGGCCCCCTGGAGCTGATCGAATAACACAGAAATCAAGGACAATGAATAGGAGTTCTTCACTGTGATATTATTCAAACCTCGAAAGTCAATGCACGGTCGAAGAGAGAGATTCTTCTTTTGCACAAAAAAGAAGCCTGCTCCGACCGGCGATTTGGAAGGCCGAATGAATCCCTTCTCCAAAGCATCCTGGATATATTTTTCCATAGCCTTGCTTTCAGGAAGGGATAGAGCATAGAGTCTGCCTTTGGGAAGCTTAACACCGGGAAGGAGATCAATCACACAATCATAGGAGCGGTGAGGTGGAAGGGTGTCTGCCTTTTTCTTAGAAAAGACTTCTGCCAAGTCCTGATAAGGAGTCAGAATCCTGGAAGCTGATTCAGATTGGACAGCAGCAGCTAGGCGGACAGGGAGAGTAAGGCAGGTAGAGGCACAATAATCACTCCATTGGAGAATTTCTCCAGTCCGCCAGTTGATGACAGGGTTGTGTCTTCTGAGCCAAGGAAGACCCAACACTAACGGAGCCAGCGGACACTGGAGTAATAAGAATGTGTAATAAGAATGTGATCTCTTCGGAATGTAGATCCCCAATTTACAGCTGGATGGGAGATGTTTGAGAGACCACGACAACTCTGGAACGTCCTTCTCCATTAAGCCCAACTACCAAGAGAGATTGTATTAAAGGTTCAGATGCTAGTCCCAATGATTTGAAGAAGGAGACGTCCATAAAATTCCCTGCTGCACCGCTGTCTAAGAAAGCTGGAATGGAAACTTGGCCGCCTTTTCGTTGAATAACGGTGGGGATTAAGACTGAATTTGTGGGAGAGACAGATGCAAGGCCTAGGTGTAGCTCTCCCATGACACCTAGACCCTGCCTTTTCCTGATTTAACAGGACAATTCAAGGCTGTATGCCCTGGGAGCATCTTCGTATCTCTTTGGCCGAGAGCCGATAGGCACCCAACGGCTCTCCAGGATCCGGCTGAGTTACCCAAACTGGAGACCGAGGAGCAGGTGTAGGAAGCTCCTTCTCCAATCTACGTTCTCGGATGCGGCGGTCAATACAAATAACTAGATGTATTAAGTGATCCAATGTCTCCGGAACAGTATGCTGGACAAGGATATCTTTAATTTGGTCCGAGAGACCAAGGCGGAATTGACTTCGTACCGCAGGGTCATTCCAACCGGAGTCATTCGCCCACTTACGAAATTCTGTGCAGTAATCCTCTGCAGCTCTTTGATTTTGTGACAGGGACCGGAGTTTCGACTCCGCTAAAGCCGCCTTGTCTGGGTCATTGTAGAGGAGGCCTAGAGCGGCAAAGAAAGCATTCACCGTCTGCAGAGCACTATGAGCTGGAGGCAGAACAAAGGCCCAGGTCTGAGGGTCACCTTTTAACAAGGAAATAATAATTCTGACCCGTTGAGTCTCTGATCCAGAAGAAGCGGGCCGAAGCCTGAAGTATAGTTTGCAGTTTTCTTGAAAGTTAAGAAAGTCCTTACGGTTGCCCGAGAAACGATCCGGCAGATTGAGTTTAGGTTCGAGGGGCCGAGCTGAAGCAGAAACAGAAACTGAGGGGAGAGCTGCCCATGTCTCTTCTACCTGGAGAGAAAGTTCCTGGACCTTTTGTGTTAGGCCCAGTATTTGGACAGCCAGAATTTGAGCTAGGTTCTGACCTGGCTCCATGATCACAATCTGTGACTCTACAAATTTTATGGCCGGTGATAATGCTATGATTCCTGGAGGGAATCAATGGTATACATGTAGAGCCAACAGATGACAGCCTTGAGGGCTGGTTGTGGCCTTTATAGTCATGGCCAAGGGACTGATGGTGTGAAGCAGCCTTTGGGCTGGTGGAGCAGTCTTGGAGGCTGATTGTGGCCTTTATAGTCGTGGCCAAGGGACTGATGGTATGAAGCAGCCTTTGGGCTGTTGGAGCAGCGTTGGGGTCTGATTGTGGCTTTTATAGTCGTGACCAAGGGACTGATGGTATGAAGCAACCTTTAGGGCTGTTGGAGCAGCCTTGGGGGCTGATTGTGGTCTTTATAGTCATAACCAGGGGACTAATGGTGTGAAGCAGCCTTTGGGAAGATGACACTCAGGTGAGGAATACAGCAAGAATGAGGGTCTGCTACCAGTGCCGCCGGGATGACACTGGCGACGGTGTGCTTAACAGCGCACCCGGAACACAGAGTGGCTACCAGTGTCGCGGGGATCACACTGGTGATGGTGTGCTAATTTGCGCACCTGGAACGCAGAGCTGCTACCAGTGCTGCCGGGATGACACCGGCCACCGGATGGTGACAGACGCTTCTGGGATAGGAAACGCTCCGTGCTGCCCAGATGGTACAAGCAGCAGGTGTGGATGGGATGCAGGTGCAGCCGCCTGGATGGATCAAACGGCATACACGAAACACAGCTAGACTGACTCAGGAACACGACTGACATGCAGGAGACAGGAACCGGAAGTACTAAAAAACTTCTATCACTGGCATGGATTGCAGGGCTGGTTGGATTGTAGCAGGAACAAGGCCCAACCAGAGCAAGTCTCTCTTAGACCAGTGTTAGACCAGTATACAGCTGTGCTGTGAACAGGAGAATCAATTAGCCTGCACCTGACACTGCACACAGACAGGCAGTAATTAATGCACTCTCAGGCTGGAAGCTGCAGATCCTGACACTGGGTAGCAAAAAGGGATCCAAAATGATGCCCCCACCCGTTAGGACTCTTCAGCAGGACGTCAGCGTTTTCAGAGGCATGGATGAACCCAGTTCACGTATGTGCACTAACACTGCCGAGTCAGACTTGGCAGAGTTAACTTTCACTGCTACCAAAGTACTGTAGCTGTGATAGTGATAGCTGGAACAGCTGATTTTTGGATCAGCTATCCTCACACTGGAGCAATGTTGAATTGCTCTGGTGTTATAGCATCTACCGCTGCTACTTGCAAAGAGTTGGATACTAATACCCCTTTCACATCGCTATTGGCGGGTTGCAACCGGGATTTGTACACACACCGATCCTGGGTGCGACCTGCCTGAGACCGCTTTCAGACTGGCGGCCCTACCCCACAATAATGCCGGGTCGATGACATCACCACTATTGATGCTGAGACGGCGCTTGGCGATGATCTCATCTCCAAGTGCCGGCTCTGCTTATGCAGTGACCTGGGTTACCCGTTCACTTCGCACTGTGAGCCGGGTTGAACTCATGTTCAACCCTGCTCGTTACCCAGGTTAAAATGTTCATTTAATTCAACTGGGCCCTTTCACACTGCGTAGTAACCCGGGTTGCTGCCCTCATGTGCAGTAACCCGGGTTATTTTATGGCAGTGGAAAGGAGTATAAGTAAGCACTGTCAAGTGGCAACTTAGTCGTATTAGTTCTGTTTTTGCACTCCTTTTGCAAAATAGAAATGATAATAAAATGTTGGAACAATGTCACTTCATTTTACTGACCGTGATTCCTGTATTATTCATGCAGGTGCTTTACCCTTCAGCCACAACCAGCAGTTGATGGAAACTGACTCCAGTGAGAGGAGAGTGCTTGCTCATGTTAGCTTTGAGGTTAGCTGAGATGGTGGTTATCAATATTCTATAGATAGAAACTGGACAGAAGTGTGAATATTTTCTTTAACTTTGTAATGCAGTGACTTTGATATAATATTATGGCTGAAAGTATAGTAAGCTTTTCAATTAAGCAGAGATGTATCATATATATAATTAAGTACGTCAAATGACACTGTATATATTATTTGTGGCTTGACATGGTTGAAGACTTCCACATATTTTTGGTTCAACCGGCACCAGAAACATGACTGAATATGCCTAAAATGAATCTGTATATAATAAAGAGATGCCTCCAGTACCTCATTAACCTAAGGAGACGGTTTACAAAGCAAATCCATTTGCTCCTAGCTCCTCAGCTGCAAACAATGTGTCAGCATCTGACGACCATTTTTTTCTATTTTTTACAATTACAGGCTCCCAAACATGCTTAAGGTGCTGACAGATTAATGCTTTGTTCACTTGTGGCACACATTCTTGCATTCTCACTCATGTTCTTATAAGGAAATGGGACTCAATAAGCCCTTAATCACAACCTGGGTAATGTTATTGTGTATAATGCAGTCTACTAATTCTGTTTCAGGAAAAGCACTTTGCTATCGCTTGTATAAACCATACCTGTCAGCGGTAGTGCCAGTAGCTCTGGAAAACAACTGCCTTGGCTGAACAAAGGACAGTCACATTGAAACCACAAAGTATCAACAAAAGCTAGGTAGTTTTTAGAAATCTCTGTATTAACTGACTCTGCTCGTGAAAGGATTACGCCTCTTGGCACAGAGGTCCTCACTGTCTCTCTGGCGTATGCTGTTTACTCAAGAAGTCAGCAAGACATTACACCTCTGTGGCGGCTGGGAAAAGGTTTTGTAAGGAGAAAGTGAAAGATTAGCTATAGACACATATCACAGTGCCAAAAAGAAAACCTGAGTTACCAGAAAAATATAAAAGCTCAGCTTTTGATTATAAACATAAATTATAATAGAAAAGCAGATTGTCACATTTTTATTTTTTTTGCTGGTAAATCAAGTCTTCCCTACTTGTCAACAAAATTGTTTATACTAGTTGTAGATACTGTATACACAGGTACGTATCCCATAATCTGAGCCATGTATACAATGAGGGTGGTGCAATTCTATTTTATATATTGCATGAATTCTCTCTGTCCATGCTCAGAAAACCAGTATGTGCGAAACTGGCCATCCAGCATCATCTGCCATTTGGGAGTATAAATGCTTGTGATCAAACAGGCGGAAATAGAATGGGAAGAAGCTTTCTCACATAGGTAAAGAGATCAGTGGGTGCACCATTCAAGTGTGAGCCATGCAGATGTTATAAGGTGTGTTTTGCACTTGCTCTAGGGAAGTATAAGTACCAGCTGCTTCTAAAGGCCCCCATACATCAGAGATTGATTGCACCAATCGTGCAATTTGTAATCGATTGTGTATAAAAATCTTTCCCTTTTTCAATCGATGGTGGCAATTCTGCAATCTGCAATCGATTGAAAAAGGTTAAGATTTTATACACAATCGATTGCAAATTGCACGATTGCTGCAATCAATCTCTGATGTATGGGGGCCTTGAGTCACTGAGAAATAGCCAGAATATGTAAGCTATGCACAGGTGTGCACATCTTCAGTGTCTTGTGTTCAGAAATATGCTGTTTATGCAAAACCATTCACTTTCTGTTTCCAGTTTACTTCCAATTTTGCATTGACCAAAATGTGTCCTTCCATTGTACAGGTTGGAATTTCTCAAATCATTCATTTATACAAGGGGAATTATTATTCCATATATAAAATTATTCATATAATATTTCTAGAATTTGTGCTAGTAATTTCATCATTTAACATTAATTAAGGGAAATTAAATAGTAAACTTTTTTCTTGTTCTGATCTATAATCAATGTTATGTTTGAAATGGAGGAATATTGAAATGGAACAGAAAAACTAACCGTAACAACAGAGATCTCTTCACTTAGATTACGATGTGCGCCATAAAAAGCTTCAGTTGTGCACCACTGTGAATTGAAGCTTGCCCAGCACACTGCAATGTGCATTGCCCCCATTGTGGATTTGGAGAGCTGCATGTGAGTGGCCAGTTAATGGTGAATTTCTTACCAGAATACGGATGATATACACATGTACCAGTCAACATGTAACTACAGGTGGTACACCCTAAACATTTAAAACACCCGTTTTTCCTGCTAAGAAAATGTTCCTTAGTGCCTACTTTTTTAAACGGGGTAATGTCAGTTTTTACCACAAAGTCTTTAATATTTCAACTCCTCGTATAAGTAGGCATCACTCGAGTGCCCTGTAATAACGACATGTCAGGGTCCGTAGCTACCATAGGCCACCATGATTACTGCGGGAACTAGCGACCAACCTGTCGCTCGACATTTTGTTCAGCTAAAACACAATTTAGCTTCAGTTAAATATAAGGTCATTGATCATGTGCCCATTTCACTCAGAGGGGGCAATAGATCCAAAAGGTTATTACAACTAGAGGCTTCCTGGATTTTTAGGTTAGATACTCTAGCCCCCCGTGGTTTAAATGAATCCTTGGGTTTACAATGTTATTTGTGATTCAGTGTTTTTCTTGATTATTCTATGGACGATAGGTTTGTCCATGGTTGTCAGGATAATAGTTGATTCTGATGCCATCGCAGTGAATTATTAACAGTATGTAGCATTGAAACATGTTTTGAGTTCTTTAAGAGAGTTATATTTTGCTCTTGGTAATTATCGTCACAGACTATATATGCATGAGATAATGTGTATATATTATGTGATGTTGTTTCATATAGGAGATGAGTAGTTCTATACATATACTTCAGGGTTATGGACATGTTATTCTTTTTTCCTGCCATTTTGTTTTGTTTTTTATTTATTTGTTTATACCATTGATTATATATAAGTATTACGCATTAAGCCTTTTGATGGCATTTTATATAACATTGCAGGTCAACACACTGGGTTATACTAATTGTTCAATTTAGTATATTAATTTGATAGGTTTATTATATTACACTTGGAAATAGTGGTTTTGTATGTTTTTCTAGTTTTTTTATAACTTTTTTGCACATAGATTTGTTTTGCACACAGGGTTTACATATATAATTTTCACCTTATTTTAGCAGTGGTTAATACATGGCACACACTCATAGGTATTTACACATGTGGCAAGTTGTTCATTTTCACATTTTTTATTATATTGACAAAGATATTAGTTTTGTATCATATTGATACTTATTAAATGATGCTCATAGGCATGTTTTTACACAGTAGGTTGTTCTATTGGGGAACGGGTAGTTTGATCGGAGTGTTTGGCCCTGCTATTTTTAATATTATTAGGTTTCTTAATGAGAATATACAAGTTATACAACAGTGGTTTTTTGATTATTATTTTTAGCATGTCGCTGTATGTGTATATCATATTTAGCCAATGTTGTTTGTTTTGTCTTCACTCGTGATTTTTTGTTTACACACTAGATGATGTTACCACGGCAACATGCTGGCATACGTGCTAGGTGCATCATCCGATGCGCCGGACTGCGTCACGGATGCACAAGTCACGTGTGTCTTTCATTACGTGGGAGCACTGGAGTTCCGGGATCCAGAACGGCGCGGAGGAGGTGTTACATGTCCGGTGGGGTAAGTTATTTAAATCGATATGTATGTCATATTCTTTTTGTCATCCTGAAGAAGGGGCAGATGGCCCCGAAACGTTGATGTATGTGTGTATAAACACCACCTATTTATACTAGTACATGGACTCTGAGTGCCGCCTTATTCGGATTTGTATTGTGGGGACGCTGTTCCCTATACAGGAAGGCACCTGAGCAAGTTTTTTGGATTATAGTTATGTGAGTGCCGGAACACCATTGGCTTCTATATATATATATATATATATATACATATATATGGGCTGGCTGGTAAGTTTTGGCCTGGGGCCTTAGTGAATACTATACAATACAGAGAGTGTCTTAGTGACTGCAATACCTATGCAGGGAAAATGTTATAGTTACCTCGATATACTATGGATAGGATCTTGGTAACAGACAAACAATATCAGGAGCATCTTAATGACCACCATACAATAAAGAGACCATTTTAGTGGCCACCATACAATACAGAGAACATTCTTGTGGCTGATATACAATACTGAGCACATTCTAGAGACTGCTACACAATACTGAGGGCATTCTAGTGCCTGCTAAATGCAAGCGAAAGTCGTGCTGCAATGACATTTCATATATAAATTTCAGCACAGCACCACGTCACTGGCTGTGTCACATTGCCAGGGTGTGTCAGATTGGAGAAAATCCCTCCCCCTGTATAAAAGGAAGGGCATGGTTGCCAGCAGGAACAGTTGCCGGTAAACAATGAAAAGCAGTGTCGGGGCATGAAGGGCCCACCAGGGCATTCATTGGAAGAAGCCCAAAGTTAAGGGGGGGCCATCCACCGGAGTGGGTGTGGACAGCCAATAAAGAGACACTTGGCCAACTATTAGAAAGGACATGCAAAGAACAGGGCCCTTTATAAAGGAGGGGACAGGGTTGTGTCAGGAACACCCACTTTGGTTGGCAGGCTGGTTAATCTTGGTGTAGTTTCCATAGTTCATCCATGAATCTGCTCCACCAACTTAGTGACCCCTAGAGGAGGTGGTGTGGCCCCCGGGGATTTCCTCTGTACATCTGTGGGCTAGTCCAACCCTGGTAAAGAGAGTGGTCCTCCTGTGTCCACTCTCTGCATTTCAGCAGCCATGTGTTTGTTACTGAAGGGCCTTCTGTGTAGCCAGCAAAGTGGGGTAGTATCCGGGTACTGATAAAAAAAATATATATATTTTGCCCAAAAAACAATTGTGCAGCATTTGGGCACTGTTTAAAAAAATATTTGTGTCCAAAAAAAACTATTTGGCAATATCAGGACGCTGTTTAAAAAAATATTTGTGTACAAGATGTAATAGTGTAGTATCTGAGCTGTGTTTAAAATTATTTGTTCCTAAAATACAATTGAACAGTATCTGGGAGCTGTTTAAAATATAATCTTTGTCGAAAAAGAAATTATTGGGCGGTACTTGGGTGCCAAGTTAATTAATAATAATAAATAAAATTATAAATGTAAATTAATAGAAGGTCAGGATTTCAACATTTCATTATTATTTACTCTGTCTGCCCATTTGCATGTGATAACCGGATGATTATTTAAGTTTAACTTGCAAAGTTCCAGAAAGAGCCTTTACGAAACTAGACGTGAACCCCAGTCAGAATCAGGACACACATGAAGTCTATAGATGTTCTTTATGAATAACTGAGCTGTTTGTGATTTGGACAATGGTATAAAATTTGTCATTCTGGAAAAACGATCCACATAAACTAATGTGACGACGAATCCCTTGGATGGAGGCAGATCTAGAATGAAGTCAACTGAGATATCTCTCCAAGGCCCTGGGAAGTGGTGGTAGCTGTCCATTAGAAGCAGAGTGCTGAACATTCACCCTGTTACACATGCCCTGATTCAGAGTTGGACGCTATGCACACAGCTGTGTGCATATATGTTAATGCTGCAGAAGGAATCTGAAGGAAAAAGATGCCTCCAGCCAGTATCTCAGATCCAATTCCTGCATCTGAAGATGCAAGATCAGATCAACATTGCGAGCATCTGTCGCGATGTTTGCAGCATCAGCCATCTGAGTAAGCCAAAGGCTACTCAGAGTGGCTGCCTCATCTACACAGCCGAGGTTAGTAAATCTGCGTTGGTAGACACGGACACTGGCCTCAGCACTCCCGAAAAATGGGAATGACACCCTCTTGATTTTAGAAAAAGCTGCCAGCACCAGCCCTTCCCAGCCCGGCAGCTGGGAAGGGGTCTCTTGTATGGAGCACTTCAAGAGACCCCTTCCCAGCCCGGCAGCTGGGAAGGGGAGCACTACAAGAGATCTCGCAGGACCCGGTCCTAGGCATATGCAGTCCTCCCGTCATCAAAGATGTACGCAAACTATCGGGCATGTGATGCGTCCGTGTCAGAGATGCCTGCTGGATGATAATCTACCACCAGCCGCCAGGTTCATACCACCCAATAGGCTCCTCTTTGCTACGGTATCCTCCCTCTAGCCTCCTCCTGCCAGCTGGGGTACAGAAGAGTGATCTTAAAAAGATTGCCCTCCTCAGTTTCAGGATGACAGTCTTCCAGCAGCCTGGGCTCAGGTAAGTTGCATCTTCCCTTTTCTCCCCTGGCTATAGTAACCGCCAGGGGGTGGATGTGATCAGTGATCCTGAATGGATCGCCAACGAGCCTTGGCTGACTGCACTGCAACAGCCCAGCCTCTCCCTTTTCTCTCCCCTCCCAGCCAGCAGTGAGTTATGGGCAATCCTTAGGATCGCCCACTCCTTGCTGCTGGCTGTTCTTCTTGCAGGACTATTAAGCCCTGCAACAAGTGTAGTCAATTGCTTTAAATGTAAAAAAAATATAGATAGATAGATAGATAGATAGATAGATAGATAGATGATTGTTAACACTTTTTAACTGTATACATTTTTTTATTTTTTTTGTTTTTTTAACAAATTATTTAAATAATTCTTATCTGCATATTTGGTAATAAAGTTACTGAATCTGGTTTAAATGGTATTAATTACATAATTTGATAATTAAAAAACCCCTGCAATTTGGGGACATTTTTGAGAAAAAATATTAGTCAGTTAAGTGGTTAAAGCATCATTATGTAAAAAAATTACATTGGCCAATGAATTGTGTTTATATTACCTGACTCCCATCAAATGTTTCAGGTAGCTGTGTTATTGGTTCCACTATAGCACCTGCAGTCTCAGGCCCAGGGTCTGCTGGTGGATTTGTGCAGGAACTATCTGCATTCGCAAATTGCATTATTCTAGTCTGCTCTGCACAGCAGTCAACTGAGGGCTTGATTCGGACTTGTGAAATTATGCTAATGAATCAAGCAGAGGCGTAACTAGGTATTTGAAGGCAGTTTATAAAGTCCCCTATGTACCACCCAATGGTGAAAAATGTGGGCTGTAGTTACTATTCCAGCGGTCGGGATGCTGGTGCTCAGAATACTGATGCTGGAATCCTAACAGTAGTCAGAATCCTGATTGCTAGCATCCCGACGGTAATAGAGTTAGGGGGGGGTTATGTTTAGGGGTTTGGGTTAGGTGCTAGGGGGAGGGTTAGGATACTTACTTTCAGGTGTCGGGATTCTGACTGTCGGGATGCCGATGTCGGTATTCTGACTGCCGAGTCCCATACCCAAGTATATAACACAGGTAACTTTGACAAGGAATATGGGCCCCCCTAAGCTCTGGGTCCCATAGCAGCTGCATCTCTTGCACCTATGGTAGTTATGCCAATGGACTCAGGCACCATCTTGTGCATTGAGATATACAAAAGCAGGAACATCGGTTGCACATCAAACTTCTGAGTATGCCTATGCAGAGCAGCTCTCCTAAGATGCCAAGGCCTCTGTCCCATCACGACTGCATCTTTTTTTATTTCTTTCCAATAATACGTTTTTATTGAGTTATTAAACAATATAAGGGTACAAAAATGGAAAAAAAGGGGGGGGTAATAGGCACTTTAAAGGAGTGAGTAGAAAGGAGACAGTGCTCACCAGTACTAATAGGTATACAGCACGTTATACAATACACATGAAAACACATGAATCAAAACATATACGCCAAGCACAGTCAAATAAATAAAGAACATATTAGCACATACAAACAATTAATCAACTAGAAAATCAACCTCGGGGATTAATTAAGGTTAATGATGGAAAAGGGCATAATGCGTCCAGGTTTTTGGTAGGAGTGCCCGTCGCCCTTACCCTCTGTTACATACACTGTGTATGCCATGAGAACCACTTTAGGAAAGGAGAAGAGGGGGTTATGGAATAAGGAACATCTCTAGTTTCATTTCGAAATGGAATTGGGTTTTGGAAATGACTTTAGCAGAGATTTCAGTCTGAACTTAGAACAGATGTCAGAGAAAGGGAGTATAGAATATAGGGAGAACAAGTCAATAAAGGGATGGCACCCTTGTGGGACCAATAGGAAACATTGAGATGGGTCAGCATTAAATCTAGACATTTCAGGGAGATATTTCTGGTAACAAGACTAAAATTAAAAAAGGAAGGGAGGCTAGCATCCCACACCCTTAGGACATAAGTAACAGCCCTAGGAAGTAGGCAATACTTTGGTCAGAGCCAACTGGGAGACAAGATAAAGTCCAGGGGAAGGAAACATGAGGTAAGGGCACATTCCAGGTCAACCCATGGCTTCGAGCAAGGAGGTAGGGACCAGTCACGGAGTTGGGAAAGCAGGGCCGCCTCATGATAGCGTAGCAGGTCAAGGAGAGCCAGGCCTCCCAGTCGATTGAGCGAGTCATGCATCTGAAGACGGGGAGTCTTACAAAGAGTTGAAAACATCAACCTTTTCATGGAGTTCAGTAGGTTACGAGGGATTGTATTTAGGATCACTCGGAAAAGGTACATCAGTTTAGGCAATAACATAATTTTAAATGCTACCAGGTGACCCAACCACAAACTTCGTAATTTATCCAGGTCGCAGCTAAGGGTGTCAATTTAGCTAGTAAGAGGATGTAATTAACATAAAAAACCTTCGTAATATAGAGAGAGATGTGAATTCCCCCGTATGTCATGGATTCTTTCCAAATGAAAGGTAAACATCTCTTCAGGGAATGAAGGGAGGAAGAGGAAACATTAACGAGTAGGGCTTCTGTTTTAGTGGTGTTAAGTTTGTAATATGAGGCTACACTATATCTCTCCAGGAGAGATTAGAGAGAAGTTAACGAGATCTCGGAGATGGAAACAAACAAAAGAACATCGTCTGCAAAGAGAAAAAGTTTGTGGGAGGTGTCATGTATCATAAGGAAATGTGGGGATAAGAGGAGTATTTGAGCTAGGGGATCAATGGCTAACACGAAAATCAGGGGGGACAATGGGCAACCCTGTCATGTTCCATTAGTAATTGAAAAAGGTGAGGAAAGAAAGCTGTTGCTAAAGACACACACAGATGGACCATTATAGAGGGCTGAAATAGAATTTAAAGTATCGCCCTGAAAGCTACATTTAGAGAGAACCTGCTGCATGTACCCCCAGTGCAACCTATTGAATGCCTTCTTGGCGTCAAGAGAAAGAAGTAATAATTCTGTCTATTTGCTCAATACCCATTCGTGTGTTGTCCGGGGCCTGGCACCCAAGAACAAAACCCACCTATTCTTGGTGAATTAAGTGATGGAGCAAAGGTTTAAGATGATTGTAATTTTCATGTCTGATTTAGGAAGAGCAATGGACCTATAATTACCACAATCAGTGAGGTCCTTACCCGGTTTAGGGATAGTAAAAAATTGGGCCTCTGCCATTTCCGCCGGGAAGGAACCTGTTGTGGATGCTTCATTATACAGTTGCAAGAGGATTGAACACATTACCCCAACAATCACTGATTGAATATCTTCCAGAGACCAGGGGGCGTTCAGGGATGCCAAGCAATCACTGTTTAGTGTTGGGAGGGGAAGGGTCTCGAGTACAGACGTTTGGGGAATAGAAGGATCATCCTTCAAGTTATACAGGTTAGAGTCGTAAGCAGAAAATGTCCAGCGGGTTAAGGCATTTAGTGCCAGATGGGGTGATGAGACATTTAATCCTACGGCAAGGCTGCCAACCTCAAAGCTTATGAGGCCAAGATGGGAAGCTTTATTGCCAGCAGTATAAAATTTCTGTCAAGAGTGCGCCAGGGCTGATTGCATAGGAAGCATAAAGAGTTTCTGGAGCTGTGCTTGCTGCTTCCATAACATCTAAGTGGGACAGGAATGACTTTGAAGTTCTAATACTCTAAGAGTTGCATCTAGATTAGGCTGGGTTTTAGCTGAGCAAGCTTTTAATTGGGCTTCTGAATAGAGGGTGCACCAATAGGTGAAGATAGAGGTATCAGTAGAGGAGTTAGTTTGAGTATATAAAGTAGAAAGTGAGAATCAGTAAGAGCCTGTAACGCCTCTGGGTTAGTCAACTGGTATTCAGGAAGTCACCACAGACGGGATGGAGGGAATTGATGTCCGTATTCCGGATCCATAGAATAGGGGTATGGCCAGACTAGGTAATAGAAAGAATTTTGACCCGCTTGGAACACTGGAGTACCACTTATCCAGTAGGATCAAACCAATCCTGAAGTAACTATTATGGACCTGTGAGAAAGTATAATCCCTTTCATCAGGCAAGTGGGTAAGCCAGACGTAATACAAGTCATATTCCACCAAAAGTTTTTTGAAAACAAGGGAAGGACCCACCCCGCCAGACACATACATATACACCCTGCTTACAGGACTATACATTTACCAGCAATGTACCACGGTGGACTGCTGGTGACTTGCACCAGAGGAACTATAGTAACAAGAGTACTGCTTTCATTGATCGATTCAACCAACTATACCAGAATCAATACACGTACCTACCACTTGTTACTATCAAAAAATTAGACCAATACTAAGGAATCCACACTTAACCCCTACCCACCAGCACCTATTGGATCATAGGGGCACTGTGACCCCAAGTTTTACAATTAAAATAAATAACCCAGTGATATTTTCATACAATATTTGGTTGTGCATTAAATTAAGTGTAACGCCGAGCTCCAAGACAAGCCATATACTCTACTACTGAATGGGTTGGGTAATCCCATAGAGGTCCGCAGCAAGCACTGACCATATACTACTGCCCATATACCTAAGCGCAGGTATCCCACCTCCCCCTTTCATACATCCACACATATCTACATACATATATTGTGTGTATATATACACATATATATATATATATAGTATATATGTGAGTATACACACACAGCATACATATATATTTATACACACAGCATACATATATAGATAAATACACACACAAAACATACACACGGCATTCTTACAAACACACACGCACATAGCATACATACACATAGCATACTTCTTACACACATACGCATTGTAGCTTGTCCTTTGATGTGTGGACTCTGCTGCTGCTGGGCGGCCATGAACATCCAGCTCAATCTCACTCTCCCTCTGAGAGTGCTGTGATAGCGGTGCGCGGCCTGGCCACAGCTGGTTCCTTTGTTAGCGCTTCTGCTTCAAGTGGTATGAAATTCACCTGATGCAGAAGCGCTGACAGCTTGAATAGGCAGTGGCCGGGCAGCTCCCATTGTGGTTCAGGTGGCTCCGAAGACGGAGAAAAGGCTGTCTCCGTCTCTGAAAAAAAAAAAGGTTCGTCAGGGGGGTTTCTGGGTACTTAGAAATCCCCCCTTGCTTGTGCTAGTGGGGAAGACCAAAAACTAGGGAAAAAGGGAAGGGGCTAGATCCAAATTAGCTCAGTAAACCTGGCCACAGTAGTTGCTGAAGGAAAAAATACAGCAAACTAGTTAACATGCGGAGGGTGGAAGGTGACAAACCACACCCATAAGACCAAATACGGAGAAAAAATTCTCAAAAGCTACAACAGCAGTAACAGAAATTATAAGAGCTACAATAATTTTAATAATGAGCATCTACAAAATATAGTATAACACAAACAGAATATATATGACCCACTAACGTAGAAAATACTTGTTATTCTGGGCATACACTATACAATTATCGGGGTGATCCACCCAATATCAGCGGATCCCCCTGATAATTGTACTGTGTGTACGGGTGACCAAGGGTAAAATATCGATCGGTTACGCCGGATTATCCAGCATGCCTGTCCGATGTGATATTTTGTAAGTTAAATGTCAGGCAATTCCCCTGTTCATTCACAGGGAAAGAACGAGGAACGGAGCGCAGATATCTGGGCCAATACACTGTGAGATATCTCAGTGTATGCCCACGATATCTGCAGGGTGACAGGCTGCCAGATAAAGTGTCTGTAGGTCTGACAGGCATTTTATCTGGCAATGTATGCCCAGCATAATGAAACTAAACATGAGTGGAACACTAAGTTTCTAGAAAAATATTCAGAGCAGGTATAACAGAGAAAAAACAGACATACATTTGTATTCTTTAAAAACTTAAAAAAAATAAGAGTAACACATAGAGAAAGAATACTTGCGGCCAACCGACATCGACCTCAGAGACCAGGACCAAAAGGCACGCCCACGAGTTGCAAATGAGTCAATGTCTAGGATTAAACTATACAAATACAATTCGGCGCTGGTGTGATTAGTGTGATTTATAAAAAATATTTATTCAGTAATACCAGGGGCAGAACTATGGGAGACAATGGAGGCACCTGCCACCAGACGCCAGCACTGAAGTGGCACCTCCTCTATTGCCCACAATATATTCACCCCACTTAGGGCTGTAACTATGTACCCGGAGTGTACCGTCACGGCCATCCAATACATGGCACCTCTTCCCGGCACCTGAGAAGCCACCATACACTAATGGAGAGCTCAGACCATCAGCTGTCGTCTCTGTCTATCTATACCCTGTCCCTACTCATTTGGTGTCACTACTCCTCAGATTATGCAAGTGTAACACATCCGGCATTACAATGTCAGCGGCTGGGACGGGGGGCACCAAATTGTAACTTGCCTCCGGGCGTCTGGGATGAAGTTACGCCACTGAGTAATACATGTACCATAAAATCAGGTATATACAAATTAGTAAAAGAATAGCAGCATTAAGTTACATTAGCACATTAGGACATTAATGTAGCACAAACCTTGCAACATTGAATTGAAACAAAGAAAAGAGAATGTCTGTAATTTATGAATTAGCAGAATATCTTGGATATATTATTAAATGTCCAAAGTCCAACCTTCTTTACCAGTAGTTGTATTTTTATGCAGATGAAAAACTCTTATATTGTAAAAAAAAAAAAAGCAAAAGTTATTTTGGCTTGATGTACTGTAATTGTTAACGGTGGAAGTGCCTCCAGTATAGTGTATATAAGTATAAGACCCGATACTTAAACGTTGGGAGCGCACATGTTGTAACGAGCCTCTGTGCGTATTAATGTCCTTGTTTAACAAGCGCTCACCCGTAGTTGCATGCAAGGTCAGCTCCAGCTGCTGTGTGTCCTCCTATATAAGTGGGTCCGTGTGCTTAGCTGGTCGGTGTATGTGACCTCTGCTGGTGCCCGGTGTATTCACCTGTGCGGCGCTCACTGACTATTAGCGCCTCCGGTCAACTGCAGGCACAAGTTGTCTCTCCGTCAGCCGGCAGCAATATTTGACAGGTGGGTGTTTCAATAAGCGCACCGATGTGGCTGCTAGTCCCGGCGTATCTGGGTCGGCATGTGCTGGAGGGATGGCCAAAGAACAGAGCAACTACGTGTTTCAGTCACCCCTGTGAACTTTTTCAAGTTGATCAACTCTTTGGCGAGAAGCTGCCCACAGCTGATCGGGTTTCGGTGGATCTGAGCTATCAATAAATTCCATTTATCAGAGTAGTGAAGCAGTTTCCGGAAAAGGGTCAAAGTGTAATGAGGAAGGGCATCATTAGGGACAGTATCAGGGATGCCCCGGATCTTAACATTGTTCCTTCTGGATCGGTCCTCTAGATCGGCCAGCTTATCATTATCTGCTGATAATTCCGACAGGACTGTTTGTGCGAAGTGAGAAGTGTATTGTGGGAAGTCACTATCTCCAGGTAATTAGTGCGGTCATCCAAACCATACACCTCCCCGCTGAGCTGGAAAACCGAGGATTGGAAGTCCGTTGTGAGATCTGCATGGAAGGCCTGTAGCATTTGATGTAACGAGCGGATTGTGAGGGGACCGTCCGCAGGAGGGTCTGATCCAGGGAACAGAGGAGTGGGAGTGATGGATACAGGAGCCAACGCCGGAGAATTATCCAACATAGTAGCTGCTAAATCTGGAGTTTTGTGGGTGGTAAACCGGTTCAGAGGAGCGAGGGCATTCAGCTTGGACTTTTTAGCTGGCATGATAAGTTAGACGGAGGCAGGAACACAACAGCAGATACTCCTGTGGAGGTAGAACATGTCTGCGTTTTTCTAACCACACCCCCATTATCTCCCCGAAACGCTGACTACTTGTCACTCACCTTGTGAAGAAAACCTCTGCAACTGCCGCACATGTGCATTCCTGATTTGATGCATTAGCAGTGGCAAAATATCTGTGTTCAAAATTGACAGTGCTTCCATCTTTGACTCAGGTCTTGAATTTGAAATGCTTACAAAGCTTGAAGCCCAAATGTCCTGATTATAATCCTCTGCAGAATCCATTTCTCTTGAGTTAAGTGATTAGTAAGTCATGTGGATAATAGAGTTTTCTTCCATATTTAGCAAAATGCCAAAAACAAAATTCCATTTGCAGAGTGTCACAGAAATAAGGAAAAAGGCAGAGAGTAACCAATAATAAGAAACTTTTTGTGCTGTTCATTTTTACTAGTGCTTAGCCGCAACTGAACTTTACATTTTTCCTAAGTAAAGGAAAGTAAAATTTACATTTTGTCACTCAGTAGTATATAAAACACAGTACCTGGACATTTTTTGTAGCAAAAGTAAACACGGCTTTGGCACCAATTTTTCACATAGGAAGAATTATTGGAAGCCAGTCCATTTTTGCATCTTTTTCACTTTAAACAGGATATAAATCATCAAGCAGCCAAAGGAAAGCAGCATCGCCTCTTACTTCAGTTCATATTAAACTCACTTAAAAGATGCCGTAAGTAATTTTCTTTGTGACTCAGGATGTTTGAGGGGTCTATTCATGATGTTAATTATCAGGACCCCGATAATTAACATTCTAACTCGTCGCGGACGCTGGAGCAATTCAGAGCAGTGACACAAGTGCGTATGCGTGACCTACATGTACACAAGAGCCCCATCGTCCGGTGGAAGGAGCCAGACAAGGATGGAGGGATCCGAAAGAATCCCTCTTCGCAACACAGGACTCCTTCCCATGGGGAAAGGGGTTGCAAGCCCGTTGTGCAAACTATTCTTAGATGGTTGGGGGAAGTTGCTCTTGGAGGATGTTTTGGTAGCATTCTTAATTCATGGCTGTGTTCTTAGGCAAAATTAAGAACAAAAACCTGACAAACTCCAAGCATTGATTAGGCAAGAATGGGCGGCCATCAATCAGTGTGTGGCCCAGAAGTTGAATGACAGCATGTCAGGGCGAATTGCAGGTCTTGAAAACGAAGGGTCAACACTGCAAATATTGACTCTTTGCATAAACTTAAAGTAATTGTCAATAAATGACACTTATGAAATGCTTGTAATTTTACTTCAGTATACCATAGTAACATCTGACAAAAAGGTCTAAAAACACTGAAGCAGCAAACTTTGTGAAAACCAATACTTGTGTAATTCTCAAAACTTTTGGACATGGCTGTACATTCAAATGGGATCATTAGTTTAATTTCCCTGCATTGGGTATAAGGCACAATGATCCCCATGGCTACAAGCATTTTCTATCAGTGTGTTTTCATCAACTAGTAGATCTTACTGACTGCTTTTTTTACATTTGGCTCATTTACATTTGGATGTAAGTCAGGTTTATGGCACACCTCTCAGATGTATAAGTAAACGTCCACTTAACCACTGCGCTCATAGGTGTTGCTTTCACAGTCTTCCTCAAATGCATTTTCAAAAGTAGGCAAGTATGTTTATATACCATATTTTAATGGCTAATTCAGTGGTTCCCAAGCTCGGTCCTCATGGCCAGAGGCATAACCAGAACTTTGTGGGCCCCATAGCAACATTTTGATGAGGCCCGTATTACCTTCTATACAGACACATCTCTCCACAACAGTTGCTAATTTTATGCCCCATAGAAGTGCCCTAGTTCATTTTATGAATGATAGTGGTGCCCTAGTTCATGTTATGTCCTGTAGCAGTGCCCTAGTTCACATTATACCATACAGTGCTCCTAGTTCATATTATGCCATAATATAGTGCCCCAAGTTAACAATATGCCACATTGTATTGCCACCAACCTGTACACATGCCACAAAGTGCCCCCAGTTTACATTATGCCACACAGTGCTTAACAGGCAATTCCGGGAACCTAGTAGACATCTTTTTGAGTGCTGTTGAGTCAGGTCCCATAAGTGGGGCCACTAAGCCTCTAGGCCCCATAGCAATGGCACTCCGTATACCCACTAAAGTTATGTCCATGCTCATGGCACTCTAACAGCGCAGGTTTTAAGGATATCCATGCTCGAGCACAGGTGGATTAATTAGTACTGCAGTGAATTTGATATAACCATCTGTGCTCAAGCATAGATATCTTTAAAACCTGGATTGTTAGGGTACCTTGAGGATTGAGTTTGGGAAACACAGGGATAATTGATATATTGAGAGTCTTTATTTCACTTTTAATCCTGCCCTCTTCATCAAACGATATGTGACTACCTAACCCTGTGGCTCTACAAATCCTGAATACATTTCCCCAGGATAATCCATCTCAGCTAGAGGTGCTGCACACTATATAACCACACATAAGTGTATTATATCTACAGAACATTTACTAAATAATATATTGCTTGATTCATGTTTTATAAGGAAGCACTATGATCAGAATATACTTTGCAAGGTTTTTATCTGCTAACTATACTGTACTAATTAATGTTGCATAACTTCAGTAAATATGTTTACTTGTGTATTAACAACACCAATAAAACTAAGTTCCAATGGCACAAGGACTGATTTCATTTATTTATTATTCTCAGTTTAGAACTGCAATATATGGTTGTGCTATATAAATAGTATTGATTTTAAGAATTATAATAATGCAATATGTCTATATATCTGTGTGGATGTACATAAGTGTGCATATGGATGTATGGGTGTATATGTATAAATGCAGTGGAAAATCTATAATGGGTGCAGGCGACCCTGTTCTGTCCACACTAGTCTCACTGCTGCCTTCTGCCATGAGGATACAATTATACGAACACAGCACATAGGACAATAAAAAGTGGAACTCTACAATGTACTGTACCAATGTGGCTTTGCTGTTTTCCCTACTTGTCAGCTGCACCAGTATACCTGCTGGTATACCACTGGATGTCCAGAACTGTAGACCTGGAGCTGCACTGTAGGCAGCACTCATTGTCTGGGAGTTTGAGCACCAAGCTCAAAGTCCCCAGTAGCAGCATTATTAACATCATAGGCAAATTACATTGGGATGACTATGATAAATGAATGCAAAGTCAAATGACTCAACATATGTTTCTATTATCCCACTCTCCTCAAGATGTAGTAACCATATACTAAAATTTGTTTTCCACATATTAGCTACAGAAAAAAAGACCTGATAGCTAAAGACTGTAAATGGTCCTGAACCTCCCACCTGTCTGCCTTACAAATTTTGTGTAACATACCGGATGCACGAAAAACGAAATAGCATATTGACATGCCAGCTATTTGTTTATAGTATGATAGAACCTAGCAGGACCCACAAATGTGCTAATTCTGCCTGAATGCAGCACTGGGAAAATAAATAGCAATAGGCCCGTTTTCTTTATAACAATTGTAATTGTTTAAATGCAAATGAATTTGTTCAATAAATTGAGTTACAAAAATTAAAAAAATAAATTATATCACTAAGTAATAACAAAATTATTGTTTTATTATTTCATTTTAAAGTTCTCTTAATCAACTTAAATGATGGCAAGTATTTTAAGCCGTCAGCGAACACCTTTCTAAACCTGACTTGTTCATCTTCTGCAGTACAGGTCTTAGATACTAAGTCCACTTGGTGGGGTAATCATAGTCTACACTTTATCTATGTTTTTCTGTGAATCTTCTATTTGCTTTAAGTTGACACTGAAGAGATTATTGACAAAAATCTCCTGCTGGTTTGAATAAGCGATTTGGTTGATAGAACTGTGAGTACAATCAATCTGTTTCAAGGCTTATTAAATAAGCCCCTAAAATCATGCTGGGCTTGTGACACATGCAGACAAATTTCCTTTGACCTTGAAAGGATTTGCAATGGTTCACTGTAAGAACAGTAATGCTTACAACAAAATGGTTTCTGGCATATAGCTTTGTATTTTTCTTTACACAACATGTGAAGACACATTTTTATGAATGGGTTCCCCTTGTCAAGAGTAAATAAAACCTATCTACTTTCAAACTGATATGAAATTTGGACATATACTTACATACAACGAATAAGTATAGAAGCAGACAGGGGTCCGAGCACCCCTAAAGCTGGGTACACACTGACAGATATATTGGACGATCAATTGATCGGCCAATATATCTGCTGCACATCGGCCAGTGTGTACCAGCGATATGTCTGTGAATGGTGTTGTTCACAAACATATAGCATTGGCTGCGCTGCACAGCCGATGGACAGATATGTCTGCCGGCAGGTGTACGGGCGGTCTGCAGACCGCCCGTACACACACAGCGGCGGCCACAGGGAGGGACACGCCCCACCGGTGGCCGGACACGCCTCCGACCTGCCCCCTGGCCGCCGGGACCCGCTGCAGCATGCAGATAATGGTTGTTCAGTGTGTATCACTCGATCTGCAGATATATCACTTAGGTGTGTACCCACTTAAGGTATACTTGCCTACTTTTGAAAAAGCATTTCATTTAGATTGTGAAGGCAACACCTATGAGCGTGCAGTAAAGTGGACGTGTACTGCTACATCTGAGAGACGTGCCATAAAAATTATTTACATCCAAATTAGGGGTATGCACCGGCCACTTTTCGTGTTTTGTGTTCTGGTTTTGGATCTGGATCTTTCTTCGTGTTTTGGATCTGGATTGGTTTTGCCAAAACCACCCTTCCGTGTTTTGGGTTCTGGGTTTTGTGTTTTGGATCTGTATTTTTTTGAAAAAAAGCATAAAAACAGCTAAATCACAGAATTTGTAGGTTTTTCTGCTCCTATGCTATTATTAACCTCAATAACATTAATTTCCACTCATTTCCAGTCTATTCGGAACACCTCACACCTCACAATAGTGTTTTTATGTCCAAAAGGTTGCACCGAGGTAGCTGGATGACTATGCTAAGCGACATGAGTGGGCGGCACAAACACGTGACCCATCTAAGCGTGATACTGCAGTGGCAGACAGGATGGCAGTTTGAAAAACTAGGCCCCAAACTGTACATAATGCAAAGAAGAAAAAGAGGTGCAAGATGGAATTGTCCTTGGGCCCTCCCACCCACCCTTATGTTGTATAAACAGGACATGCACACTTTAGCAAACCAATCATTTCAGCGCCAGGGTCTGCCACACAACTGTGGCTGAAATGATTGGTTCGTTTGGGCCCCCACAAAACAAGCTGGCAATTAATGTGTCCCTGCACAAACTGGCTCTACGGAGGCAAGATGTCATCCTCATCCTCCTCTTCCACCGATTCCTCACCCTCTTCAGTGTGTACATCCTCATCCTCACAAAGTATTAACTCGTCCCCACTTGAATCCACCACCACAGGTCCCTCTGTACCTTCTGGAGGCTGGTCTCCCTGGAAGAGCTGATAATTCATTTTGATGAACATCATCTTCTCCACATTCTGTGGAAGCAACCTCCTACGCCTTTCGCTGACATGGTTCCCGGCTGCACTAAACACTCTTTCGGAGTACACACTGGAGGGGGGGCAACTCAGGTAAAATAGAGCCAGTTTGTACAGGGGCCTCCAAATTGCCTCTTTTTCCTGCCAGTACAGGTATGGACTGTCTGACATGCCTACTTGGATGCTGTCACCGATGTAATCCTCCACCATTCTGTCAATGGTGACAGTATCATATGCTGTGACAGTAGACATGTCAGAAATTGTTGCCAGGTCCTTCAGTCCGGACCAGATGTCCAAACTTGGTCCTGCCTGCCCTGCATCACTGCCAGCGGGTTGCTTAGGATACCTAAGTTTTTTCCTGGCAGCCCCAGTTGCGGGAGAAAATGAAGAAGGAGCCGTTGACGTGTCAAGTTCCGCTTCAGCTGACAGTGTGTTCACCAGCAGGTCTTTGCACCTCTGCAGGCTTGTGTCGGCCGGAAAGAGAGACACCGCATAGGCTTTAAACCTAGGATCGAGCACGGTGGCCAAAATGTAGTGGTCTGATTTCAACAGATTGACCACCCTGGAATCCTGGCAAAGCGAATGAAGGGCTTCATCCACAAGTCCCACATGCCGAGCGGAATCGCTCCGTCTTAGCTCCTCCTTCACTTTCTCCAGCTGCTTCTGCAAAAGCCTGATGAGGGGAATGACCAGACTCAAGCTGGCAGTGTCTGAACTGACTTCACGTGTGGCAAGTTTGAAGGGCTGGAGAACCATGCACAACACGGAAATCATTCTCCACTGCGCTTGAGTCAGGTGCATACCCCCTCCTTTGCCTATGTCATAGATGGATGTATAGGCTTGTATGGCCTTTTGCTGCTCCTCCATCCTCTGAAGCATATAGAGGGTTGAGTTCCACCGCATCACAACCTCTTGCTTCAGGTGATGGTGGGGCAGGTTCAAGAGTGTTTGCTGGCGCTCCAGTCTTCGGCACGCAGTCGCTGAATGGCGAAAGTGGCCAGAAATTTTTCAGGCCACCCAAAGCGTCTCCTGCACGCCCCTGTCGCTTTTCAGAAAATTCTGCACCACCAAGTTTATTGTGTGAGCAAAACATGGGACGTGCTGGAATTTGCCAGGATGTAATGCCCGCACAATATTGGTGGCGTTGTCAGATATCACAAATCCCCAGGAGAGTCTAAGTGGGGTAAGCCACTGGGCGATGATTTCCCTCAGTTTCTCTAAGAGGTTGTCGGCGGTGTGCCTCTTACTGAAACCGGTGATACACAGTGTAGCCTGCCTTGTAACGAGCTGGCATTTCTGAGATGCTGCTACTGGTGACGCTGCTGCTGTTGCTGCGTAAGGTGATACATCTACCCAGTGGGCTGTCACAGTCATATAGTCCTTAGTCTGCCCTGTTCCACTTGTCCACATGTCCGTGGTTAAGTGGACATTGTGTACAACGGCATTTTTCAGGACACTGAGGACACTTTTTCTGACGTTTCTGTACAGTCTCGGTATCGCCTGCCTAGTGAAGTGGAATCTAGACGGGATTTGGAACCGGGGACACACTACCTCCATCAATTGTCTAAATCCCACTGCACTAATGGCGGATACCGGACGCACGTCTAACACCAACATAGCAGTCAAGGCCTCAGTTATACGTTTTGCTTCAGGATGACTGCTGTTGTACTTCATCCTCCTCGCTAAGGACTGTTGGAGCGTCAATTGTTTAGTAAAAGTAGTGGTGTTCCTACTTCCTCTCTGGGATGATGAACGACTCCCAGCAGCAGCAACAGCAGCAGCGGCAGCAGTAGGCGTAGCAATGCAGGATCCTCCGGAGGAATCCCGGATAGGAGAGTCAGTCATGCCAGTGACATGGCCTGCAGGACTACTTCCGATCCTGACTAAGGAGGAAATTGATGAGGAGGGAGTTGACGGTGTTGTTTGCAGGCGCTTGGATACAACAGGACAACGGGATTTAGGTGTCCCTGGACTGCTTACGGTCTTAGCCAAAGTTTCTGAACTTGACAGTAACTTTTTATGAACGCGCTGCAGGTGCCGTATAAGGGAGGATGTTCCTAGGTGGTTGACGTCCCTACCCCTACTTATTTCACCTTTACATATGGTACATATGGCAAGACAGTTGTTGTCCGGATTTGGATAGAAATATTGCCAGACCAAAGAGGTGGAATGTTTGGTCTTCTGCCCAGGCATGACCGTGATGGGCTTTTTCATCCCACGGACAACAACTGTCTCCCCCGGAGCCTGATTTAAACAAACCACATCACCATCAGAATCCTCCTCGCCAACTTCCTCCTCAGCGCCAGCTACACCAGTATCCTCATCCTGTTGTACTTCAACAGTGACATCTTCAATTTGCATATCAGCAAGTGGACTGTGGGTGCTCCTTTCAGCACTTGCAGGGGGCGTGCAAATGGTGGAAAGAGCCACCTCTTCCCGTCCAGTGCTGGGAAGGTCAGGCATCGCAACCACCACCACACTTGGACTCTCCTTGGGGATTTGTGATATCTTCTTAGAAAGCACAGTTCTTCGCTGTGCTTTTGCCAGCTTAACTCTTTAGATTTTTTTAGTGGGAGGAGGGCTTCCATCGTCATGTGAAGCTGAACCACTAGTCATGAACATACTAGGGATCGACCTTAGCCATTCCTTGCCACTCCGTGTCGTAAATGGCATATTGGCAAGTTTACGTTTCTCTTCAGATGATTTAAATGTTTTTTCAAGGTCATTTTCCTGAACTTTGTCATTTGGGATTGTATGTGCCCTCTACTATGACATTGGGCATCGGCCTTGGCAGACGACGTTGATGGCATGTTATCGTCTATGTCATGACTAGTGGCAGCAGCTTCAGCACTAGGAGGAAGTGGTTCTTGATCTTTCTCTATTTTATTTTTATCGGAGAAAGTTTGGTCCTCCATTTATGTTATATCGATTTGATATATACGTGCGGCTAAACACAGAAAATATTTCTTTATTTTTGCTGGAGAGTAGTGCACTTTGTGGGTTACACCAGCCTTTAAGAAATGAGCCAGCCGGCTCTTTACTTATGGGACACAGGCGCACGCTTGGCGCTGCTCCTTTTGTTGATGCACGTGCGGCTACTGCGCACACAATTCACAAACACAGAAAATTTTTTTTTTTTTGGTTTGGACTGGAGTGTACTTTCGGGGGTTACAGCACCCTTTAACGGTCAAGCCAGCCGGCCCTTTACTTATGACACAGGCGCACGCTTGGCACTACTTTGTTGATGCACGTGCGGCTACTGCGCACACAATTCACAAACACAGAAAATAATTTTTTTTTTTGGTTTGGACTGGAGTGTACTTTCCGGGGTTACAGCACCCTTTAACGGTCAAGCCAGCCGGCCCTTTACTTATGACACAGGCGCACGCTTGGCACTACTTTGTTGATGCACGTGCGGCTACTGCGCACACAATTCACAAACACAGAAAATATTTTTTTTTTTGGTTTGGACTGGAGTGTACTTTCGGGGGTTACAGCACCCTTTAACGGTCAAGCCAGCCGGCCCTTTGCTTATGACACAGGCGCACGCTTGGCACTACTTTGTTGATGCACGTGCGGCTACTGCGCACACAATTCACAAACACAGAAAATAATTTTTTTTTTGGTTTGGACTGGAGTGTACTTTCGGGGGTTACAGCACCCTTTAACGGTCAAGCCAGCCGGCCCTTTACTTATGACACAGGCGCACGCTTGGCACTACTTTGTTGATGCACGTGCGGCTACTGCGCACACAATTCACAAACACAGAAAATAATTTTTTTTTTGGTTTGGACTGGAGTGTACTTTCGGGGGTTACAGCACCCTTTAACGGTCAAGCCAGCTGGCCCTTTACTTATGACACAGGCGCACGCTTGGCACTACTTTGTTGTTGCACGTGCGGCTACTGCGCACACAATTCACAAACACAGAAAATAATTTTTTTTTTGGTTTGGACTGGAGTGTACTTTCGGGGGTTACAGCACCCTTTAACGGTCAAGCCAGCCGGCCCTTTACTTATGACACAGGCGCACGCTTGGCACTACTTTGTTGATGCACGTGCGGCTACTGCGCACACAATTCACAAACACAGAAAATATATTATTTTTTTAGCACTTGGGGGGAGCACCCCTGATGGACAGAGCACCCCCTGGACAACACTACAGCACCCCTTTAGGACTGGGACACTGCACAGGACTTTGGAGTGGACACAGCCCCTATGGAGAACTGACTGCACAACACAGTCCAGCCAGCCCCTATGGACTTTGAAGTAGTGGACACAGCCCCTATTAACAACAGCAGCACAGCACAACACAGCCAGCCCCTATGGACTTTGAAGTAGTGGACAACAGCAGCACTACACTACACTACACAGCCCAGCCAGCCCTAACTCCCACCCTCCCTCTTCACTGTCCACAGCCGAGTGAAAAATGGCGCCGACGCGGGTACCTTATATAGGATCCAAAACCCGCGAGACTCGGAAGGCGGGATGATGACGTTTTGCCTCGATTTCAGATCCGAGTCAGGCGGGAAAAGTGGAGCCTGACTCGGATCGGACTCGGATCGGGTGGCTCGGGGGGGTTCGGATTTCAGAAATCCGAACCCGCTCACCCCTAATCCAAATGTACAATCTGCTGATGAAAACACACTGAAACGTTTCAGAAAATGCATGTAGCCATAGGGTTCATTGTGCCTTATAACCAATGCAGAGAAATTATACTAATGATCCCATTTGAATGTATATATATATATATAAATATATATATAACAGCTTCCCTAACTGTGTGGAGTTTGTATATTCTCCCTGTGCTTGCGTGGGTTTCCTCCGGGTACTCCGGTTTCCTCCCACACTCCAAAAATATACTGGTAGGTTAATTGGTTCCCCACAAAAATTAACCCGTGTGTGTATGTGTGTGAGCATGTGATGGGGAATATAGAGTGTAAGCTCCACTAGGGCAGGGACTGATATGAATGGCCAAATATTCTCTCTGTAAAGCACTGCGGAATATGTGTGCGCTATATAAAAAACTGGTAATAATAATAATAATAATGGGGTTAAAGTGCAATCAGGGAGATTACTAGACTCTTCAGGGAGTCAGAGATATTGCTACTATTTCAGGGAGTCTCCCTGACAATCAAGGAGAGTTGGCCAGTATGCCCTAAAGGTGCATATCCACTAGCAGATAGTGAAACGAAAGCATGATTACAACATTATAATCATACAGTCATTCCACTTCCCCTGCAGTGCCTACACTGAACGATATGTCACCCTCCCTCATCCCTGAACATGGTCAATCTGTCGTTATCTAGCATGTTCAGGCGATGATTGATGTCGGATTTGTCCCTGATTAATGAGTGATGATATCATTATCGTTCAATCAGATATCCAATCGCTCATTTTAATTGGCAAGTGGATACTCGCCTTAAGGGACTGGCAACCCCTCCTAATTTTTTTGTATAGTGTAGTGGCCGAAAAGGTCAGTTCTTTGGTGTTATACAGTGTGTGCTTGGTCAGTCTAGTGTAAAGCAGTCTGTGCATGGTCAGTCTGTGATGTAGTGAAGCATGTATAGGGTCAGCCTGAGTGTAGTGCACAGGTTCACTCTGTTATGTGTTGTGGGTAGGTTCAATTTGTAGAGTAATACAGGGTCAGTATTGCTTAGAGTTATCAGTGTCCCTCCCAAAGTAGGCTTAGACTACATACTGTTGCCAGTCTGCTTTTTTTTTTACAGTGCACAGCACTGGCGCACAGAGGCTACACCTGCCTGTCTGTGGACAGTCATACACTTTGGACCCTGCGCTAGCTGTGACAGCGAAAGGATGGACCAAACAGGAGGCGGCATCCAGAAGAGGGATCAAACAGAAGGTGGAGTCTAGTTCCTGGATCTCACTAGACCCATTTTCCCGATCTACCAGCTGGCCATTAAAAGTAGCTGGGGAAGGAAAACAGGATATGTAGAAGTGGGGTCCATACCACAAGTATTAGTCTGTGAATGTGCCTGCAAACAGAGGCACAGTGATCTTCTCCTCCCATGCATGCACAGTTGTAAATGACTGACAGACCCACCGGGCCTTAGCAGGCTGCCTGCACTGCCTTGTGGGTAAACCAGCCCTGGTGGGTGGCACCACCGGGCAGTGCCCCACCCTTGGTCAGTGCCCCTGGTGAGTGCCATCCTGGCTAAAGGGTTGATATGGATCTATCCTATCCCATTACTGTTGGATCCGTCGGGGCAGCCGTTTGCCAGTGGCTGCCTGGTACAATAAAACATTTTTTTATTGAGACAAATCGTGCTGCATTTCTGACAGAGAAGCTGGGATAAAAGGGATGGGGGAAGAGGAAAAAGTATCTGCACATTAATTGATAAATTACATAACCCCTATATATTCAAATTCCCAATGGTTAATTGGATATTGGGGGTGCAGCCCTATTCAACTAGATTAGATCATACAGTAGACAAAAAGAGGCAAAGGAGTTGTTTTTTAGGGCGCACAAAAATTGTTGATGTCAATTAATACATAACTTTTAATAAATTGTTTCTTAAAAATATCCCAATACAGGGAATAGAGACAGTGAAATATAAGGAATAAAATGATTATTAAACAAAACACACATGTATATTAAAACAGGCCGGTCCACTAATGTATTGTTATTGTATTAGGGTATTGATACACTTATATCAGAATTGCAGATATAATCGTGCATACTTCAAACTTATAGCGCTCAAATTTTTATTATTATTCCACAAAGTTGTATCCAAATTCGCACTGTACTGTGATTCGTGTCAGTTGTAAAATAGCTAGTCACAAAATTCAGTAATTTGTGTTGGCCAGCTCAAGCTGACATTTAGCAATTATAAGAGAGAGAGGAATTGATACATTTCTACAACCTCTCAAGCACTAATAAACAATATAATTAGTTGTTGCTTATTGATATTGCAACATGTTTATCAAGTTTAGAAACTAATAATAAACAGGTAAGTATCAATATCCTCAATTGTTTAATATTATCTGCAAAGAGACATAAATTTTATTGGTCCCACGCACTTAATGCTGAATATAATTGATATGTCGAAATTTGTACTCCTCAGCAAACTGCAGCAATTGCTGTGGTATTAGTAATAGTTGAGGTAGCAAGTTGAAGCACAGTAAGCTAGCTTCATTTATTATAACATTAGGAGAACTCAGCAATTACCACAATCTCAGTATTAGTCTAAAAGATATATACATCTCCATAGACTGTCAGGTATTATTCTGCTGGTCTCACTATCTGTATTGGCATATTACATACAACATGTATCAATATAAGGTATGAGATATCTCCCCAATAACTAACACACGTGCAACCGCCAGTGACGCCGACGTGCGCGTTACACTGTAAGCTTTATCAAGGCTGAACCCTGAACAAATATAATATTGACCTATAGTATAAATAAACAAATCCAAAAGAGGATATGTAGCATAATAGCTACCACATTGCCATTACTATGTAGTAGAGATGTGCGGGTCTGGATTTCTGAAATCTGAACACACCTGAATTTAGGGGTTCTGAGTAAAACTGGGTCAAGGTTCGGATCTGTTTCCAGTTCGGATCTCGGATCTCGGATTTAAAAACCAAACTTGAATTTTAGATTTGACCTTTTAGCTGTTTTTATTGATTTTTATCGTTTTTTTATCGATTTTTATAAATTTTAATTGAAAAACCAAAACATGTAGATGAATCCAGATCCAAAACTGAAACACGGGGGTCCGCACACATCTCTACTATGTAGCCACATTTTCATGTGCTCAAATCTTAAAATATGACATATGTGGCAGCATAATGATCCTGTGACTTCTGTAACTAAACAGCTATTACTAGTCAATCACTTTAATAAGCTCATTAAGTAAATGGCTCTTCTTTAGACAGGAGCACCATTATTTAATGCTAATTTCAGCACATTATACACGTACAGTAAGTAGTAATGCAAGTAAGAGGGAGAACTGCTCTTGTCATACCTTTCTATTGTATTCTGAAGCCAATTCCAGTCCTTGACCATTATATTATATTCAAAGTCAAACATTGTAAAAATGGGTTATTCTTATTAGATAAAAAAACATTATCTCTCTTTACTAAAGGTAAGTATTATACATGTGACCCAGATATTTTCTTCTGGCCTACATTAAGTCAGACCTTGCATAGAACAAGTGCAGGATCCTACTCGGGGACAGTTACAAGGATTTTCAGAGTGTTTCTCTATGTAGGGCATGTTTGCCAATTCATTTCCTGATGTGATATTTTTTATAAAGGTTTTCATAGCAAATGTTTTTAGAAATGTCCTCCATAGGTCTTGGTAAACCTGAAATTCAGGGCTGGGCTGAGACTTAAGCCATGGCATAGTACCAGGCCCCATTTACATGCACACTCAAAGCAGAAATTAAATTGTATACAGTGAAACATGTGCTCGTCAAACATTAATTTACAATACATTCTCACCACAAATTACAATAGCCCTGTGCCCAACACACTATTGCAGAGTTTCGTACCTGATAGTACAATAAGGGGTCTATGTGCTAAGCCTTGGAGAGAGATAAATTACCAACTGTCAGCTCCTGACTGTCATTTTTCAAACACAGCCTGTAAAGTGACACTTAGGAACTGACTGATTGGTACTTTATCTCCACCCACTTTATATCTCTCCAAGGCTTAGTACATAGACCTCTATATTCCTGTGCCAATGGGGAAGCAGGTGGCATGGTAGAGCTAGAAAGAGGTACAAAGTTAATTCAGCAAACACTTTGTGCCAAAGATCTCTGCAGCCCTGAGTTATTTAGTTTCTAAATGACAAGCTATATAACCCTAAAGATCCCCTATTAGTTCCCCAAAGTACATTGACAAACAAAGACACTGATACACACACACCCACAAACTTAAGTGCTAAAAATCATGGAATTATATATAATGATCCAGGTACTGGTCACCAAGCTAAACCACAGTCAAGGTGTTTAATCGGACAATCAGTCTCTGATATGGACATCCACTTCCAAACACTATTACCTACTACAGGCTCATGTACTAGGGCAACACGGTACGCTGATTTTATGTGTGTTGTGTCCTACCGTTATTGTAATGATTTACACTGTTGTGCGCTTGTTTCCATTGTTTTATTTATTTATATATATATATGCTTTATAATGCCGGTAATATCGGCATTATAAAGTGGGGGGCGGTGGCCGCGATGACGCAATCACGTGGACACGCCCCCCGCTCTGCTCACTTCAGCTGCCCCCACCCTCCCTGCTGCCAGGAAGTCGGTAAGTATATATATATATATATATATATATATATATACACACACACACACAATATATATATATATATATATATATATATATATATACATACATACATACACATATTACATACACATATACACTATGGCCTTATTCACTACTGATCGCAAGTGCGATCACTATGCTGTCAGAGCACAACATAAGGATGCCCACCTTACCTTACACACATTGGTAATAGCAAACATTGGTAATACTTAGCAAGACTGCAAAACCATCGATAACATTGAGTACCATCGCAACCCCACACACATTGAACAAGGTCAGACCTTACTCACAAATTGCTAACCTTCAGGTATGCAGTGAGAGCTCAGGCTGCATATGGCATTGCAGTGGCTAATGTATGCACGCCACTGTGATGGCGTTCAAACGCACTGGCATGCTACGTTTCGCTGACCACCCCCCTGTCACCTCCCCCAAACAGTACTTCCTGTCAATCACTCTGTGATGGGTCTGTATATTCACTGCGATCACTGTCCCGATCGCAGTGGTGTCTTCGCACACGCGCACTGCGATGCATACGCATGCGCAGAACGCAACAATCAGCCGTCTGCGTTCCTTGCTGAATCAGGCCCTATGTGTGTATATATACATACATATACATTATGTTGTCCTGCTGCTCTGTTCCATCTCATTGCTGCCATCTGTTTTCAGTGAAGCCGCTGCCAGTCAGATCATAATACTGACTTTGCCGTTATTAGCATTGTAGAGCACAAAATGTGAAGCTGAAGCCCAATAGTTTAATAGCATCTATAATTACTGTTAAAGCTTTACAATTACTGAGCAGAAGCTGGCTTCTATGTTCTGCATAACAATGTAGAGACTGAATTATTATCCTTTATTAACAAAGCAAAATAAAGGGTCTGCAGCATCAAACTGTATGCATACAAATGAACAGTTAATACACAGTAGGCCAACAAGTGCATACAAAAGTCCAACAGTACTTAAAGTGCATACAAAAGTACAGTACAGACTACAAAACTTCAAAAAGATCACTATAATTACACAACTTGCAGCACTGGCTAAATTAGTTGATGGTCACAGCAGACAGGTTCAGAGCCTCTGATTTCAAAATGTTAGTCAATGGGAGGCGATAATGACGTTGGCATGGAAAGGAAGATTACATGAGTGATGAGGGTCCTACTGGCGAGGGAAGCGGAATGAATTACTGCCGGACGCAAGTCTGGCGGTTCAAATCCCGACAGCGGCTGGCCGACATGGCTGAAAATCCCGATAGTCTGCAGGTATCAACTAACCTAACCTAACCCCCCTAACCCTCCTTAAGGGTGCCTAACCCTAACCTTCTTCCCAGTGCCTAACCCTAATCTCTCCTCTAAGTGCCTAAACCTAACCCCCCCTTCCCCACCGCCTAATCCTGTCCCCCAGGGGGTGCCTAACCCTAAGTCCCCCCCCCCGGGGGTGCCTAACCCTAACCCTCCCTTCCCCTTGCCTAATCCTAACCTCCTGGGGTAAGCCTAACCCTAAATCCCCCCGGGAGCCCTAAACCTAACCCTCCCCCCCCGCGGTTGTCCGCAGTGGCATCAGCATCACTTCGATCGGGATGCTGGGCGCCGGTCTCCCTGCGTTGGTAAAATGACAGGCGTCTAGATCCCTCGCCGGGATAAGGCAGTCGGGAAGCCGGCTGTCGGGCTTACGTCCGCCGGCTTCCCGACTGCATACCCCGTCGGGCGCATGCGCGAGACCCGCATAGCGACAGCCAAGCCGTTGCTCCAGGTCTCGCACCAAAGGGGGCGTGCTGTCGATGGTGCATGCCCCCTTTGGCGTGCGTGCTGGGGGCGTGGCTGCCAGACAGAGGCGTTCCCACTGGGAACGCCTACCGTCTGGGTCCGGCCCCACTGACATCACTAGTGATGTCAGTGGGAGTGATTTTGGCTCTGATAGAGCCAAAATCACTCCAGGGCTTGCGGCCACAAGACCCTACCGCAGGGTCTCGTCGCAAGCCCGATGGTCGCGATGGTCTTGACCATCGCGACCATCATCATGGACGCTCGCATAAGCTGTGGGTGGTAACCCACAGCTATGCGAGCGTCCAAGAGGCCGCTCCATTTTTAGGTAGGAGGGCCCTGATTCAGAGCGAGCGAGAGTTCCTGTGGTAGGGAGCAGAATGACAAAAGTCCTGGAGGCGGAAGTTGGGGGATGTAATTAGTTGGAAAGAAAAGCAGCAGTTATTGGCAAAGCTAAGAGAGCGAGAGGGTGCTTGGAGAGGACTTAGGTTACAGATGTAGGGGATAGGGTGAGAGATTTATAGGTTAGTGTGACGAGTTTGGATTGTACCTTATAGGGAAAGGTGAGCTAGTGTAGGGAATGGCAGAAAGGGAAGGCAGATACAGAGCGGTTAGAGAAAAAGCAGTCAAGCAGGGAAGCTGAGAATGGACTGGAATGGCCAGTGCAGTCAGTACCAATAGGTAGAAATAGCTGCTATTCATTAATAAATATTGGGCGAGCCGCTAGACAAATATTGGGCTACTAGTTTCAAGCCCACCATTTGCTGACATTGCCCTGCCATTAAGGTAAAAAGTGTTACTATATCTCCTTCTTCTATTATAACCGCTGAATCACTTCAAAACATTTAGTCAGTGTCCTTAATGCACATAGGGCCTGACTTCCACTATTGAAAAGGATGAAAGGCTCCATAATATAGCATGTGGGAGACCTGTGATTTAGCAGTGTGATTTGTTATACTGAGAAAAACCTGTTGTCAATAATGACCCAATTTAAAATCAGGAAATGATGGGAGGTATGTTAATGCAGGTCAAAAGGCTGAGGGGTCAATCCTATTAGGTGCGAATTGCGAGTAGCGAATTTGTTTCTTGAGACTCGCACACATTGCAGAAAAGCGCGCTCTAGAAAATTCTCCAATCCAATTAAAAATTTATTTTTGCACTACTCGCAGCGGAGGGGTGCGAATTGACTGCCAAATGAGATTTGTGAGAAATGCATGAAAATGTGGAGAGACCATCCTGGACCCACCAAAATGGATAATTTCGTTAGCAGGACCATATAGAAGGCTGTTTGTGGGCATTAGGAAGGTACTGTAGGTTTTTAAATGGTGTCAAATGGCTGATGTGTTGTTGTTTTTTAAATGCAAGAAAATTATAAAAAAACTTTTTCCGTTTAATCTCAAACGAATTAAATGAAAAATGCAAAAAAGTAGGAAAAAGGGTGATTTTGAGGTTCTTTGAGGGCACCTTGAGAAATTGAAAAAAAAATTATATAAAATTATTTTTCAACTAAAAAATTATTGTAATTAAATTAGGGGTGCCTAAACTAACGAAAAAGTTGATTTCGGGGTAATTTGAGGAATTTTTTTTTTACCACCAAAAATGACATGTAATTATTGGACTAATTCAGCTAATTGTAAACTTCACAATGCCTAATTAGTCATTAGGGGGGGAGGGGGGGTGTCCAATGGGTTCAGCACAGTGTCTCGACCTTTTAACCTTAAAATAAAGATTTTCCTTTCCATCTCTCACCCTCAGGGAGGTGCGAGTGGAAAGTAATGGGGGCATCCACTAGACGATTTTATCCCTGTCCAGCCTTTTAACGATTTTCCCTTGAAGTTTCCCTTGAAATATGATCTTCCACAAAAGATCTAACAATAAACTATGTTGTTTTAATCTGTGATTGAGAACTTTCAGCTATAGTGGCAGATAGTGGTTCATCGTTTGATCGTTCAGCGTGAACGATGTGCAAACGATTTGTAAGCAATCAAGTGAAATTGACCTGCATGTTCAGTCGATGGAGGAGACGATCAAACGACCAGCGGGAGCGTGCATCGTACATCGTTAGAAACAATTACTGCACGATTTGCAAACGATGTTCAAACGATGTTTGAACGATTATCGAATGATTTTATCATTATCGTTCAACTTTATCGTCTAGTGGATACCCCCCTTTACAGATCCAGTCTGACTGATTCAGTGCGAGTTGCAACTTGGATTGCAAAATTAATTTGCTATGCGAAATCGAAGTGAAAATAGCAACCTCACACCTCGCAATTCGCACCTAATAGGATTGACCCCAGAGATTGGATTTTGGAAAACTTTGGTGACATCACTGACCATGTCTATGAATCTACAACTGTACACCATGCATTTCTTCAGAGGAAATCTGCAAATCCGCCACCCGCACTGTGCTTATTAAACAGCCTAAAGCCTACAGTAAGGTCATCTAAAGCGCAAACATTTTGGGTATCTATTTTTCCTGGGTGCCTCTGTACTGAACGCAAGCCCAGGGATTTTCCTATTAACACATAGCCCTTCCAAATTAGCTAACATTGGGGAAGGGGATGTACAGTACTGTAAGTTTAATTATTTGAATGAATTTCAGCACAGCCTGCAAGCTTCTTTCCACTGAAGCTATTGGCTGATTTGGGTCAATTATAGAACATGTTCTTATATTCATGTCAGAGGGGCCTATTCATTAACACTAAAATAACGTTTTTAAGGACATTTTCCTTAAACGTTATTTTAGTATTCATGAACACACTGAGCACAGGAGATATCACTGATATCTCCTTGCTAAGTCTCCCTGCGTTAATTTCCACACTCCACACTCCCCATACATTAGTATGGAATTTATGGTATTCATCAAATTCTGAAAATTATGTATTTTCGGAATTTGATGGAGTTACTATCCGCCCTCTGTGAGGTGGCGTATGGTAGGTAACACTTACCTGTGTCAGCGTGTGCAGGTCCTCCGGCGTCTTCCACCGGCACTCTGGTTTGTCCTCGGGCTCCTGGGGCTGTGCAGACACGTGTTCTCCCAGCAGAACACAATAAAGTTTTGAAAAAAAAATTTTTTTTTTTTTTCTAAACTGTACTGTGGGCTACTGGGAGAACACGTGACAGCACAGCCACCGGAGCCAGAGGCGCTGCAGCGGGCAGGCAAGTGCGGGGACTGGGGGGAGGTGAGCGTGGGGGGGGAGTGGGTTGGGGGGGACACAAACTTACCACCGCTATAGGCAGTGCTGCGCATGAGCTGGCTTTATGAATGTAACAGCGCCTGGATTGCAGAACGGATTCCAGCTGTGGTTATTTAGTGTAGATAGAGATAACTATCTATTTCGCAAAAATTACAACTTTTCTAAATAGATGGTTATGGGGAGGAGGAATGATGAAATCCTCCGGTAATTAGGTAGAACTCCATGCGTGTTCTAAACCTAATTACCTCCAGAGAGTTTTAAGGTATGATAATTAGGCCCCAGAGTGTGCTGAATATATATAGGTTAATGGGTAGATGTGAATGTGTACATTTAGGGTAGGTTTATATATGTGCAATATATAGCTAGCATTTACAGTAGTCATACATGCCCAATCAAGTTGGTAGTGGTACACATTTCTGCCCAATCAGTCTGCAGGAGACATTTTTTCTAAATGCATACAGTAGCTGCAGAAACATATTCAGGGTAACCTGTGCTGATATGCTGAAAGTGTAGGGTAGGGAACAGATTTACTTGTCTTTGTAAAATATATTTTTAGTCCTGTGTAATAAAACACACTTGTATGGTAGTAATGTCCTACAGCATTTTTGCAAGAATTGTTGCAGTATATTTTTGAGACACTGAAACTAATCTTGGAGATCTAAAGTCCATTCATATTACATAGGCTAAATATTGTATACTATTATAATATTTATTCTTAGTAGTATACTACTAAAACCCAATATAAGTATAACATTCCATATGTTATATAATGTTATTTCTAGAAAACAACTAACAGAAAAGGGTATCTAGGGTATAAAATGGCTGTAGCTATGAGGCATCATACCCTCTGGCTTTTTGTTTCTAAGGCTGTGTGAGTGGTACTGCTGCCAAGGCAAGGCAAGGGGCAAGGCAAATGAGCAACACCATCACTACCCCGTAGCATCTAAATTTGGATTATAGAGTGCCCGAAATGACACCCTGCCATCTGCAGATCTGTCGGAAATTAAATTGCAAGTCCTTAGGACGTACCAGGAGCTGAGCTTTTTGGTCCCGATAGCGGACCGGTCACGCACAGATGGTGTAATGGTTAGCATTACTGCCTCACAGCACTGAGGTTGTGGGTTCGATTCCCACCACGGCCCTAACTGTGTGGAGTTTGTATATTCTCCCTGTGCTGGCTTGGGTTTCCTCCGGGTACTCCGGTTTCCTCCCACACACCAAAAATATACTGCTAGGTTAATTGGCTCCCAACAAAAATTAACCCTAGTTTGTATATGTGTGCATGTACATGTGGTAGGGAATATAGTTTGTAAGCTCCACTGGGGCAGGGACTGATGTGAATGGCCAAATATGCTACTACAGGTTGAGACTCCCATATCCAAAATGCTTGGGACCAGGGGTATTTTGGATATCGGATTATTCCGTATTTTGGAATATTTGCATACTATAATGAAATATCTTGGGTATAGGACCCACAACTAAACACAGAATGCATTTATGTTCTATATACACCTTATACACACAGCCTGCAGCTCATTTTATACAATATTTTTTATAATTTTGAGCATCAAAAAAAGTTTGTGTACATACATGAAATTCATTTATGTTTCATATACACCTTATACACACAGCCTGAAGGTTATTGTATACTGTATTTTAATGAATTTGTGCTTTAAAACAAGTTTGTGTACATTGAACCATCAGAAAGCAAAGGTTTCACATTCTCAGTCATACTAAAAATATTCCGTAATTCGGAATATTCCGTATTTCGGAATATTTGGATATGGGAGACTCAACCTGTACTACTAAATTCACCTGGTGGGCCCTTTATGCCCCAGTCCGACACTGAAGAGATATATCTATATATACAGTATATCTATACTTAGCGGAAGCTGGCACATGCTTAAAAGTTAACAAGAATTAGGTGCGCAATGGATTCTGTGTGAAAATCAGTTGTACTACTGAGCTGCAACACGTAATGGGATCTGCAACCCACTAGATGAAGTCTGAATAAGAAAAAAATGTAGCGCTGGTAGACAACAAGAATAATTTAACACACAATAAAACAATAAACATAAAAACACATATACATATAAATGAAGCGCCTATTGGCTGTGGTGAATGAATAACCAAGCTGCTATAAATGAGGAAGATAAAAAGTTCAATCAATATAACTTCCCTGACAATATCAGTCCATGTGTTGGAATATATTATTAGTGGAATAAGGGTCTCACCCATTAGAGCTGTCCACAATGTCCAATCCACAGTAAGGAAAGATATTTCCAATAGGTATGGCACAGGAGTGTGGGAGATAGAGATGAAATAAATGTTCGTTACCCTGAGGGTGCCATGGTATATTCCCCGCTTGGGTCCAGGTAGCTCACCTCAGCTGAAAGAGGTAACTGGGTACGAAGGTCTCCTCTCCGTTCTCCTGAAGCCTCACTGGCAATGTTAATGGTCACCTGCCTGGACTGGAAAGTGTGTCCGCTCTATACACTCTCCTCCTTAGTGCCAGCAACCTGCCGGACTGCCTCCATGTAATGCAGCCTGCCGGGCTGCCTCCGTATGATTCCGTCTGTGAACAGCAGGGTTCAATGCATAAATAGCGAGAGCCAACTGTCCGGTAATCTTCGTCGACGGCAGCCGGTGGTAGCGGCTAGGTTTATCCAAAATGCCCGTGCCCAATCGGAGGAAGGAAAGGGGATTAACCAAGGACACAGCGTCTCAAATAGCAGCGTGGTAAATGCATAAAAGGAAGCCCATATGCCTTAACGCATTTCTCCGGGACAATCACTCCCAGTTTCATCAGAAGGAGGGCATGAGTATTGTGCAGTGTTTAATCAGGTTTATATAGGGTCTGTAATTGCAACCCATTTCATCAATTAATTAATTATTATACACTTGCTCCACTAGAGTCTCTGTGCATTCTAGGCAATTAGAAAGAGGCAATTGCAGTTCAAAACATAAATAAAAATAAATAAAAATAAAAACATAATATATATATATATATATATACAAATATATGTCTCATATTCATATTCCACAGAAACAAATATATACTATACATAAAATAAAGAAAAAGGAGATTATGGGGCAAATGTAATAGGGTGAGAGTTTAGAAAAGTGAGAGTTTCTGACACTTTTTAAACTTTGCCAATGTAACAGAGTCCAAAAACAAAGTAACAGAGCGAACTTGCATGTTTTTTTAGACTTAAAAAACTCTCACGATTTAAAATCTCATTCAGATGTTTTCCCATTTTGAAGATAAAACTCAACCAATGTGAGAGTTTACTGCTAAACTCTCACATTTTCTAAACTCTCACCCTATTTAATTTGGCCCTATATATTTAATTTTAACACAAAACAATAGTAAAAACAAGTATAAATGATGGATTAATTAGATATATTTCTTAAGGATAAATGTCCTGATATTCCGTAAAAATGCTAAAAAATGGATTGAATTAAATTTATAACAAATTAATCCAGTTCATTATTTATACATTATTATAAACATTCCTAATTTAATATATTCCTCTATCACAGAGGGTAATATCTTTCACTGTGATGATTTGCGTCATCACATGTAACGGAATTATCAGAAAAAGACTACAGATAAAACGAAAATTATACATGACGAGAAGAGGAATAATACACAAAAGGGGGAGGGGTCACTATACTATAGGATAAATATAAGTATCAGCTTATATGAAAAAGCTGAAAGGGCCCAGACTAAAGATGCAAACCTAAGAACACAAGGGGTAAAGGGGAGAAATAGCAGAATTACTAAAATCGAGGTAACCTAATAAAGATGTTCTAAAAATCCAATTCGATATTTTCATTATGGCCTTCAGGGAAAAGGGTATGCATAACGTGGATCCAATATGCTTCTCTAGCACATAATCTGCTATATCTGTCCCCTCCTCTTTGTGTGGGTTCGATATTTTCTATTATTATAGCTTTCAACAATTCTGGAGTAGCATTATGTATCTCCGAAAAGTGACGTGGCAAGCTGTGATTCTGAAATCTTCTTTCGATATTCCTACAATGTTCAAGATACCTAACCTTGAATTTCCAAGTCGTGCGTCCGATATATTGTTTTTTACAAGGACATGTAAGCAAATAGATAACATATTCGGTTTCACAATTGACAAACTTCTTAATTTGATGTGTTTCTCCTGTAACCTCACACAAAAAGGAACTGGCCCTATTAGTTATATATGTACAGGTAGTGCATTTATTTCATTTATTTCAATTGCACCTGAAACATCCCACTGGTTTAGGGGTCCAAGGTATAGTGGGGGTTGTGCCGTTATATGTATTATTAGTTTGCCTTTTGAAATGACTGGGTGCCAATTTAGCTTGTAAGTTATCCGCTTTTTTAAAGATCGCGATGGGTTGATTACTTAATTCTTTCTTTAGAATTGGATCTAATTGTAGAAGATGAAAATTCCTCCTGAGGATTTCCTTAATTTTATAAGAGGCACTATTTTGTTTAGACACAAATACGATTTATCTATTTTATTGTCTTGGGAATTATCTTTTTTTATTATTTTTTTCTCTTTATTTACCACAAGGAGAGAAGATCTTTCAATAGCAGTGACCTCTTTAAAGGCCGTATCCAACAGCTCTGTAGGATAAGATTTTTCCTTAAAAGATTCCATTAGGGATAAGGCTTGTTCTTTAAATTTTTGTTCATTGGTACAATTTCTTTTCAGCCTTTTTAGCTGCCCCTTTGGGATATTATCCAACCAAGCTCTTTGGTGGTTGCTATTATATTCCAAATAATTGTTACAATGTACATCCTTGTGGTAAGTCGATGTTACTATTCCGTCATCCAAAATTTCTAATGTTATATCCAAAAAATGAATAAAAGTGGGATGGATAGTGCTCGTGAATGTGAGATTAAACGTGTTTTCATTTAAGTGCTCGACGAATCTTGTGGCTGACTGATGATCCCCTCTCCAAATGAAAAACAAGTCATCTATGTATCTAGCGTAGAGGACCAGGTTCGCGCCAAAGCCACCATCCCACACATGGCGCTGCTCAAAAGCGTCCATGTAGATGTTGGCATAACTCAGCGCGAACCTGGTCCCCATCGCTGTCCCAAGTGTCTGTAAATAAAAAGTGTTATCAAATATAAAAAAGTTGTGAGTGAGAATAAATTGAATAGAAGTTAAAATAAATTTCCGCTGTGACTCTGAGATCCCTACATCTTCCAGAAGACTATTCTCCACTGCTCTCAGACCTAAGTCATGTGGAATGTTAGTATACAGTGAAGAGACATCACATGTCAAGAAAAGATAATCACACTCCCAACAAATATCAGAAATAAGTTTGAGAAAATGTGTAGTATCCCGTAAGTGTGATCTCAGAGCCACAGCTCATGCCTGTAAAAATTGAACAACATAATGTGAAAGGTTAGTGGTAAGGGACCCCAAACCAGATATAATGGGACACCCTGGTGGATCGTGCAGTGACTTGTGAATTTTCGGGAGGTGATAATAAGTGGGTGTGATAGGGTGAGTACAAAAAAGAAAATTAAATTCATCCTTGGATATGATCCCCTGTTCTCTATTAGTCAACAGAATCTGGGAGAGTTCTAATTGGTATACTGAAGAGGGATCTCTTTGTAGTGTTCTATAGAACCTCTCATCTGTTAACTGTCTAAGAGCCTCACTCACATAGTCTGTGGTGTTCTGTACAACTACCCTCCCCCCCCTTGTCAGCTGGCTTTATGGTAATGCAACCATCTTTCTGTAATTCTTTTAATGCATATATCTCCGAAGGAGAGAGATTATTCCCATATTTAAAATTTGTATGGAATTTAGTGCACAGATTCCTAAAGTCACACATGGTCTTTTCATAAAAAGTCTCCTGGTGAGTCACATGTTCCCTTCGGCCAGTAACAGCACGGCATGGGGTATTTAGGAAGGGTCAGTGCCTTCCTTCTTTGCCAGTGCAATGTGTATCTCAGCCTAGCTGAGAGGGAGTTCTCTGTGCTTATCCTGTTCCTGTGAATTTGCTGCCTGCCAGTCTGCCTGTCAGCTACTAGCTTCCGCTGGACTACCCCGCTTCCTCCATCACCCTTGCCCATACCTGAGTGCCTGAGCCTGCTGACATCCTGCTCATTGCCTTAGTTCACTACCTGCATACCTGGCTATTATTTTCCCGCATCACTACCTGCAAACCTGGTTGATTATTTTCTGTCCCCCTACCTGCACACCTCTAATTGTTTCTACTTGGACATTAACCCATTACTCCCATCACAGAACTCTTGTGCACATTTATATATTCCTGAACTTTTATTTACTGCCATATCTTATGTCTTCTCAAGCACTTATTAAAAAACCTAGTTTTTTATTCAAATCCGCTTCTGTGATCACTCCTGCTACCACCCCGGGTCCACAAACAACCTAGAACATAACACTGAAGAGGGATCTCGTTCTAGTGTTCTATAGAACCTCTCATCTGTTAACTGTCTAAGAGTCTCACTCACATAGTCTGTGGTGTTCTGTACAACTACCCCCCCCCCACTTGTCAGCTGGCTTTATGGTAATGGAACCATCTTTCTGTAATTCTTTTAATGCATATATCTCCGAAGGAGAGAGATTATTCCCATATTTAAAATTCGTATGGAATTTAGTGCACAGGTTCCTAAAGTTACACATGGTCTTTTCATAAAAAGTCTCAATAGGGGGACTGAGATTTTAATTTACAAAGTGATTTTTTGGAGGTTTTATTAATATCAAAAATAGGTAGATCCAAGTTAACACCTCCCTCTTCCAGTAAATCCAAAAGTTCTTTTAAAGATCCAAAATCATCCTCATCTAAACTTACTCCTCCAAATGGAATATCTTCATCTGTGAGGATGGGAAGACCATCAATATTTTGCTTTTTTATATTTTTCAAAGCAAAATATCTCTTCCTACAAAGATTCCTGGTATATCTATTTAACTCCATGAATAGATTAAAAAGATTCGGCTCCGAGGAAGGGGCAAATTTCAACCCTTTCATCAATAGCGTTTTTTGTGCTTCTGTTAAGATTTTTGATGATAAGTTAAATACACCTTTGATTGACCCTTCTGTTTTATTCATAGATTTAATATTTGTGTTTTGGTTCTTTTTTTCTTCTTTGATGATACCACTCCCCCCTCTACTTCCTCGTGGTCTAAGGACCTCATTCAGAGTCGGTCGAAGCGGCCGCACGGTCGTACGGGAAAAGGGGCCAGATATGCAAATGATTCCCTCGCAAGTTCCGTCCCTAAGTTCGGATCGGTAGTTGGCCGACCAAGGGGAGGAAGTGGTCGGAAGACAAAAAAATACGCCCCCTTCTCGTACGCATTGCACGTCATCTCCGGGCATATAAGGATTAATCGAGACCATCGGGAACCATCGGAACTGGTCGTAGAGCTTAAGGTTGACCATACCCTCTCTTAAGCTCTGTCAGTGTAAAAACCTCCCAGGTCACATGTGCCATGACGCTACTTTGTTAATAATGCACTCCCATAATCCGTATGCACTCCCATAAAACGATGTTCGCATAATGAGGCACGCCTGCGTTCGGATCTCCAATCCCCCGTTTTCAAGCACCTTCCCCTGTTACCACCCACAAACGCCTCCATCTGTCACTCAAACTACCGACCTGGCTGTGTTCAAGGAGATAGAAATTTCTGATCGTAGAGTCTAGTTTACGCACGCACATTGCGAACTTTACGCAAGCGCAGTATAGCGAACATCGGTGGCGTACGACCATGCGGCCGCAACGACCGTCTCTGAATGAGGTCCTAAGTCTCTTACCCTTTTGGGGGTTCCCATTCTGTGCTGTGTTTCCTGATTGAATGTTCTGTTTATTTGTTGCGATTTCAATTTGTAGTTGTGGTCTCTCTCCCTGCTTAATGGAAAAGGGTGTGGGTATTTTTGTGAAGAAGGTTCAGAAGTATCAGTAGTACAACTGATTTTCACACAGAATCCATTGCGCACCTAATTCTTATTATCTATTTATCTTATTTCTGCTAAGGTGCAGCATAGAGTCTAGTGTGATTATTTATTAACTATGAGTCTCACTTATAATATCGAATGGCATTCTAGAAGGCAAAATTATTTTTCTGAACATATTGATGCACAGATCTCAAAAAGTGTAAATGATACTGATGATTTTATTGTGTCACAATTTTATGAATTGCAGGATCTAGTAAAAGACGAAACACGACACTGGTTGGATAAGTGCATGCTAGAAAAGTATATAGAAATGAAACGAATCCCTAGAGGTTTACGCATATTCAAAAGCTGCTAATTTAAAGACGATCCTTCTTTTACTGAGAAATGGAACGAAACATTGGATGTATGTTCCTTTAATTTAATGAAATTATTAATTATTCATAGAGAAAATAAGATTAAAAAATTAGAAGCTGAAATAGAAAATATTCATTCTTCACTTACAGAGTTTTCAGAGACAATGATTTACAAAGAAATGGATAGAGAGATTAATAAAAGAATTGAGAATTATGAAAAGGAGATTATAAATAAAAAAATGAAAAATTTACTAGAGATAAAAGAGACTATATAGAGGATAAAATTAGGACTTATAATGGTTATAAAAATAAAAATTATCATAATTATAATATGGCGAGATATAGAAGTATATATAAACAGAGGAGATTTAATTCCCCTAGTCAGAAGGGGGGCAACATGGAGAGATCAAGGCCCCAGTACAGGAGGCCACGATCACGTATAGAATCACGTTTAAATCATTCACCTATTCTGAATGCGTATAGAGGTAATGAAAATACTTCTGGAACCTTCTTCACAAAAATACCCACACCCTTTTCCATTAAGCAGGGAGAGAGACCACAACTACAAATTGAAATCGCAACAAATAAACAGAACATTCAATCAGGAAACACAGCACAGAATGGGAACCCCCAAAAGGGTAAGAGACTTAGACCACGAGGAAGTAGAGGGGGGAGAGTGGCATCATCAAAGAAGAAAAAAAGAACCAAAACACAAATATTAAAATCTATGAATAAAACAGAAGGGTCAATGAAAGGTGTATTTAACTTATCATCAAAAATCTTAACAGAAGCACAAAAAACGCTATTGATGAAAGGGTTGAAATTTGCCCCTTCCTCGGAGCCGAATCTTTTTAATCTATTCATGGAGTTAAATAGATATACCAGGAATCTTTGTAGGAAGAGATATTTTGCTTTGAAAAATATAAAAAAGCAAAATATTGATGGTCTCCCCATCCTCACAGATGAAGATATTCCATTTGGAGGAGTAAGTTTAGTAGAGGATGATTTTGGATCTTTAAAAGAACTTTTGGATTTACTGGAAGAGGGAGGTGTTAACTTGGATCTACCTATTTTTGATATTAATAAAACCTCCAAAAAATCACTTTGTAAATTAAAATCTCAGTTTTATCCCTTGAGATATAAAAGTCCCCCTATTGAGACTTTTTATGAAAAGACCATGTGTGACTTTAGGAATCTGTGCACTAAATTCCATACGAATTTTAAATATGGGAATAATCTCTCTCCTTCGGAGATATATGCATTAAAAGAATTACAGAAAGATGGTTGCATTACCATAAAGCCAGCTGACAAGTTGTACAGAACACCACAGACTATGTGAGTGAGGTTCTTAGACAGCTAACAGATGAGAGGTTCTATAGAACACTACAAAGAGATCCCTCTTCAGTATACCAATTAGAACTCTCCCAGATTCTGTTGACTAATAGAGAACAGGTGATCATATCCAAGGATGAATTTAATTTTCTTTTTTGTATTCACCCTATCACACCCACTTATTATCACCTCCCGAAAATTCACAAGTCACTGCGCGATCCACCGGGGCGTCCCATTTTATCTGGTTTGGGGTCCCTTACCACTAACCTTTCACATTATGTTGATCAATTTTTACAGGCACGAGCTGTGTCTCTGAGATCACACTTACGGGATGCTACACATTTTCTCAAACTTATTTCTGATATTTGTTGGGAGTGTGATTATCTTTTCTTGACATGTGATGTCTCTTCACTGTATACTAACATTCCACATGACTTAGGTCTGAGAGCAGTTGAGAATAGTCTTCTGGAAGATGTAGGGATCTCAGAGTCACAGCGGAAATTTATTTTAACTTCTATTCAATTTATTCTCACTCACAACTTTTTTATATTTGATAACACTTTTTATTTACAGACACTTGGGACAGCGATGGGGACCAGGTTCGCGCTGAGTTATGCCAACATCTACATGGGCGCTTTTGAGCAGCGCCATGTGTGGGATGGTGGCTTTGGCGCGAACCTGGTCCTCTACGCTAGATACATAGATGACTTGTTTTTCATTTGGAGAGAGGTTCATCAGTCAGCCACAAGATTCGTCGAGCACTTAAATGAAAACACGTTTAATCTCACATTCACGAGCACTATCCATCCCACTTTTGTTCATTTTTTGGATATAACATTAGAAATTTTGGATGACGGAATAGTAACATCGACTTACCACAAGGATGTACATTGTAACAATTATTTGGAATATAATAGCAACCACCAAAGAGCTTGGTTGGATAATATCCCAAAGGGGCAGCTAAAAAGGCTGAAAAGAAATTGTACCAATGAACAAAAATGTAAAGAACAAACCTTATCCCTAATGGAGCCTTTTAAGGAAAAATCTTATCCTACAGAGCTGTTGGATACGGCCTTTAAAGAGGTCACTGCTATTGACAGATCTTCACTCCTTGTGGTAAATAAAGAGAATAAAATAATGAAAAAAGATAATTCCCAAGACGATAAAATAGATAAATCTATCGTATTTGTGTCTAAACAAAATATTGCCTCTTATAAAATTAAGGAAATCCTCAGGAGGAATTTTCATCTTCTACAATTAGATCCAATTCTAAAGAAAGAATTAAGTAATCAGCCCATCGTGATCTTTAAAAAAGCGGATAACTTACAAGCTAAATTGGCACCCAGTCATTTCAAAAGGCGAACTAATAATATATATAACGGCACAACGCCCACTATACCTTGGGCCCCTAAACCAGTGGGATGTTTCAGGTGCAATCAAAATAAATGAAATAAATGCACTACCTGTACATATATAACTAATAGGGCCAGTTCCTTTTTGTGTGAGGTTACAGGAGAAACACATCAAATTAAGAAGTTTGTCAATTGTGAAACCGAATATGTTATCTATTTGCTTACATGTCCTTGTAAAAAACAATATATCGGACGCATGACTAGGAAATTCAAGGTTAGGTATCTTGAACATTGGCGACACGTCACTATTCGGAGACACATAATGCTACTCCAGAATTGTTGAAAGCTATAATAATAGAAAATATCGAACCCACACAAAGAGGAGAGGACAGATATAGCAGATTATGTGCTAGAGAAGCATATTGGATCCACGTTATGCATACCCTTTTCCCTGAAGGCCATAATGAAAATATCGAATTGGATTTTTAGAACATCTTTATTAGGTTACCTCGATTTTAGTAATTCTGCTATTTCTCCCCTTTACCCCTTGTGTTCTTAGGTTTGCATATTTAGTCTGGGCCCTTTCAGCTTTTTCATATAAGCTGATACTTATATTTATCCTATAGTATAGTGACCCCCCCCCCCTTTTGTGTATTATTCCTCTTCTCGTCATGTATAATTTTCGTTTTATCTGTAGTCTTTTTCTGATAATTCCGTTACATGTGATGACGTAAATCATCACAGTGAAAGATATTACCCTCTGTGATAGAGGAATATATTAAATTAGGAATGTTTATAATAATGTATAAATAATGAACTGGATTAATTTGTTAGAAGTTTAATTCAATCCATTTTTTAGCATTTTTATGGAATATCAGGACATTTATCCTTAAGGAATATAACTAATTAATCCATCATTTATACTTGTTTTTACTATTGTTTTGTGTTAAAATTAAATATATAATCTCCTTTTTCTTTATTTGATGTATAGTTTATATTTGTTTCTGTGGAATATGAATATGAGACATATATTTGTATATATATATATATATATATATATATTTAATGTTTTTATTTTTATTTATTTTTATTTATGTTTTAAACTGCAATTGCCTTTTTCTAATTGCCTAGAATGCGCAGAGACTCTAGTGGAGCAGGTGTATAATAATTAATTAATTGATGAAATGGGTTGCAATTACAGACCCTATATAAACCTGATTAAACACTGCACAATACTCATGCCCTCCTTCTGATGAAACTGGGAGTGATTGTCCCAGAGAAATGCATTAAGACATATGGGCTTCCTTTTATGCATTTACCACGCTGCTATTTGAGATGCTGTGTCCTTGGTTAATCCCCTTCCCTTCCTCCGATTGGGCACGGGCATTTTGGATAAACCTAGCCGCTACCACTGGCTGCCGTCCACAAAGATTACCGGACAGCTGGCTCTCGCTATTTATGCATTGAACCCTGCTGTTCACAGACGGAATCATACGGAGGCAGCCCAGCAGGCTGCATTACATGGAGGCAGTCCGGCAGGTTGCTGACACTAAGGAGGAGAGTGGATAGAGCGGACACACTTTCTAGTCCAGGCAGGTGACCATTAATATTGCCGGTGAGGCTTCAGGAGATTGGAGAGGAGACCTTCGTACCCAGTTACCTCTTTCAGCTGAGGTGAGCTACCTGGACCCAAGCGGGGAATATACCACGGCACCCTCAGGGTAACGAACATTTATTTCATCTCTATCTCCCACACTCCTGTGCCATACCTATTGGAAATATCTTTCCTTACTGTGGATTGGACATTGTGGACAGCTCTATTGGGTGAGACCCTTATTCCACTAATAATATATTCCAACACATGGACTGATATTGTCAGGGAAGTTGAATGAACTTTTCATCTTCCTCATTTATAGCAGCTTGGTTATTCATTCACCACAGCCAATAGGCGCTTCATTTATATGTATATGTGTTTTTATGTTTATTGTTTTATTGTGTATTAAATTATTCTTGTTGTCTACCAGCGCTACACTTTTTTCTTATACATGCTTAAAAGTGACTACTTGCCTGGGTGCCCCCAAATCCAAACATGTATGTAGCAGCAGGGAAAGTTATGTGCCATATATATGTATGATATTTTTTATGTAGATGGTGTGGTCACATACCAAGGGCACCCCAGATGGTTGAGTGCCGTGGATTAAGCCTGTCATTTATTTAAATTTTGTGGTCACACTTGCTAGGGCACCCTGTTTTTCAAATGTAAGACAAACTTTTTTCTTTTTCCAGGTGCTTATTAACTGATAGCCCTGTGTGTGGTCCTGTCTCTTTAAGGCAGGACCCAGTTTCATGTTTAAAATGTATGCAAGCTTAGGCCAAAGGTGGCAGACCAAGATCATTTATCTGAGAATCAGTGTAGGGACTGGCCAGATGACCGTGAAGCGGTGGTCAGCTTAACAAATTATTGCAATATTTTGGAACCAACATTCCCTGTATTCAAAGGAGATGCAGTTTGAAAAGCATATGAGTGCCGAGTTTGTATGATATTTTTTATGTAGATGGTGTGGTCACATGCCAAGGGCACCCCAGATGGTTGAGTGCCGTGGATTAAGCCTGTCGTTTATATATATATATATATATACACATATACATATATATATATATATATATATATATATACAGTCAGGTGCATAAATATTGGGACATTAACAGAATTTTCATATTTTGGCCTCTATTCACCACCACAATGGCTTTGAAATGAAACAAACAGGATGTGCTTTAACTGCAGACTTTCAGATTTAATTTGCGGGTAATTACATCCAAATCAGGTGAACAGTGTAGGAATTACAACAGTTTCTATATGTGCCTCCCACTTTTTAAGGGGCCAAAAGTAATGTGCCTATCAACTCAAAAGCTATTTCATGGACAGGTGTGGGCTATTCTCTCATTATTTCATTATCAATTAAGCAGGTAAACGGTCTGGAGTTGATTCTAGGTGTGACATTTGCATTTGGAATCAGTTGCTGTCGACTCTCAATATGAGATCCAAAGAGTTGTCACCATCAGTGAAGCAAGCCATCATTAGTCAGAAAAATCAAAACAAACCCATCAGAGAGATAGCAAAAACATTAGGTGTGGCCAAATCAACTGTTTGGACCATTCTTAAAAAGAAAGAACGCACCGGAGAGCTCAGCAACACCAAAAGACCCGGAAGACCACGGAAAACAACTGTGGTGGATGACAGAAGAATTATTTCCCTGGTGAAGAAAAACCCCTTCACAACAGTTGGCCAAATCAAGAACACTCTCCAGGAGGTAGGTGTATATGTGTCAAAGTCTACAATCAAGAGAAGACTTCACAAAAGTCAATATAGAGGGTTCACCACAAGATGTAAACCATTGGTGAGCCACAAAAGCAGGAAGACCAGATTAGAGTTTGCCAAACAACTTCTAAAAAAGCCATTACAGTTCTGGAACAACATACTATTGACAGATGAGACAAAGATCAACTTGTACCAGAGTGATGGGAAGAGAAGAGTATGGAGAAGGAAAGGAACTGCTCATGATCCAAAACATACCACCTCATCAGTGAAGCATGGTGGTGGTAGTGTCATGGCGTGGGCATGTATAGCTGCCAATGGAACTGGTTCCCTTGTATTTATTGATGATGTGACTGCTGACAAAAGCAGCAGAATGAATTCTGAAGTGTTTCGGGCAATATTATATGGTCATATTAAGTCAAATGCTTCAGAACTCATTGGACGGCACTTCACAGTGCAGATGGACAATGACCAGAAGCATACTGCAAAAGCAACCAAAGAGTTTTTTAAGGCTAAAAAGTGAAATGTTATGCAATGGCCAAGTCAATCCCCTGACCTGAATCCGATTGAGCATGCATTTCACTTGATGAAGACAAAACTGAAGGGAAAATGCCCCAAGAACAAGCAGGAACTGAAGACATTTGCAGTAGAGGCCTGGCAGAGCATCACCAGGGATGAAACCCAGCGTCTGGTAATGTCTATGTGTTCCAGACTTCAGGTTGTAATTGCCTGCAAAGGATTTGCAACAAAGTATTAAAAAGTGACAGTTAGATTTAGGATTGTTTAGTTTGTCCCATTACTTTTGGCCCCTTAAAAAGTGGGAGGCACATATAGAAACAGTTGTAATTACTACACCGTTCACCTGATTTGGATGTAATTACCCTCAAATTAAATCTGATAGTCTGCAGTTAAAGCACATCTTGTTCGTTTCATTTCAAAGCCATTGTGGTGGTGAATAGAGGCCAAAATATGAAAATTCTGTCAATGTCCCAATATTTATGCACCTGACTGTATATATATAGCAGCATATATAATATATATATATATATATATATATAATATATTATGGGTATGTACCTGTACATACATACATATATTTATAAATGGAGATAGATATGACAGAGATAGATAGATAGATAGATATGACATAGATAGCAAGATAGATAGATATGAGAGAGAGAGATAGATATGACAGAGATAGATAGATACATATGACAGAGATAGATAGATATGACAGAGATAGATAGATATGACAGACAGATAGATAGATAGATAGATAGATAGATAGATATGACAGAGATAGAAATGACAGAGATAGATAAAAAGATAGATATGACAGAGATAGATAGATATGACATACAGTAGATAGATAGATGACAGAGATAGATATAGATAGATAGATAATGACATATATAGATAGATAGATATGACAGAGAAAGATAGATAGATATGACAGATAGATAGATAGATAGATATGACAGAGATAGATATGACATACAGTAGATAGATAGATAGATAGATAGATAGATAGATAGATAATGACTTAGAGAGATAGATAGATATGACATAGATAGATATGACAGAGATAGAGAGATAGATAGATAAATAGATATATAGATAGATAGATAGGATATAATAAGAGAGATAGATAGATATGACAGAGATAGATAGATTGATAGATAAATAGAAAGATAGATATTACAGAGATAGATATGACATACAGTAGATAGATAGATAATGACATAGAGAGATAGATAGATATGACAGAGATAGATAAATAGATAGATAGATATGACAGAGATAGAGAGATAGATAAATAGATAGATAGATAGATAGGATATAATAAGATAGATAGATAGATATGACAGAGATAGATAGATAGATAATGACATAGAGAGATAGATAGATAGATAGATAGATAGATAATGACATAGAGAGATAGATAGATAGATAATGACATAGATAGATAGATAGATAATGACAGAGAGATAGATAGATATGACAGAGATAGATAGATAGATAGATAGATAGATAGATAGATAATGACATAGAGAGATAGATAATGACATAGATAGATAGATAGATAGATAGATAGATAGATAGATAGATAGATAGATAGATAGATAGATAGATAGATAATGACATAGAGAGATAGATAATGACATAGATAGATAGATAGATAGATAGATAGATAGATAGATAGATAGATAGATAGATAGATAGATAGATAGATAGATAGATAGATAGATAGATAATGACATAGGGGCCTATTCATCAACACTAAAATAACGTTTTTAAGGACATTTTCCTTAAATAACGTTATTTTGGTATTCATGAACAGACTTAGCACAGGAGATATCACAGATATCTCCTTGCTAAGTTCCCCTGCGTTAATTTCCACACTCCCCATACATTAGTATGGGGATGTGGAAATTGTGGTATTCATCAAATTCCGAAAATTACGAATTTTCGGAATTTGATGCAGTTACTATTCGCCACTGTGAGGTGGCTAATAGCAGAATCGACTTACCTGTATTCGCGTGTGCAGGTCCCCCGATGAGTCCCTCCGGCGATCTGCTCCATCCAGCAGAGCACAAGAAAGTTGCGAAAAAAATTTTATTTTTTATTTTTCTAATCTGTCATGTGGTCTGCTGGGAAACCACATGACAGACCAGCAGGACGGAGCCGGAGGCTGCTGCGCGGACAGGTAAGTCGGGGGGGTGGGGGGAGGTGAGCGGAGGGGGGTGGGGGGGGGTACACAAACTTAACGCATCTGTAGGCAGTGCTGCGCATGCGCTGGTTTTACAGATGTAACAGCACTGTTTCCAGATGCGATAAGGTAGTGTAGGCAGGGAAAAGTATCTATTTCCCGAAAAGCTGTCATCGCAAAAATGACAGCTTTTCGGAATAGATACTTATGGAGAGGTGGAATGATGAATTTCACCTATAATTAGGTAGAACTCCATGCGAGTTCTAAACCTAATTATCTCTAGAGAATTTTTAGGTTTAATGAATAGGCCCCATAGATAGATAGATAGATAGATAGATAGATAGATAATGACATAGAGAGATAGAGAGATAGATATGACAGAGATAGATAGATAGATAGATAGATAGATAGATAGATAGATAGATAGATAATGACATAGAGAGATAGAGAGATAGCTATGACAGAGATAGATAGATATGAAAGAGCTAGATAGATTAGATAGATATGACAGAGATAGATAGATAGATAGATAGATAGATAATGACATAGATAGATAGATAGGTAGATTGATTTTTTTCTTTCAAAAAAAACTTGCAAAAAAAATTTTGATTGGCCTGGCGCTTATTCATACAGTATATTTGCAAATGTATGTAACTAATACCTCTGAATCGCTATTATCATGTAGGATTTAAGTATTGTTTTTGCTGCAATGTGCTGGGGGGCAAATCTTTTTTTTTTTTTTTTAGCTCTTTTTTTTTTTTCTGTGATTTTTTTCTTTGTTTGGCAAATAAAGGCAACTGTCAGACCCTCTTTGTACTTACAAGACAAAGATTGAATATTGTTTCAAATATTTATTATTACTGATATTTAGTTTGTGTTTCCGGGATAGTATTGTATACTTCATATTATTAAGTTCAAGAAAGTATAAATATTATAATCCTTTTTTAGATGCTGTATCTCTGCTTATAGCAAATGCATCTAAATGTAGGGATTGGTCTCTGGCAAAGGACCAGACTTATGTTTTAGCTTATGACCAGCTACCGACAGGCTGCCCCCTAATAGATGCAGCCTCTGCGGCTGCAGATGTGCGTCTGAGAACGCAGCCATATTCACTGACGTGCCCGCTACACTCCCATAACAGGCCCATGAGACAGATTTTTTTCAGGCCACTTCCCAGTCACCACCCAGGAATGCCAAAGAGTTTGCCTCACCGTTCCTAGTGCCAGCGGTCCTGTACACAACAGCATACACTCAGTGTAGCGCATGCGCCGTAGCTGTTTTGGAATATTTTGCACATGCTCAGTAGCAAATAAACACTCAACTGCGCAAACTTCGGCATTGCGAGCACTACTTAATCAGGCCCATTACACTGTGCAACAAATTAATACTTTTAATTTTGTTCCTTTCTATAAATAGTCATACATTATTTATTTGAGGTCAAGAAAAACTAAAATGATTTCAGAATGTTTTTACTAGCTCTATTTTTTGAGCTACACTACTTGCACAATACTGTATGTACATTAGTAATATAGTCATAGTGAAAAGCTATTTTAAAATAATCTGATATTTTCTTGATAGAAAATAAATAACAGTTGTTTTAATTTAATCAGTCACAAATAAGAAAACTAAACAAAACAAACATACAGCATACGAAAGTACTATCTAATATAGTGGCCTATTTATGGGGGTGCTTTCTCTTTGCTTGTCGCTTGTACTCCTCTTCTGGGGCATCTCTTGTCACTGTCCAACAGTAGTGATTCACCTACAGTACCCTGATATCTTTGTTCCATTGCTGAAATGGCTTGGTGGAATCGCTCACTATGCTTGTCACTCAGTGCACCAGTTATCTTGTGTGGGTAATCCCGTGAATCGTATATATTTGAATAGGGGAGGGGACAAATAACTGATTAAATTAATTGGGTCATTAGGTCCCGCCCCCTCTGCGTGGAACGGAGATTGCTGGTAAGATTCTCTCCATTCTGCCCACTTCACTAGGAATACCCCTACATCGTCATAAATGGGCTATATCTCGGAACTCAGAGCTAACTGAGAATTTAAATGTCATATTCATTCTTTGCATGCTGAAATCAATTAGCAGTAACTATTTTCACATCGGAAACATTTTCATTGTTGTGCAGTGTTATCACACTCTGCCCAGCTCAGTACACATTGAATGGCAGGAAAATTATCATGTTACCAGGGCCGGATTAAGGGGGGGCGACAGGGGCGGTCGTCCCAGGGCCCCCACTAGCAGCGGCGCGCTGTCTGCGCCCGCCGCTAGTGTAGTGTAGACCGCGCAGTGAGCGCGGCCACACTACACCACTACACAGTTACATACACACAGCCGGCGGCGGCAGCTGTGTGTATGTTACAGCAGCTGATGAGAGTCAGACAGGCTCTCATTGGCTGCTGCACAACGGAAGGGAGCCGGCTCCCCCCCGCAACTGGTGAGTATGAGAGAGATGTCATGACGCTGACGTCTCTCCCAACTGTGCAACAGAAGAGCCGGGGCTCACGTCAGGAGCGGGGATTCAGGTAAGCTTTTTTTTGTGTCTGTGGAGGGCACTGTCACTGCATTGGGGAGGGGGGAGCGTTAAAGGCGTCCCTGTATAGGGGGGCAGCTACAAGGGTCACTGTATAGGTGACCACTTCATGGGGGCACTGTATAGGGGGGTGTTTGCTACTGGGGCAATACATAGGGGGGAGCTACTATTGGGGCACTGTATAGGTGGGGACTACTACTGGGGGCAGAGCATGGGGGACTACTACTGGGGGCACTGTATGGGGGGGACTACTACTGGGGGCAGAGCATGGGGGGACTACTACTGGGGGCAGAGCATGGGGGGACTATTACTGGGGACAATGCTTTTGGGGGAATACTACTGGGGGCACTATATAAAGGACACTGCATAGGGGGGAACTACTACTGAGGGCAATGCATAGGGGGGACAACTACTGGGGGCACTGTATAGGGGGACCACTACTGTGAGCATTATATAAGGGGCACTGCATAGGGAAGACCAATACTGGGGGCACTGCATAAGGGGCACTACTACAGGGGGCACTGCATAGGGGGGACTCCTACAGGGGGCACTGCATAAGAAGCACTGTATAGGGGGGACCATTACTGGGGACATTGCATAAGGGGCACTTCTACAGTGGGCATTGCAAGAGGGGCATTAAGGTGAATAGAAAGAAAAAAAAATCCTAGGGTGACGAGAAATGGTAGTATATAGGAGCCCCCACAAGTTTGTTGCCCAGGGGCCCCCACAAACCTTAATCCGGCCCTGCATATTACTACCACTTGGCTTTTATACATCTTGGCTTAAGTTGCACCAAACAGCCCCTCTCGGCGTGGCAGGACCCAATAAAGCTCGGTTGAGCCAAGTGTCTTTCTTGTTCAAAATGTGCATCATAACCACATAAATAAAATAACTGGAAGCAACAGTACTGCTCTGCTAGATTACACTGGTAAATTTCATGTGCGACATTTGTACATCTGTGTGCGGATCAGTCCGAGTCTGTATACGAAGTGCAGAGTTTTCTTAATTCGAGTTTTGTTGGGCTTCATTTGAGAAACTAATTTGGTTAAAGTCGCAGCCTAGTGTCTCTAGTACACTTTGAGTGGTGTTTTACTATGTCTACAATGTGAATACGACACAGAATTAAAAGAAAAAGACTCTACGCTACACCTCTCGGAGTGGCTCAGTCCCGCCGGGCCTCGTCCCGTATGATGTACAGATGCTGAGTTAGGAGGACACATCTGTGTGAAACATAATGATATATAACTTATAAAAATCACCTCTGTGATCAGAATTTGAGGGGAATTTTTTTACATTTTTAATGGTATTTAAAAGATTTAAATTATGAAAATCTTTGAAAATGGTTCAATTGATCTAATGCCCCAAACTCAATTTCATTATAGTTGTCCTTAAGTACTAAAGCAACAAGAAATTTGAGTTACTGAGGTCAAACCAGGAGAGAAGGGAAGCACTCATGTTTGCATTTACATATTGACTTAGCTACCTGTACCATGTAATCACCCATGTTTTAAGAACATTTTATTTTATTTTGTTAAGAACAAAGCCTTTGTAGTATTAGATTGGCACCCACAGCAGACATTAATTTATATTGAGCGATGAAATGCAGACACCAATAATAATGAATACCTCTTTACAGCATTGTCTGCCTTTTTATTTTACGCTTAGTCATCATATATATGATTTTTAATTAATCCTTCACTGTTATTGATCTAGCTCTCCCCTGAATCCTTCATGTTTGCATTACTAATTCTCAGTCTCTAAAAGCTGCTGTAATGATATTGCATCGACTTAACAGAAGACAGAAGTGCAAAACCTGCAGATTGTCTATCCTCTCTTTTACATATCTACAGTATGTGTCCTTTACTCAGGGGTGTAGTAATGCCCGAGGGGACCCGTATGCAGTGGGCCCCTTCCTCTGAGCAGTGGGTCCCCCAGCCCCGCATTTACTTACCTTGTGCTGGCAAGCGGGTCCCTCCTCTTCCGCAGCGTCATCTTCCCATGGATATTCAGAAAGATGGGACAAGAGAGCAACGGCTCTGGCACAGTGCAAGAGTCTTTGCTTTCACTGCGCAGTGCCATCGTTACCAAAGATGTCACTGGGAAGATGGCATGGCGGAGGAGGAGCCCACTTGCTGGCACAAGGTAAGTAAAACTCTGGGTGCCTGTGTGTGCCCACTGTAAATATGCCTTGTCTTTACTATGGCCCTGATTCAGAGCCGGACGCTCTGACCAGAGCGCTCGCTCTGAATCAGGGCCCTCCTCCATTAATATGGAGCGTCCTCCTGGACGCTCGTATAGCTGTGGGTCACCACCCACAGCATATACGAGCGTGCAAAAAGATGGTCGCGATGGTCTTGACCATCGCGACCATCGGACTTGCGAGGGAAACCCTGCGGTAGGGTTTCCCAGCCACAAGGCCAGGAGTGATTTTGGCTCTATCAGAGCCAAAATCACTCCCACTGACATCACTAGTGATGTCAGTGGGGCCGGCTTCAGACGGTAGGCGTTCCCATGGGAATGCCTCCGTCTGGCAGGCACGCCCCCGGCACGCCCAACAAAGGGGGCCATGCTGTCAATCAACATCGACAGCACGCCCCCTTTGGTGCGAGACCCGGAGCGATGGAAAGTCCTTCGCTCGCCGGGTCTTGTGCATGTGCACGACGGAGCTCCCTCCGTCGTGCGCATGCGCAGTGGGGACCATCGACCCACTTGCAAGCGTACTGCCGCTCGCGAGTGGGTCTGAATGACCCCCTATATTTGTTATTTTGGTTGGCTAATTAAATATTGAAATCATAAAAATAATGGTACTATTTACTTGTTAAAAAAAAACATTTTCAACACTTTCTCTAGGAAAGTTCTACAAATGTGTTCTCATACACCTATACTTTTTGCGTCAAATTGTGCGAAACGCATGGCGAGATTCCTAGGCTTCTGTACTATTTCCTGAATTGAGCATCTTATTTGTAGCTGCATACAAAGTCATTTATAGTGTCCAAGGCATTAGTATTTTGTTACAAAGGAATTGGTATAAAGTCGGAGATAAAGCACACTGATGTGTGGTGCAATGGATGGCTCACTCATAACGGTCCTCCATCTTTTTACCCAGGTGAGTATCTGTGTCGCACATACCAGCTGCATGCAATGCCAGCGCATGTTTCCAGGGTAGCCGCACATCGTATTTTTGTCGCAATACTTATGCAAAAGAGGTGCATATTTTGTAAAAATGTGTGGTGAGGTGATGGCGCTGCTTAGTCACATAGGGCCTAATTCAGAGATGTACACAGACTCAATGGTTTATGCACCCCTCAAAACGGTGTGAAATCTGCGCATGTACAGATGCCGCACTGCCCACATAGTGACCTGGATGCCGCAGCCTGATTGACAGGCTGCGGTCGTTTGGGGTTGGCAACAGGCAGGATTGCAGAAAACTTGGACGCTTCACTGGCTTCAATAACGTGAATCTTCTGGACATCCTGAGTAACCCGAGGGTTACTCAGATGGCCGATGAGGATAAGTGTGTGTGGATACATCTGTGTGACATTAAAGACAGATCACTGCTCTGAACTCCCAAACAATATACATATTTCTCTGCTCTTCAATCATGATTTGCTCAGAGGCTACATACAGAGTATTGGCCCTGTTGCTAAGTTGAAAGCAAACTTACCATAGATGCTCCCAGATACATGGAAATAAGGGCCTGACGCAGCAGGCATCGCACAGCTGCATTCGCACAAAGCCGCTATCTGTGAAAATATGCTAATGAATGTAATCGCACAGCAACCGCAGCACTACAAGACACCCATCACTGTATAAAGCCACACACTTCCCATGACATGCATCCGCAAGTCAGCGAAAACATCAATAACATCGGAACCATCTTCACAGTTGTAATTGACCTGACCCTACCTCACAAACTGCTAAACTTCCTGTCGTAATCTAGACCTCTGCCAGTGCATACATTTGCAGAGGCTTAATTATGCACACCCCTAAAATGGCGTTCAAACGCATAGGCATGCCTGGTTCTGCCGACTACCCCCTCTCTTCACCCCTAAAGGTCACTTAATGCCAATCACTATGCTATTGGACTGCGTGATCACTGTGATCGCTTCCCAATTGCAGCGGCCGGTTTGCGCACACGCACTGCGATGCAAACGCATGCGCAGAGCACAAACATCAACCAGCTGCGTGTGAACACATCCGTGCGATCCAACCTGAATAAGGCCCTAAATGCATATATTCCCCCGTTGCAGGCATCTTTGTGGTGCACCCGCCCCCTCTCCGTACCCTTGACTTGATACTCCTTTTCATACTGTATTCAGGCCTATATGTGGTGCAAATGATATGCCTGCAAACGAGTATATACAGCTCATCAGTGGCGTCGCTATGTGGGTGAGGGGGGTGCAAGCCAGCTCCTCCTCAGTGACGGAAGCGGGGTGCTGCAGTGTCCCCTCCTCCTGCGGCATTTGGCTCCTGTCACAGAGGAGGAGCCGACAATGCTGGGCACACCCCTGGAGGGATTTCTTGCGAGATCACGCCCCCTTTCTGGTAGGCCATGCCCCCTTTTCGGGCAATTCGGAGTGTGCACCGGGTGTCACCAGACTCGGTGTCGTCTCTGCAGCTCATTCCAACTCTGTATATCCCACAGTTGCGTCAACCTGTCGTCACTGAACTTTACCACGAGAGAAAACCCAGTTACACCACTTCAGTCATAAGTGGATATGTGAATGAAAAGTGCACAACTCTATACTATACTCTATATTAGCGTGCTCTTGTTCTGCAGCATACGTGCACTGCGCAAACAAGCTAAATATGCTCCGCAAACAGGTGTATGCAGGGGTTATATTGTTTTCTAGCATCTTACCATGTTACATACTACGGTCTCAAGTGAAACTTGCTTTGTCGTGTGGGTCCCCCTTGTTTTGAAACCCATCCATAAATGTGATAAGTAAAAATAAAGGCAAGATAGACTGGGTTACCACTAATTAAGCCTATAACGACAGGATATACAGTAATTCATAGATGTTCCTTCACCTATTATAATATACAGAAATACGTTTAAAACAGACTCCCTATCTTGAACTCAACAGTGCTGGGCAAGGTGAATTGCAGATGGCATTCCTTATACTGTACCGTATGTCATAACAATTCATTCATGATTAAATCACATATTTGCTTTTTTTTAAGCTAAGGCCTTAATAGTATAATTGCACTAAATAGTTCCTGTTGAAAACATAACATCTGGGAGCTGTACATGACAAGATTTAATCAAATGCTTATTTATGTTTTTTTCTTTAGAAAATTAGAGTAATCCATTCACCTGAGCGTCTTCTAACTACAGCTATGGGCACATAATAGAAACATTTGTTTAAGATACAAGTTACAATGAGTTATCCAGTTTTCACGGAAATGTAATTTCTAAATTTACTATTTGTTACCAACACATCAAACTGTGGGGATAATACTATTTACAATGGGTGGCCATGATGCTATCATATTCTCCGATTGTCACATGGTTTTGTAGCACTAATAAATACGCTATTTCTGATTTTAAAATTATCTTGTGTAGGCCTTCAATTTAGTCATTACTGTAGTTAGATTAATATACTTCTATAAATAATAGTAAAATAATTAACAATAATTAATATACAAACAATAAACAATATAACAGAGGATGGGTCACAAATTTTTTTTTTAATATGTAAACTTGGACCTGGTTGATAAAGGTTAATAACCCACAAACAATAAATGCCAGACTAAACTACTGCATGATGTTTCCTTCTATGAGTTACCCAAATTCCCAACACCACACACAACAGAAGATAATTTCAAATGCAGACATAGAACCAGGTATACAGATTATTGATTTCATCTGACATACTGTATATTGGAATGATGCTGCAGAAAATCTATTTCCTGGCTGCTTTGGCTAATAAATTAATGAATATGGAAGTGGATTAAAATGACCACATACTGTTTTTAACTGTTTAACATTCTGCACAACTTTTAGGATGTTTTTGACTACAGTCAGAGAACCTTATTCTGTTCAGTCTCCTTGCCTGCACATACAGGATAGCCAAAATTTGTTTACTAAATAGACACTCAGAAAGAACCTTGCGAAATGTCAACCTGCGGGACATGACCATAGTGGGATATTTTGTGGTTTAGGAGATGGATCTGAAAGTTTTCTCCTAAAATTTGTGCTACATCCTTTGATCTTTAGACTTGTATGTTGAGCAAGTGGTATCATATCTGGCAACAGGGAGCTTTCAGGGGCGCCAAGAGGGGGAAGGGGAGAGGGTAATGAGTACACAGACCCAGGCCTTTTGTAGAGGCCCTGTGTGGGGCCTGGGACAGCTACTGAGAGACACAAATGTACCCTTTTGCGTTTCTTCACGCTGACACACATAGTATTTTCCATTTATTTTGGCAGTGGGTGTCATCACGATTACCAAATTTGGCCACACCCCATTCATTACCCAGGTCCTACAGCTGTTTCAATGGGCCTAGGAGCTTTATAGCAAAGTGATCGCCTCCTCTTTTCCTGTAGTCACATGGAGGCAGTATAGAGCTATTCTTTTCATGTTTGTTGAAGGTGTAATACTCTTGCTACATTCAGAAGATTACTAGAAATAGTGAAGACAGTTGAAGAAGCAGGAGAAGGGTCTTCTGAAAAAAATGGCCTATGGATCAGAAGTAAATTGTGATGCATTATGGAAGAACTTTTGGGCTGTCACCCAGGAGAATGGTCTTCATATAAGGTTACAATATTTCTGGCTGGAGGCACTTTTATGTGCAAGCAACTGGTATGGTGACCCAAGCGAATGAACTAGATGAGTGTACAGTGGCTTTCGAGGTAAAGGTCACCCCAAGGTAAAGGTGCCGTTGGAATTTTAACATGCATCCATGTAACTAAGGCTCCAGCCAAATACGAAGGATTGCAGTTACAAAGGCACCTTCATATGAAACAATGCCACAAAGTAGTTGTCTTGCACAGTTTCTGTTTTTCATCTATCACATAGACACATTTTAGAGGCTTTGCAAGGACACAGGAACTCTTATTGTCCAAACATTAAACAGATGTTTATATTCACTTACCTGTAAGGTTCCAAGGTTCGTAAGCCAAACTGCAAAGCCTCTTCCCACATTTCAAGATTGATGCAGACGTCCATAGCAAAATCAAGAGCCTTCAGTTTGTATATATTCTTATCTGGTAGTTGGCTACTATTGATTAGTTTTTTGCACAGGTCCAAGGCTTCCTGTTCTTTTATTATTTGAATTAAGGAATTAAACTTATCATAACATACATAATTGTAATGCATCAATTTAATAGTTATAGTAACAGTAATTATTACTAATAATATATACTGATTTATCATTGAATTCTGAAAAACGTTTGTGCACCCTAAAAACAGCCAAATTGTCTGTCAAGAGTATCTGAAGTGATATATAAGACATAAGGTCCTATAATGAGATTGAGTTAGGGAGTCACTATTTCGCAAACAGAAGGATCTAAGGGCCTGATTCAGACCCGCTCGCGAGCGCTATGGTATGGGTCGATGGTTGCCCGTCGGTATCCGGGTCTCGCACATGCGCACGACAGAGCCGGCCCCGTCGTGTGCATGTGCGAGACCCGGATAGCGACGGGCAAACCGTCGCTCCGGGTCTCGTACCAAAGGGGGCGTGCTGTCAATGTTGAGTGACAGCACGCCCCCATTGGTGGGCGGGACGGGGGAGTGGCTGTCCAGACGGAGGCGTTCCCATGTGAACGCCTCCGTCTGGGGCCGGCCCCACTGACATCACTGTCAAAGCCGAAATCTCTCTGGGGCTTGCGGCCACGAGACCCTACCACAAGGGTCTCGTCGCAAGCCCGATGGTCACATTGGTCTTGACCATCGCGACCATCTTCTTGGCCGCTCGCTATAGCTGTGGGTGGCAACCCACAGCTATGCGAGTGGCCAGGAGGCTGCTCTAAAAAACAAGAAGGCCGGTCCTGATTCAGAGCGAGCGCTCTGTCAGAGCGTCCGGTTCTGAATCATGCCCTAAGTTGGCAGGTATTAAACTATGTCTGTTACTGAAAAAAAGGAAGCTAACTTTCTATAAAGAAATTAGCTTGCTTCTCTCATGGGAGCCTACTCATCATCAGGGACCATACGGTCCCTGATGAAGAATCCACCTTGCCGCGGGGGATACTTATCACCAGAACAATTCATCTGGGACAGCTGCTCCGAATAACAGCTGTCCCCACAGAAGTAGCAGTGTTACTTACCTGTCCCAGGCTTCTGCCCACATGCGTGATCCGAGGTCACACATGCACAAAGCCGCTGCGGAGGCAGTGAGGAGGCGGCGGAGGGATCCTCTCGGATCACTCTTTGCATCCCCGAAACTCCTTCCCATAGGAAGGATCGGGGCTCCAAGAACAAGTGCCACCTAAATATGGCGTTCGTTCTAGCAGCCAAATTCCGAAAACTTTGTTTTCAGAGTTTGCTGAATATCAGGTGGACCTATCGGACCCCTGATAATGAATGGCCCATTACCTTAAATATGTGGAAAACTAGCGTTTCTGCATGTGTAATGGGCCATTATAGTTATGATGAATAGACCCCATGGTGATGAATTTATGAATAAAGTGACAGTATGTGCTTTTATTGTACTCTGCTTCATACATTTAGCATTTGCTAATTTGTGACCTAAATGTAACACTGCATTCTCTATATCAATCAGCCGCATATATCGTCACTTGTGACAAGCTACTAACATTTTTCCATTTACATTTTTGAATGGTAGGGTTAATTCAGTAGACATGCAGACACATACAGTACATAAGGTCCATCCAGGAGTGAGTTAACCCCAATGTTGTGCAGTAATACACAGTGATGGCAGCACCTAGTGGTGGTGATACAGTGGTGTATATAGGCACAGTTAAGCTTATAGCAAAGTCTCCCTCCAGAGATACTCATGGGCACTTCCTATCACTATGGAGGACTGAGAAGAACATGCAGTAAGGCTGCTCATGCACAGTAGCGCATTGGGCCAAAGGTCGCTGTGACATCAGAGCGTCTTCGTTACTATGGAGACCCTGCAGCAGCACCAGCAAGACAATGAGAAAGAACAGAGAACTTTCTTTAACAGAAAACGGACTCTCATATCAGCACAGTGATCACTGAAAAAAAAGTACAAAATGCATCTCAGCGATGGCTTAGCATATCTGCCTTATCCCCGAGGGTCTGTACCTTGCTGCTATACTGGAAATCTCCTGGACATTTAAAGATTGTTTCCTGTGTCTCTAGTTTTATAGTAGATGGGACAGAACAACTTGTAACCAGGAGATGTGGGAAGGGAATGAATGCAACCAGTCACAAATAGATGCTGCCTGAACATCACCAATCATACCCCTCACTGTTCCAACACTTTCATCCTTTTTGTATTCACTTGTGGTTTACTAATAGTCTTCTTTGTTACCGTCTGTGTTTTTTACTTTGTTCTACACTATAGTATTATACAGTAGTATAGGCATGTCATTGTGTATATGTATGCTGGTCAACCATGTAAATGTGTATGTGCTGTTGCTCTGTACAGTGCTGCAAAACTTTGTGGTCAATGTAAATGGTAAATGTTAATTACAGAGTGGAAGGAGCAGTATTACCAAAAGTGCAGTATAGTGATTTGAGACTCATTTTATAAAGATGAAGTAAGAGTATATGCTATATTTTATTCAAGCTATGTAATTAGTGATTTAGAAAAAAATAGAAAATAAAATGTGATTTATTTTTTTTTGTGTAAAAAGCTGTTATTTTATATACTTAGAATTGTTATCTGCGGTGCTATAAAAGATGGATATTTCTGCCAGGTCCATCCATCTGTCGACCCCATAGCAAGCATTCTGTCTACAAGAAGATATTGGGAAGGCCAGCCATCAATGACATATGGCCATGCCTTGCAAAGTGCCACATATAAATACAGGCACAGCTAACTCAATGAAAAATATATTTTTAAATTTAAATGCTCTAAATTTCCAGTCAAAAAACTCCTCTGATACAGAAACCCAATTGCACTTTTAAGTTAGCTACTAAGGTCAAGTGTTACCTGTTGGATAAGGGTATTTGTGAGATCTGAGATGCTTATCAGCAGGATTTCTCTCCTTGTCTAGTGATATTACTGCAACCTCCCCCTGGGCTAACGGATTATCAGACCCCCGCTAGCTAAAGGAGTGAGCACTGTTGTTGATGGAGACAGTGCAGCAGGTGTTAAGTTACTGTCAGTTAAGTCTCGCTGCAGATGTTAAATGACACAAAAGATAAAGCCAAGTGCTCAATGTTCCCTCCGGCTGGATACTTGTTTTACTATCTAAGCTTATATAAATAATTTTGACAGCTTTAAGCTGCAATTCCGAGTGCAAAAAAAAAGGGAAAGGATGAAAATGCAAAACCTCTGGTATTCAAATACTGCTTATGGAAAAACAAAGGATACTTTGTAAGCTATATTGGTTCACGGACATAGTTCAACTTAATAGACAGTAGGGCTCATTTACTAGCATTGCAGAAAAATCCAAGCTTTACACTAGACCCAAACAATCAAACATATGTTCATTGTCTGACCTGTGCTAAATGTAATAAAAGCTACTGTAAATGATGTTTCACTTCAAGTTCATTCTCTCATCCTATACTGTAGCTCCACTCTCTCACTGGCTAAATAATCCTACTAAAAACTCCTCTTCCCTTTTGGTGCACCCTTGGTGGGGTTGAGATGGCCATTCAGTCTGCTGCTCATATTAATAACGCTACATTGAAGCTTCAGTCTGATTTAGAGGCCAGTTATAAACGGCCCCCTTCTGAAAATGGTCTTTTTAGATAATTGGTTAAAACTAGGGAGGACTCATTGGTGCACAAGTATTTATAATGGTTGCAGGGTGTGCGGAGCACACGGTCCCTTGCAGCGCAAGTCACTGGGAAAATGGCATGGTGGCCATTTTCTAGTATATTTGCCCATGCTCAGTAGAGGTGTCTCCAGGATCGTGGCACATGTGTAATATTACCAGAGACCTGCGCATGTGTAATGTTACCAGAGACCTGCGCATGTGTAATGTTACCAGAGACCTGCGCATGTGTAATGTTACCAGAGACCTGCACATGTGTAATGTTACCAGAGACCTGCGCATGTGTAATGTTACCAGAGACCTGCGCATGTGTAATGTTACCAGAGACCTGCACATGTGCAGTATATTTTGGCACTATACTATATGTTATGTGGCCAGATTTTCTTCAGCTGGGCAAAAGGGAGGTCTCTTTGTGGTACCGTTTATTGTCTCTCATCGGTAAACAGGTTACACTTTCAGCCCTATTTAAGTGGGAAACTGACGTTCCCAGTCCCTCTCCGAGGAAGTTCGCCATATTATTTTCTGTACTTGTTTTTTTGTCTTGGTGCATTACTCAAGCTGAAATGTTTTTGAAGCTTATGCATAATTATATTTAACTCCTGAGGATGCATAAAATTTGTCCTTCTCTGTTTACATTTTGTTGGTGGAACTGCAGTCATGTGGGGAATGTATTCTGGGATGGCCCAGCTATCTGTCCGGTTAGCTGGTGTAAGTGTGCAACCTGTCACCTACGACTCCTCTAGCTGAGAGGAAAGGCTTTGCTGTCTTCATATGTAATTCGTATTTGTGTCTCCCTCCTCTGAGGACATATAAGCTTATTTGAAATTTTTACTTATTTCATGTATTATTTTGTACTTGATTTTATGTGATCCTATGTGTACCCCCTGCCTTATGGCTGTGTTTTGCCTCTCCCCCACCCACGATTATCTTTTTTCCTATATGTATCCTATTTCTTTGTGTAAAATGCGATAAAATCTAATAATGAAAGAAAATAGTCCTCATCTCCTACCTCAGTGCTTTTGATTTGGCCACCCGCTTCACAACTTTTTGCTTATAGAATCAGATCCTTCCTCACCCTGAATGCTACTAAAACTTTCATTCATGCTCTAATTTCTCGATTACTGTAATCTACCCCTCATTAGACTTCATCACTCTCACCTCGGCCCTATCTAAAAAAGGCTATAAGCTTTTACAGGTAATAGCTCAATGCTTTTACAGGTACAGACACCACTGTAGCACTTTAGGGTCCCATCTCACACTTGGACCTCTGTTTTCATTTCTTCTCCATAAGAGAATCCTGACTTGAGCCAGACATCAGGAGAACAGCGGTTCCAGTGGAAGAAGAGACTCAGCACTGGTGATTTACAGTGGCACCCATATAACTAACAAGAACATTTCCTTTTCATGCATAAAAGATTGTAAACAGTACTGCATTAAAATGAATACAAAAACCTTTTATGAATACTACTATTTTGATAACATTTGACGGTGGCATTACCTGAATAGGGTATACTGCTTCAATGTGTGATTACTAGTGTGTGATTACCAGTGAAATATAGAGCACTGTGAAAACAAGTCATTTTGCTAATAACACCCATTCTCTCCCACAGAAGAGCATTATGCTATATGACAAAAGAGCCCCTAACTTTATGCCTAAAACTACCTTTCAGAAACTTGCCAACCTTTTCATTAGCAAGTGGACTGGATGCAGGAGTGTGACCTACTCTTCCAGGAGTCCATGGGACTCCCAATATATTTGGGAGTACCCCAGACGTTTTGTGAGTGTAAACTACTATGACATAGAGATGCTCAGCCTGGCAGCATGTTGGCCCATTCACTGCTACACATACTAATACTGTCAGTGGTTACGGGTAGCTCTTATCCCACCCACTTAATCTTCTGTGCTTCAGAGAGCTGTCTACAGCATTGTTCAATTTACAAGTGTAGAAAGACCTGCTCAATCCTGCAAAGAGTGCTAGGAGTACAGATCCATCTACATACATTGGCCTGATTCAGAGCAGCACAAAATACAGATGTCCACGTACTTGATTTTTTTTGCAACTGCGCATGCTCCAAAATCCCTAACACAGTGCAACCACTGAGGCAGACCTGACCGAATGGTGGTATAGTGTAAGTCATCATGTAGGAAAGTGAATTGGAGGGAAATGGCTTTATACTTCAGTGTGGGCTGGGACAAGAGTGTGTCCAGGGGATCATCCTAGTCCAAATCAGAGAGATGGCGGAAAATTTGAATAGCATAATGTTGGACCTTATAGTATGCAAAGGGATAAGAGGCTAAAAACTTGGAAGTGTTTTATGTAAATGATTAAGCCAGAGTTTCCCAAATGATGCCATTACAGGCCAGGTTTTAAGGACATCCATGCTTTAGCACTGGTGACTATGGTCTCGATTCAGACCCGCTCGCTAGATGCGTATGCTTGCACCCAGAGTATGCAAATATGGGTAAGCAGGCGATCACATGGCAAGGCATTAGCACGCCCACTATGTCTTTGCATGCAATCGCTTTGTGTATGCAGGTGCCCACCAACCTGTCATAAGACGCCCACTTGCGCACGTCATCTCCAGGAAGTACATCGGGAACCATCGGATGCGATCGCAGCGCTTGAGGCTGACCAGACCCTGCCGCAAGCATTGTGAGCACTTCAGTGTAAAAACGTTTACTATGACGCTGCATCTCAATTATGCACGCCTCTGAAATGGCGTTAAGATGCTCAGGAACGCCTGTATTTGCATCTCCCGTTTCTAACAGCCAGCCCCTGTCACCACTCACAAACTTCTTCTCCTGTCACTCACTCTGCTGGGCAGTCTATGTGTAGTGAGCGATCGCTTCCCGATCTCTTGCACTGGTTCGTGCACTGCGATGCATAAAAATGCGCATATTGCGAAAATCGGCCAGCTACTTGTGAATGCATTTTAGCAAGCGGGTTCGATTCAGGTCCTTAATTCGTACCTCAGTCAATTTGATTCTTGGACAACCTTAAAACCTGGACTGTAATGGCAGAGTTTGGGAAACTCTGGATTAAGATGAACTATGACATCTGCGGGGATTAAAAGAGAATTTTGGATGAAGTCACTGAGTAAACAGCAGATCAGGCCTAGGGCATTTGTGGTTCCCCAACTATTGTAGAGAGCTACAATAACCAGCATGTATTGTCAGCCTCTAAATAGAATCGCTATTAATACTAATTCTAAACTACACCTACTTCCTTTGGTACTTTTATAAGGAGACAAGTCGAAATCCAACATTTGCAGGAATTAGAGAAAAATATTGGATGATGTCACTGAGAAAACAATAAAACAGGCTTGGGCAACCTGTTAACTATTGTGGCACTATAAACCCCAGCAAACTATGAAAGCTTCCAATGGCAGATTATGCTGGGACAGAGAGCCGGACTGGCCGTCTGCCAGTTCTAGCAAATGTCAGAAGGGAAAGGTATAAATCCCCTTCACTAGCCGTACCTGGAAGTGACGTGAGTGAGGGCGGACGTGCAAGTTTCTGCCCACACTTTCCACGAAAATAAGAAAGTTGGCCCCTTTGCAGGCTCGGTGGTTCGCTTCGCTCGCCACAAGAATATATTCCCCCTCTATACCCGCTTGGATGGAAGGGAATGATGAACACTGACTGACGATGTCATTGTACAGAAACTGAAGGGGATCTAACTCTTCCCATGCCAGAAGGGCCGATGGCCAGATGGGCCGGTTCAATTCCGGGTCGCTAGTGAACCTGCATGCGGTGGCCGCTGTCATTCAAATCTGATGTTGGCCGTGAGACAATCGGATCTTGCGGACCAGCAGCTAATCAGCAACGGCTGCCAGTCCGCGAGCACTGATTGGCCAGATTTGAATAATAGTGGATCTGTCTGACTCTACCTGTGTCCCAGCCGGCCCCCGGTGCAGCAAGTGTGGTTTTCAGCGGAACAGGCGCTGGCACTGCTGTAGCTCAGAGAGGAGCCCGGGGTGAAGCGGAGGAAGAACAAGCTGGACCAAGGCAGCAGCAGCAGTGCGTCCAGGGAGGTGGAGGCGGCGGCGACTGCGGCACTGCGGGGACAGCAAGATGCAGTGAGCGGAGGAAACAAAGCAGGATCTGAGAGTGGAGATCTTCTGCCCAGCACCCCCCGCAGCTGCACTCCCACCCTGCAGGGGTCGAGGTAAGCTGCCACCCAGAGCAAGGCCACTGATCTGGGTACCTGCAGGCAAATGATGCGTCTGCACAGGAAGGTCTTGGCGGGGCTCTCCTGGATGCTGGGTCCAGGGAGGGAGGGCCCTCCTGGGTGCTGGGTCTAGAAGAGGGTGCCCTCTTGGGTGCAGGGTCTAGTGGGGTAGGGCTGCTGCCAGGATGACACAAGCCCACTTGTCAGGACTGCGACTATTTCAGTACATAAAGATAGATTACTTTTTCCAAAGTTCCTTTGTGGTCATTGGAGGAGCTATCCTGCTTGCTGGCGTTCTTCACATACAGGGAATAGAGCGTTAAAGTGATTGTCTGTTTCCAATGTGTTTGGGTCACATGTTCTGAACTTCCTATGGATCACAGACCTCTAGTATAAAGCCTGCTATTAACTGTGTCTCAGTGTCTGTGCAACGTTACTTTCAGGTCTTTCTTGGACTCCTGCCAGATCCCTGCTGCGTCTGTGGGTTGCTGTGGACTTTGCTATATCTCCGCTCATGTTTCAGCTAAACTTCTGATGCCAGTCACCAGCCGCACTACAGAGCTCAGTATAGCCATTGCCTAAGTATTGCTTTCTGCTCCACTGCTGTGGTTTCTCCTTTTGCTGCACTATTTACATTGCCTGTTGCCTCTCACTCCTGTGGACATCGAATCCATCTTCGTTACAGTTGTCAACCGCACCATTACAGTTATCATCACCGCATTGCGGAGCTCAACCCCGTTCTGGATTCTAGTCACACCGCAGGGCTCAACCATGTTCTGGAACCACACCGCTCCACAGGGCTCAACCCTGCTTTAATCTTCATTGCATCGCGGGGCTCAACCCCGCTCCGGATTCTAGTTACACCGCAGGGCTCAACCCTGCTCCTGAACCACACCGCTTCACAGGGCTCAACCCTGCTCCCACCTCACCGCTTCACAGGGCTCAACCCTGCTTCGACCTCATTGCATCACAGGGCTCAACCCTGCTCCGATCTCACTGCATCACAGGGCTCAACCCCACTCCGACCTCATCTTATCACAGGGCTCAACCCTGCTCCGACCTCACCGCATCACAGGGCTCAACCCTGCTCCAACCTCATCGCATCACAGGGCTCAATCCTGCTCCGACCTTACCGCATCACAGGGCTCAACCCTGCTTCAACCTCACAGCATCACAGGGCTCAACCCTGCTCCGTCTTTCACCGCATCACAGGGCTCACTCTGCTCCAGATCTCCATCACTACAGGGTTCCACCCAGGTGAAGCTCCTCTATACCATCCTGAGGTGTTAGCCTCATACTGGACTCGGGGTTCCCTACTATATTAACCTTTCTGTGTTTAAGAATATATATATATGGGGGGTTTTCTCCTATACTCTTTATTGCTTATGTGAACCTCAGTGTTGTTGAGATTTTATGTGAGACATTGCTATTATATTTCTCCTGTGAATAAATTCTATTTACTTTATTTCTGTGCTACCGAGATTTCATGAAAAGGTCCTAAAGCCACCCCAGTTTATTGTGCCTAGTAGACCTGCCTCCTCCCAGGAGTCTCAAGTGTCGGCAGCCGTGACACCACTCCTGTTATGCTGTGACATGCAGTACCCAGTGACCCTGTGTTAAATAGGCCCTTAATGTATGCATAATGGTGCACATGGGTGTAGTCCAGTACATGTCATGGCCTCCTCAAATATTATAGTACAGACATCCTATGAAACCATTAACCCTTATACCTTAACACTAACCCTAACTCTGATACCCTAACACTAATACCCAAACAACCCTTAACCACTAACAACCTACCTTAACACCCTGACTCTAACCTAACCCTTCATTCATATGTACAACTTGATTCCACACAAGATCAAATAGGACATAATCTTTATAATAAATCCCAACATTATAGCTGTTTTGACACAAACATGTAACACAGCTCTTGGTTGGTGATGCTACCAAGTTTTAAGTATCTTGCCTTTTTATTTTTCAATTCTTGCCTAAAAGCAAGAAAAGGAAAAAAAACTGCTTTTTGGGGCACACTTAAACATAGTAATTCAGACAATATGATGAGTATATTATTAAAACACAATTTTTATTGGATACTACACCTTTAAAATATTCCCAACGTATTCAAAATGGGGGTATATCAAAAAAATATAATTAAAACCAGTATTAAATATCAATGGGTTATGCGAAATTTCAAATAATATCAAATAGAATTCCTTCTGGTACCCAAAAGTGTCTGGGTTATAAGTATTCATTTAGGCTATATACAATGGGTGTACGACGACAAAAATAAGTCATAAATGTTCTTTCTAACACCTAATACCTATGCTCTGCCAAAAAAGTGAAATCTAGAAATTACACTCAAAGTACCTCCTTAAATAATTCCATTTGGTGTTCATCCACTGTATGTCATGTACAATCAGCCACGAAAAAAAGAGGAAAAGGGGAGTGGATTTAATGTTAATCAATATGAAAAAAGAAGTTTATCAATAAGCATCTAGTGATGTAATTCCTCTTTGGTACCGTGATTCAGAAATATTACAGTGCAACACATATAAATATATGACAAGGTATATTCTACACTCTTAGTATGACAAATATTCTAGCTCCTGTAGATATTTGAAAACTTGATACTGTTAGCAATATTTTTGTCTAAACGCACGTAATTGTATCATAATTGTATCCAAGCAGCTTGTATCTGTTTTCACATATCTAAAGGAGCTTGGATATTTGTCATACTAAGGGCCGTATTCAATTAGCCGTGATAAGTCCGTTTCTGCCGAAAAGTATCGCGGGTGACATCATTTTGCCATGTGAAAAGATTCCTCCGTATTCAATACCAAAGACTTTTCACCGGTGCGGAAACTCAATGCATTGGAATTGGCAAAAAAGATTGAATAGCAGTTGAAAAAAATGCAGAATTGGGGTTTTGGGGTGCAAAGCTGCGGGAAACCCCCTACACCCTTGGGACAGTCCCCCAATGTAAAAAATAATTTACATCATCCCAAAGAAGTGCTTTTGTTTTGGGGGCGAAAGTCCAAAGTTGGGGGACAAACTTGAAAACTAGCGAAATAGAGTCCAGGGGGGTCCCCAAGTATGCCTCAGGTGTTATTACGTTTGCAGGTGCTTGTGGCAGGTGGATTTTTAAAAAATTTTAAAACTACACTTTAGCAACTTAAAAATATACTAGCCCCCCTTTTCATGTACCCCAAATTTGCTGGGACTATTTATTTTGAGGCACATAAACTGCTAAATGCTATTCTTCACCACTTATGCAAAGATGCGAAATAGCAGCTATTGAGAGCATTTAAGTACCCCAAACACATGCAGCAGGGCTATTCGGGGGTATCTTGAGTGATCCCCAATGTCAGTGCATCTTTTGGGGGGTGTCAGGCTGATTTCCCCTAATTTGACAGCTTTTTCCCCATGTTACAGTTTCGTCGGGTCCCATTTTCGCCGATTTCTAATTGAATACGGGGAAAAGCGGGCGCGAGTGCAACACTTTTTCGCATTGAAAACCAGTGATGTCGGCAAAAAAGACTGTAATTAATAAATGCTAAATCACATTTTCCATATCAAATGCGACACACAACATTAATGACTCACTTAACCACTTGCCTGGCACGGTCGTATCAGATACGACCATACCAGAGTGGGCTTTCCCTGACACGGTCGTATCTGATACGACCAGTCAGAAACACACAGTGGGCGGCTTGCTGGAAGTTAACTTCCAGCAGCCGCCCACCTCAGAGGGACCTCACCTGCTGGTCCCTCTACACTTGTGTTTCCCCCTCCTTTGTGTCCAGATCACTGCTGGCCACAGTGATCGGGCCCCAGCGGCACCCCCCTAGAAGCAGCAGCCACGGCTCATGTAGCCGCGGCTCCTGCTGTGACCCGATCAGTGATCGGGTAGCCGGACCGTCAGAAGCAGTAGCAACGGCTCTGGTAGCCGGGACCGCTGCTATGTCTCCGGGCCGCTAGCGGGACACCCACCGCTGCGGCTCCGGAACACAGTGATCAGTGAGATCACTGTGGACGAGCAGCAGCAGCGGCGGCTCTGGTAGCCGCGACCGCTGCTACGTCTCCGGGCCGCTAGCGGGACACCCACCCGCTGCGGCTCCGGAACAGTGATCAGTGAGATCACTGTGTACCAGCAGTAGCAGTGGCGGCTCTGGTAGCCGCCACCGCTGCTATGTCTCCGGACCGCTAGCGGGACACCCACACGCTGCGGCTCCGGAATACAGTCACAGTGATCATTGAATCACTGTGTAGGAGCTGCAACAGCAGCTCTAATAGCCACGGCTGCTGCCATGTCCCCCGCCGCACCCGCCCACTCTTTTCCAGTCTCAGCTCCGCCTCCCCAAGTGCCCCGGTCACTGCTGGCCACAGTGATCGGACAATATATATATATATATATATATATATATATATATATATAAAAAGTTGTAAAAATAAAATATATATATATACACATATGTGTATATATATATATATACACACATATGTATGTATATATATATATACACATACATATGTTATGTGCATAATATATATATATATGTGTGTGTGTGTGTATATATATATATATACACGTATGTGTGTAAGCAGCAGTTATATATAGATATATATATATATGTTCGATATACATATATATACATATATATATATATATATCGATGGATATCGCAGAGCCTCTGATTAGGGATGGCAACCGACCATCGATGGTCTGGCTGAACACAAGTGGTTTGCCATTGCTGGTGGCCATCAATGTTGCACCATCAATGGTAACCCTCAATCGATGTTTAGGAAACATCGGCAGTTGTGGTCTACACAGATCTCGACCAATCGCGAAACAATTGATGGCTTCTAACGATGGTTGAACCATCGATGCTACAGCCATCAATGGCCATCACTACAGTATAACATAAAAATTGCTATTTTTATGTTATACTGTGTGTTAAAAAAAAAAAATTTCAAATAAAATAGTGATGGATAAGTTTAAAATTATGTTCGTGACCTAATTCAATCATAAAAGAAACCAACAATTTTGGAGCGGTTTTTGGAAAAAGAATTCGTCAGTTAAGTGATTAAAAAACCTGTAGTTGTTCAAATGGACATGATAAATAAGTAATTGTATAGCTAGGATGCTAAGGAATTAGATATTATAAATACACACAAACAACCAATCATAAGTGACTTGATAGCACTGCTGATGGCCAACATGATGGGACATTTTTGCACCTGTTCAATACTGGCAAAAGCTAAACCTCCTAATCGCACAATTAAGTCAGCCAAGCTAATTTTATAAATGATGCTCTGTATGATGAGATGATACTGATCTACAGCAAAAAGGAGATTCATTGCACATGACTATTGTTATCTAACACCCCTACAGGTTTATATGGAAAGGATACTGTCCTGGGAACGCAGCTTCTCCAGTGCTGTAAGTGAACGTTCCATCTCCTTTGAAGCCTCCTCATGCCCAGCCAGCATGTCTTCATCCTGCTCCAACACAAACATATATTATAAGAACAAGCATGGTTATTGGCACAAACTGAAAGGAGTTCCATACATGCTTGTAGTCTTTGCATTAGTCCTTTGGGAATGTAGAGATAATATATGTTTTCTACTTTTTTTTTTCAGTTCAAATACAGTACGAGACAATTCATACACTAACCCCCACACCCGACAATCTTTTATCTTCATCTCTTGCTTCATTTTCTGACTGCTTTTGAATTGATTCAACAGAATAAAATAAACATGAGATGGATTATGTATTATAATAATGTTACATCAGGCTTAATGTAATAGCCTGTGAGCTGGTCAGAGGAGTAGCGTGTAGCCAGGGTGCCCGGAGCACGTGCGTGCTACGGCGCGCCCCCCCTCAAGTGTTCCAGGGAGGAGGCGGGTCCATATGGGATTAATGTAAAGTAAACATACAGATAAGGGGCAGCCCCCGGACATGGTGCCCATATGCAGTGCCCCTTATACAGTGCCCCCAGTAGTGGTCCACCCTGTGCAGTGTCCCTTGTGCCCCCAGTAGTAAACCCCTTATATAGTGCCCCCAGCAGTGGTACCCCCTATGCAGTGCCCCCAGTAGTGGTACCCCCTATGCAGTGCCAATTATATAGTGCCCCCAGTAGCAGTCCCCCCATGCAGTGCCCCCAAGTGGTAACCCTTATGCAGTGCCTATTAAATAGTGGCCCCAGTTGTAGTCCCCCCCTATGCAGTACCCCCAGTATTGGCCTTTATATAGAGCCCCCAGTAGTGGTCCCCCGATGCAGTGCCCCCCCAGTGGTAGTCCCCTCCCACATATGCAGTGCCCCTAGTAGTAGTCCCCTCCCCTTGTAGTGCCCCTAGTAGTAGTCCCCTTCCCTTGTAGTGCCCCTAGTAGTCCCCTCCCCTTGTAGTGCTCCTAGTAGTAGTCCCCCCTTGTAGTGCCCCTAATAGTAGTCCCCCCTTGTAGTGCCCCCAGTAGTAGTCCCCCCAGTTGTAGTGCCCCCCCTTGTAGTGACCCCAGTAGTAGTTGTCCCCCTTGTAGGACCCCCAGTTGTAGTGCCCCCCTTGTAGTACCACCAGTAGTCACACATATTAATAATAATTTAAAAAAAAACCACTTACCTAAATCAACTTAGACATCTCCACTCCCTACGCCCCTGGAGCTGGTGCAGCTGCAATGCTGCACCAGCTCCAGGGGCGGAAACTAATGTTTCCGCATTGTTCCCATGTGAACGCCTACCGTTTGGGGCCGGCCCCACGACATCACAAGTGATGTCAGTGGAGAGATTCCGGCTCTGTTAGAGCCGAAATCTCTCTGGGGCTTGCGGCAACGAGACCCTACAACAAGGGTCTCGTCGCAAGCCCGATGATTGTGATGGTCTTGACCATCGCGACCATCTTCCTGGCCGCTCGCTATAGCTGTGGGTGATCGGCCACAGCTATGCGAGCGGCCAGGAGGCAGTTCTATAAAAAAAAAATTACCGGCCCTGATTCAGAGCGAGCACATTTTCAGTTTTCGGACTTTGCTGAATATCAGATGGTCCTATCGGACACCTGATGATGAATGGCCGGTAACTAAAACATGCGGAAACTAATGTTTCCGCATTGTTACCGGGCCATTTATCACTGATGAATTTTGCCCCCAAATGAGAGTTAAAAGTTAGGGACAAATAATAAGAGTTAGGACCAAATAATAAGAGATACCTTATAAATTGGACAATGCATATTTTGTTAAAACCTATGTAATTACATTCTCTGCTTTTAACAAACTGGCGTGTATATACAATGCATGGCCCACAGTCTTCAAAAGCAATTACCATGCTTGTTAAATAGGATGAATTAACTGAGGGGCTTATTTATTAATTCTCAATGCTAACTACAAATCTGTACTGCTGCTTATCGCAGCAATACTGATTTGTTAATGCCATAATTTACCAATCTGGGGCTCCTTTTGGTTCCCTGGCATATACCTCGCACGACTGCACACCGTAGCAGAAGTCTGAGCCGCTGGTGATGAATCAAAGCCTTTACAGCTTTGCACGTCCCTATTGCCAGATAAAGGATAATGTCATTTTCGCTTGTCATTGCTTAGTAAATTGTGGCAAGCCTCTGTCACCATAGAGGTCTATAAGGACAGGGACAACTAGCACTCACTGAGCACCAGAGGAATCTGATTTTACTGGTGTTAACCTAAAAATACATTTAGAAAAGCTCTTTCTACAGTGAAAAGAACAAATAGAGCCCTTAATCAGTTCTAAGAAAATGAGTTATATAAGAAATAATGGAAGAATAGTGCAGAAACCCTTTCTTTCTCTCTGCTTATAAAGTATTCATATTGACCACTACCATGTATGGTATGGTACAGTATACTGGCCCATGAAGCTAGCCCTCTGAGGCAAGGTGTACAAGAGCATATCATACACACTGCACCTTACAAGTTAATGTAAAAATCAACTAAACATCAATATAACTAATGTTGCACCATACAGTATTTTTGCCCAGAACAAACAACATATGTGGAAGTACATTGACAAAGAATTAATTGCACGCGTGAAGCACAGTTTCTAAGGGTAAATTACTAAAGCAAATTGAGCTCTGTGTTTAGAAAATGTATGATGCTTACAGTATAATGGTGATTATATTTGCTTATTAGTATATTACACCTTTAGAATATAGACAAACAATGCTGCAATGTATTCAGATTTCGACCAATCCTGGTCTTCATCTGTGATTAGTTTTCTCCTTGTAGACTTCAATGATAGCTACCTTCAAAGGTACTGATTGGTGCTTAAATCAAGTTACTGTAATTCAAATGAATGGTTGTTATACTAACTCATCACACTTAAGTGAAGAAAAAGCCCTGTAATTTGGAAAATGAGAGATCTCAGTGTGTGGCCATTCTAAATGGTACAATTCCTCCTAACAGCGCACATTTACAAATTACTGTACAGCAAGTTTTACAGAAAATGGAATGCAATCAAAACTAAACTAAATTTATCTGGACTATTTTATCTCCATAAAGTACAAAAGAAACCACACTAATTGCATAGATTTAAATACAGAGGTAACCACTATCCCTGAGCCCTTAATGACTAAAAGTATTCTATACACAACTACTGTATATTTAATTTTTTTTGCCACTAAGAACATTTTGATTTGTGATTTACTTTTTAAGACCCACAAGAAAAGCATTTTGGGAAATAATACAATTTTTACAGATTATGAGCCTAAAGCTGGACATCCACTATACAATTTTCTGTCAGATATCTGTCCAATTTGGCTGGTTGGAATGAAAACCTGGTAATGTATGGGAGCAAATGACAGTCGATCAAATGGTTTTAAACACTGAAAAAAGGACACATAAATTTGTTCAAATTGGTTAAATTTGTGTTTTTTAACCAATTTGTCTGAACAACCATTTTTGGTCGATTGCCATTTGCTCCCATACATTACCAAGTGTTCGTTCCAACCAGCCAGATTGGACAGATATCTGACACAAAATTGTATAGTGGATGCCCAGCTTAAATCAGAATTGCACGCAATTATGAATGCAGATGGATCTCATAATTATTTTTTTAATAAACAAAGTACACATGCGTCTCGGTCTGTATACAGCTTGGAGACATGAAAGGACTTCAGTTTTGTGACAAGACAACATGTAAAAGAAATACTGTAGGGACTGGGAGCAAACTCACACTCTAAATTCCAGTATAAAAACTCAGTTGTCCAGCATGTGCTACATGCAAAAGCATCAAGTATTTATGCTTCATGCACTTTCTATTTTTGCTTTGATCGCAACTCAGAATTAGCCCTGTAATGTTATAAAATAATTTTCTTTTTAGTAGGTTCATAATAAAAATTTCCTAACAGACGGTTCCCATCCTGTCCTGACTCCAGAATACAGTTATATAGGCCATGTAAATGATGTACAGAAGCAAGTACTTTGGCAGTAAGGGGTAATTGAAAACAGGAAAGACAGTCTTCTGGTTAAACAAGGGAGGCAGAAGCTTCATCATAAATTTTAACTCACATTAGGAAATCTTCTAACTTAAACATTTGAATCTTGCAAAAATGTAAATTGTTAAACTTTAATGTTACATCATATATAACCATACATATTAGATGCCAGTGACAGATTGATAGCCCTTTAGGACTTTGAAGGGATTCTGGGACTCTCCTTCCTGCCTAAGGACCTTTGTGGTGATCTCAGTGGGAATACCCCTAGAAGTGATAGTGTAAATTCACCCACTTACAAAGATGGGTACCAAGTTAAACAGTGTCACTTAAATAACTGGATATATCTCTTTCCTTATTAGCCTGATACAGAAAGCAGTGACAGAGCGTAGGCACAGGGTTTAGTGAACTGCCAATTTACACATAGGAACCCATAATAAAGTTTGGGCTTTGGTGCTGGGTGTGCCACAGGTCATAGCATCTTTCTCTGCAACTTGGAGTGACAAGCTGGTAACTTCTGTATGCAGAGTTTCAAGACAGGAAGTAAAAGTTTTGGTAGGTGAGCTAGGATCTGGTACACAAGCCGACAATGAGGCATCAAATCAGAAACCAGAAGAGTAGTCAGATTAAGCAGGGAGTGTACAGATGGGAATTCAGCTGGTGAATCAAAACCCAAAAAGGAAAGTCAAAATCCAAGCTCTAGTTATTACCCAGACAACACAGGAACTGTCAGCAACTGCATAAGAAATGTGGGAATGCTATAGGCAGGAAGACCTGATACTCTGGTACTGAACTCAGAGTTCGGATTAAATAGGTGAGACTAATTGGAAACTGCCACTAATGTGACATTACCGGCAGCACCACATGTCAGCTATTGGGAAGCAGAGCAGGGACAGAGGAGAACAGGAAAAGATGGTGCTCCAGACACCGGGTCCAGTAAGTGAAAAGTGGGTACTGGCATGTGACAAACAGTTCTGCTTTTATATGGAGGAAGGAAAATACATCCAGATCAGCACATTATGTATATAAACATCTTTATACACTAAGCCACAGATGAAACGATGTAGATCTTCTTGAGCATGGTTAAGACCAAGCATAGGCAATCTTTTTTCTCTTTGGCTGCCAGACATTCAATATTACAACCCCAAACAATGTCCGAAGTGCCACCACCATTACAACATACAAACATTTACAAAGGTAATAGACGAGTACTGAAATCGTTATTAGCTTCCCTGTCCTTCCTTAGTTCACTCACCAGAGGCCCAGGCTTCACTACGTTCTGTGGTTTGGAGAGGGTTTAGTGCTCCAAAAAGATTTCCTCTGTGAGAACGAGGAGAAGCAGCGCAGTGAATGAAGTGCCACTCAAATTATCCTCATGTGCCAGCTTGTGGCACTAGTGCCAAGGGTTCCCTATGCCTGGTTAAGATAGTGAAAGAATAACAATCAGCTAATTAAACACTTTATTATAATGTGTGAGAACATTTTTACCGTGTTCATTCTTAATTTGCCATAGCACATGCTAGAAAAAAATGGAGGCTATTAAATGACAGATTAAGCTGAAACAAACAATATTTTTTCATTTTCCCAGCAAATATTCAGCACAAGTTAGGTGACAGATGTCAGTTTCCATCAATGTCATTTTTTGGTCAAATTAAATACATTATTTTCAAATGAACTAATTAAGATTATTATTCCTCAAAATCCTCTGATATATTATACTGATGGTATAATTTATGTTTTTAGCCATCATGTAACATCTGTCAAAAAAGTAGAGATATCTGAACAGCTGAGAGGAACCCATGAATCAGATTGCCCTAATTAGCAGAAGTATATAGCTGGTGATATCTGAAATGAACCATAATGCGTCCCCAAATATATGCTCTTTCAATGTGTCTGAATATGGCAATGAAGACAAGAGGGCTTTAGAAGGATCTTTTACCAGGTTTGCTTAGCTTAAGGTCCCCCAGTTATAGTTAGCCTCATGGAGGGCCAGAGACAGCCTTGTCAGCCAAATACCTTGATAAAAAGCCCTGCATCATGGCTGCCGAGCCTGATCAAAGATCTTGTGCTTCCTTTCTAGCCCCTAGTAGAAAATGCCTGTGAAGGAGGAGGCTGATATAAGAATGCAAAGGTATTGTGTTCTGTCCCAAGTGCTGTTATATGTCTATATTGTGATATAAGGACGTGGCCTAGAGGCAGAAAGAATATCAATGATGGAAGGAGTAGTTTTGGCTCCCAGTACTGTAAATATAGCTTTAGCTTTGCATTTGTAGTATTATTGATCAGTGCTATACTAGTGATTATAGTTATAGTAAGCCCTACATATTTTGTTTAGATTAAGCATTCACGTGTTGGAATCCATTACATAGGTAGATAAGGGAAAGCTAATTAGCTGGCTTCTGGTTTGTGATATGCAGAGTAATAACACACCCCGGGCCGGCCCTGCACCCTGCACATATAACATCATGAGACGTGCAGGGCAGCTCTCTACAGATTAGCAGGGTGCATTCCAGACACCCTTCATGCCAAATACAGGTGCCAAGTGGTAGCAACATTGCCACTCCTTTGGCCTCGTGCCTGGGATGGCGGCCACACTCAGAGACCCCTAGTTACAGCCCTGTTGATATGCCCCTGAAGCTTAGCTTTCTTTTAAGCTTCTGAGCGAGGCTTATGCCCTTGTATAGTATACAGCAAATATAGTTTAGTTTGATAAAAGCTAGGTCCAGTAACTTGATAGAACTCACAGATTAAATCTGTCATCCTCCAATAAGTCTTTTCTTCCTGTGACTGTAGACTCCAGAGGAGCAGAACATGGTGAAGGTTGACACCATAGTCTTTAGTGACTTCTGCTTCACTTTTACATTTGGATTTTGAGATCTATGCTGAGCTGAATGTAACTTAGACCAAAAACGTAGGCATAAATTGCAAAAAAAAAATGCACACATCTACATAGGCAATTTATCTAAGCTAGGTAAACACCAGAATATTCCGAAGGGTTTTAATGCGTATCATTCTACTAATCTTAATTTACACTGTGATTGAACATTTTTTGTGTGTGTTTTAGCGCTCAAGAAGGCCTATCACTCTTGTGACGGGAGCAGCGGTGGGTACAGGAGGTAATCACCCTCAATAATGAGTAATATTAGAAGTATTGTAAAAGGAGAGTTCATCACCATATTCGAAAAAATGGTTATAGATGATATACAGCTGAAAACACAGAGGTACTCAGGAGTTCAGAACATCAACAAACAAGAAGCCACAGCCTTAAAAGAATTACAATGAAACAAAGAAATTATAGTGAAACCGGCAGACAAAGGGGGATGGGAATCATAGTCATGGATAAACAACAATACATTAAAGAAGCCACACGCATTTTAAGCGATCAATCAACATACAAAGTACTAAACAAGGACCCAACAGGATCTTTCAATAAGGAACTACTCCAGATACTAAACAAGGGGGCAGAAGAGGGTATCATTGACAGGAAATGGATTTCATATATAACAAACACCCAGTCATCCCAGTATTTTATCAACTACCAAAAATACATAAGAACAAGAAAAACCCACCTGGACAACCAATCATCTCAGGAATAGACTCCATGACAGCCAGTTTATCACAGTACATAGACTATTTTCTGCAAAAATATGTCGTCCAACAACCATCACATCTGAAAGACACAACTCAAACAATACAAGCACTGAATGAGGTGACCTGGAATGATAACAGCTGGCTGGTGACATGTGATGTCACTGCATTTTATATGGTTAATAATCACAAACAAGTAATCAACAGCATCAAATACTATTTAGACGAAGACACAAACATGGAACCAGGGCAAACTGAATTTCTGCTACAAGCCATAACATTCATTCTCAATCACAACTATGTATGGTTTGAGGACAACTTCTACTTGCAGCAACAAGGCACGGCGATGGGGACCAAGTCCGCCCCAAGTTACGCCAACCTCTTCATGAGCCACTGGGAACATGAGGAGGTTTGGAACAACAATGACTTTGGGGTGAACTTGGTCCTCTGGAAATGCTATATTGATGATGTTCTGTTCATCTGGGAAGGAAGCAAACAAACACTGAAAGATTTAATTTCTTGTATTAACAATAATACATGAAACCTGTAATTCACCAAACAATATAGCAAAACAGCAGTTCATTTGTTAGACCTTGAAATAAACATACAAGAAGGGGCGGTACTGTTATGGCTCAGTGGTAGCCAAAATGAATAGTCCTGCTCAGCCTTGAGGGCTGGAATATCTTGGCTGGATGTGGTCAGGTGGATGCCTGAAGGGCTGAAGGAGGTAGCTCCAAAAGTGGCTTGAGAGCCAATAGTTGAGGCGCAGCCTTTGGGCCGGTAGCAGTCCCTGTGGGCCAGTAAGTGGTGATGCGGCCTTTGGGCCGGTAGCAGCCTTTGGGCTGGATGAGGCCTGTAGGCCTAATAGTTGAGATGCGGCCTTTGGGCCAGTAGCAGCCTCTGGGCTAGATGAGGCCTGTGGCCCTATAAGTTGGGATGTGGCCTTTGGGCCAGTAGTAACCTCTGGGCTGGATGAGGCCTGTGGGCCTATAAGTTGAGATGCAGCCCTCTGGGCCGGCAGCAGCCGCTGGGCTGAGTTGCTGCCTTGAGAGCAGGAAAATTTGGCTAGGAGATGTTGTGGTGTGCCAATGTCGCCGGAATGACACTAGCGGTTGTACACTGGATTGCGTACTCGGAACGCCCAGGTGTGCTTAATGCCGCCGGGATGACACAAGCGGTTGTACACAGGATTGCATACTCAGGACACCCAGGTGTGCTTAATGCCGCCGGGATGACACAAGCGGTTGTACACAGGATTGCGTATTCGGAACGCCCAGGTGCGCTTAATGCCGCCAGGATGACACAAGTGGTTGTACACAGGATTGCGCACTCTGGACTCTGAGTGCGGTCTGTGTCACCTAGATGACACAAACACCAAAGGCAGGAATGGAGACCTTGCCACCAAGATGACACAAACTGCAGCTAAGGCAGATGTGGACTGTGCCGCCTAGATGGCATAAACGTCAGGAGCAATGGAGCTGGCTGAATACTGGAACTCGACTGTGAACAGGAGACCAACTGAAACTGGAAACACGTGAAACGCTATCACCGGCAAGGAGTGAAAGGCTGGCTGGAATTTAACAGAAACAGGGCCCAACCAGAGCAAGTCTCCCTAATGACAGATTATTGAGCACCTGGGCTGTGTTCAGACAGGAGAATCAATCAGTGTGCACCTGATAGTGCACACAGACAGGCAGTAATTAGTGCAGAGGCTGAGCAGCAACCCAGACTGGAACTGCAAACAATATGCTGCTAAACACAAATCCTAACAGGAGGAAGGAGGAGACTTCAGCGAACGCTTGTCTGGCATTCACCCCACACAGCATTGGCTTGTGACAGTAGCCCCCCTTGACGAGGGGTTAAGGAGCCCCTAGAGCCTTGTTTGTTCAAAAAGTTCTCAAAGAATCTCTGCAAGGTGGGAGCATGCAGAGATCTTTCTGGAACCAAGAATGCTCCTCTGGTCCATACCCTTTCCAGTGGACCAGGAACTGAAGTTGTCAACGAGAAAATCTAGAGTCCAGAATCTTTTCCACCACAAACTCTTGGCGCCCCTGGATGAGAACTGGTGGAGGTCTGACTGGATGTCTAGAAGTTAACCTGGAGGAAAAGAACACTGGTTTGAGGAGAGAACAATGAAATGTGCTGTTGATTTTAAGGGTCTTCGGTAACTGCAGCCTGAAGACTATGGGATTGATCTGGGCAATGATGCGAAATGGCCCGATGAACTTTGGCCCCAACTTCTGCCCAAATTTATGTTCCTGGAAGACAGCCATACCAGATCACCGACTCTGAAATTACAAGGTCTCCGACTTTTGTCTGCCCGTGCCTTGGATCGCCCAGATGCTTGAAGGAGAGCATGGTGTACCTTCTTCCAAACTGACCATAGCCATGACACGGAAGATGAGACATGAGTTCCAGCAGCTGAAGACTCGAATGAATTACTCCTAGGATGTATTCCATAGGTGCAATAAAATGGAGAGATGGAGGAAGCAGAATGACACAAGTTGTTGCATGCAAATTTTGCAAAGGGCAGAAGTGGAACCCAATCATCTTGACATTTGGAAACGAAGCAGTGGAGGAACTGTTCCAAAGACTGATAGCCCGCTCCATCTGACCACTGGGCTGTGGATGGTAGCCTGAGGACAGGCTGACGTTGATGCCCAGATTGGCACAGAAGCATCTCCAAAACCAGGCAACGAACTGCGTACCATGATCTGAGATAATGTCTACTGGAAGTCCATGGAGCCTGAAAACATGGTGGAGAAATAGTGTTGACAACTCCTTAGCAGATGGTAACTTGCCCAAGGGCACCATTTTGGAGAACCGATCTACGACAGTCCAGATGACAGAACAACGTGAAGACACCGGTAGGTCGACAACAAAGTCCATAGCAATATGGGACCATGGCTTAGAGGGCATAGGTAGAGGACACAGCAACCCTTGAGGAGCGGTCCAGAGAGTCTTATTTCTCGAGCAGACATCACATGCCAAGATGGATTGCCGAGTGTCCAGCGACATGGACTGCCACCAGACAGAACGGGACATCAGATCCAGAGTTCTGGCGATGCCAGGATGACCCCCTGTATTAGAGTGTCGAAGTCAAATAATTGGTTATGATCACACACAATTATTATCTGATGATCTGGTCGTCGATGGTCTGACGATGAGTTTCCACGACGCTACTTTGCATAGCACAATCTGATGTGCTAAACTGCGTATGCACAACACACACACTGATGCGCATAACGCACACACATATAAATGTATATATATTTCTATACACAGATGCTCAGATGCGTACGCACAATACTTACACTTGGACGCTCATTTGTATATAGTTGTTATTACAACACACAGACGCACATATGCGGACGCATATGTGCAAGATGGTTCCCATTCACAATAGTTACTAACCAGTGTTATTAAGGATATTATTGACTAAAAATTATTATGTAATATGTACTTAAATAAGATCTAAGGTTTAGAACATAGTAGACATGTCATGTTTGGTATTACTGTAAAGAACAAGGCCCAGTGGGCCTGTGTTGCATTCAGTCTTTTTGCCATCTCTATGTAGGCTAGAATCTTATGGTCCGTGAGAACGGTTACCACATGATTAGCACCCTCTAACCAGTGTCTCCAGTCCTCAAAGACCCATTTGATGGCCAGAAGCTCCCGGTTGCCCACGTCATAGCTCCTCTCTGCTGAATCAAATTTCCGGGAAAAGAAGGCGCATGGGTGAAGCTTGCCATCTCTAATATCCTTCTGTGACAGGATCTTCTGATGCATCGACCTCACACAAATGGCAGGAGCTGGCTGGATACTGGAACTCGACTGTGTAAAGGAGACCAACAGAAACCGGAAACACGTGAAACGCTATCGACAAGGAGTGAAAGGCTGGTTGGAATTTAACAGAAACAGGGCCCAACCAGAGCAAGTCTCCCTAATGACAGATTATAGAGCACATGGGCTGTGTTCATACAGGAGAATCAGTGTGCACACAGACAGGCAGTAATTAGTGGAGAGGCTGAGCAGCAACCCAGACTGGAACTGCAAACAATATGCTGCTAACCACAAATCCTAAAATTAGGAAGGAGGAGACTTCAGCGAATGCTTGTCCGGCGTTCACCCCACACAGCATTGGCTTGTGACAGATACAAACCAAAACTCACTACAAAAATGTGGACGTGAATAGTTTCATCCTGGCCACAAGTGGGCATCACCCACAGTGGCTTGAAAGTATTCCAAAGGGCCAGTATGCCTGCATTAGAAGAAATTGTACAACTGTAGACAATTTCAAACAACAACCAGAAACACTCAAAAAACAACTCCTGGAAAAGAAATACAAAGAGGAACTCATAGAGCCCTGAATAAAGAAAGAAAAACACTCCTACAATACAAGGACAAGAACAAGACTGAAAAGAAACATAAATCAGTGTACTTCATAACAGAATACAACACAGCCTCAAACAATATTAAAAAAATCCTGAATAAACATTGGAACATATAATTTGAAGGAGGAAACACTCAAAAACATCCTTCCACCAAGACCAACAATAGTTTTCAAAAAAGCCCCAGACAACAAAAAACAACTTGCACATAACCACATTAAACCAAAGAATTGCCAACAAACATCAATCATCACTTCACGCAAAACCAAAGGATTCTTCCATTGTGGAAAGTGTAAAAACTGTCTCACCATAGGAAACAAAACAACAAAACCTACGACAACATTCTCCTCAAACACAACATAAAAAATGTATCAGATACAACAATTTATGACATGTGATACAAAGGGAAACAGTATGTGGGCAAGACAATCAGACAATTAAATCAGAGGATCGGAGAACATAGGAGAAATATCATTAATGGTTTTGAGATGCATAAGCGTCTCACAACACTTTAAACAACAACACAACCAAGATTCGAGTAAACTCACATTCACAGCAATTGAAAAAAATAGAACCCAATTGGAGAGGAGGAGATCAGAACAAAAAAATAAACAAAACAGAAATAAAATGGATAATGACATTAGGCACACTTAGACCTAGTGGTCTCAATACAGACATGGAAATACAATAATATACTTTAAAAACCTCATTTATTGCAAAATAAATAAAAGTTAGTCTGTAAGTCTGTCAAATTAATAACCCTGTTCTAAATGAAACATAGGTAAACACATGCTAGCAAGTAGAGACACACAGACACAACACAATGTGAATAAACATCACATTTTGTGTAATAAATTCCAATATGCAACACTCAGCAAACAAATAGTTAATATATACAAACAAACACTATCTTCATTACGAAAATATTGATCTAGACAATTAATAAGTAGTATCTATATTAAACAACAAATTATTCATTTATATAATATACACCCATGTTAAATGTTACAAATACTGATTCTATTAATTATACTAAAATCAATACCAGTTTAACCAGCATATATCCCTTTATCCCTAATGTGTCACCCTCACCAATTATCCCTATGCAAAACAGTCAAATCAACTTATCCGAACCACACCCTCAGGAGAAATCAAATGAAAAAATGGAAACAATTAAACCCAGGAAGTATTTAGAAGAGATCGCTAAAGCAGCAGACCACACACCTTGAAAAAGGCTTTACAAAGCCGAAATGCGTTGGTACATGCCACACATATACAATCAGCACCAGAGTTCCAGAACGACTATCTGTGAACTGGGACACACGGAGGATGTAGGTGCATGGAGGCGGTGCAGGATCCAGGAGCTGAGAGAAGCCGCGATTGCGTTAGCCGGGGGCCGCCGCAGACTCGAAGACACTGTTCATGAACCCAGCATACTGAGGCAGTATGGGTAGAGACTGCTAAGAAAACCACCAACACAGCATCAGCAAGGAACCGCCGCAGACCCCAGTACAAAGAGACTAATATCCCGCCCGGCGAGGAAGGGTAAGTACCGAAGGGTCTAGGCTGCCGGACATAGCAATATTCAAATTACATTACCGCTGATTAGCTAAGGAACCATTAAGAAGACTATCAACAGGGAGCTCCCTATCACCCAGCAAACCACAATCCACCACCAAGTGCTAACAGGACCAGTATGTACTTTTTGAACGGTCACTTAACACAAAGAGACCGGACCAACTAATCAACCCATATACATTTCTACAAGTAGCAGGACATCCTTGCAATCATCTGCATCCCCCTGTGAGGTTCTGGTTTTGTTGTGGGCCGTGGTGGTAAAAGGAGCAGACACTGAAGCAGATTTAGAAATAAATGTGAAGTTTTTAATGAGTGGCTTAACTGAATGAGTGTGTTAAAACAAAAAGTCCAGGTATAGCACTAAAGTGCACTTGGGAAACTGTAGTGAAGCAATGGGAAAAAGTCCAGGTAGTGATAACAGAAGGTAGTCCAATATTCCAGGGTTTGTGAGGCGGAAAAGAATTGCAGGCTGAAATGAGTTGCAGACTGAAGTGAATTGCAGACTGAGAAATAATGTCCAGGGAAACTGCAAGTGGAGACAAGGTGCAGGGTAACAGCTGACACAGGTGCTCAGGCAAGGGAGAGGCAAAGGAGGAGGCAGGAGCCAGTGGGGCTGGAACAGGCAGGGTGTAGCAGGCTAGGTAATGATCCCAACAGACAGGTGAATGAGCACTGGAGCTCTCGCTGAGAAACACGTTGCACTTGCAATGAGAGGAAGCTCGGCACTCCCTTAAATACCCAGTGCTGCACTGTGACAGGCCAGAGAGAGCATGTGACACACCAGGATAGGGAGACTAGGTCACATGACCGGAGGCAAGATGGCGGCGCCCATGCCAGAGCGGAAGGGAAGCACCACCAGGCCTAACCAGACCAGACTGACAGTATGCCCGCACAGGACTACGCGCAGCCAATGCACCCCACCAGATACCAGCGCCACCACCAGACGCCCCTCGCCATAGCGTCCTCACAAGTAATACCTGCCAGCCGGCATGCCGAGAAACCCTGGTCGTGACACCCCCCCTAATCCCTTTCTCCCTTACTACGATTCACAACGTTCCTTGTCATTTTTTGTCACAAGATACTTGTCCTGTTATGTTATGTGGTGATTCACTTTAACAACCAAAAGCCGGCCAGTAATAGGGAGCACTCGCATAGATATTGTTATTGTATACCTGCAAAGAAAATAATTTGATACCTTATGTTACATATTATATTTTAATAAATTTAAAAGTGCATGACGAAATACTGACTGCAAGAAGACACTTTGTAGGGAGCCATAAAATATAGGTAAAGCACTGAGTTACAACAATACTTCCAATATTAATTTACACAGTACCTACCCCATCTGGATAACATAACTCCAATAAACTGATATTCTTTTAGATCTCCATGAAACACACAGATGGATTGTTGTGATATGGATGGAAAATAATATTTTCAATTATTTAATTTATTTTGCAAATGGACACTACCTATGCTATTTGTATATGAGAAATAATCCTCTAGAGCTGATCAAGTTCTGAAAGCAAATTTTATGTCTCTAAATTAAAACAAATTCAAGACTAAAACATAATATATGAATAAAACAGCAAACTCCTTTATGTTCAGCATATAGTAATTAGGAAATTAATAGTATATATACCAACATGCTGTGAACCTGTGGAAAAGAATTTCTTAGAACTTTTAAATGTCCTTAAGAGGATTAGTATGGCTAGAAACTATAATCTCCCCGAATTTCAGCTAGGGATGAGGACGGTTCCACAAAAGTGCTTATTACAGTATGTCTCAATGACTCAATTCACTGTAATTACTAACATCGGGGAACAGTAGAAATGTGCAGTTAAAAACATCAAACAGTTAAGATTCATTACCACAACTTGCATTTGATCAATAAAAGATTGTTGTCAGTTTTAGTGCTATGAATTAATGCACATTTGCATGTCAATTAAAGAAAGATTAGAGCTGTATCAGTTTTAGCCACCTAACTGATGACTTTTTTACCCCCAATACCGGTCAGAAATAAACATTTACCAACCACCCCCATGGTGCATTACCCCTCCCCTCTTCACACATGCAGAGCGCAGGGGAGACTGCAGAGATCAGCCAAATAGTGCTCGGTGGGAGCAAAGTTTGTATAATAATCTTTGCAAGGTGAATACATTGGGGAGTAGGGGAGCTGTGGAATGGGGTGTGGCCTCACAACATGTCCCCCTGTTTTTGTCATGTTAGGGACATGCCCAGTGCTTTCCACGCTGCCTCTAGTCCCTCTCCATAGTGTACTAATGCGGTGCACATGCGCTATAGAGCTGCAGGTGAGAGGGAGATTTCCCTACTTACCTAATTGGGTCAAGATTCTTACTGATGGGATGTCGCTATCGGTATTCTGACCTTTGGGAACCCGTACCCAACCCACTGGTAGCATATATGCCAGGTTTACATTAGGTAAACATCATATACATATCCACTGTTTTAACCATTTGTTTTGCTTGTAGAATACGCATTTGCTATAAGGCTTCAAAATAACATAAAAAACATGCTAAAATGTGCACACAAAACATAATATATGCATGATATGCATTCATTTGCAACTGCCCTCAAGAACCTGAAAATGATATGGCTTTGATAGGTGTATCTGTTTCTCGTTGCTTGTCTGCATCTGTCCACATTTACTCAGTCTATATTATACCCCTTTTCCACCTAAATTCCGGGTCTGACCCGGAGTTGGAACAAAGTTCCTATCCGGATCAGACCCGGAATTTTGCCGACTCGGGATATTCCCGAGTCAGCGCGGCTCACATTGCAGTCGGGTCTGCATAGACCCAGCTTTTGCGGAGTGAAAGTGGTCGCTTGAAGAGGACGTCATCTCCAAGCGCCACTGAAGCCGGACCAATCGGCCGGCTAGCAGCGCACTCCAGGTCATCGTGACCCGGAGTGCACTGTTCTCACAGCAGGGTTTCACGGGCTACGCCCGTGTTAAACCCTGCTAGTTACCTGGGTTGGATTGCCAGGTCACTCGACCCGGCGATCCAACTCTCTCCCCTTTTACACCAGGGAGCTGCCCTGGTTAACCCTTCAAAAACCCGGGTTTTAGCTCCGGTGTAAAAGGGGTATTAGTCAATCCCTTGCCACCCCATCACATATCACTGGCAGAATGCAACATAACTGACTCATGCTAATCTGCATGAGCGCATATGTCTACAACCTATTTTCAATGCTGAGTAGGTCTGATTCAGTATTAGCCCCCATGTGCAAGTTGCACTCCTCTGGTAAAGTTTAGAATGGCTTTATATGAATTCAGCCAAGTAAAGGCCCCCATACATCAGAGATTGATTGCACCAATCGTGCAATTTGCAATCGATTGTGTATAAAAATCTTTCCATTTTTCAATCGATGGTGGCAATTCTGCAATCTGCAATCGATTGAAAAAGGTTAAGATTTTATACACAATCGATTGCAAATTGCTGAAATCAATCTCTGATGTATGGGAGCCTTAACATCTGTGTAATTTATCAAATTGGCAACTGATGCTACACACATGAGACCAATAAGTGCTATTTACACAGATAAAGGCTGTAGAGTTGCCAACTCTCCTTAATTCTAAACACATACCAGGATTTCATGTTTTTTGGCTGCAGATTTTTTAAAAGATAAAAGTCCATATTTCAATACTGAAAAGAACATTACAATTTGACCTAGGGTAAGACATCCCAGGCTCTCCTGTAAGGGTGTCTGACTGCCAGCAAAAAAGATGGGGACCTGCTACAATAATGCAAACAACTTCAGGCTGTGTCCACTTCAGTAAACACTATAAGGGCAGGGAGGAGATGACACAATTAATGGCATGAACCAATGAGGACACATCTGAGAAGTAGGTAAGGGTGCATCTGCTATTCCTGCTACAGGAATAGGACTCATTATTTTTTTTTGTGCATTCTGTTTTTATTAAAGGTTTCAAATAAACAGATGTACAGAAGCAGTATAATACAAACATATCCATATCAAAACAGATAATATAGCAGAAATGTACAGAAATTGGGAATAGGACTCATTATTAACCAAGATGGGGAAAAAATACTGACTTATAAGGGAATGAAAACTCCATCTGTCCCTTAGGCAAGGTCTTCTATCATTTAAATTAATTATATATGTGCAAGTCATGGATATTTGTGGAAACATACATTTCAATAATTAATAAACGTTATATTATTGAAGAATTCACTTTCATATCTGGCCTTAGATCTGCTAGACCCCAATGCAAAAATGAAATTGGTAACCTTTCTTTAAATGCATCAAAATCATAAAAAGTGACTTTTCTATTTCACAGACTTTGCAATGGTAAGTGGTTGCTACAGTGCCTACAAAACTGTATTAGAATTAACAGCCTCAATTTTGGCAATAATGCCCTACAATTTGTTAAACAATGCACAAGTCTAGTGGCATACACTGTAACATATGCTCTGATGAGAATTGGGACAAGAAGGCACATATAAGGGTGTATTCAATTTGCAGAGCTGTAACTAGACTTTTTGGTGCCCTGTGCCATTGGCGCCTCCCTCATTTTTCAAAGGGACATAATGAACCCAAAAAAGAGCCATGGCTTCATGGGGAAGGGCCAGGGAAGATATAGGAGAGGCCAGGAGATGCTGGGGATGAAATAAGAGGAAGCTACAAGCAAGAATGATAATAAACAGGAAAAGTGACAGGCCCAAACAGCGCCCCCGACCTGTGGTGCCCTGTGCGATGGCACCGGCCGCACTACCCTAGCTACAGCCCTGTCAATTTGTCCGGACTTTTCGCATGCCGGACTTTTCACTTCACATCGGAGGTTTGGCAGGGGATAAAGTATTGGGCTCATGTCCACTTATCCCTGTATTCAATTCCAGATGCTGCGGAATCGGGGGTCCGGCGGAAAGGTAAGTATAGAAAAAATCTGGGAATTTAAGGGAAATGTTCCTGGCACCTCCCCTAATGATGTCCAGACATGTGGGATGACTATGGGTACCCCCCTTTTTGCCTGCTGAAGGGAGTCGGTGTTTTTAAATAGCCGCAGCAGATGCATAAATGCGGAATTCAAGAAGGGGTGAAGAATAGCGCTTAGCTTATCTTTTGGGGCAAAATAACTATGCCCATCAAATTTGGGGTACATGAAAATAGGTGTAAGCATATTTTTAAGTCCCTTAAATGAAGTATTAAAATTCTTAAAAAATGCACCTGCCACTACCACCCACAATGAAGAAAACACCTGCCGCTTATTTGGGAACCCTCCCTGAATTAATTCTGCTAGTTTAGAAGTTTGCTCCCCCCAATTTTTGTTTTTCCCCAAAATTAAAGTATCTTTTTTGAAGGGTCTTGAAGTCTTTTTTTTTTATTTTTTTGACACACAATACAATACTTTTAGGGGAGTCTCCCAGGGGTGCAGGCTATTTTTTTTTTAAGCCTGCACCCCTAAACCCCAATTCTGCACTTTTTTTCCCCATGTAAAACATGGTGAAAAGTTATCTCTCTGTTTTTTAACAAAAACTTTTCACACCAACGAAAAGTCTTTGAAATTGAATATGGGGATAATTGAAACATGCAAAAATGATGTGATAACGGACTTTTCGCCTCAAAATGAATACCCCCCATAATATGAATGTGTGGCCACATGTAAGGTCATGCCCAGCGCTTGCCACACACTGGAATACACCAGTCTCATTCCCTTACTAGGACTGCACACTGAATGGGTATGCAGTGAGTAGCATGATCATATTACGAACAATACTAGAGGATGGTGTGTTGGACAGAGGAACACAAGCATGTGGGTTTTGAATGGTCATTAATTCATGCTGCAGCATCTTGTACATGGTGGCATCAACCCTAAACACAGCCCTGATTGCACTCAATAATATGATAACTAATTTGTCTGGTTAAAACTCCTCAGTTATGATTGAAAAAATGCACTGCTAAGTATTTCCTCATTAGCGAGTATTAATTACTGCAGAGGTTTGGTGTAAATATAAGCAATTTACAGGCTTTGGACGGTATTCAATTAGTTTCAAATCTGTGATAAAGTTTTGCCTGCCCGACTTTCCAACTACATCGCGTGTTTTGGACGAGGAAACTTATTGTGCGAGCCCCAGCTATTCGCCCTATTCAATTACAAACAACGCGAAAACGGCAAGCCGCGAAGTCGGAACAGGCGGAAAGTGCTGCCAGAAAAGGGGAAATCAGCCTGAACCCCCCGAAAAGATGCACTGACATTGGGGATCAATGTAGATGTGCCCGAATAAAGCTATTTGGGGTACTTAAGTTGTTTCAATAGCTCCTTATTACCGTCTCTGCACAAGTAGTAAAGAATGGCATTAAGCAGTATTTTTGGTGAAAATAAGTAGTCCTGTCAAATTTGGGGTACTTGAAAATGGGTGCTAGCATATTTTAAAGTCTCTAATGTGAACTTAAAAAAAACGTGAAAAACGCATCTGTTGCATGCACCTGCAATCATAAAACACCTGACCCATCCTTGCAGAGCCCCCAAAAGTTTATTTTGCTAGTTTTTATGCTTGTCCCACCACTTTTTACTTTGTCACCCCCAAAATGAAAGTACTTTTTTGGAGTGTTTTAAGTTTTTTTCAGGATTTTTTGACACAGTTGTCCTCTGGGGGGCTGTCCCAAGGGTTCTGAGTGGTTTCCTCACCTTTGCACCCCAAAATAAAAAAAATGCACTTCTTTTCTCCTGCTATTCAGAGGCAAATCTTTTTCGCCTATTACATTGTATTGAATTCCGTGTACGCGAAAAGCGGATGGAATTGAATACGTAGAGAAGTTTCCGCCATACGAAAGGCCGAGATCGGCTATACATTTCCGTGGATCTCCGCTTTTTGCTTCTAATTGAATACGGCCCTTTATGTGAGCTTTACTACTTATCATACTCTGGTCAATAGTTTCTCAACAGAAAATCCACATGACATGATTTTATGTGACTTGCAATAATCTCTTCATAGAAAACAAAAACTGCAAACCAGAACCATATGATATTATTTTGAAACTAAGGTATATAAGATAAACGAAATGACTGTATAGGAGTGGAGAGGGTTAAACTTCCTAGGCTGGGGGCAGACCAGTGTGAGGAATCATGTGATAATTAGGGCCAATGGGTTTTTAGGGTTGTAGGTTATAGCAGGGATATTAGAGATTGTTGGAGGCGGAGTCAGCCTCTTTTGTTCCTGTCTTGGGAATGGGTAAGTGCTCTTACCTGAGCTCTGTTATATTTTCTTCATAGCCATCCTTCTGTTTTTCTTTCCTCTTCTTATCTTTGTTCTTCACCTTCTTCATCTATCCCTCTCTCTCTCTGCCCTCCCCCACCTTTGCGCTCTGCATTTTCTAACAATCCTCCTAACCCTTATAAGGACTGTGACCCCCCCCCAAATTGGTAGCATGCCCCGCCCGCACCGCTCATCGCGGATCCCCACCCGTTACCGGGCACAGGAAGAAGGCCCAGGGAGTTCTGGGGAGGCTCCTGCCTCTCAAGAGGGAGCTGAAGGGGCTAGCGCGAGTCGCGCGGCCCCGCGGCGTCATGGGCGGCCGTCAAGCAGGTGCTGTCAGGGCGGCTGGACACAGCCGCCGGCGGGGGGAAGGCGCGGCTGCTCTGAGCAGCCGCGAGAGGCAGTTAGTGAGCCCGCGGGAGGGCAGAGCTGCCGCGATTAGGGCGGTGAGCGCTCGCCCCCCGCGGGTTCAAAGGTCACAGGCGCACACGCGCACCGCAAGGAGGGCTGCTAATAGCCCTGTTAGTGCCCGGAGGGGCAGGGGGGACTCCCCCACAGTTAATGAAGTGGGGAATGTCGAGGTGGGGGAGATGGACAGCCCTGGCAGCACATTAGGGGCTTTGTCAGTCAGGGAGGCAGGCAGCCATTTTAGGACAGGGAGAGCTGATGAAAGGGGGGCGGGGCTTGCACTTAATATGGAGGATGATTGGCAGGCTAGTCAGCAATCAGCAGACAGGGCCATGTCTGGGGCAGCAGCTTCTGGCTATGTGGATACTCAGGTCCCTAGTGGGGGTGCAAGTCAGTCCTTTGACCCTGCAGCTTTTGCGGCCATGATGTCATCAATGACATCTGCTTTTGCTCCCATGGTTGCGGCATTGGCTCCTAGCCAAGCAGATAGTGAAAGGGTGGATCAGAGGCAGCGTTCAATTTCTGCTACTCTAGGGCCAGCGGTAGATCAGTTCATGCAGGCTTGCAGGGCTATGGGCTCCGCTGCGGCTCAGTTGGCAAGACCAGAGGCGTCTGGGGCTGGTGCGGCTGTGTCTTCTCCTGCTGTGTCGACCGTGCCCAGGGTTTCGGCCCAGGGGGCGGCTTCATCGTCTGTTTCAGATACTGCTGAGGGCGAAGCTATGGAACAGGATTTCAGCGTTGAGGAGGCTTCATCATCGGTCGTGTCCGGGAGGGAGCAGTCCGGATCGTCAGGTGAGATCTCAGAAGATGATGATGTTGCTGACTCTGCCTCCTCTTCTTCCTCTGTCTCTGACTTGTCGTCGACCTCTTCTTCTCTGGCTTCTTCTGTCAGCAGTGCGAAAAAGGCGCGGAAGAGGGCTGCTAAATATGCGCGCAAGGAGGCGGATAGGCGGGATAAGCGGGCTAAGCGGCAGCGTCAGAGTAGTAGCGCGCGGAAGTCCAAGAAGCGTCAGCATCAACCAGGTGTGGTGCATTGCGACAATACAGCAGTATTGCGGGGTCTGCGCGATTGTTGCAAGAAAAAAATCAGGAAGGGCGATTATGTGGACATGTTCATTTTAACTGAGCAAGCCAAAAAAAATTTCAAGGCAGCTAAGCTTAAAGGCGGGGTGGGGTTGGAAGCTTTTCGTTCCTATGATAACTGGCTTGCTGGGTTTTGCGTATTCGCAGCATGCTACTTGAAAGATCGCCCAGGGGAGCACCTGAACGTAATAAGGTATATCCACCTGATTCATGGGATGCAGCGTAAATCCAGGGGCAGCGCCTGGAGAACATATGATGAGGAATTTAGGCGCAAGCAGGACGGATCCAAGCGCTTAGATTTTGGGTGCAAGGACGTGGAAGTGTGGCTTGACGTCACGCAACCACCAAAAGGTGGAGTGGAGGATTCTCGGGTAGGCGGGGATACTCATAAGGGGGGGTCTGGGGTGTGGCGCCCGAGTTCTGATCCCTCCCCGGGGCGTCGACAGACGGGCCCCGGTCGGCTTTCTGCGCAGACACCTTTTAAAGGTAAATGTTTTGCCTTTAATAATGCCTCCTGTTCCCAGGGCCAACGGTGTCGTTTTCGACACCTTTGCTTGCGTTGCAATGGATCGCACCCCGCCTCTAATTGTTTCAGGTTGTCAGCCCAACAGGGATCCAAGTCGGGAGGAGGAGCTATTCCCAAAGCGGGAGGTAGCGCAGGCGCTAAATAGGGCACCAACCCCTATCCGTTTGGATGCTATGTCCAGGTGGCTAGGGTGGTACCCTAATAGGCAGGACGCTAAGTTTTTGTTTTTCGGGTTCAAGTTGGGTTTTCGTTTACCAGTTATAGGGGAAGTTCGAGTCGGTTCCCCGAGAAATTTACAATCAGCTCGACTTTTTCCTGACGTTCTTCAGTTAAAAGTCGAGAAAGAGGTTCAGTTAGGACGTATGGTGGGTCCATTTGCGCATCCTCCAATGGGGAATCTGATTCTTTCCCCAGTGGGGGTGGTGCCTAAGAAAACTCCAGGAAAATTTTGGCTGATCCAGCATCTGTCTTATCCATTGGGGTCCTCCGTTAATGACGCTATACCTCCTGAATTCTGTTCAGTGAGGTATCAGTCTTTTGATGATGCTCTCAGTATCGTTAGGGCATATGGACGCGGGGCCCTCATGGCTAGGATGGATGTGGAGTCAGCTTTTCGTTTGCTTCCTTTGCACCCCGAATCGTTTAGGTTCATGGGTTTTCGCATTGGGGGGGAATACTTCATAGACAAGTGCTTGCCTATGGGGTGTTCGATTTCCTGCGCATACTTTGAAAAATTTAGCACTTTCCTTCATTGGTGCGTAGAGTTTTCTTGTGGGGGTCATGGGATAGCGCACTATCTCGATGACTTCCTCTGCGTGGGGCCCGCTGGGTCAGAGCATTGTAACGAGTTACTTGGTTCCATGAGAGCGCTGTTTTTTCATTTTGGAGTACCTGTGGCAGACGAAAAGACAGAGGGACCCCTCTCGTGTTTGTCATTTTTAGGTATCGAGATTGATACCTTGGCTGGATCCTGTCGGCTGCCGCGCGATAAAATTGACAAATTGCGAGATTCCATTTCAGAGTGTTTGGTTGCGCGCAAAATTTCGCTCAGGCAGGCCCAATCACTGTTGGGTTGTATGAACTTTGCCTGTAGAGTTATATCGATGGGGAGGGTATTTTGCAGAAAGCTAGAGAGGGCCACAGCGGGGGTTTCCAAACCTCACCATTTGATCCGTTTATCGTCAGAAATAAAGAGAGACCTGGAAGTTTGGGTTTCCTTTTTGGCAGATTTTAATGGGATCAGGATATGGTTATCCCCTCTGGTGGGCAATGTCGATTTGCAGCTTTTCACCGATGCAGCAGGATCTTCGGGGTTCGGTTGCTACCTGAGGGGATCCTGGTGCGTCGCAACTTGGCCGGAGGAGTGGATTCGTGCAGGTTTGACAAGAGATATGCTGCTCTTAGAACTGTTCCCAATAATGGTCGCCTTGGAGGTCTGGGGCGAGCGCATCTGCAATCGCAGCATTCTGTTCAGATGTGACAATCTGGGCGTGGTGCATGCGATAAACGGGCAGCGAGCAAAGTCGTTGCTGGTTTTGCGTGTGCTAGCGCAGCTGGTGCTTGCCTGTTTGCGCCATAATGTGCTGTTTCGAGCTCAACACGTACCCGGAGTTGACAACGGGATTGCCGATGCGCTGTCCAGATGTCAATGGGGTCGGTTCCGTACATTGGCTCTTGATGCAGAGACTGATGGTGTGCTGTGCCCCTCTTATGTTTGGCAGGTTATCAAGCCGGACTGGAGGGGTTAGCGGAGCTGTCCATTGCACCAAGTACCCTCAAGGCTTACCGTCGGTCTTGGGAAGAATGGGAAGTTTTTTCCCGTAGCCAAGGCCTTGGAGGTAAGGGTCAGCATCAATTGATGCTTGCTTTTATTTGGCAGCTGTATGTATCTGGCAAATCGAGAGCGGTAGTTTCACGGTACCTGGCAGGTATTTCGTTTTTCTCCAAATTGAAGGGAATCCCTGACCTTACAAGGAGTTTTGTCATCACAAAGGCCTTGAAAGGTTGGGCGCGCGCTGAGCCGGTTAACCCCGATAAAAGACGGCCTATAGACATTTATCTGTTACCGTCCATTCTAGGAGCGGTTGCGGACGTGGCGGCCTCCGGTTTCGAAACGCTTTTGTTTAAGTTAGCTTTTTCCATGGCTTTTCATGGTGCTTTCCGGGTGTCGGAATTGGTTGCTCCCTCCAAGTGGAGGGATTCAACTATGCTGCGTTCGGATGTGAAGGTGGGTGAGAGGTCCTTGCTGTGCAGATTGCGTCGTTCTAAGACCGATCAGTTAGGCAGGGGTCGCTGGATAACATCGGTCCCCTCGGCGGATTGTCCAATTTGTCCGGTCAGCTTGGCCACTCGTTATGCATCTGTCAGACCCTCAGCGGAGGGCTCATGGCTGATGCATGGCGGTGGGCTTCCGCTGACAAAATTTCAGTTTAGTTGGATGCTGCGGCGATGTCTTTGCAGCGTGGGCCTCTCACCAGGGGAGTTCGGCACGCATTCGTTTCGAATTGGTGCTGCCACTTCGCCGCTGCTGCGGGATTTCCAGAGTCACAGATTCAAGCTCTGGGCCGATGGAAATCAGCCAGTTATAAGCGTTACATTCGACCGAATCATTGAGGTTAATGTTGTGCATGCACGTTACATATGGTTTGTTATGTTTTACGAAATGTCATTGGTCCTGGTCTTGTTTGTTTTTCCCTGTCTTTCCTACTCGGGGACTAGCTACTCGCCATTGATTTCAGTGGGAGTCTGGAGAGTTTTGACGATTTTTTTACCTGATCTGACGGATTTAATTCGGCTATTTGGTTTATAATTACAATTATATGTCCCTCAGCAGGTTTTACGTTTTCTCTCTGGTCGAGTTCACTTGTGTTATCCGATATCTCTCCCAAACCCCCCCCCCCCCGCTCTCCCCCCCCCCCCTTCTTTTTTATTTTAACTTATCCTCTTGTGTCTTCATGTTGCTTCAAATTGGCACAGAAGCTTGTTGATCTTTAAAGATTCAAATCAAAATTTTTTCTTTTTGGCAGATCCTCAGTAATATGTTCCCCGTTAGATATACATGATTAAATATGCTAAAATTTTACAATAACTTTAATGTTTTCTTTGTTTTTCCCTCATTATAGGAATGGCTTTTGATGATTGTACTGTATGGATAATTGGCCATTCATTTGTTTTTTGGGCGGCTAGGTTCATGCAGGCGCAGGACGCGCCGTTGTTTCCGGGGGCTAGTGGAGTTAGATGGATAGGGGTCAGAGGTATGTTGTGGGAGAGCCTTAAGCCTAAACTCTTGCAGCAGGTTCAGCGGTATGGCTTACCGAGAGTCGTGGTTATTCATCTAGGCGGGAATGATTTGGGCAAGAGGACATCTCTGGATTTAAGGCATGCGGTGGTGGAGGATTTGGGTCAGATTATAATGGCATGGCCAGCTTGCACAATAGTTTGGTCTTTCATGGTCCCTAGATTGTGTTGGCGTGGTGTGGTTGACGGCAGAGCCATTGATGAAGCCCGGAAGAAAGTGAACTTTACGGTTTCAAAATTTGTGTTGGAAAATGGTGGGGCAGTGGTCAGACATCCTAGGATAAAATTTCGGTATACTTACCTTTTTCGGTCTGACGGGGTTCATTTAGCGGAGGAAGGTATGTTTATTTTTCTTGAGGATCTGTTTGAGGTTGTGGTTTCTGTGCGTTAGTTCTATGGTGGCGGTGCAAGGTTTCTTTTGGCAGAACCTTGCTTTTGGCGGGAAAGAACGGCAGGTTACCTATTAGCACTGTGAATATTTGTTTACTCATTGTTTTGCTCACCTTCGTTGACTCATAAAGTCTGCTGGACCACCCTGCCGGGGGCAGCATCATCACCTTACCGGGTGGGTAGTCAAGATAGAAGGCTTGAGCGTATTGTGTTGTGGTTGGAGTGTTTATAGTGTTAGGCTTGGGCTGTTGTTAGCCGTTCTTTCTTTGCCACCATATTTAAATTAATTTAATTAATATAGTAACTAATTCATTATATGTTTTTAAATAAATAGCTAACAAATTCTGCCAAATACAAGTCTCCGTGTCTTTATTTCAATTAAGTATGTTATTGTCACTGATTCACACGCAGGTCAATCCTCAGACGATGGGAAGTTTAGATAAACGAAATGACTGTATAGGAGTGGAGAGGGTTAAACTTCCTAGGCTGGGGGCAGACCAGTGTGAGGAATCATGTGATAATTAGGGCCAATGGGTTTTTAGGGTTGTAGGTTATAGCAGGGATATTAGAGATTGTTGGAGGCGGAGTCAGCCTCTTTTGTTCCTGTCTTCCCACCCTCCCTCCCTAAAGTTTATTTTTATGGGCTCTTTTTGATTTGGGTTTGGTGATTGTTTCGTTGGCTATTTTAGGCGGGAAAGAACGGCAGGTTACCTATTAGCACTGTGAATATTTGTTTACTCATTGTTTTGCTCACCTTCGTTGACTCATAAAGTCTGCTGGACCACCCTGCCGGGGGCAGCATCATCACCTTACCGGGTGGGTAGTCAAGATAGAAGGCTTGAGCGTATTGTGTTGTGGTTGGAGTGTTTATAGTGTTAGGCTTGGGCTGTTGTTAGCCGTTCTTTCTTTGCCACCATATTTAAATTAATTTAATTAATATAGTAACTAATTCATTATATGTTTTTAAATAAATAGCTAACAAATTCTGCCAAATACAAGTCTCCGTGTCTTTATTTCAATTAAGTATGTTATTGTCACTGATTCACACGCAGGTCAATCCTCAGACGATGGGAAGTTTATTGCCATGACAAGAAATGAAAGGGTCAATTTTGGGACACAATTCAATTATGTTATAAGCAGCAGCAAAATAAAAGTTCAACATTAGAAGATATTAGCCGACAAGTGAACTTACCATACAGAAGTCTTTTGTAAGCATTTAACACAGCAAACATTAACACATATAATGAACATATAGCAGGGACTCAATATCAGGACAATATACTATTGCAGTTTCCACTGTATCAATAAAAGTATGCATACACAGGGGAGGAGAGGGGGTATTTATTAAGAATTAAATAAATGTTGTGAAACCTGAAGTTCCTGATCACTGCTATTTGCACAGAAATAGAAATGTGTTTCTTGGCTACTTATCAAATCTCTCAAGAGAGGCTAGCTGCTCCGATAACTCATGCAATTCAAAATAGCCATACTTTTCTAAGCCATGGGTCCGTTTGGAACAGGATAGGTATCACCCCTTCCCACTCCCCAATCTACTATGGTTACTGCAGCCCTGTAAACCTTTACTTCCTCCCTCTCTATCATTGACTGCGTGGCATAAGGCGACCTCTTGGTTGGACGAGTTTTCTTTTCCTACCTCCAACCTTACACTCAGGGGTGGATTGAGAAGGAAAACCAGCCCCGGGAATTTTTTAAAAGCAGCCTTAATTGGAGTGGGGTTTCTGGAGGGGCGGGATTCTCTCTCCTTATAGGGCCCGATTCTGAGTTGGACGCAGCCGCAGCTACTACTAACCCGTTGCTTGGTGTACAATCGTCTACAGACACTGCAATACCACTTGGTTCGCCTTTAGATGCCACCATTGGTCGCACCATCAAAACTTGCACCAGTCCTATGCAAGTTGCATTTTATCCATTTAAATATGGTCTCCATTGTGAGTGTTTCAGTCTTTCTGTACGCAGTCACTTTCAGTAACACTCTCTCAACATTCTAGTAACACGCCTAAACTACACATCTGTGTCTGATTAGGAACCCCCTGTAACCACCCAGGAATGCCCAACACATTATAATATTGCTGCAAAACATATTGGTGCGTCTTTATACACTACCATTGTCACACAGTCTGCTAGGTGCAGATTATGCATCTAAGTATAGCATATGTACCAACACCATCGGGATGTATGCTCGGTGCAACTGATACGAAAAACATTTCTCCACTGCATCCAACAACACCCCAGTGTCTGACTCAAAATCAGGCCCAAAATGCTGTATATTATGCCATGTGGTATTTGCTATATAAAATAACTACAAAATGGTCATTCATAGCTACATAATGCCACACCCCTTCTATCGCACTCATTCTAAAAACATTCAGAGGTGCAATAAATAAAAAATAGCAACTACCAGAAAATACCTCTGAAATTAAACTTTCTGCCTGGCAATGATATGTTAGTAGTCAGCAGCTGGCGAGACATTAGGGTGACTATCACACCGAACATGCTGCAGCATACTGTACGGAAAATATCTGTCACATATAATCTATCTATTTATCTGTACAATAGCCAAAAAGTATAATACAATAATATAATAATAATATACTCTATGTAAAACTCACTAACATGATTGGACACCATAGTAGATCGAATTCCCCAACGACCGCAATTTCCAGCATTACCGCACATCTGCATTACTTCCAACTGTCACAGCACCATCTGTAAACACTAACATCTCACAGAGACACTACTTAGAGAAAAGCAGCACATCTCTGCCTCAATGACAGACATACAAATCCAAACTTCATGTATTTTATTCACTTACACTGTTTGCCAGTTACATGTTTATTCATTTAAAATAATTCAAATTAAATCAGTCGCGTCACAAGGGAGGTGTGGGCCAACCAGGGTGTCACCCGCTGAGGGATGACACCAAGGTGCAGACTCCCCCTCAGTGACAGGAGCCGGGTGCTGCACTGTGGTATTAAGTACAGCACTCAGCTCCTAACACTATAAGGGAGCCGGGACACTGCACACAATCCGCACCTCCTGCACCCCCCCTTCCCGGTAAGAAACACGGGGGATCGGCCCGTGAGGCCACACCCCCTACCCGTGAGGCCATGCCCCCTTTCTGGCACCACGCAGCTGTGCCATGCACACGGCTTCCCTCCCCGCACCCGGAGACACCGCGGGGAGGGACGCCACTGAATTAAATAGTACTGGGGAACAAAAAAATATTTTTCCTGCCAAGGATTTAAGATCGGTTTGAGAGTACTCGCAGGTCCTATTTTCGCATTAGATCTTTGCTATAGCTAAATTGGCTCCAGTTTTCAAATTAATGAAAAATTATAAAATTCTATTATTTTCTCCATTTGAAGTACCTTACTAGTCTAGGCCTGCTTTACTTAACAGAATCAAGTTTTGCTTTTTTAACAACTACCCACACACACATTTGAGACACATAACACATTCATATCTCCTCACTTACACTGGGAGGAGGCGTGGCACTGCTGAGCCTGCTGGGACATCCTCAGACCACAGCCACGCCTCCTCCCAGCATACAGAGAGGAGCAACGGAAAGGGCCGAGTGATGCAGTTAGCACACCCTCCTGTTCCTTTGTTCGGCTCTCTCTGTCCCACCACAACCAATTTTACGCCGCTTGGGCTTGATTTGTTCAGTACGTCCTCCGCTTTTGTTGGGAGTTAGCACTGAATGTGTGAAACCGTAAAAATGAGTTCTTCTCGGAGACTGTGTACTAACAACCCTGATGTTTTAATGTTATATTTGTGTCAAATATAGTGTTGCAAAAGAAAAAAAAAATATAACAGTATTCGTAAAACAAGCATATCAGATCGAATCTCGGCATACCTATGATGTGGTTTGAGCCAAAAGATCACTTGAGTGACTGCTATTTTTATGCTGTAAATGTGAAGGGTATGAATCGATTTAAGAAAGGCAAATGGGAATACCCAAGTATGAATTCTGCAAAACAACCGATACCACATAGTGAAGATTTACCTGTACCATCATTCAGTTCTTTGTGCGAAGTTGAATGTGATGATGTGGAAATGTTAATTTCATCCAGTGCAAGTGACAACACAGATGAAGATTAGTTTGAAGAAAGTTCCTCTACTCCAAACAAATTTTCTCAAATGGAACTAAACAATTTAATTTGTGACTTGAATTTATCGAAAAAAGGAGCTGAGCTTTTAGCATCCAGACTTCAAGAAAAGCACTGTCTTGAGCCGGATGTTACTATAACGTCGTATCGAAATAGAGAGCAAGTCATACTGCCATTCTTTAGCCAAGATAACAATCTTGTGTATTGCAACAATATTCCAGAACTCCTACAGAGGCTTACCAGAATATTGAGCAGAAGACTGGCAGCTCTTAGTGGATAGTTCTAAAGGAGCTTAAAATGCGTATTACTGCACAATGGGAATAAATTTGCATTGATTCCCATCGGTCATTCAAGAAAACTTAAAGAACAGTATGAAAATATCAATTTAGTCTTAGAAAAAATAGCTTATTCTCAGCATCAGTTTTCTGTTTGTGTTGATTTAAAAATGGTAAACTTTCTTCTTTGGCAGCAAAGTGGATATACTAAGTATCCTTGTCACATATGCTTATGGGATAGTCGTGCAAAACAAAAGCACTGGCAGCAAACCGTATGGCCTCCAAGAGAAGTTATAACTGTAGGAGAAGCCAACATCATTCATGAGCCCTTAATTGACAGGAAGAAAATCATACTGCCGCCTCTCCATATCAAACTGGGTTTAAAGAAACAATTTGTAAAAGCATTGGACAAGTCAGGCGATTGTTTCACTTATATTTGTCGAACATTTCCATCTCTTAGTATTGAAAATTTAAAGGCAGGAATTTTTGACAGTCCACAGATACGGAAACTGGTGAAGGATCCAAATTTTACCACATGATTGAAACCGAATCTGAAGCATGGCTGAGTTATGTTTCTGTCATTCAAAACTTTTTAGGCAATCACAAGGCAGACAACTATCATGAATTAGTCCACAACATGCTAAAATGTTTCGAGAAAGTAGGTGCCAACATGAGTATTAAAGTACGGTACATTTTTTGTACAGCCATTTAGATCACTTCCCGTCCAATCTAGGAGATTTAAGCGAAGAACAGAGTGAACGATTCCACCAGGATATTCAGGTAATGGAAGAAAGATATCAAGGAAGGTGGGATAGTCACATGATGGCCGATTACTGTTGGAGTCTGCAGAGGGACTGCCTGCAACAAGAATACAAAGGAAAATCCTACAAAAAAAAAAAACGTTTCTCATAGCTTCCTAACACTTATGTGTATAATTATCCTGTGTCTTTTTATAACATTTTACGAATCAAATTTAATCAGAATAAAAAAATATCTTTTAAACAATTTTTAACATTGTTAAATTAAATTTCTCATAAATATTACAGACATATGCATATCTCAAAAACTAGAGCCAATTGACAAATAAGCATGGCATATTCATGAGCACAAAATGAATCGAAATCACCTCTTAAATCCCTGGCAACAGATTGATTATTCCTCAATGTAGTCTATTCTGAACTATTTTCTCCTGTTATTCTATATCTATGTCACCCTATTTTGTCACAACAGGGGCCATTTTATAAGATAGACATACCTCTGTTAGATGTGCAGTCAAGATCTGATATACACAGGCCTTGGGAGGTTGAATGTACCAAGGCATGCATACAACAGAGCCCGAACGCATAGCCAACAGTGGTATGTCTATTACATATATACAGCAGTTTTTTGTGAGAAAAAAATAGAGCAAAAATGGCACTACCCAGCAATGCAGCAATATGAGAGAGTATATACAGATATTAAAATAGTACATATCTACTTCAATGTGACCCGCACCTCTGATTAAGAACATCACATACTGGTTCAGCAATAACATACCTCTCAACTGTCCCGCTTCTGGTGGGACAGTCCCGCTATTCAGGTACTGTCCCGCCGGCATCTCTTTACTGTGCAGGGAGGGCCTGGGGGCAGCCCAGCATCTCCGGGGATGCTTGGTTCGCCCCAGGAGTGATGTAACGTGGGGCGTGTCATAAGACCAACGACCCCTTTATGGATAGGTCACGCCCCTTTTCCGGGCGTGCGCGGATGCCCCAACCACTGAATCACCAATGTTGGAGGTATGCAGTAGTGGATTCAATCAAGAAAAACACCAAAATGTATGGCATCATTGAGTCCATGTGGATAAGTGGTGCCCAGTTTGTGTGTCCACATGGCTTCTTTACATAGCAATATTCTGGCTCTATCTCCACCCCTCTTCAACGGGGTTACCCAATCTATAATCATGCACTTCAAGGATGCCAAGGAGTGATGAGCCTCATAAAAATAATAGCAGCAGTCTTGTCAGAGACCCACTGGATAGGGCCGCTCTTATTGAGGACCTGTGGTTCGCCTTCCTCTCACAAAATGGGCAAATTGTTTTGCCCACATAATATAGTGAGCAGGGACATATCAAGATGTATACCACATAATCCGAGGTACATGTTAGTCGATGCTGAATTGGAATCTTCAGCAGGTCGTACAGTTGACACATCGAAAGCAACCTGGTTTTAGTTTTGACAACCATATACACACACACACATACGCGTTGGGCGATACCATTTGTCGCTTACAGTGTTTCGAACTGGTCGACATCAGAACCTTACCCAAATGGGGAACTTACAAGAGCAAAAATTGTACCTCCCAAGGGTGATGTTAATTCTGTATTATGTGAAAATGTTTTATGTTTTTCTTTTAATGCAATTAAATTGGTTTTAATAATATTTTATTGATTACTGAAAAATTGTTTTGGGTGTACTCTGTAGATAAGGGGTCTTCAACCCGTGGTCTGCCGATGGTTAGTGTAATACGGGCCACAGTGAGTGCGGTCTTCACTACACAGAAGCAAACACAGCTGCCAGCGTTGGGTAGTACACTCGTAGTACCTAGCGGCGGTGTGTTTGTTTAGGCAGCCAATGAAAGTCAGACAGACTCTCATTGGCTGCTGCACCCATGACCGAAGCCAGGCTTGAGCTCACTCATGAGCTCCACCTTCCGGCTCCCGCAGTGGATGATGAAAAAGGTGTCATGACGGCTTTATAATTGGTCATCTTCAACTGCAAGAACTTTAGGGAATCGGTATAAAATAACCCTCCCCTGTCCCCCCCCCTCCTAAGTTAGGGCAACAGCTTTTAAAGTGAATTCTCTCACATGGAGAGGCAATGGATCAGCAAGGATCGCAACAACTAAAGCATACGCAGATGAACGATTGTTGCATACTGCACACGCGTATGCATTGCAGTGTGCAATGTCGAATGCCTCACTACGATCGGGACTGCAATCGCAGTGAGGGTCTCAATCAGACTTGCTCGCAAGCGCCTATGCATTCGCAAGCGGGTCGATGTTGAGGCCCTGCGCACGCGCAGCTGCCGCACTGCGCGTGCGCAAGCCCCGGAGCGAGACAGAAATTCTCTCGCTCCGGGACTCACTACAGAAGGGGCGGCTGTCGATGGTGATCGACAGCTTTCCCCGTTTTGTAGGCGGGGGGTGGCTACACAAATGGAGGCGTTCCCAACTGTCAGTGGTGAGTTTCCAGCTTTAATAGAGCCGAAAGCTCACTGGGACTTGCGGTAGACGAGACCCTACCACAAGGGTCTTGTCGCAAGCCCCGATGGTCGTGATGGTCTTGACCATCAACCTGGCCGCTCGCTAAAGCTGTGGGTGGTCACCCACAGCCTAGCGAGCGGCCAGGAGGCTGGCTCTGACCATAGAAGTGGCCACCCTCATTCACAGCGAGCGCTCGCATTTTGCGAGCGGCTCTGAATGAGGTCTTGAGTATGCAAACCCATCACAGAGTGATTGACCAGAAGTACAGTTTGGGGATGGTGACGGGGGGTTGTTCGGAGAAACGCAGGCGTGCCAGTGTGTTTGAATGTCGTTGCAGGAGCATGCATATGCAGCTTGAGCTCTCACTGCAACGAGGTTAGCAATTTATAGGTAAGGTCAGGGCTGCAGTGATTCTGCGAGAGGGATCGATTGTACTCGATGCTTCAGATGTTTGAGGAGGTTTGCAAGGTATTACAGATGTAAGAGAGGGGAAGTGGGCGTCTGCATGTTGTCCGTGCGAGTGCTTTGCGACTGCACCTATTAGCATACTTTCACAGCAGACCTGCGTACACAATTGCAGTCGTGATGGAATCATTGATCCTTGCTGAATCAGGACTCCACATCTAGGGAACATCATACTTGCCTACTTTTGAAAAAGCATTTCTGGGAGATTGTGAAAGCAGCACCTATGAGCGCGTGTTACAGTGGGCGTGTACTGATAAATCCGAGAGGCGTGTCCTAAACCTGACTTACATCCAAATGTAAACCAGCCCAAAAAGCAGTTAGTAAGGTCTTTTTGTTGATGAAAACACACTAATACTTTTCAAAAATTCTTAGGGATTATTGTGCCTTATAATAACCAATGCAGGGAAAAGACACTAATGATCCCATTTGAGTGTATATATCTCTGTTTTTTAATATAACATCTTCATAATGGGGGTAAGGATGAAATGAGGGAGATTGCTAGACTCTTCAGGGAGACATTGAGATTGCTACTATTTCAGGGAGTCTCCCTGACAATGAGGGAGAGTTGGCAAGTATGGGGAACATTCCATCCAATCCATTTGATATAGATAAATTAACCTAGGTAGTAACAAAGCTAATGGGATAGTATCCTTACAGATCCACTGTTATAATATAGTATTTTTGCTGCCACTGCTATTTTGGTTAATATTATGGCAGTACCCTTTCAGTAAGATCGTGGGTGAGAGGAAGAGTGTATATCCCACATTGCCAAACGAATGTTCAGGTCCCGGGTTATATAGGTCCGAACAGCCAGCCAGACCTCCTTTACCACAGTGCATGACCACATACAATGCAGGAGATGTGCATCAGGTTGAGCACATTTGAAACAATTTGAGTCCACTGAGGCACCCATCAAGCATCTTAACTTTGGGGTGCAATACACCCTATGTAATCATTTGAAATACATTTCAGCGTACGAGGAAGAGACTAGCTGCCTGTTCCAACGTACACAAAACTGGATTTTATCCTGCTTTTCAATATCTGGAAAGTCAGTTTGACATTTGGCTATACCACTTCATAAAGTGGTCAAATCTAAATTTCGTCTGGTGTCTGTATAAATAAAAGAGGCAGAGTGAGGCCTTTGTAACTTTATGCAGAAAATACTATCTAGGAGACACGTTGTGTCTGAAGGTGTCAGTCACGCTAGCTCCTTGGTGGCATAGCTAGGACATGAAAATAAGAGAACAAGGGGAAAGACAATCTAGGGAATTTTTCTCAGAATTGTGACAGTGTAAGATCCGAGGAGCAACCCCCATCCAAAAACTGAAAAACACAGCATAATCCCTGATGATGCCAAGATTGTATGGTGTTACAAACAATACCCTCCTGAAAATTTGGGTTAGTGACTATTGGTAAGTAGAGAGAACGAGCCACTGTAAAATGGAGTCTTTGACGTAGCACCTGCCAAGCACGGCAAGTTGTGGAGAGTAGGGGGATATGAGCCAAACCAGGCGTGAATTGTGAGGGGTGCATATGGAGTAAACTAACTAAGTTAATTTGAGGACTAAACTCTTGCTCAGTATCCCTGTTAACTAAATTTTCACTCCCACCAATCCAGTCCAGGGCGTAGTGATAATTTGCAGCCAGGGCATAATCTTGGATACAAGGAAGATTAATCCCCCCCAATTCTGGAGGTTGTTGCAGCTTGAACAAAGATATGCGGGGGCGCTTATTAGCCCAAATTAATTTACTAAGGGCCGAAGTTATTGTGCATTGGTCATGTTTTGTGAGACGGAAAGGTAGCATTTGTAAAGGATATAACAGTTGAGTGAAACTAATCATCTTAAATGAATGGCATCATCCTAAGGAAAGGGGGATGTTGCCACTTCCAAAAATCACCTAAGAGCTGAGAAATAAACTGTGAGTAGTCAGCCAAATAAAGATGAGAAAACTGTGAGAGGAAACTAAGACCTAAATAAGTAAGACATCCCGTGGCCCATTTAAATGGGAACGTGGCATCCCATCCTAATCTGGCCCTCGGATGTAATGCCAGTGCCTCTGTTTTGGAAAGAATTACCAGGAAACCAGAGATTTAGTGAAATATCTGCAGGATAAGGCAAGGAATGGGGATGGGTGTGATATGTATTTAGATGCCTGTCATTCGTCTCTAGTCGGTATAAAGCAGTCTGGAAGCCGGCGGTCGTCATTTAGACCGTCGGGTTCCAGACTACATCCCGGGCACATCACTAAAATAAAGTAACAAAGTTATCTGCAAATGCTGAAATCTTGATGTCATGAGCACCAACTGCAATCCCGTTCCAACGGACATCGTTAACAATACGTCTAATAAGGGGCTCTATAGCCAAATTAAAGAGTAACAGGGATAGTGATCCTTGCCAGGTGCCCCGATGCAGTGAAAAAGTGGAGGTATTTAGGCCATTTATAGGCTGGAATGCAGTTGGTTGTCGATAGAGCAACTGGAAAATAGAGATAAAGCCAGGGCCAAATTGCTGAAAATGAGAGACCCTCAGGAGATGGGACCAGGAAACATGGTCAAAGGCCTTGTCAGCATCGCAACTCACCACTATACTAGATTTATCGCCATTACGCTGAACCTAGGCCATAGCTGACACCAATAGGGGTATTCAATATGGGTGCAACAACATCGTTTTTTGCGTTAATATCGCACTTTTTAACTTTTTTGCGTTAATATCACTGGTTTTAGTTTTACACCGTATTCAATTTCAAAGACTTATCGCAGTTTTGAAAAGTCTTTTATAAAAAACGGGGATAACTTTTCACCATTGAATAGGTGTCGAAAAAAAGTGCAAAATTGGGGTTTAGGGGTGCAGGCTTAAAAAAAATAGCCTGCACCCCTGAGATTGACATTTAAAAAAGAACTGTGTCAAAAAAAGTTTTAAAAAAAATAGGTACACCCCAAAAAATGAATGTAAAAATTGGGGTGCAAAAAAAAAAAAAAGGGAAAAAATTGTATAACAATAGGGAAATAGGTTCAGGGCTATTCTGCAAGTATGCGGCAGGTGCTTTCTAGAATAGAATTATAGCGGCAGGTGCACAAATGCAGAATTTTTAAAAACTGATTTTAGGGACTTAAAAATATGCTAGTACCCATTTTCATGTACCCCAAATTTGATGAGACCACTTAAAAAAATGAAAAAAATAGTGCTCTTCTGCATCACTTCTTCAATGTCGGGAAAAAAACACCTGCTGCGGCTATTTAAATACCCGACTTTCAATTAAAGGCTAAAACAGGGGTAACCATAGTGATCCCCCATGTTTGAACTACTTTAGGAGGGGTCATACAATTTTTTTAAGGAAAAATTCGTAACTTTAAGCAAATCCAACTTCGGAGTTTCCCGTTTTCGTTCATTTTATATTGAATACGGGGATAAGCGGGTGCGCGCACCATACTTTAACGCAGAAAAAAACTCCGATATGAAACGTTAACTTCGACAGTGAAGTTAACGTTTCATATTGAATACCCCTCCAAGAGTCTTATGTTATGTATGGATGTGCAGCCCTGTACGAATCCCGTTTGGGCAGGATGGAGAGTGGTGTGGTAAACAGTTTTAGATCTTGATTTAGAAATGAACTCAGTCGGTAAGATTGTACCAACATAGGATCTTTCCCTGATTTGGCCAATACCACTATCCTAGCCATATTCAAATCGGGTGGGGCATCGCCCTCCAACATGGAGTTACATAGGGAAAGTAAATGGGGAAGAAGGTGAGGGGCTATAATTTGATAGTATTCAGGCACAAACCCATCCGGGCCTGGTAACTTACCCTTCCGAAGTGACTTAATTAAAGAAAGGAGTGAGACTAATGAGTCCCTATTCTCGTCAGCGTTTATAATCATGTGTACCTTAGAAACTGCATACCATGTACAGGGGCATTAGGAGGGACTGAGGGCCTGATTCAGAGATGGATCGAATTGCACACTCACACACAAGAAGCTGTGCAATTCCGTCCATTTAAAATGCAAAAGGTGGTGTCAGATACCTCCTTGCTGCATCTGCGTGATCGCAGCACTGCGGCCGAGGTTGCAGCTTGGGATCACCATCGGAACAATCACGACCATCGGTCACGATTGTGGTCTCTTAGGCCAGGCTGCAGTAGCTGAAGCTTACCACAGCTTGACCAGGTCCTGGCAGCTTGCGAAGCCAGGAAGTCTGCGTGCACCCATGCAGACCCTGGCCTCATACCTCCCGGAAAGCCATCGGGTTAGTGTACATCTCTGAATAAGGCCCTGCATACAATGATTGATAAAAGTGCAGAAATTCTTGGGATATAACTTCAGTGCCAGTAATGTTAGAGGAAGATTAGCTGGGTTATATGGGAAGGTGTGGAATACGATCTAACTAGATTCGCCAATAATTTACCAGACATATTGCCCCAACGGAAGTACCGATTGTGTTGATGATCTAAGCTAAACTCGGCTTTTTCAGCAAAAAGTGTATGAAAAAGATGTTTGGCGTCAGGATATGGCTGTCTGGTCGCCAGAGAATCACTAGAAAGAACCGTCTTGTAGGCAGCAGATTGTGCCTTGCTAAGTTCATCTTGCCTAGAGGCCATGACCCTGTGCTTCCTGGCCACATACTCCACCACCTGCCCCCACAAAACTGGTTTGGAAGCTGACCAAAATAAATCAATGTCTGCCATATGTTCTAAATTGTCATCAGCATAATTGAGGAAGGCTCTTTCCAAATGTGCTCTAAAGAATCTCCAGTTTAAGGATGTGGGAAGAGGAGAGGTTAAAGCTAAAGTAAACCAGACATGCGGATGATCGGAGATAACAATTGCTTCTATGACAGTTTTCTGGACCCTAGATAGCAGTGTGGAGGACAGCAGCCAGAAATCAATGCAGGAAGAGGTGTGATAGGGATGAGAGTAGAATGTGAATTCCCTAGAGATGGGGTGTTGGCATCGCCAGGGATCACACAAGTTCAACACAGTAGACATAAGATTAAATGGAGGTTGAGCCCCCTGGCTATCACCTGATCCTGATGATTTGTCCAGGCCGGGAAGCTGAACCATATTAAAATCTCCACCCAGAATGATAGAACCTTCTGCCCAATCCTGTAATTGAACATAAAAAACAGAATAAATGGTTGCATTAGGGCCAGTTGGAACCTACGGAATCGGTATGATATACCGCTGGACGGAATGCCGGTGATCAGAAGACCGACAGTGGCATCCCGGTCTTCAATATCCCAACAGGGGCTGGTAAGTATGCTAACCCTCCCCCTCTCCCCCTTAACACTAACTCTTCCTCGGTGGTGCCTAACCCTAACCTCCCCATGGTGGTGCCTAACCCTAACCTCCCCCCGGTGGTGCCTTACCCTAACCTCCCCCCCAGTGGTGCCTAACCCTAACCCCCCCTTCCCACACCCTAATCCTAACCATCCCGGGGTGGTGCCTAACCCTAACCCCTTGCCCCCGCAATAATTAATTTAGCTTTAGATCCTCTACTGAGGCATTTTATATGCGAGATGGGCTGGACAGGTATCAAATTGGGTCAGCTGGAGGTCAAATGCTCGGCATTCGCTGATGATCTTCTGTTATACTTTGCTAATACAAAAACAGCTATTCGATTGTTACTCTCTAAACTCACAGATTTTGAAATTATAAAAGTAAGTAAAAGTAAATTATAATAAAACGCAAGCCATGGCATATCTTGTAGAAACTAAGATGGGCTGGAAGGACACCTTTCCTTTTAAGTGGGCCAGGGATAGTTTTAAATATTTTGGTATCCAGATTCCCTCTCACCCCTCCAGGCTACATGTGGCAAATTATACCTCGCTTTTGCTAAAAACGTATTCAGATTTTCATCTCCCGCTGTCTTACATAGGCAGATGTTATCTTTAACATCTGCTTCCCTAGACTTTTATATATGCTCCAGATGCTGCCAAAATTGCCGACTTCTAAATCAAGCATTAAATAAATTTATATAGGCTGGTAAATGGCCTTGTGTGTCTTTATTTAAACTACAGCAAAAATGTGGTCTAGGTAGAGTTAATTTGCCCTGTCTTCGACACTACACACTGGCGTCTAACTATAGAATAGCCTAAGACTGGATGGGGGCGCTAATATCTACACCACCTGTTCTATGGAACAGGCCTTTGTTCCAGACCAAAATCTAGTCTGCCTCTTACACACTCACCCTTTGAATCTACCTAAAGAGGTTAAGGATAATATATTGTTGCATACAACTTATATGGTGTGGCGAGCTGTTCTCACTATCTTGAAGGCATCTAAATATTCATCCCTTTTTCAACCACTATGGGGCAATCCCTCATTTACTCCAAATAGGCTATCCCCATATTTTCGTTTGTGGTTCCAGGGTGGATTAAGGTATATATACCAATTCCTTGACACTCAAAATTTGCAGCCACTTACACGATCACAACTTCAGGAAAAGTTTCTGGCATTATAAATCCCTTTGTTCTAATTTTTACAGGCAATGAGCTATGTGCAAACGACCTTACATGGGTTGACTGACAGAGATTTGGAGTGTTTAGTGGATGGTGCGCTCCGTCACAGACCTCAGGGTCCATTCTCTACATCTTATATATATTCCCATTCTAGATCCCTGCTTAATATTGAATCAGGTAATACTAACCCCCTACTACTACTGAAATGGCAGGCAGATTTTCCGGATCTAACCATGAAAACATCATTTGTTCAAATGAATAAACAGTTGATCTCTGTCTCTTATATGGATATGCAGATAAAAATTTTACACAGAGCATATTTTATTCCGAAGTTAACATTTCTCATAGGTGATGCCCCTACTTCTAATTGTTACAAGTGTAATACTTCAGAAGCAGATATAATACATTGCCTATGGGACTGCTCTCTAGTACAATCCTTAGGGTTTCATTAATAATAACTTAAAGATTAGATTTACAATTTCCAAAGAATGGGGGTTTTGGAGCCTCTATCCTCGTAATAATGATGTCACACTTACAGTACTATAGGCAATCGTCTTTTCCCCACTAAATGGGTTGTGGCAACCAAAAAACTATCTTATCACAATGGATAAAATCAGATCCCCCACCAATGGCATTAATACTTCCTAGGATATCTCTTTTGTTCATGATGGATTGGACAGAGGCATCTTTTCACAAAGAAAAATTAGTTGAGAATTTTTTTCACACTTAGCTTCCATATATTCATACCTTATCCACCATGCTGAAAGACGATTTATGGAAAATGTTTTCAGCTCACTTCAGGGTATAACTTAGAAGTTCTTAGTAATGGCGTTCCTTTCTGAGCATAATAATATTCTATACCCGGGTCAGCCCCTATTGCTATTTTCTATGCTAAAGATAACAATTACAAATGCAAGGTTATTTTGTATTCTCCTCAAGGTGAATTTCACAATTGATCTCCACCCCTTTCTTAAAGCCATACTGTCTCTCTGGCAAAAGTTTTGATTATAACTTTAGTCCTATGCACATGTAACATGTTTGTTTTGTGTTTTCTGTAATTGTTTTTGTTGTACTATTGCTATATATGTACCAATGATGCAACTGCTATCCTGTAACAACCCTTCAATAACATATATTTCAAAAAGAAAAAATAAAGAAAACCATAGGATGGAGAGAAAACCTGAATGAAACAGTTGTAATGAAATAAACAAAGCATACAAAACATATAGAATACTATATAGACCAGGTGGTGTTGCATCTCGGTTAAAGGTGGAAATGGGCATCTCACACCACTATAATTCAATCAGCATCATCCACTCACAGAGGATACATTATGGGAATAGAGTCTAAAATGAATCAAAGAAATAAGGCTTCCCTGCATGAGAGACTCGTAGTCTTGCCAGGTACAACAAGCTGAAGTGAATGTTGAGCTCAAAGAGTCGCTTGAAGATGGGTGAGAATTCTCTATGTTTTGAAGTCACCATGTAGGAATAGTCTTGAAACAGTAAAAGACGATCTCCATTGTAAGAAAGTCCCAAATGTTTCCTATAAGCCTCCATCAGAAGGACCTTGTCAGCGTAGTTCAGTATACGCATGATAACTGGACGGGGCCATCCCTGCTTGGTCAAATGATATGGGCCAATATGGTGGACCCTTTCCACTAGTAAATCTCCTATAGACAGCGTACATCCGAGCTCACGAGGAAGCCAACAGGAGACCAGTTCCATGAAATCCCTAGGCTTAACCAATTCAGGAAGACCAATGAGGTGGAAATTGTTTCGGAGAATACGGTTTTGTAGGTCTTCCAATTTATCTTGTAAGGAAGTCACTTCCGATTCCTGTGAGCTCAACAATGCCTTTGCTGCTGTGAAATAGTCTTCCAGGTCAGAAATACGTTGTTCAGCCTCAGTTAATTGCTGGTCGTGCTGCATCAGTTAGGTTAAAGCAGAGCACAGTGAATCTTTTAAAGGAGCCAACTTTAGTTCCAGAAAATGAGACAGAATATCAGTAATTTCTTGTGAATTGTGTAGAGAAGAGGAGGGTAGAGAGACTGAATCCCTGGAATGGGAACTGCCACTAGCACCATAAGTTGGAGAGGCAGTTCAGCAGCAGGAGCAGGCTTGTCATGCCCATTTATAGCCTGGCTGCCTCTGGGAGTTCTGGACTGCTTGGCGACATATCTATCCATGCTTCATCATTGGCTTCAAAGTCTTAATTTGGGTCCACGATCTCTAAAGGCTCCTCCAAAGAATATTTTACCAAAGCTTTCTTTGCCTGAAGCCAAGAGGTATTTTCTGGTAGTACTGCTTATTAGTTGATACTTTCAAACCTGGAACTATACCGGCTCTATCCAAATGGGAAATGGATTTATCTAGGCCTATTACAGAGGATGATTGGAACTCCATATTTCAAATGTGCTTTACTCTTCTAAATGCATTTTCCATACTGAAATGATGTATAAACATATTCATCGGTTGTACCTGAGTCCTGATAGGCTGTATAAACTTTTGGACATGCCCTAAGATTCAGTCTTTGTAGCATCATTTTTTTTTGTTAATTTCTAAAAATACAGGGATTACAGTTACCCTTGATCCCCTCAATGAATTACTTCACCTTTACAATGGGGATGTTGCCTCAGGGGACAGATATGTGATGGGACATATTTTAATTGCAATAAAAGCCCTTATAGCTCACCACTGGCGCTCTGATGTTATACCAGAGCTTCATGCAATAGAAACTAAATTGTACTGTGACTTTGAGACAGCAGGTGTTCCCAGTGGCATCACAAGGAGGGTGCAGCCCAGACCCGGGTGTCACCCGCCAAAGGGTGACACCAAGGTGCAGACTCCCCTTCAGTGACAGAAGCAGAGTGCTACACTGTAGCATTGAGTGCAGCACTCGGCTCCTGACATTGTAAGGGAGCCGGCACTGCCACAAGGCACCTTCTGCACCCCCCTGCAGCAACAAGAACGGCACCACCAGGGATCGGATCGTGAGGCCACGCCCCCGTCCCATCCCGTGAGGCCACACCCCTTTTTGGCAGTGCAGCATCCCTCCCCGCACCAGGTGACACTGCGGGGAGGGACGCCACTGGGTGTTCCCTATTCATCATCTGCTAATACTCACTGATGAAGTGGTTCAGGTGGACTGATTACAGAACCACTTCTAAGAATGCTGCAGGGGTAGCTAGCACCACCCAAATATCCCTTCCTCAATAGAGGGCTTTTATCCCAGTTTAAATTTACGTAGTTTACAGTTTCCAATTTGGGGTTTTTATGTGGCCTATAGTCGCTCTTCTTTATTACTTTCTCATTACCATAAAGTGGCGTTATTGTAGGCAATTGATTTGTCAATTCAAGTTTGTATCCGTGTCCTAATATATCGTGCACATGTATTCCCCCTCTTCCCCTCCCTTTATCGTTTAATTTTATGTTCGTGTTATTCTATTTGCCAATGCTGGTGAATCTCTCGGTTACAAGTCTCTTGTTATGTTATATTTTCTTTTATTATACCAATAAAAATATAATTTAAATAAAATTTAAAAAAGCTATACTTTTGTCCATGGTCAGACAGCTATCTGACAATTCTGGCAAGTGCCGGCATGTTTATATGGGTCGTGAAGAGAGGCCACGCACCATGACTAGTGGTACGTCCGTGACACATGGTCATGCTACCTTTTCCTGAGCGCGCAACTCTGGGATAAAGGACATTCCGGCAACACCCCCTGCAGTGTGTAGAGTTGTCAGACAGCTCTTCAATTTTTCATGCCGGCGGCCCAGCCCCCTCGCATGGTGCCACATGTTCACGCTGTTGGCAATTACTCTGAATTGGGCTGTTTAGTTGATTGAGTTATTTCCTTGATCATCATTTAATGCCGGAAGAATCTATTAAATAACCCATGTTACCATAATACAAAAGAAAAACACTTACTGTAACTTAATCCAGTATTCATGAACAAAAATGTACAACTACATGTATAATAATTGAAAAAATACATATGAGTACCGTAACTAGACATATGATGCCCTGTGAAAACCAACCAATGACCTCGGCGCTAATAAACCATAAAGAATGTTTACAATCGACTAAGTGCTTCTTTGTCCTCCCACTTTGCAAGTGGAGGTGATATAACAATCAGCTGCAAATCTAAACTCCAGGGATTGTGATTCCCTAGTGAAAACAAAAATGCAAATAACCAAACAAGACTGCGCTAATTAAAAACACACTACTAGACTTGTAAGATGGCAGAAATATATAACAACAGTCAGGGCTTCTTATATGCAAAAATTAATAATTTAATCACATTTGATATATTTAATCACACATCACATTAATTTTAAAATAACAATATAACTGATAATATCCACGGTTATATAGATATCTCAATAATGATGACCTAATAAGGTACTTTGTAGGGCCTTCTGGAATAGATACATATATGACTCTAATAGACTGGTGTCTATTAGAGTCATATATGCATGAGCTCCCGATGTAATTGCTGAACCACTCATCAGTCTCGAGGCCGTTCGTTCTTTCAGATAGTAAAGAACCAGCTGATGGAGAATAGGGAATCTCTTACGCGTTTCTCTGCTGCAAGTCCTTGCGGTTTCGTCAGACCCTCAGCCATAACATCGGGAGCTCATGCATAAGATTACTACTAGCCGGCAGAGCTAGAACACCTGCGGGAGTAAGGTCTGGGACATTCTTTTTACAACTGAAAGATCAGTACATTTGCCACCAAAAGCCAGCCGGCGGTAATGTATCATCATTGAGACCAATTTATGTCAAATAGTCTCTATTATTCTCCCACTTCTGTGTGCATGGACAGTGCTGTTATTATTAGGACGGTGAGTCCTCACTAATGAACCCGTGTTCAAGAGACCTTTTAATATATTTAGCATACCAGTGTTGGTCTACCTGGTGCTAATTGAACACATCAGTACTAAGTACCTATTCTAAGTGAGATTACGTCAGTGTGTGACTGAGTTAAACACGAATGGAGACCATTTTTGGCCAAATGGAGCAAGGACTGTATTAAACTTGCATTTACATAGATGTGTGAAGGAGCCTCAACACAACTGGTGATCTGCATCAATTACTTACCTGGAGGTTGATGTTCATTGTGGAATCATATTGAAATAGTACTACATTTATTATAGGACACCAGAGATACCTTCTGCAGGGGTTATCTCTTGTGACTTTTAAAATAACACTGAACCAGTCTGTGTATATATTTGTTTTGTATTGTGTGTGATATTTTATATTTTTATTTATTCTTTGTCTTTTATGCATTTATATCTAATAAATTGTTTATTTAGCGCTCTAGTCATAAGCTTCAAAATACTACTGGGCTAACAGATATATTAATCTATCTAGTGACGGTATATCCAGATTCATATATTTTTGGTTAGTTTAGGTGTGTTTACAGGTATAACACTTTTTAGGAGCAGCTTATTCAGAGATTTTACTATATATAGATCTATTCCTTTATGCGCCTGAATTTTATGTGCTAACATAAAATTTACTTTGCTGTATCTTTTCTGTCTAAGTCCAGAAAATATTCCAGTACTCCAGTGCACTTGACACACTTGGGGGTGCTAATATTGAGGGGTCCTCTAACATATTTTGCCCCTTCACATAGAGGCTTTAACATGCCTGCGTTCGCATCACCACCACCCCCCGTCACCACCCACAAACGGCACTTCCTGTCAAGCACTGAGTAATCGCATTCCGGAGTGCAGCGCCTGATTTGCGCACGAGCACTGCATTTTATACGCATGCGCAGATCACAAAAATCGGCATGCATGCGTCTTAGCACTTGCGATCTGTGCTGAATCAGGCCCCATGTTAGAATGCTAGGGACAATAAAAACGTTTTATTGAAGTGACATAAGACCACTTGTTATGGCTTCATGTAAGAGCTGTATTTAAATGCTGTTTTGTGAGAGTTGAATTTAGGTCCTCCCGTCCTTAGAGAGGGATACTTCTTTTTAATTAGAGCTGGACAGGCTAGGATTTATTTTTATGGTTTGGTTTAGTTTGCTACACATATAAAACTAGCTGCGGGTATTTGTAGTAAAGTCCTGGACTGGTTTGATACTGATTGGCTGCTGCAGTGTGGGCATTTACCCCAGCAAACAGTACTCCTTAACTTGATCTTATAACACATGTGGAAGAATGCGAGCATTGCACTTAAATTGCAGCCATAAAAAAACTGTGAAAAATTTAGTGACAGACCTTTTTTTTTCATTTTTAATGTTTTCATAAAGACTTATTTTGTGAACTTCTTGGTGGCGTCATCGACAGATGCTTGGGGAAGCCAGATTCTGCTTCCTCCTATGCACCAAAAGATAACATGCATTGCTACAGGTTACCATGGCTCAACAGGAAGCTACCAGGGTGCAGCAGTTATTGAGGAGGCCCGGAGGCAATAACAATTGGATGTTGAGGAGATCTGGAGGCAACAGCAACTGGCTGTTGAGGAAAACCAGAGGCAACAGCCATTTGCCATAGTTTAACTCTGCAGGCAACAGCACCAGGACCGTAAAGCCATAAAAGACATGGTGCAGCTTCTAGCAGCCTTGACTGGAATTGCTTCCATGGATGTCACAACTATGTCTGCTCTATAGAAGCTAGTGAGGAAAGATTGCCTAAAAATCACTGGGCAGGCCTACTGGCACTCATCCTGTAAGGGGAACTGCAAAAGGCATATTTTGTCTTGAACCTTACTGAAACCAAAGACTATGACAAATTAAAAACTGAAATTTTAACACGTTTGGGTGTCACCATGTCTGTTCCAGCACAACAAGTTCATAATTGGGCATACCTAGTGACTAAACCTCACCCATCTCAAATGCATGACCTCATCTATCTCACCAAGAATAGTTTACAGCCAGAGACTCTTAACAGGGCCACAGATTGTGGAAATGGTTGTTATGGACCAATATCGATGTTTGATGCTATATTGGGGATATTTTTTCCACTTCTGGAAGCTGTGAGAAACCCAATATGTTACAGAAGTAAATAACCCAGGTCGGTTTGTTAAAGTTACAGATACAGTGGAGGGGAATAATTCCCTTTTTCAACATGATTGGGAAGTCAAGAAAATGAAGAGCGCAGCATTGGGGCACAGAATGATACATCTCCTACTGAAGTAGGAAATATTGTTAACCCAGTTCACGGTATGCCTGATCTTGAAGTAAATAAATCTTTGCCTCAAAACAGTTAAAAGACCCTGCTTTGGTAAAGGCTAAAGAGAATGTAAAAGTGATTGAACCCAGTAGAGCCTGATAGTGATTTTCCATACCCTCACATGGCAAGGCATCAAGTTTTGTTTCACCAAATGTTCAAGAAATTGTGGAACAATTAATTGTTCCTAAGGCATATAGTGGAGAACAGGTTCTCAAACTTGGTCCTCAGGACCCCAAACGGTGCATGTCTTCCAGGTCTCCACACTGAATCAAGTGAAATAATTAGCTCCACCTGTGGACCTTTTAAAATGTGTCAGTGAGTAATGATTACACCTGTGCACCTGCTGGGTGACCTGCAAAACGTGACCTGTGTGGGGTCCTGAGGACCGTGTTTGAGAACCACTGTAGTAGAGCGATGTTAGACTTGGCTCAAGGCCACACAACTGCAGGACATGTATGGGTAGAAAAACCTCTGAGATAATTTTAAAGTCGTTTTTCTGGCCAGGGGTCCATATAGATGTGTCTCACTACTGTGCATCCTGCCGTGAGTATGGTCACTCAGCTACAGATCTGTGTATCAACCTCAGATTGATCAGTTAGTGGAGAGGTTTTACAAAACTTTAAAGAATATGCTAAATAAAATGGTGGATAAAAATGGGGAAGATTGGAATTATTCGTTACTCTATTTTTTGTTGGCCATTAGAGAGGTCCCACAATCCTCAACAGCATTTTCACCAAAGGGGATTGCTGGGTATTGCAAAAAAGATATGGAAAGGGCAACCCAGCCCATATAAAATGGTTACTGAAGGCTTCTCAGATGCAGGACAGAATAGCTGCATTGGTGCCAATAGTAAAAGAGCACTTGGAACAGGCCCAGCAGGTATAAAAGAGAATGTACAATCTTAATGTCCAACTGCATACCTTTACGCCTGGGTACAGAGTGCTTAGTTTGGTTCCAATGGTAGAAAGTACATTTTTGGTTTATCAAGTGACAAGTAGGGGCGTAGAGAGGCCGGCCGGGTGATTGGGGCGTGGCCTAATCACGGAATGCGTGGCCTGTCCCCTTTGGATTTTAGAATATATATATTTTATGCAACGCTGCGCTGCGGAGGGGGCGCTACAAAACATTTTTTAAACTTGCAGCAAATTTAAAACATAATTATCACTAGTGATAATTATATAATGATGAATTATCTCATATCTGTGTAACCATTTGTTGAAAGCAATTGAGAATAAGCAGGATTGAAGAGAAAACAATATACACAATTTGTATATCATGCAAATTTCTTTCTCAATGAGACCTACAGTGTCTTATAGTTACCAACTCATACTCAACAGTAGGCTGCACTGTCATTAGTTATTGCATTCACATAGAAATTGATATTATTATTATTATTATTATTATCCTTTATTTATATGGCGCCACAAAGGTTCCGCAGCGCCTTACACAGTACATAAATGAGCACACAAGAAAAACAGTTAATAGTAAATGTAATACAAAACAATGCAGGACAAGGACAAGGTTATAAACTCAGCTGCAAAACACAAGCAGCAGGACATGAGCAACCAGGTGTTAGGTGCCGTTGTGGGGAGTTAGGAGTAAATTATACTATAAGTAGGGGGAGGAGAAACACGTGAGGATGAGGGCCCTGCTCGTGAGAGCTTACATTCTAAAGGGGAAGGGCAGACAGACAGGGGCGACACAGAGGGGTAGATAGTGAAGAAGGAGCATGGAGCAGTGGGTTAGGAAGGATATGTGCTGCGGAATGTGTGTTTATAAGATGACCTGATGTTATGTAAAAATTAAGTCCTTCATACATCTATCTCTATGATAGAAAATAGATTGTTTGTGTTATTTACATGAGAGATGTACAAAGTAAAGTAGAAGCACTTTAATTTGTGTGTTACATTTTAGCATCTATATACAGCCTGACAAGAAATGCAGCTATTATGGGACTGTCCCGCCATCCTAATACAGTAGTGACTACTTTAGTTCCAGCTGCTGGGTGCTATGCCATGCTCCTGTGAGTGGGTGCATCTCACATGCTAGACCCACTCACAAATGGGTGCAGCCATACATGATGTGGTCCCACAGGATGTTGCAGTACCCGGGCCCAGAATTTCTCTTGGCAGCCCTGGAGGTGACAGACAGAACGAGGAGGGAATGGGGCTTAGTAGTGGGGTAACAAGACCATGGAGGGAGGTGGTTGAGAGTGGAGGTATAGGAGAGGTGGGGGAAAGAAGCAGAGGGTTGGAAGCAGACTGATGAGAGAAAAAAAGGAAGAACAGCAAGTGGAGGAAACAGGAGGGGGAAGAGAGGGATGGATAAAGTAGAGGATTATGTGGACATAGAATATGGGGGTTGTGTGAAGTAAGGGTGTTCATGCTGTGGACAAGGTAATAATTGAGATGTAAACTGGAGTGGAGGCTGTGAGATATAGAGTCAGTGTGGATTAAAGTTGTTAAATGTTCAAAAATACATGTAAAGAACAGTGCTGCTAATGTATGAGCACAGCTCCAAAAGTGATATATAAAGGAGAGGTATGTGAGTAGTGGGTGCAGGAATTAGTTTTTAAACAAATGATTAAAGTGGATAGATGTGACACAATTGGAAAAGGCAATACAAAATGAATGAGGACAAAATTACAATGTACCCGAGCTGATCCAGTCTGAAGTGTTCTGATCAACAAAGATCAATCAACAAGAGCAGCACACAGACAGGGGAGCACTTGCAGTGTCCAAGCAGTGAGTGCAGTAAGTAGTTGCCTGGATATGCATACAGCAGAAGATGTTGATTTTGTTCATTCACATAAGTATGTTGCTTCTTGTTGTTCAGAAATTGTTCTGGTTTTGAGTTTCTTTTCCCTCAGTTTTCCTCCAGTGTAACTCCGACTTAGTTATCAAATTGTATTTACACTTATAATCAGAACACTTTGAATCTTAACACAGACTATGGCAGCCACCGGCTATGCAGCCTGTGGGAGCAGTAATATCTAAAGTTACAAACATGTGTCTCTGTGCTCACTGATTGGGACCCCACCCCGAAAGCTCTAACACACACTAAATTGGGATGCAATAAAGTCTAAGATAAACAATTTGTGAGAAGGGGGGAGGCCAACAAAGATTCACAATACATTCCTAACTTCCTTTAGATAAATTGCTCTTAGTATAGCAGTAGTTGTAATTTACCCAGTATAAATTTCCAAAACTGTGCTGAGGCAATCACTAAAACAGCATCTGATGGGAGCAGTAGTTGTAATTTACCCAGTATAAATCCAAGCTGACCAATCAGATTACTTTCATATTACACATTTCTCCATATTGTAATCATATGGGTCACTTCAGAGGATTGAAAAGAAGTGGGAGATTTACAATACTATTTAAATCCAAGCTGACCAATCAGATTACATTCATATTGATACTTTAAAAAATGTATGAAATTCACAAATTATAGCATTCACCTTTGTGTAGATAATAACATACTGAATATCACTATGACATTACAGATTATAAATAGTTGCAGAGAAACATCAAATAAACACAGAATGTCAAATTAATCTAATTGGGAACACGTATTATCAAATACAACATTAGAACGCAATAAATGAAAAATAACAAATTAAAAACAGGACTCAAATCTGATTTTTTTTTAAGTAATAAAGATTAAAAACAACTACAATAATAAGTAAACAAGGCAGCAATTAGGCTGACAAATACAGCTGTCATATCTTTTTTAACTCCTAAAGTGGGGTACACACTAGAGTCTAGTGACTAGACGATATGTTAGTCGATTTGTTGTTATCAAGCAAATCGGAATGACAAATCGTCCCAGTGTACATGCACTATTGCACGCTCCCGTGCGTCCTTTGTTGTATCTTCAGATTGGCCTGCAGTGCAGGCCAATCTGAAGATCTAGGGGACGACACCATGCTTCTGGATGCAGCGGAGGAACGACATTTTGGGCGGTCATACACGAGATCGTGCAGTGTGCCCAGCGACGGCAGACGCAACAGCACGATATATCGGGTGGTCCCCGATGAAAATGAAAAACTCTTTTAGGGCTCTATTTATTATCATTATTTTTACTAAAATAAAGTGAAAAAGGGTGTTTTCACACCCTTTTCACATTATTTTAGTTTCACGTAAAGTTACTAAAGGGCAATTGGAGTAGAATTCGTAAAATTGTACTCCATGCCCTAATTATCACTTATTTTTAGTAATCAGATTGCATTTCCCATCATTGTAATGGGAAATGCGATCTGCCTGGTAGTTACTAAAAAATAATTTGTGAAAAAAAATACTAGGGTAAGGGTCTCCCCTGGTTACCGGACTCCTGCTCTGCTCTAATGGGCAGAGCAGAGCCCGGAGCCAGCCCCAGTGATCAGCTGTGTGGTCTAAACAGACCACACACTGGTCACTGCTAAAAAAAAATATATATAGTGAAAAAAAAAAAAAAACTTACCTGAGTCCAGGGACCGGAAATCGGGGCTCCGGTGATGTCCTCCCTCCGGTCAGCTGGACTCCCATCCTGCACTTGGACCCGGTCATCAGGTGACCTGGTCCCAGTGCAGGATGGGATGTCAGCTGGCTGGAGCCTTGGAGGACATCACTGGAGCCCCGAATACTGCAGGTAAGTGCAATTAAGTGAGGTGAGTCGCGATCGTGGGGGGCAGGGCTAAGCGACGGGGAGCGGGTCTTAATGGCGGCCGGTCGGCGCATGCGCGGGCAGTTGTAACAGTATTTTTTGTGAAAATACCGTTATTACTGTGCGGAGGGGATTCGCAGGGACAGAGCTTTATTGCAAGCACTGTCCCTGCAAGGGATTTTTAGTAAATCCCTGTGATACTGCCTGAATTCACAATGCGAATTCAGTTGGTAATATCACATTACAATCTGCATTCAAAATGCGGATTGTAATAAATAGAGCCCTGGGTACACACCTAAAGATTTTCTGTCCAACCATTCAACTAGTTGATTGGTTGTAATGAAAATCTGGTAACGTATGGGAGTAACTGATGATCAGCAATTTGCTCCTAAATGCCAGAAAACAGATGAAAATGGTCGTTCAGACAAGTTTGTTAAATGTTTGATCTAAACAATTTGTTCAAACAACAGTTTCTGTCCATTTTCCGGGATTTGGGAGCAAATTACTGATTGTCATTTGCTTTCATACCTTACCAGATTTTCATTCCAACCAATCAACTAGTTGGATGGTTGGACAGAAAATCTTTAGGTGTGTACCCAGCTTAGTAAAAAATAATCTCAGTGTCTTTTTTCCTAAACAGTTAATAAGCTTCCAAAGTGACTCACATACTGTATAACAACCAATCTACTTTGTGATCACTGCAGGAATACTAATCAGCCTTGTAGAAATTAATTAATTCATGAAGCTACAACAATTAATCTTTTAACATTTATGCATGTTCAATTTGGCCACAGTGGAGCATTTAAAGTTAAAAATATAAACAAACAAACATACGTAAATCAGAAGTAAACTGATTTTTTTCTGATGGTACTACAGTAAACATTACACAGCCCTGCGCCTTTTTTCTGTGTAAAGTTTCATTAATGTAACTAGTTCCGGAAACAGGAAGAAATAAGTGAAATAATTTCAGAAATGGGCATAATAAAATGCAGGAAACTTGCCCAGAATATGGACGCTACTATAAATCTTGGTGGCATTTTTCATAGAAAGAAAGCACTAGAAGTAGAGATGGTAAAATTGGTTGCCATTTAGCTAGAGGTTATAAAATATTGACAAACCATCAAACATAAATCGGCAAAGGTTGACAAACACAGCTGCCATTTAACTGGCCATATTAGAGACAGGTCAACATAATTCTGCAGCAACTCCTAGTCAGAAAGGAACAGGGAAAGGGAATATCCTCTGTTAAATATAAATGAACAGGATAACTAATATATAGCCAAATATTTACATCAAAATTAATATGATATGATTCAGAAACAGTGTGAATAATGTACTAATTCTAGCATTAAATAAAAAACATTAATATAGCAGGGGGACTGAAATTACATGATCCACAAGATAAATTAAATTATGTATTTAATGAAAATATTTAATGCAGTTGTATCATTAAAGTCTGTGGGGAACAAAAATTTCTGTAAGATTCTCACTGGCTTAAGAGTGCGAATCTGACTTCACCTATTGGTGTATACTATTAATATCCCAGAGCAAATAGTGTCATCGCTCAAATCGTAACTCTGGTCATTGTGCTTAGAAGCAGTTAGGGGTGGATTGGAATGGAAAACCATCCAGGGAAATTTATGGAAGCAGCCCTAATGGGGGCGCAGTCTGTTGACGGAATGGGATCTGTCAAGGGGGACGGGATTCCTCCTCATAAACCCTGATTCTGAGTTGGAGGCAGTTGAGGCCTTCCATGTGTCTGCAACGTTATGCTAATACTGCTACAATGCCCTTCCCTTGTGTACATTCATGCATGTGAATATGCAGGGCCTGAGATGCACACTTTCAATGTCTACAGATGCTGTAATCATGCTTTGTGCGTCTTCAGATGCCACCATCGGTCGCACCATTGAAACTTTCACTAGCCCTATGCTAGGTGCAGATCATCCATCTCAGCATGGCCACCAATGTGAGCAATTCAGCGTCTCTGTACGCAACCACTTTCAGGAACACGCCCATGTAATTTCAATAACACACCCATAGTGCGTTACATCTGTGTCTGATCAGCCAACCCCCTGTAACCATCTAGGAATGCCCAACTCATTTCTAATACACTTCTTGGTCCATCCGTCTGAATCTGTACTCAACTCTTTATGGAAACCATCGGGACACATGGGCGGTGCAACTAAGACGCATGTGCTGACTAAAAATATCGCACATGAAAAAAAAACATTGTCCCCCACAACAAAATACACACGTTGGCCCGCACAGGCAAAAAAAACAAACACACTGGCCCCTACAAAAAAACAATAAAACAGGGAAAAAAAACACATTAAGCCTCCATAGGAAAATATAAAACATACATAATTGCCCCAGTCCCCCACATAACACTGACGTGCAGTACTTGCGGACATGATTGGCTCCGCCCCCTCCCTGACAGCAATGTTTATTCGGCTGTTTAACTCCCGGCACCAGTGGGTGTACTGTATGTCTCAGGGGGTGGGATGGATAGTGCATGTTTCTGGGCTGGGGGGTACTGTATATCTAGAGGACTGGGGATAGATTGAGGAGTTTGTGTCCAGGGGGCCAGAGGGTAATTTAGGTCCATAGCGCCAGGAGAGTGAGTAGTTTATGTCCCAGGGGCCAGGGGTGGTAGAGTGGGTAGTGTTTGTTCCAGAGGCAGGGGTAGATATTGTATTGTCTCAGTGGCTAGAGAGTAGGGTGGGGAATTTATGTCACTGGAGGCCATGTAGGGGGTTGGGGTAGGGCGGGTAGTGTATGTTCCCGAGGCTGGACATTTGGACTGCACCGCACATATTGTGGCAGGTCAGGGTGCCCACAGTTACTCTTCTGTGCAGGGTTGCCATTAAAAATTGTAGTGCCCGGGACTCACAAAATAGGCAGGGCCACCCCTCTGTCTGGGCCTGGGACTAAAGTGCCGGCAGTCCCTCTCTGATGGCAGCCATGACTGTGGGGCATAATATTTAATACTGAAGTGGGCACTGTGAGGCACAATACATACTTGCCTACCCTCCTGATTCGGCTGGGAGCTTCTCAAAAATCGGGTGCCACTCCTGGCCCCCTGGAAAGGCAGGCATGCCTCCCTGCAGCTGCCGACCCCTCCCCACGTGGTCATAAGAGAAACCACGGCAGCGGGGGAGGCTGATGACGTGATTTGTGAAGAATTACGTCATTTTGGCCCCACCCCCTGCTACACAATGCCGGTAATCACAGCATTGTGTAAAGGGGGCGGGACAAAAATTACGTGATTGCGCGGCCACTCCGCCTGCAAATCTGCCCAGCCACGCCCCCTATGCCAGCCATGCCCCCTGCAATCCCAATCTGGCATTGCAGGGGGCATGCCAGAATATCGGCAACCCTGGCTTAATATTTAATACTAGAGGCAGTGTGGAATAGTGAGGGCACTGAATAGCACAATATTAATTTTGGGGCATTGTGTGGTATAGTGGGGGTAGTGTGGGGCATGAAATTAATACTGGGGGCATTGTGTGGTATAGAGGTAGTACTGTGGGGCATAATATTAATACTGGTGGCAGGAAGTGGGCGGGGAGAGATGTCCTAACATACTGCTGCAGCCGGCAGGGGAGAAGGATCGCTGGACAGCAAAAGAAAAGGAGCTGCCGGTAGAGGGATCCTCACACACCGCTGCAGCGAGTAGGGCAGACGAACCAGCCGGGCAGAGCTGAAGAGAGAAGGAAGGAGTGGGCACTCGAGAAGGGGTGGGGAGAGGGGACCTAGGCTCACATACTGCAGTCACCCCTTATGGGACCCTGCCTCCAGGTGCTGTGCTGTACCGTCCCAGATCCCAGGGTACCAATCAACAATGTTTGGGCAGAGTACCAGAGAGTACTAGCAGATTCTGTACACAAGATCTTACAGTATGTGGGATAAAATGTTTCTCGAAAAAGTGCTCATTTTTCTTTACACTTTTTTAGTGTCTAATTACTATAGCAAAATGGCCTCATGTTGTTCCTGGGTTTTTTTTAAATAACAAATACACACAGATAGGAATACAAGTGTTTACAATGTGCAATGCCAATAATGTAAATACGGTGCTTTATAGTTGCTGAGAAAGTGATTTTATTCCCTACTAAACAGCCAGCCATGGATCTGTCATAGATGATAGATTACACTGCTGGCCCTTTGCTTGCAGAAGTGCACAAGGCAAGTTGCTCTGTTTAGCCATTTTGTTAGTGATCCAGGAATTTCTAAACCTCTGTATTTTAAATAGAAAACAAAAAAAAACAATTATAGTCTTTAAGCATTGATTCTAATGTATTCTGTGCTGATTGAAGGACAATTATGGAATACAAATGTATATTTATTCAATTGCTCATATTACTTAGAAGTACAATGTATGAAAGTGACCAGTACTCTTTTATGCAAACATATGTTCAGATGTAATTCCTGTTGGACAGAGTTTGGCGCCTCAGCAGTCAGCCAAATTAGCCTTATAATTTGTTATGTCCATGCCATACAGTACTTGCTGACACTCTCTGAATTTTGGAGAGACTCCTTAAAATAGTAATGATTTCCCTGACCCCCTGAGTAATACCAATCTCCCTGAGTCTGGGTCAGGTGGGCACAACACAGGGAGGTGGGCACAACACAGTGATGACGTTATCATTCTCTTCCTTTGATGGAGGAAACACTGGAGAGTAGAAGAAGAAAAATGTGGGCCACAAGAAAATGGCCACTACATTCCAGCACACTGATACTGTAGCTATATGTATTCACAGTACATATTGTGTTGATAGGTGTCAGAGGTGTGCACTGGAGGTCAGTTCACATGGTAGATAACTTAACCAGACTTACTGGTTTATTGACCAGCAAATAACAAGATACAGAGTAACACAGGGTTAATTGTATTATACTTGCCTACTCCGGAAGAGTTGGTATTCCCCCTTTCTAGTGAAGTGGGCAAAATTTGGAGAATAATAGTGGGAATCTGCAGTCAGTGAGGAGGGGATGGGGCCTATTATAATCGTAAAATTTGTTCCCAACCCCAATTCAGCATTGTGCAACAAGAGGGCAGGGCCTAATGACAGTAATAGTCTGGCTCCACCCCCTCCCCGCCGGGCTTCTCACAGAGAGGTAACTACAAAAGTCGGCAAGTATGGCAGTGGCCTCCCAACATAAGGGGTGGTGACACAGTGGAGTTTGTAGTGCCTCTGGTGTGTAGAACACACTCCAGTGCAGCAAGACGCTCAGGGCCACATCCCATACTACCCTCTTGGAAATGTCGGGAGGCTCCTGAATTTCCGGGGAGTCCCCTGCACCCCCGGAAAAGTATCCACACCTCCCTAATCCTGCCCAGTGGAGTGAGCAGGATGGAGAGAGCTAACTGCAGGGAATCACGGCATAATTGCCATGACTCGCGGCTCCGTATAGAGGGGCGGAGCTAAATTACATGACATAAAAATTTGTAATTTAGCCCCACCCCCTCATCACACTCCAGCGATTGGCGGCAATTTGCCGTGACAGGGCCTAATGATGTAGTAAGCCGACCCCGCTCCCTAAGCATCTCCAGGGGAGCTGATAAGTAAATTAGGTAAGTATGTCACATCCTCTTCATATGGAGGAAAGAGAAAACGCGTGGAGACGCCCAATAATGTTTGCAGATTTACAGGAGATACATGTACCATTACAAGGCACATGTGTTGCATTACAGGGCATGTGTGCTGTTTTCCAGGGGATCTGTGCCCAAGGATGTGCGCTGCATTACAGGAGATATGTGCCCTGCATTACAGGGCATCTGTGCCCAAGGTTATACACTGCATTACAGAGGATCTGTGCCCAAGAATATGTCCTGCATTGCAGGGGATCTGTGCCCGAGTATGTATGCTGCATTACAGGGGATCTGTGCCCGAGTATGTATGCTGCATTACAGGGGATCTGTGGCCGAGGCTGCGCACTGCATTACAGGGGATCTGTGGCCGAGGATGCACACTGCATTACAGGGGATCTGTGCCCGAGGATGTGTGCTGCATTACGGGGGATCTGTGCCCTAGGATGTGCGCTGCATTACAGGGGATCTGTGCCCTAGGATGTGCGCTGCATTACAGGGGATCTGTGCCCTAGGATGTGTGCTGCATTACAGGGGATCTGTGCCTGAGGATGTGTGCTGCATTACAGGGGATCTGTGTCGGAGGATGTGCACTGCATTACAGGGGATCTGTGCCCGAGGATGTGTGCTGCATTACAGGGGATCTGTGCCTGGGGATGTGTGTTTCATTACAGGGGATCTGTGCCCGAGGATGCTGCATTACAGGGGATCTGTGCCCGAGGATGTGCGCTTCATTACAGGGGATCTGTTCCCAAGGATGTGTGTTGCATTACAGGGGATGTGTGCTGCATTACAGGGGACCTGTGCCCAAGGATCTGTGCTGCATTACAGGTTATCTGTGTCCAAGGATGTGTGCTGCATTACAGGGTATATGTGCTCGAGAATGTGTACTGCATTACAGGGGATCTGTAACTGAGGATGTGCGCTGCATTACAGGGGATCTGTCACCTGGCAAGTAGAAATTAACTGCAGCCGGCCGCATGCTGCATATATTAATGCTGGCCGGGCCGACTGGTCTGAGTAACTCACTCACTGCTGGCCACCGGGGCTTGGAGAAGCTCAGCCAGCACTGTGGTGGGGGTGGGGCTACTTCCTGATGACTCCTCAATCTCTCAGCCAGAGATCTGAGCAGTCTGATGTGAGCTGAACTGTCTTCTCAGATCATCAGGCAGCCCTACCCCCACCTCAGTGCTCTGCTCTGCCTCTCCAGTCCAGCCCAGCCGCAGCAGTCAGGAGGAGAAGGACTTACCAGAAGTTGCCCAGGAAACTCCAGCAGGTAAGTGCAGCCTGGGGGGGGAGTGTGGGATAGGGTTGGGAGGCACAGTGGGGGTTGAGAGAGCACAGTGTGGGATGGGGGGGTGGGTGAGCAGTGTGAGATGGTATAGCACAGTGATTAATGGGAGAGCACAGTGGGGGATGAGATAACAGTGTGGGATGGGGGATGGGAGAGCACATTGTGAGATGGGGATGGGATAGCGCAGTGTGGGATGGGGGATGTTCTAGCACAGTGGGGATGGGGGAGCCCAGTGTGAGGTGGGGGATGGGAGAGCACATTGTGAGATGGGGATGGGATAGCACAGTGTAGGATGGGGGATGTTCTACTAGCACAGTGGGGATGGTGGAGCCCAGTTTGAGGTGGGGGATAGGAGAGCACATTGTGAGATGGGGATGGGAGAGCACATTGTGAGATGGGGATGGGGGAGCTCAGTGTGAGGTGGGGGATGGGAGAGCAGTGTGAGGTGGGGGATGGGAGAGCACATTGTGAGATGGGGATGGGAGAGCACATTGTGAGATGGGGATGGGATAGCACAGTGTGGGATGGGGGATGTGCTAGCACAGTGGGGATGGGGGAGCACAGTGGGGATGGGGGAGCCCAGTGTGGGATGGGGGATGGGAGAGCACAGTGTGGGATGGGGGAATGAGAGAGTATAGTGTTAGATGGAACGAGCGTCACTCCTAGGTCTGCATTGCAGCATTAAATGACAGCCATACATGTGAACTGATGGTTAAGGTAAAAGAGTTAATTAAAACCCAAAACGTCGGTTCACATGTATGGCTTTTTGACTGTCATTTAACGCTGCAACGCAGACCCAGGAGTGCTGCTCATTCTGATCGAATGTGCTGATTATTTTTTGGGCTGCCACCCGGGCAGGAATTACATATATATGGGAGTGCCAATCATTGTATATATGTAACAACGATTTGTTTAATAATCCTGTTCCTTATAATTAGGATAACAGGTTATATGTCAATAAGAAAGGTTTTATGTATTTTTTAATTTTAATAAAGTGTTATGGAATGATTAAAGTGGTTTGTGTGTCAACTCTCATCTTCCATTGTCTCATAATATATATATTTATATCAATATTTTATCACCAAAGAGAATTGTAATTATGAATATTAAGCGCTTCTCAGGATATCTTTTAATTTATATATATATATTAGGGGTGAGCGGGTTCGGATTTCTGAAATACCAACCCCCCCCGAGCCCCCCTGATCCGAGGCCGATCCGAGTCAGGCTCGACTTTTCCCGCCTGACTCGGATCTGAAATCGAGGCAAAACTTCATCATCCCGCCTTCCGGGTCTCGCGGGTTTTGGATTCTATATAAGGTACCCGCGTCAGCGCCATTTTCTCACTCAGCTGTGGACAGTGAAGAGGGAGGGTGGGAGTTAGGGTTGTGTAGTGTAGTGCAGTGTAGTGTTGTGCTGCTGCTGTCCATAGGGGCTGTGTCCACTCCTCCAAAGTCCATAGGGGCTTGCTGTGTTGTGCTGTGCTGCTATTGTCCATAGGGGCTGTGTCCACTCCACCAAAGTCCATAGGGGCTGGCTGTGTTGTGCTGTGCTGCTATTGTCCATAGGGGCTGTGTCCACTCCTCCAAAGTCCATAGGGGCTGGCTGTGTTGTGCTGTGCTGCTGTTGTCCATAGGGGCTGTGTCCACTTCTCCAAAGTCCATAGGGGCTGGCTGGACTGTGTTGTGCAGTCAGTTGTCCATAGGGGCTGTGTCCACTCCAAAGTCCTGTGCAGTGTCCCAGTCCTAAAGGGGTGCTGTAGTGTTGTCCAGGGGGTGCTCTGTCCGTCAGGGGTGCTCCCCCCAAGTGCAAAAAAATAAATATTTTTTCTGTGTTTGTGAATTGTGTGCGCAGTAGCCGCACGTGCATCAACAAAGTAGCGCCAAGCATGCGCCTGTGTCATAAGTAAAGGGCCGGCTGGCTTGACCGTTAAAGGGTACTGTAACCACCAAAGTGCACTCCAAACAAAATAAAAAAACATTTTCTGTTTTTTGTGAATTGTGTGCACTGTGGCTGCACGTGCATCAACAAAGGAGCAGCGCCAAGCGTGCGCCTGTGTCCCTTAAGTAAAGGGCAGGCTGGCTTGTCCGTTAAAGGGTGGTGTAACCCTCAAAGTGCGCTCCACAAAAAATTAAAAATTCTCCTTTTTTTCTGTCTTTGTGAATTGTGTGGGCTGTAGCTGCACCTGCATCCTCAAAGCAGCAGCGACAAGCGTGCGTCTGTCTGTTAAAGGGTGGTGTAACCCCCAAAGTGCACTCCAACACAAATAAGATATTTTCTTCTGTGTTTGTGAATTGTCTGCACTGCACATGCATCCTCAAAGCAGCAGCGCCAAGTGTGCGTCTGTCTGTTAAAGGGTGGTGTAACCCCCAAAGTGCACTCCAACAAAAATAAAACATTTTCTTCTGTTTGTGAATTGTCTGCGCTGAACGTGCATTCTCAAAGCAGCAGCGACAAGCGTGCATCTGTCTGTTAAAGGGTGGTGTAACCCCCAAAGTGGGCTCCAACCAAAATAAAATAATCTTTTTTTCTGTGTTTGTGTGTGAAATGTATGCGCAGTAGCCGCACCTGCATTCTCAAAGCAGCAGCAACAAGTCTGTCTGTTAAAGGGTGGTGTAACCCTCAAAGTGCGCTCCACAAAGAATAAAAAATTCTTTTTTTTTCTTTTTTTTTCTATCCTTGTGAATTGTGTAGGCTATAGCCGCAAGCGTGCGTCTGTCTGTTAAAGGGTGGTGTAACCCCCAAAGTGCACTCCAACACAAATAAAATATTTTCTTCTGTGTTTGTGAATTGTCTGCACTGCACATGCATCCTCAAAGCAGCAGCGCCAAGTGTGCGTCTGTCTGTTAAAGGGTGGTGTAACCCCCAAAGTGCACTCCAACAAAAATAAAACATTTTCTTCTGTGTTTGTGAATTGTCTGCACTGTACGTGCATCCTCAAAGCAGCAGCGTCAAGTGTGCGTCTGTCTGTTAAAGGGTGGTGTAACCCCCAAAGTGCACTCCAACAAAAATAAAACATTTTCTTCTGTGTTTGTGAATTGTCTGCGCTGAAAGTGCATTCTCAAAGCAGCAGCGACAAGCGTGCATCTGTCTGTTAAAGGGTGGTGTAACCCCCAAAGTGGGCTCCAACCAAAATAAAATAATCTTTTTTTCTGTGTTTGTGTGTGAAATGTATGCGCAGTAGCCGCACCTGCATCCTCAAAGCAGCAGCGACAAGCGTACGTCTGTCTGTTAAAGGGTGGTGTAACCCTCAAAGTGCGCTCCACAAAGAATAAAAAATTCTTTTTTTTTCTATCTTTGTGAATTGTGTAGGCTATAGCCGCACCTGCATCCTCAAAGCAGCAGCGACAAGCATGCGCCTGTGTCCCATAAGTAAAGAGCCGGCTGGCTCATTTCTTATAGGGTGGTGTAACCCACAAAGTGCACTAGTCTCCAACAAAAATAAAAAATTATTTTCTGTGTTTGTGTGCGCCTTAGCCGCACGTATATATCGATATAACATAAATGGAGGACCAAACTTTCTCCGATAAAAATAAAATAGGGAAAGATCAAAAACCACTTCCTCCTAGTGCTGAAGCTGCTGCCACTAGTCATGACATAGACGATAACATGCCATCAACATCGTCTGCCAAGGCCGATGCCCAATGTCATAGTAGAGGGCACATACAATCCCAAATGACAAAGTTCAGGAAAATGACCTTAAAATTTTTTTTTAAATCATCTGAGGAGAAACGTAAACTTGCCAATATGCCATTTACGACACGGAGTGGCAAGGAACGGCCAAGGTCTTTCCCTATGTTCATGACTAGTGGTTCAGCTTCACATGACAATGGAAGCCTTCCTCCCGCTAAAAAAATCAAACGAGTTAAGCAGGCAAAAGCACAGCGAAGAACTGTGTGTTCTAAGAAGATGTCACAAATCCCCAAGGAGAGTCCAAGTGTGGTGGCGGTTGCGATGCCTGACCTTCCCAGCACTGGACGGGAAGAGGTGGCTCTTTGCACGCCCCCTGCAAGTGCTGAAAGGAGCACCCACAGTCCACTTGCTGATATGCAAATTGAGGATGTCACTGTTGAAGTACAACAGGATGAGGATACTGGTGTAGCTAGCGCTGAGGAGGAAGTTGGCGAGGAGGATTCTGATGGTGATGTGGTTTGTTTAATCAGTTGTTGTCCGTGGGATGAAAAAGCCCATCACGGTCATGCCTGGGCAGAAGACCAAACATTCCACCTCTTTGGTCTGGCAATATTTCTATTCAAATCCGGACAACAATTGACTTGCCATATGTACCATATGTAAAGGTGAAATAAGTAGGGGTAGGGACGTTAACCACCTAGGAACATCCTCCCTTATATGGCACCTGCAGCGCGTTCATAAAAAGTTACTGTCAAGTTCAGAAACTTTGGCTAAGACCGTAAGCAGTCCAGGGACACCTAAATCCCATTGTCCTGTTGTATCCAAGCACCTGTAAACCATACCGTCAACTCCCTCCTCGTCAATTTCCTCCTTAGTCAGGATCGGAAGTAGTCCTGCAGGCCATGTCACTGGCATGACTGACTCTCCTATCTGGGATTCCTCCGGAGGATCCTGCATTGCTACGCCTACTGCTGCCGCTGTTGCTGCTGCTGGGAGTCGTTCATCATCCCAGAGAGGAAGTAGGAACACCACTACTTTTACTAAACAATTGACCCTCCAACAGTCCTTAGGGAGGAGGATGAAGTACGACAGCAGTCATCCTGAAGCAAAACGTATAACTGAGGCCTTGACTGCTATGTTGGTGTTAGACGTGCGTCCGGTATCTGCCATTAGTGCAGTGGGATTTAGACAATTGATGGAGGTAGTGTGTCCCCGGTTCCAAATCCTGTCTAGATTCCACATCACTAGGCAGGCAATACAGAGACTGTACAGAAACGTCAGAAAAAGTGTCCTGAGAAATGCGGTTGTACCCAATGTCCACTTAACCACGGATATGTGGACAAGTGGAACAGGGCAGACTAAGGACTATATGACTGTGACAGCCCACTGGGTAGATGTATCACCTTACGCAGCAACAACAGCAGTGTCACCAGTAGCAGCATCTCAGAAACGCCAGCTAGTTCCAAGGTAGGCTACGCTGTGTATCACCGGTTTAAGTAAGAGGCACACCGCCGACAACCTCTTAGAGAAACTGAGGGAAATAATCGCCCAGTGGCTTACCCCACTTAGACTCTCCTGGGGATTTGTGATATCTGACAACGCCACCAATATTGTGCGGGCATTACATCTGGGCAAATTCCAGCACGTCCCATGTTTTGCTCACACAATAAACTTGGTGGTGCAGAATTTTCTGAAAAGCGACAGGGGCGTGCAGGAGACGCTTTGGGTGGCCCGAAAAATTTCTGCCCACTTTCGCCATTCAGCGACTGCGTGCTGAAGACTGGAGCGCCAGCAAACACTCTTGAACCTGCGCCACCATCACCTGAAGCAAGATGTTGTGACACGGTGGAACTCAACCCTCTATATGCTTCAGAGGATGGAGGAGCAGCAAAAGGCCATTCAAGCCTATACATCCACCTATGACATAGGCAAAGGAGGGGGTATGCACCTGACTCAAGCGCAGTGGAGAATGATTTCCGTGTTGTGCAAGGTTCTCCAGCCCTTCGAACTTGCCACACGTGAAGTCAGTTCAGACACTGCCAGCTTGAGTCAGGTCATTCCCCTCATCAGGCTTTTGCAGAAGCAACTGGAGAAAGTGAAGGAGGAGCTAAGACGGAGCGATTCCGCTCGGCATGTGGGACTTGTGGATGAAGCCCTTCATTCGCTTTGCCAGGATTCCAGGGTGGTCAATCTGTTGAAATCAGACCACTACATTTTGGCCACCGTGCTCGATCCTAGGTTTAAAGCCTATGTGGTGTCTCTCTTTCCGGCCGACACAAGCCTGCAGAGGTGCAAAGACCTGTTGGTGAAAACACTGTCAGCTGAAGCGGAACGTGACACGTCAACAGCTCCTTCTTCATTTTGTCCCGCAACTAGGGCTACCAGGAAAAAACTTAGGTATCCTAAGCAACCCGCTGGCGGTGATGCAGGGCAGGCAGGACCAAGTTTGGATATCTGGTCCGGACTGAAGGACCTGGCAACAATTTCTGACATGTCTACTGTCACTGCATATGATACTGTCACCATTGACAGAATGGTGGAGGATTACATCGGTGACAGCATCCAAGTAGGCATGTCAGACAGTCCATACATGTACTGGCAGGAAAAAGAGGAAATTTGGAGGCCCCTGTACAAACTGGCTCTATTTTCCCTGAGTTGCCCCCCCTCCAGTGTGTACTCCGAAAGAGTGTTTAGTGCAGCCGGGAATCTTGTCAGCGAAAGGCGTAGGAGGTTGCTTCCACAAAATGTGGAGAAGATGATGCTCATAAAAACGAATTATCAACTCTTAATACTCTGTGAGGATGAGGATGTACACAACACTGAAGAGGGTGAGGAATCGGTGGATGAGGAGGATGAGGACGACATCTTGCCTCCGTAGAGCCAGTTTGTGCAGGGACAGATTAATTGCCAGCTTGTTTTGTGGGGGCCCAAACGAACCAATCATTTCAGCCACAGTCATGTGGCAGACCCTGGTGCTGAAATGATTGGTTTGTTAAAGTGTGCATGTCCTGTTTATACAACATAAGGGTGGGTGGGAGGGCCCAAGGATAATTCCATCTTGCACCTCTTTTTTTTCTTTGCATTATGTACTGTTTGGGTCCTAGTTTTTCAAACTGCCATCCTGTCTGCCACTGCAGTGTAACACCTAGATGGGCCACGTGTTTGTGCCGTCTACTCGTGTCGCTTAGCATAGTCATCCAGCTACCTCGGTGCAACCTTTTGGACATAAAAACACTATTGTGAGGTGTTCAGAATAGACTGGAAATGAGTGGAAATTAAGGTTATTGAGGTTAATAATAGCATAGGAGCAGAAAAACCAACACATTCTGTGATTTTAGCTGTTTTTATGCTTTTTTAAAAAAAAATACAGATCCAAAACACAAAACCCAGAACCCAAAACACAGAAGGGTGGTTTTGGCAAAACCAATCCAGATCCAAAACACGGAGAAATATCCAGATCCAAAACACCAAAAGTGGCCGGTGCACACCCCTAATATATATATATATATATATATATATATATAAAAATAACATTTATATATACATATATATATAAAAACTTCCAAGATCTGGCACTCACTGGTACAATTGGTAACTGGACCGGGTGCCCTCCTCAATGCAAGGGTACACTGTCACATAGCCAAACAAACGGCGGCACTCCGGATAAAAAAAATGCTAAATACTCATAGCTGTGTTCAGCGATGTTTCAGCGTCTTTAATCAATGCTTTTATCAAACTTATAATACAAAGTGAATAACAATTACAAACCTTAAATAGCTCACCCCACACACTAAACTAAGAACAATTATATGCATAAAAATTGTAGTTGCAGCAGCATGTGGAAAAAATATTAAATACTTACTTCATATGTACATGAAGACATACCAGATTACAAAAAACATCAAGACATAAATGGACATAAACAAATGACAATATATAGATAGCAGCATGCAATATAGAAAAAATAATAAAAAATGCGCCACACGACCTGTGGCCACAACTTAGTGGAAAAATTTACTATATTGACTATCTAAATTTAAGCATTACATTGCAGACGAATTTGAGGTCACTCATAAAGATACTAAGTAATGACTAGATCCACGGCCATCCAATATGGCTTATGGACGTACAAATCCATATAACTACAAATACAAAAGGCACAGATGACCAGAAAAAGATTTAAACAAAACATTGTAACCCTAAAGTCTCATTTAAACCACAGGGAGACAATATATCCAATCTCATAATCCAATTAGCTTCACATTGTAACAATTTTTTACCACGGTAACCACCTCTGCTCAAGGGAGGCACATGATCGATAATGCGATAACGTAGAGTCGCAATGTTATGTTTTGCATCGGCAAAATGCCTAGCCACTGGCTGTTCGCTAGTGCCAGTTGCGATGGCTGCCCTAATTGCCGATCGATGTTGAGCCATGGAAATTCTGAGGGTACATTCTGTCTTCCCTATATACATTTTGGAGCATGGATAGGTAATCGCATAGATGATAAATTAACTTGTGCAGGTTAAATGGTACTGTATATTATATTTAACACTTGTAAATGGGTGAAAAAAAGATGACCCTATCTGTAAGTAGCTACAAGTAGTACAGTTAAAACATTTAAAGCAACACAACTTAAGGGGTGCCCAAAAATCTACTTCTCTTGGTTTTGCCTAACTGTGTGATGTCGTTCCGCTCTAAGATATCCCTAAGGTTCTTGCCTCTGCGATAGCAGGATATCAAAGAGGAATTATTGAATGGTTGTAATTCCTTGTCAGTACTAATACTAGGCCACACGGATTTGGCTTGACGATTGATGGTAGTACTCATATGGTTAAAATTATTAACCCAGATGTGCCTATTGGACTTGGCGTCAATGGTGGTAGAACAACCACCCAATAGTTTATCTAAGGTAACAGCCAAAGCTTTGTGTTTAGCTCTTTCCAAATCAGATAAGCTAGACCCTCTTTGTGAAAAATTAATCATCATGTTGTTAAGCTGTTTGATACCTTCATCACAATCCTTGGCTATTCTCAATGCCCGCAAAAACTGCGAAAATGGCAAGGCATTTTTTAAAGGGGCTGGGTGTGCACTGCTCGCCAGTAAAAGGTTATTTCTGTCAGTAGCCTTAGTGAATAGCGAAGGAACCAATCTGCCCTCACTCTTTATGATCGTCACATCTAGAAAATTGACAGTAGTGAGACGCGTGGTGTACGTGAATCTCACAGGTCTGTTAAGGCTATTATAATTCTCAATAACCTCTACAAATGCCTGTATACTGCCTCCCCACACAATAAGCAGGTCATCAATATATAAAAAAAATGCCAGTATGTTATTGGCAATAGTCAGCAAAGAATACCTCATGTTCAATGGCAAACATAAATAAATTTGCATATGATGGGGCCACATTGGACCCCATTGTGCAGCCAGAGAGCTGTAAATAGTAGATGCCATTGAACATGAAGTAATTTCGGGTCAGAGTCAACTCTAACAGTTGCATGAATAGATCCTCATTGGTACCCTCAAATAAGGGATTGTCATGTATTAGCCTCCTAGTCGCCTGTAAACCCTCCCCATGGAGGATACACGTGTAGAGACTACACACGTCTACTGAGCAGAGCACACAATCCACAGGTAAGTTAGGAAGTTCAAGGAATGCCTTCAACAAGCTATTTGTGTCCTTCAGATAGGAAGGTCTGGCTTGAACACAAGGTTGCAGCAAAGCGTCCAGGTAAGTGGATATTGGTTGATATAAAGAGCCACGAGTGGCAATAATAGGCCGACCAGGCGGCCTAATAGGGTCCTTGTGTAGCTTCGGGATCAAATATAATGTAGGTCTAATAGGAAACCTTATTTCAAAGGCTTTTTTGATTACAGGTGGAATGGCTCCCGAGAGACAGGCTTCCTCAAGTAAAGCATCTAATTCTTTTTAAAAATGACTGCCGGATCTTGTGTTAACCTTTTATATATGGCAGAATCACTAAGCTGTCTAGATGCTTCCTCTTTGTAGTCGGTAAGATTTAACACGACAGTGGCGCCCCCCTTGTCTGCCTGCCGAAATACGATGTCATCAAAGGCAGCTAGATGTTTAAGGGCCATACGTTCATCTTTAGTAAGATACCGAAATCCAGGTGTCTTGACAGTGGGATCATCACTTATCGCTTTGTCCAATAAACGTGTGAAAGTTGTTATAGACGCGTTGTTACTGATAGGATCAAATGAAGATTTCTCTTGCAACTTGAGCAATTGCGATGGTACAAGTGAAGGAAATGAGGGTTTATCAGCAAAGAATTATTTAATTATTAAGCTTCTGTTAAGCATGTAAATTAATTTTTTCCACTGGTTCTGATTAAAGGGGACGGTAGGGACATAAGATAACCCTTTTCGAAGGACCGTAAGTTCTGTGACAGATAGCAATCTGCCTGATAGATTGAAAACTAGGTCCTGCGACCCCTGGGGGGTCTTCCTCTCCCTCTTATTTTGTTGCCCTCTACGTGTGCGTTTGGGCCCAAATCTAAAAAAGGGGCTCTGGTACGGTTGCCAACCGGAGATACAATGCGCTGTCTTGATTTAAACTTAGCAGATGTATCAGTATCACTTCCAGTGGTACAATATCATCAGAGGTATCAAAACGAGATTTATTGAAAGTACGTCTGAAGAGTGGTCTCTTATCGGTTTTAGGGTAAGCCCCCGTTAACCAATTATATACACGTTGCTGATCATAATTGAGATCAACCTTCCTCTTTTTTTCTGCTTTGAATTTCACCAGCTCAGTTTTGTAAACTTCCAGTTGCATTTTTAATTTAGACAACCAATCACTTTGTTTGTCACCCTGTAATGTCAGCAAATGACTGCTCTCAAAAGTTGTGATTTTTTTTCTTTGATGTTCAACATTTCCCTTTTTGACTCCTCAATTACTAATAACAACAAATCAAACGAGCAGTTGTTGAGGATCGAAGTCCATTTTTTAAAAAACTCGATGTTATAACGTCCAATCGTGGGCACGTTTTTGAGTCTGAACCCACGAGGAATTTTCTTATCTTTATAATAATTGGACAACGTGAGTCCATGGTAGAAAAAATCTGTTTTTCTTTTTGAGGCGTAACAAATCATTAAATAATTCCAGTGTAGATGGCAAGATCACATGTTCTGACAGATCCACTGTAAACAGAATAGCCTCAGCCTCCGATTCAGAGTAGCTGAATATGGACCCCTGGTCCAAGGTAATGCGCTGATGCAGACCCTCGGCAGTAGCATCCGCCATACTTGCGATGTACAGTAAGTGCCAAATGTCACAAGCATGAATATTACAGTTGCAGTGTGATCGCACTACACCACCACAGAGAACACTTCGTCCTGATGTAACGCCAATGCTACTGTAACTAAAATATTGATCCAAAGCTACAAAACTGTACATGTAAAAACGAAGAGAGCTAGACCTGAATGTGCGGCTTGCTCATAGTGCAAGGTGCCTTGATAAATGACAGTCATACTCCAGACCTATGTTGCAAGCCTGAAATTGTGCTGCCATACAAAAACTTCCAAGATCTAGCACTCACTGGTACAAGTTGTAATTCCTACACCGTTCACCTGATTTGGATGTAATTACCCTCAAAATACATCTGAAAGTCTGCAGTTAAAGCAAATCTTGTTTGTTTCATTTCAAAGCCATTGTGGTGGTTAATAGAGTCCAAAATATGAAAATTCTGTCAATGTCCCAATATTTATGCACCTGACTGTATATATGTATATATATGTATATATATATATATATATATATGTATATATATATATATATATATATATATGCTGAAGATCCGGCACTCACACGCACATTAGAATATACAGAGCTCCGGTGCCATAACCAGATAAATGTAAAATACAAGCAACAGATGAAAGGCACTCAGAGAGTTAATAATCCAAACGACTACAGCAAGGTAGTATAGTCAACGTTTCGGAGCAACCTCCTTTATCTAGACCAAGATATGGAAACGTTGACTATACTACCTTGCTGTAGTCGTTTGGATTATTAACTCTCTGAGTGCCTTTCATCTGTTGCTTGTATTTTATATATATATATATATATAGATATATATAGATATATATATATGTTCCTTGGTCCGGCACTCAGTGTGACAACATAAATCTTTGACCAGGTGTCCCCACAAACAGACTTCATACAACCTCAATGGTGTGGCACTCTGGCACATACAGCAGAATCAAGAAGACGCGGTGAACGTATAGCAACGTTTCAGTTTATCACCAAACTGTTTTCAAGCAGTACAAAAAAAACAAGTAAAACATCCTACCTTCATATACCTTCACCCCGCACCACGTGTACCTCCCCCTGTTCAGCGTCCTGTATGCAGCGCCCACTGGTGTTATCATTGACGCACTTTGATGACATCATCATCCTCCCCGGGAGCTGCGCACACCACGTGATACAAACAAAAATACCATCACCTAGCAACACATGGTTAGGTTACACTGTGGAAATAAAAATACCAATAACAATTTTAAGAAAAACTGTAGCCAAATTCCCAGTAATCATTAATGCTATGGATCCGCTAGACCCTTATCCAAAAAATTGCAAAATAGCAGATGGTAATAATTAAATCCTGAGCGATTAAAGTTACACTTTCCACTCGAGTGATAGTTAGTATAAAGAGCATCTGTTTCTTCGACAATCCCACTGAGCCACTAAACCATGAAATCATAACTTCACTAAAAAATAGCTATTTATATAACATAATATGATTACATTAATTGTTAAAGAGATGCTCATATAATCAAGGGTCACTACAGTACGGGTTTGCTACCACGGGGGATTATAACCTCTTATTGTCACAGTAATAGGTACCCAAAGGGACCTTTAATCTACCCACCCTGTAACATACTGAGTAAGAAAAAAGATGTCAAACAGAGAGCAGTTAGAGAAAACATGATAGGGGCAAATTCTCATTAAGACCTCTAGGCGCAAGTACATTCAATTTATGGATCCAGAATGATTCACTTTGTAACAGGGCTTTATTACGATCTCCCCCTCGTGTCATCACAGGAATAAAGTCAATCATCCTATATCTCAATGTCGCTAATGGATGACTAAATTCCATAAAGTGGCGAGCAACCGGTTGTTCGCTCATTTTGTTAATTATAGCTGATTTAATAGAGAAGCGATGAGTCGCCATCCTCTCTTTAAATTTTCTTTTAGTTTTACCCACGTACGATAAACCACAAGGGCAAAGAATTTGATATACAACATATTCACTGCTACATGTCAAATGATGCCGAATGATAAATTTCTGGCTAGTATGAGGATGAAAAAATGCATTGCCCTGAATTAAGTATTTACAAGTGACACAGCCACATTTAAAACAACCATTTTGTTTTGTTGACAAAAAATGTTGTTTTTGTCGCAACTGATCTTTTGAATTAAATTCTGTTCTCACCAAGAGATCACGAAGATTTCTAGCTCTCGAATAACAAGGCATTAGATCTGTGTCACTCAATCCCAATTCAGTGTCTGAAGTAATTAACGGCCATAATTTTTTAGATGTTTTATTAATAATTGGGGAGAGAGTGTTAAATTCTGAGACCCAAATAAATTTGTTCTCTTTAGATTTAATATTATTTTTCAATAACTGCTCTCTATTAAGGTTCAAGACCCTTTGTTTGGTAGTTTACAGATGTTTCCTACTATACCTCCGATTCTCAAACCTATGGATCGTCTCATCAATCTGGGTAATTGCTATGTTATGGTCACTATTGGTCCGAAGTACTCGGATCATTTGAGAATAAGGTAATCCGAGTTCTAAGCTTGTAGGGTCGCAACTTTGATATTGTAATAAAGTGTTTCTATCTGTTGTTTTAGAAAATAGTGTGTACGCAAAATGTACGCATTAGCGTATGCCGGAGCCACAGAAGAGCCCATGGCACAACCGTTTTTTTGTTGATAATACACACTATCGAAGAGAAAGTAGTTTTTAGTGAGAATTAATTCAAGCATTTGAATATAAATATCGATATGACAGGGATCAAGATCACTATCCTCAACAAGAAGTTTCGCTCACGATTTAATTATTACCATCTGCTATTTTGCAATTTTTTGGATAAGGGTCTAGCGGATCCATAGCATTAATGATTACTGGGAATTTGGCTACAGTTTTTCTTAAAATTGTTATTGGTATTTTTATTTCCACAGTGTAACCTAACCATGTGTTGCTAGGTGATGGTATTTTTGTTTGTATCACGTGGTGTGCGCGGCTCCCGGGGAGGATGATGATGTCATCAAAGTGCATCAGTGATAACACCAGTGGGCGCTGCATACAGGACACTGAACAGGGGGAGGTACACGTGGTGCGGGATGAAGGTATATGAAGGTAGGATGTTGTACTTGTTTTTTGTACTGCTTGAAAACAGTTTGGTGATAATCTGAAACGTTGCTATACGTTCACCGCGTCTTCTTGATTCTGTAGTATGTGCCGGAGTGCCACATCATTGAGGTTGTATATATATATATATATATATATATATATATATATAATATATATATATATATACACACAAATATACACAGTATATATTTATATAATACATAGATATATCAAGAATGCTTATGCAAAAGAAAGGATCTAATACCAGCCCCCCTGTCACATTTGGTATGGAGAAATCCCCTATTGAGGGGATGGAAGCGGAGGTCCCTGGACGAGAGACGTGGGGCCTGGATATATGACCTCCTCATCCACAATACCAAACGTTGACGAGACCTGTCCAAACCAACTGGGAGGTGTTCGCCAGTGACCCCTCCAAGCGAGATATGGGTTTGTGCTGTACCCAGCGGCCCTTTGGACAGGTGTCTGGTACTGTGGGAATAGAGGCAAAATAACCAGTGGCCCTGGTGGTATACTTCAACAAGAAGTACAGAGGACTGATGCTCGTATAGGTATGTGGTGGGTGCCTGAGACACTGTTGAACCACGGGTTAGCACCAGCAGCTCTTACACTGGAGGAGTGGTGTAGGACGCACAAGTGCTCAGCGGATGGTGGAACAGCGCACACTGGCGAAATGTACTGACACACTGTTGCGCACAGCGTTGGCATTTGTATCGCACATAGGCAAGGTGTTATGATGCACTGATGCGCAAGGAGGTGACACTTGTATTGCACACAGGCAAGATGTTAGGACGCACTGTTGCACAAGGAGGTGGTACTTGTATCGCACACAGTCAATATGTTAGGACGCACTGTTGCACAAGAAGTTGGAACTGGATTCACAAGGAGATCGCATAGGGAACCTGGAACTGGGTATCAGCAATACACAGGGTAGCGACAACTTTGCACATGTAACTTCCTTCTGTCCGGAGAGCGGCTTTATACCCTAAGGTAGAAGATCACTGGTGGACAGCGTCAGCTGACCACCACCATGCTACCATTGGGTAAAGGTCAGTCAGGTGATGTGAACTGTCATGGCCGCGACCATGACAGCGACCGCAGCAACAAAGGCACGGCGCAGCACATGGAAGTCCACATGGAAGTATAATGCTCAGCGCGTCACCCGCCACCGCACCTGGCGTCTTTCCAACTGAGGGATCAGGGGAAGCCGGCGATCCTAGGCCACAACCTGACACCCCCATGATGCTTAGGATAAGTCTATCGATATAAAGTAGCCAGCGGAGTCAAGCCAGCAAGGATGGACACTGAGGGGGATCAGAGGTTCCCCTAGAGAAAACACATCGATGTAAGGTAGACTCTCGAGCAAATGGTCTGTACCTGCCAGGACCCTGGGATGGGGGGCCCCTAAAAAAATTGGTGTACCGGGCCCCATGACTTCTGTTGCCGGCTCTATTACATTTTGCGAGTTTAACCACTTAACTGACGTGGTTGTATGGGATCCGAATGCAGCCAGCTGTGGTTCAGCTGACAAGGTAAAAAAAATGCAATATTCTAGTCTATAGGCTACAATGGCTTCTGCCATCTCAAGTTGGAGTTAGCTGTCAGAGAACAAGCTTTTTGAAACTCGATAAACTGGAAAAGATGACTGTTCCGACTAAAAAAAAAATAGGAACTGTGGTATCCTGCGTTACATAGCTGAACACATGAGATATCTATGATATACTGCTGGTTATTTATGATTTACTTGACAAAGAGGCACCTTATTCAAATAGAGCATTTTAACAGTATTAAAGAAAATAGAATTCATTCTAAAGCCAAACAGTTTTATTTTAACGCCTGTGAGAAAATACCCCATGGAGTGTACACTGCCATATGCACACCCCTCAGGATAATAACTAATAATGCAAAGAAGTAAACATAAAAAAAATAACACTTTTATAATCATACATATATTAATCATAGTTATTTAGCACTTAGGAGCCAGAACAGTTTCACAATTATAAATATATTAATCATAGTTATTTATCATTTAGGAACTGGTAATTGATTCATAAACAGAATGCAAAACACTGCAACAGACACATGAGTAGCACTAGAGCAATTGAGAGCTAAAGAACAGTGTGAAATAGTACAGTATCTGTCTCTTTTACCATTAATAAACTGATCACATTTAGTGGTTTTAATTTGCATATACTGCCATTGCAGCCGCCAATCAATTCAAAGCATTAAAGATGGCCATGCATGGTATGAATTTTTTTTTCCAACATTATAATTTAAGAACAAAGAAGCCACCAAAAAGATCATGTTGTGCGATAAAAGCAATCGTACTGATACAGCATTCAACACTCCCTGCCATCGGATCTGATCAAAGATTTTGCTGCAAGGTTATCGGAGGAAGGTCAATCAAAATATTTGCCATTTAAGTTTCCCACACTGATGTAGATTTTTGAAAGAATCAACTAATTTCCAGGGAGGGATATTAACTACACTGCGTGTTGCTTTGAAATGCACAGCAAAACCCTCTAGCTCGGAAGTTGTAAATGTAATGTTCCCCCTTGCATAATAATATGCAATTAAAGCCTGAACTACATGACTGATGAATTATTGCCTCTTACAATTTCATAGAACAATTTAATTGCATTTTGATTTGTTCCAGTATTTCTATTACAACCTTTCATTTCATGGCATTTTGGGACTGAAGCTTATTACATATTTCCTTGTCTACAACTGCATTCTTTTTTTTCCATTTAAACTCAACGTATATGGGGCAGTGAGATTATATCATTAAATGCTCAATAGAAGCACAAGCAACAATACACAAATGGTTCCCTGGTGGACAGGAAATTATTATAATGTTATAATTTGCTTATATTTGGAGTATTATATCACTTATTTGGTTTGGGTATTCCTTGTGATGAGAGCTTTGCTGTGCAGCTGTCCTGCTTCACAACAGTATCTTTCTATTCATCTTGAACTAGTCAATGGCCTTGAAGTGAAGTAGCAGCATTTTGATATATTGCCACCATTACTGAAAGTGAGTATAGAAAATAGTTCTGCTAATCAGATAAAAAAATGTTTGCTAAATAAATACACCTAAAGTAGTTTGGAAATTAGTACAGGTCTGTTACCAAACTACGTAGGTCAGAGTTCTTAAGTTCAAACTTCACTGGGGACAAATATTTTTAATATATTAGTTAGAAAATAGGTTATAACATTTTGCTGAACTTTCATAACTATTTATATGTGTATGATCCAAGTATAAACAGCATAGAATCTGCTATTATACTTGGTACATACTTACCAACTTTCCCTGATTGTCAGGGAGACTCCCTGTCTATTGGAACAGCGGGGAGGGGGGGGGGGGGGGTCGCGGGATGCTTCATGATCTCATGATCTATCGTGCATTGTGTAGGATGTCCATATTGTGAGATCGTGCATGATAAATCGTTAGCTTACCAAACGACACATGAGGATCTTCACAATTGGATGGAAATTTAAATAATGGGCGGGGCTAGCTAGGGGGTATAAAAAGCAAGCGCCATTTTAACTCTACCTGCATTCTATTCTGTTCCTGACTTCTGTGCTGATGGATCCCTATCGGTATAGAGTGTTGGTCGCATATGCTGGGGTCAAGGTGATGAAGGAGAGGGCCCAGCAAAGGAGGAGCGCATGCTGGACCAAGGAGTGGCTGCTGCAAAGGGATACCCGCTCTCACATATCCCTGCTGATGGAGATCAAGGAAAACAACCCGGACGACTACCGCAACTACCTGCGCATGAATGATGCCATCTTCCAGGAGTTGCTGAGTATGATGACCCCCCCACATCCGGGGGCAGGACACAAGACTGCGGAGGGCAATCCCTGCTGAAGAGAGGCTGGTGGCTACCCTGAGGTACCTGGCTACAGGAAGGTAATTTGAAGACCTTAAGTTTGGGACTCTCATCTCCCTCCAGTCCTTGGGTGTCATCATCCCGGAGACCTGCAAGGCTATCGTTAAAGTGCTGCAGTACCAGTATTGCAAGGTAAGAAAAAAAAAACACACTACACATTTGTTTCTTGTGAAAGAAAAACTTTTATCTTTTTTTTTTTTTTCAACTCTTTAAATAACAATAATGTCAGCCAATAAGGCTGCATTAACAGCACTGTGCCAACAACACTGCACAGCAATAAATATATTTTTTGGCATATTTTTTTTTTTAAAATATCAATTTTACAGTAGGTATATAAAATGTAGAAAACAGCATTATCACCAAATTTTATCAGTCCCAATAGCTAGGCTGCTGTATGGTATATGGTGGGTCAGACACCAGATTGAACAGGCCAATACACACATGGCACAAGTACAGCTTGTGGCCCCGCCTTCCATCAATCTGTACTTGCGCCATGTGTGTAGTGACCTTGTCCAATCAGCGTCATCACCACCGTATACTATACAGTAGCTAGTGGGAGTGATAAAATTTGGTGACAGTACAGGTACAATAATAAAAAAAAGACATTACATCTTAAAAAATGTGACAAATCATCATCTGCCTCCAGCATGGCACTGTAAATTGCCTGGCTTGTGGATGGGGTACTGGGTGGGGGAGTAGCCTCCAACTGGGCGGGGGGGGGGCTCACAGAGGCGGTTGGGGCAGGTGAGCACATAAGAGGGTCTGCTATATATGTAGATATATGCAGATTTGAACTTAGAGCCCTAATCAGCAGGTCATAGACCAGCCTCTGGAACTCCTTCTGTGTTAGGCCTATCATTTTGCACATTGCGCTATTTATATATAACGTAAAGTCATCAATGTGGTCAGGTTTGCTGTGGAAGATTCGTTCCGCCTGCTGCAGGAATATGTCCTCCGGTTCGGTGGGTTGCTGATGCTGCTGCTTTCTCCCCTGGTGTTTTTTTTTCCTTTGGGGAGGTGCGGAATATGCTGATGGGGGGTTCAATGGTCGGTGGGAATGGGGATGAAGTATCCACCTCGCTGTCCCCGATCAGACTGATGTCCAGAGTTGTCGACAATTCAGGGTCTTGGGTGGGAGTCTGTATAGGAAAAAAAATGGAGAAAAAATATTAACACCGTGGATGAGTGGAAGACCATCGCTTAAGAGTTTGAACAATGTTGGAATTTCCCTAACTGCGGAGGAGCAATCGATGGAAAACATACACGCATCAACCCACCTGCCAACACCGGATCATATTACTACAACTATAAAGGCTTCTTCATCGTTTTCATGGCAGTGGTGAATGCCAACTATGAATTTTTATTTGTGGATGTTGGCAAGAATGCCAATGCTTCGGATGGTGGGTCTTCAAACAGACGACATTCTACCAGAGACTCACCAACAAAACCCTCAACTTGCCATCACTGGACGAGACAAAGCACGGTCTAAATTACATTTTTGTTGCAGACAAGGCTTTTGCTTTACATGAACATGTGATGAAGCACAGAGGGGCCTGACCAGAGAGAAGAGGATCTACAACTATCACGGCGCATTGTGAAAAATGCGTTTGGAATACTGAGTAACCGGTTCCGCATTTTCCACACCACCATAAACCTACGTATGGACAAGACAGACTGGGTCGTGATGGCGTGCTGTGTTCTGCATAACTCACAGCTAGGCCAGGATATGCAGGACATCTGGAGGAGATTGCCCAGTTTACATCAGTGTCTGCACCACCAATTCAAATAACACCAACAGCATGTGCCAAAGAAGTGAGGGAGGAGTGTATGGCCTATTTCAATGGATCAGGTGCGGTGCCATGGCAGGGTGACTGTGAGATAACTGACTAAAGTGGACATTTCTGATTTTTCTAAAATGTTTTGCTTTAAAAAAAAAAATGATTTTGGTGAATGAACTGTGTCTCTACTTACCAAAACAGCCTCAGATGGTCCACTCACTTCTGCCGCCTCCTCTTCTCCCTCTCGCTCGGCCATCAATACCAGAGACTGCCGTTGTGGCTCCTGCTCGCTTATGAAGGACATCAGGTGGTAGTACCGCAGTGTTGGTTGATAGATATCGTTGGTGGCTGCTCCGGAATGCTTGGATTCCTCCACCTTCTTCCGTTCCCTCTCGTACACCGTGTGCAAATTCTGGATCTTGGGCCCTGATTCAGAGCCGGACGCTCTGACCAGAGCGCTCGCTCTGAATCAGGGCCCACCTCCATAAATATGGAGCGTCCTCCTGGACACTCGTATAGCTGTGGGTCACCACCCACAGCATATACGAGCGTGCAGGATGATGGTCGCGATGGTCTTGACCATCGCGACCATCGCCACTGCGAGCAGAAGCCTGCGGTTGAGTTTCTCAACCGCAAGGCCAGGAGTGATTTTGGCTCTATCAGAGCCAAAATCACTCCCACTGACATCACTAGTGATGTCAGTGGGGCCGGCTTCTGATGGTAGGCGTTCCCTTGGGAACGCCTCCGTCTGGCAGGCACGCCCCCGGCACGCCCACCAAAGGGGGCGTGCTGTCAATCAACATCGACAGCACGCCCCCTTTGATCAGACACTACGAGCGAAGGAAAGTCCTTCGCTCGACGCGTCTCGCGCATGCGCATGACGGAGCTCCCTCCGTCGTGCGCATGTGCAGTGCAGACCATCGACCCACTTGCGAGCGGACAGCCGCTCGCGAGTGGGTCTGAATCAGGGCCTTGGTGCGGACCATTTTTATGGTAGCATCAGAGCAAAATTTCTTGCTGTACTTGAGCAATTCCTCCAATGCTTCAATTTTTGGGGGCTTATTGGAGTAGTCTCTACAGCTTATCCACCATAGACATTCTTTGGACTCCAGGATCTCCAGAAATCCAGTGACAATTTCTCTCTCCTTATCAATAGACATTCCTAGGAAGAAGAAAAATATGGACATATACAGTTTTAGCAATAATTCTAAATAGTTTTGTGATTTTTTAATGTTGATATGTTTGGTTGTATTATAATGTATAGATTTTAATTTTTAGGTACATTTTTAAGTGTGTTTGTTCATGTTATGGTGTTGTAATATGTTTGTTATGGTGTTGTAATATGTTTTTACAGGGCTTTAATATATTTGGTACGGTGTTTTAATATGTTTGTTATGGTGTTTTACTATTTTCTACGTAATTAATAGGTGGCCTGTAACATTGGTGGACAGTGGGTAGGTGGTGTACAATGCATGACCCAGCCACCAACCGCCTCATATAGGCGGGCGGTGGCTGGGTCATGCTTTATACTTTTAAGAGGACAGAGAATGGTTGACATTGGTGGACAGTGGGTAGGTGGGTGGCTCACATTGTTGGACAGGGTGTATAATGCATGACCCAGCCACCAACCACCTCATATAGGTGGGCGGTAGCTGGGTCATGCATTATAGGTGGACAGTGGGTGGCTCACATTGGTGGACAGTGGTTATAGGTGCATCAATGCAGCAGCAATACTCACCAAAATACACAGGTCCAGACTTCGGGTATGTAAACTGAAAATCGCGTCCTTCTTCAAATCACGATGCTGATGAAGATGGTGATTGGGCATGTACAGGGATCTGTCAGTCAAGTTACGGGACGTGTGATAGATCGTGCGATAGATCGTGCGATAGACCGTGAGTAAAAAGTACTCACGATCTGCACCACATCGTGTATGAGATCGGCATATCTGCCCTACAGCATGGCAGATCTGAAGATGCGATGTACGACCTGCAGGGACATGCATCGGCATCGTGATTGTGAGTGGACACTCACGATTTGGGCATATTTTACACGATTTGTTGTCACGATGTGTCGGAATCGGGAAAATCGTGTAAAATATCGCCAAGTGTGTAGGCACCTTTAGATATAGCAAGTAACTGAGCATCTGGGTAAAACCATGCTGCACTGCAGGGGGGACAGATTAAAAGTGCAGAGAAATTTAGATTTGGGAAGGGTGTGTCTGAAAATTAAATCTAAATTGCAGTGTAAAAATAAAGCTGTCCAGCAATTATGGGCTACATGCAAAAGCAGCCACTATTTACCCTGCATGCAAAAAAAATTATGTATTTGCACCCCTTTGCTTTGCAATATGGTTTGTCCCCGTGTAACACGGGGTGTAGAAATGAGGATTCAGACAGGCAGGTACTCAGTAAAGCAGTGTCTTTTATTGGCAGCAGACAATGCACTTTAGCATGCTTTACATGAGTTTAGGCCTGGACACACACACGGGCATATAACACAAATAGATAGATTTGTCTTAAGGTTTGTGCTACAGGGTTGTACATAGTACCTCTAGCTGCTACACACCGGGAAGGTATCCCAACCTTCCTAAGTATTATAGGGAATGGGGTATAGTGTCAGCGCTCTAGGGTTCTATTCTACCACTTCAAAGTTGTAATCTGTGTACTATGTGGGTGGTGTGTGTGGTATAATCGATTCTCTTGTGTTAAAGAGATGTATAAATTTGTATAGATTCTGTCGCCAAAGTCCTGGTGTGATCCACTTGGAACAAACTGTAGGGTGGGTGTTCTTATAAAATCAGTCACTGGTTTGCAAAAACTCTAGGCAGTTGTGTTCATCTGTGTCTCAATGAATGGGTTGAAGTAAGTGATATTCAGTAAGTCACTGGTAGATATTAGTGTAGTGTAGAAAACTTATCCCCTCTCCAACTGGTATCTGCATCGGTATGTTGCCACTCCACCTCAAATTTCACACAAACAAATCAGAGTATCAGGTAATGGTGGACAGTATTGTACAGAAAGGTGGGTAAGCTGTAGTGACTTACCCAGGTTTCGACGCTGTCCTGCTGGATCAATCACAAATAGACAACTAAACATAAAAGTTCCAGCACTCTTCGTCAGCAGTGGCTTGCAACCACAATCAGTCATGCTCTCCCAGCATAGCCCTTGGTCCCTGGCACTACAGACACTTAATCCTACTACCTAATTGCTAGACAGCATCAGGGCCCAGAGCAGTGGGTTTCTGAGAGTTTTAAACTCTTCCTCTGCTGCTGAGTAGTGAGTTGCAGCTGGGCCTGTGCAACCGTGAAAACCTGGAGGACCACACCTCCACTGCTAATGCAGAATGCACAGGCTTCACTCCAGCCTCCCTTGGAGGGAGCGGATCCCACCAGAATGTGGGCAATTCAGGGAGAGACAACCCCTCTCACCAGGGATGTTTCTAGAGAGGAGAGGGCCCGTGTGCAGTCTCCGACACGGGCCCCCTCCTCTCCATCCGGCGGCTGGCCGCGCACCGATGGGAAAATGGCCGCAGCGGCCATTTTATAGCAGTTTTTACAGGCGCAGACACCAGAGCTGACGTGGGACTCCTAAGAGGTAAGTTTTCTGGGTGCAGAGTGTGCGGTGTGGGCCTTGCACATCCAGCACCCATTATAAATACGCCCCTGCCTCTCACCACAACAGTTACTTCCTATATCTTACTCTATTCCCAAATCTGAATCAGGCCCTGAGTTTTTAAACAAAACCAAATCATATTCCATTAAATACTTTTACCTCAGATTCAACTGCATAAAATGACAGAACATACTTAATACGCAAAGGCCAATGGCCCTGGGACCTGTCTTTCTATATAAAAAGCTGCTATCACATTCTGAAGCCAAAAGTACAGAGAAAAAAACAAAGGGCCCGAAGCAGCACGATGGTTGCCCACTGCGCACGCTCTGCGTCCAGCGTGCGCATGCATGAGTCCCGCTGAGCGACTGCAGTTCAGTCGCTATGGGGCTCGCAACAAGACGGGGCGGCTGTCGATGTTGATTGACAGCTCGCCCACGTTTTGTGGGTGGGTAGGGGGGGTGGCTGGACAAACGCAGGCGTTCCCTTAGGAACCCTTGATGAGATGACTCCTGCACTCAGGTAATTTACAATTGCCTTCACAATGCACAGGTGGATGAGGTGGGAAGAGACAAGACAGGAGGAGCGAGAGTCCTGCTCATGAGAGCTTACAATCTAACAAATGTCTTCCTCTTTACCTCTGTACTGACATATTACTTATCCATCCCTCCACTGCAGCACATCCACCTCCACCCATAGTAACACATATTCCCTGCATATTACATACACTACCAGTCCTGTAGTCAGGGGGCTTTTAATAATCAACTTTGGCACTAAAGCCATGAAATTTATATAATGTTTTCGAGTGTTAGTATGTGTGCATACATGTATACTTTGATAAATTATTTCCTCTATAGCGGGGCAGGTAAGACATTCTGTAGCATTACTGAAAGCGATGGCTTTTCCATAGAAACTGGTCTGATGGTCTCCAAGGAAATTATTATTTCTATGCTCTGCACAAACACTGTGACCAGCAAAGGTCAACCGAAATGTTTAGTATTCTGAAAGGTTAGCTCACAGGGATCATAACAACTCCCGCTACCTTCAATAGAGAGGACAATATTAGGAATATCTTTCAAGATGATTTTCATCAGGCCTTTATTTTCAATAACCAAGTGGTTAAATAAAAAAATTATTTTTCAAGCTGTAGAAATATATACAAACACATAATGCACTGGAATAGCCATCTCTCACTTAGGTACAGACTGCTGCTGACCACACATACTAAAATGAGGCCACTTTATTTGCTTGTTACTCATTTTGAAAGAAAATTTAACCAAATGGGTCAAAACGTGTACAGTGTGGGGGCGTTAAATATAATAAAGCTTAATTGAGTGGGATTATATTGGGAACATGTTTTAATAAAAAAAAATGTACTTTTTGTGTAAACACATGCTTTGTGTACTATAGGAGAGATGTTCTAAGATGTGATGACCAAGAGCCATTCCATCCTGCTGTGATCATGTCACCAAGATTTCCTGCAGTCACATGAGGTCATTATTACACATGGGACACAACAATCTCTATGAGATCTTTATCCCCATGTGTCCAAGGAGTGATAGAAGGAGAAATCGCGTTCTCCATGTGTGTGCCTCCTAGTGCAATGCAGACAAATGACAAAGCACAGTGTGAGTGGGGTCAGCCATTTCTGTGAATCGTACAGTGGTGACACTCAATAGGTTAACAATGAGTCTCGTTAACTTGTCATAACTCACCCCAACCACCAAACACCCCAGCTTTGGGCTCTAAGTTGCAGTTTCATTGAAAAATGTTAGAAAGTAGATATAAGTAAAAAAGAAAAAAAATTGAATGGCAATGGATTTTAACCGGAAAAAAATGCTTTATTTAAATAATAAAGTATTTTTCCCAGGAATAATCTCCTGCTATCTCCTTAATGAAATGGTGATAGGAGGGCAGACACTAGACAGCTTCAATGAAAGCTATTGCTGGCTATACTTGACAAAAACGATCACTGGCGAGGAGGCTTTTTAAAAAGGGAGAATATCTAAATCTTGCAAATACACCTATTTTTGCTAGAGAAATGTCTTCTCCTTTTAATTAATAGGGCCCATGTATAGTGATGATGAATAACAAATTTTAATGTCTGTAGTCACTGTAACAGTGTCAGAAGTCGGTCAGGCCTACTCTGAGGCGCGGAGTCTAATCCACTTGATGGTAATCACCAGTGACCCCCATCCAAGCAGGATATGGGTTTCGCTGCACCAAGTGAACAGGTCATGGACCCCACAGTAGGTATCTGAGAGAAGCAAGTAGACAAGGGACAAAACTAGGAATGTACTAGAGGTAAATCTGCTACGATGAATCAAATGCTGATTAGCGATGGGGACAACTCCGGGGATCCAGATACTGTTTGTCACGAGTAGCTGCACTGGGAATCTAGATGCTGAATAACGATGGGTAACAGCTTCGGTGATCCTGACGCTGTATAGCAAGGGATAGGTAACCGGGTATACAGACGCTGAATAGCGATGGGTAGCAGCTCCGGTGATCCTGACGCTGTATAGCAAAGAATAGGTAACTGGGTATCCAGATGCTGAAAAGGAATGGGTAACACAGGGAATGATTACTTGATAGAGAACACTAAAGAATAGTGTGGAGACTAGGATGCAGTCTCAGCAAATAGTCAATAGAGAAGGTAGCTGGTCTTTGGATGCAGAGATCAGCTGAGTGACCGCAAGACTACAATTAGAAGGGCCAGATCAGATGACACAGACCAACATGGCTGCACCCATGAAGGCAATCACGACACAGAGACGCAGCATAAAAGTCCTAGCAGACCCTGGGAAGAATCCGCAGTCCGATACTCGTCTGGCCGCTTTAGAGATCGGAGATGCCGGTACATAGGTGAGAGGCGGCTGATCCCAAGCCGCAACCTGACAGTACCCCGCCCCTTTTAGGGTGGACTCCGGACACCTAGATGGCTTTTTAGGATACTTCTTATGGAAGGCACAAATGAGTTGAGCATGGACATTAGAAGCTTTAATCCAAGAACGCTCCTCAGGACCGAAGGTTTCACTTCAAATTTGAATCCGCGATGAGTATGAACTTGAGGAGCCTTAGGAGGAGAACGCTGGAATTGATTCAGGACCAAGGGATGGAATAGAGAAATGTGAAAAGAATTTAGAATTTTCAAATGAGAAGGAAGTTAAAATTTATAGGCAACATGATTGATGACTTCCAAAACAGGATAAGGACCATTAAACCAAGGAGCTAGTTTCATACTGGGTACCTTCATCCTGAGATTTTTGGTAGAGAGCCAAACTCTGTCACCCGACTTAAAAATAGGAGCGGTCAAGCGTTTTCGATCCGCAAACTTTTTCTAATTGCAAACTTTTTCTAATTGCTGGAAGCTTTCTTCAAAGAGGAATGCACCTTTTTCCAAATACTAGAATAGGACTCTAGAAGACTTGAATCTGTGGGAACTTCGAGAGGTGTAGCTCTTGAAACTCTGGAGCTTTAGGATGCCTACCGTACACAGTAAAAAATGGTGTGGTATTTGTAGATGTATGATAACGAAAGTTATGGGCAAATTCCTCCCAAGGCAAAAGATCCACCCAATCATCCTAAGAAGAGGCCACAAACAATTGGATTTCTAGTTCCTAATTGACGCACTCTGTCTGTTAGTCTGAGGATGGTAGGCAGATGAAAACTTGAGTTTAACCCCACAAGAAAATAGAGATGCCAAAATCTGGCCACGAATTGTACTCTTCTATCCAACACAATTTTGGTAGGAAGTCCGTGGAGTCAAAAGACCTCATACAAAAACCTTGGCTAAGTGTGGTGCAGAGGGAAGGCCAACTAGAGGGACAAAATGAGCCATATTGGAGAAATGGTCCACAACAACCCAAAATGTATTGTATCCCTTGGAGACTGGAAGATCAGAAATAAAATCCATGGAGAGATGGGACCAAGGCCTATTAGGAATAGGTAATGGCTGGAGAGGGAAGGAAGAAAAGATGGGGTAGGCGCATCAAAAACTGCAATAGATAAATCTAGAAGCAGCTCACCAGGTAGGAGTGGCTAACCCCTTTGAAACCTTATGGCAAAAAAACAACAACTGGGAGCGCTGAATGACACTAGTAGTGTCTAAATTTAATGTATGCATATATAGTTATGAAATCACAAAAATACATATAATAAAATTCACATATTAAATAGACCTTAAATCAAATCTATAGATGACAAAAGGAAATAAAAAATAAATAAAAATAAATTAAATCAAAAAATATGAAAGGAACCACTGTGGCTACAGAAAAACAGACAAAAAAATTGGCATGCATAAAAAAGGGGGATATTTCCCAATGAATAAATGTTAGTATAGATATGTGAGTTTTTTTCTTTTTATCTTTTTGTCTCTTTATCCAGGATTGTATGGAAATGAATCAAAAAGTCTGCTGGATTTGACTTAAATAATAAAAAATAAAATCAGTGTGCACAGCCATCGAATGATGGGCTTACTCCACAAAATTAAAATCAATTTGTAGTGGGAGTGAACATTAATATAAATCAAGTCTGGGGATATATTGCTAAATCCACTAAATCGTGACTAAAAAGTCTCTGTGTAACCAATAAACTGGTACCGTATTGCTGCCTCTGAGGAAACAGCCAAAGATTGCAGGCTGAGAAACGAGTTAGGTTTTCTTACCCCCACATGCTGGTGCACCCGGGACTATTATCTACATCCCACTGAATCTTCAGCTGACTGCGGCTCCACCACAGGATGAGACTGACGATTTCCTAACCAGCACGCGGTATGCACTACAGCAGTCTGTGAACTCCACTGCTGCACCACGGTCGGCGTCTCTGAACACGTCGGGCACTGAGGATTCTTTTACTGGATGCTTTTAGGAGAGGCCTCTCTCAAGATCTACGCTGCAAAGCAGCAATACGGTACCAGTTTATTGGTTACACAGAGACTGTGTTAGTCACGATTCAGTGGATTCAGCAATATATCCTCAAACGTGACTTATATTAATGTTCACTCCCACTACAAATTGATGTTAATTTTGTGGAATAAGCCCATCATTCGGTGGCTGTGCACACTGATTTTATTTTTTATCATTTTTTTTAAGTCAAATCCAACAGACTTTTTGATTCATTTCCATACAATCATGGATAAAGAGACAAAAAGATAAAAAGAAAAAACTCACATCTATACTAACATTTATTCATTGGGAAATATCCCCCTTTTTTATACATGCCGATTTTTTTGCCTGTTTTTCTGTGGCCACAGTGGTTCCTTTCATATTTTTTGATTTTATTTATTTTTATTTATTTTTTATTTCCTTTTGTCATCTATAGATTTGATTTAAGGTCTATTTAATATGTGAATTTTATTATATGTATTTTTGTGATTTCATGACTATATCTACATACATTAAATTTAGACACTACTAGTGTCATTCAGCACTCCCAATGGCTGGAGAGGGCCTACAAACTTGTTAAGGGAGGATTTATGCTGGGCGCACTTAACACAGGAGGCAATGAAGTCACTGACATATTTTTTCATGGAGGGCCACCAATAGGAACGTTGAAGTAATTTTACGGTCTTGAAAACCCCAGAATGGCTAGAAAACAAAGAAGTGTGAGCCCAAGTGAGGAGTACTTAGCGGAGGCTGGGAACTACAAAGATTCTGCCCGGGGATGGAGTGTCCACTCGTGTAAGAGCAAAGACGGTGGGATGGAGAATGGTCTGAATATTGTGTTGGTTTTCATCTCCCTCCAGTGGCAGAAAAGAACGGGAGAGTGCATCTGCTTTTTTATTTTGACTGCCAGGACAAAACAAAACTTTGAAATTAAAATGAGAAAAGTAGAGAGCACTGTCTAGGGTTGAGTCATTGAGCAGTCTTTAAATATAAAAGATTCTTGTGATCTGAAATAACAGTAATAGGAGATTGAGCCCCCTCTAACAGATGCCTCCACTCCTCCATTGCCAGCTTCATGGCAAGCAGTTCGTGGTCTTCCATGGCTTAATTCCTTTCCACTGGAGAAATTTCTCTAGAAAAGAAACCACACAGATGGTTTCACCCGTCTTCTGCCAATTGGGACAGCACGGCACCCAAACCCACAGATGAGGCGTCGACCTCCACCATAAGTAGTCTCTCCAAAACTGGTTGTTTTAAGATGGGAGCAGTGGAAATAGCTAATTTGAGGGTTTGAAATGCATCCAGAGCTTGAGTTGGCCAACATGAAGGATCAGCTCCCTTCTTAGTGAGAGCTGTATGTCACAGCTCATCACAGAGACCCCAGAATCAGACCCCGGCACTTACCTCTGAGAGCGCTGCGGCGCAGTGGTCTGCTGCCCCGCCGTCCTGTACCTGCAGGCTATCGCTCTCCCTGTCTCCTGATGGTGCCTGCATCTTCTCCTCAGTCTCCGGCCCGGCATCTCAAAGGTGGATCCACCGCGGGTCTCCAGTCCATGGGTGCAGCCATCTTGGATTGCCCATGTGACGCGGTTTCCACCAATGGACTAGCTCCTCCTTCTCCTTCAGCCAGTAAGCATCCAGCGCTCTCTATAAAAGGGACCCTCATTCCTCACACTAGTTGCCAGTGCAACAAGTCCCCTAGTTTAACTAGTGAGTCTCACCACTGCACTCCATACGGCTACCCAACCACTCCAAGTAGCTTCCATGCTACCACCATCTCCATACGGCTACCAGCCGCTCCAAGTAGCATCCACGCTACCATCATCTCCATATGGCTACCCAGCCGCTCCAAGTAGCTTCCATGCTACCACCATCTCCATACGGCTACCCAGCCACTCCAAGTAGCCTCCACGCTACCACCATTTCCATACGGCTACCCAGCCGCTCCAAGTAGCTTCCACGCTACCACCATCTCCATATGGCTGCCCAGCCGCTCCAAGTAGCTTTCATGCTACCACCATCTCCATATGGCTACCCAGCCATGCCAAGTAGCTTCCACACTACCACCATCTCCATACGGCTACCCAGCCGCTCCAAGTAGCGTCCACGCTACCACCATCTCCATACGGCTACCTAGCCGCTCCAAGTAGCGCCCGAGCTACCACCATCACTCTACGGCTACTTAGCCGCAACCAGCAGCCCGTGCTGCCATCTTTACCATATGGCTCCTTAGCCGCATCAAGCAACTCCTGTGCTATATAAATTCTCTACCAGTCTTCTGCATCCTCTCATGCGGAGGAACTTCATCAAACCTAGTCTCCTCCAGCGAGCATCTGAGCTGAGTAATACAGGTCCAAGGCCCAGCCTGGGAACACAGTCCCAGAATCCCACGTGTCTGACACTGTAATGGGAGCAATGATGGGTTGAGAACCCGTAAATTAATTTTCGATAATAATTACAAAATCCCTGGAATCGTTGGATTCCCTTTAAGGTGTTTGGCTGTGGACAATCCCAGATGGTACTCAATTTGTAAGGATGTCCCAGAGAGAATGTGACCCAAGAAGGGTACAGCAGGTTCTTCAAAAATACATTTGGAAATTTTCCCAAACACATGATGAATCCGGAGACAAAAGAGAACCTCCCTAACATGTTGCAGATGGAGTTGAAGATTTTTAGAAAAAAATTAAATATCGTCCAGGTAGACCACAATGAATTGATAAAGAATGTCATGAAAAATCTTGTTGATGTAACCTTGAAAAACTGCTGTTGTATTACATAACCCGAATGGCATCACGAGATACTTGAAGTTGCCATCCCAAGTATTAAAAGCAGTTTTCCACTCATCCCCCTCTTGTATGCGGATGAGCTCACGTAGATCAAGCTTCCTGAAAATATAAGCTCTGTGCACCTTATCAAACAACAGTGATGAGGGGGAGAGGATACCTGTTCTTTATTGTAATGTCGTTGAGGCCCTGATAGTCGATGCAAGGTCTAAAGCCCCCTATCTTTTTTTTTTCCACAAAAAAAAACCCCTGCACTGGTTGGAGAAGTAAATGGTCTAATAAATCAATGTTTCTAATTTTCTTGAATGTTAAATTCGACCATTAGGAGATGTCTTCCCTGGAATGAGATCAATGCCACAATCCCAGGAGCAATGGAGTGGCAATGAATCAGCGGCTTTTTCACAAAAGTCACTGAAGTCAGAGTATGGCTCGGGAATTTGGAAGTCAGGGACACGTTTTGACTCTACTGAGGACACAGGAGGACCAGAGGTGTGGTCTTTATGAGAAATAGCATGACTACGCATGTGAAGAACTTTAGAAAGGCAATTGTTCTGGCAGTGAGATTCCTAAAGTAATACACACATAGTAAGCCAGTTCAAAGTGGGATTATGGATCTTCAACCAAGGCAAACCTAACACTAGAGCAAAGGTACTTTTAGGAATAACTAGAAATTTTATCTCTTCATGATGGAGAGCACCTGTATAGGCTTGGAGAGTACTTCCGTGTACCCCAGATAGGAGCATAGTATGTTGTATGGGTCTAACCGGTTTGCTGAGGTCTTGTACAAGAGCTTCAGAGATGAAATTCCCAGCCGTGCAGGAATCCACTAATGCAGAGAGAACTTTCATTCGTGAAGCTACCCGGAGAGTACTGGTAATAACGGATCAATTGAATGAGAGGACTTAGATAAACCCCCCAGCCAGAGCCCTCCCTGCACGGTTAGGGTTTCTCGTTTCCCGAAAGCTAGGGACAAAAACTCAGGGAATGTCCAGATGCTGGTGATGAGGATGTTGTTGATGAGGATGTTGTTTGTGTAAATCAGGCCCCAGTGGAAAAAGTTGTTGTCCATGATAAGGAAAAGCCCATTATCATGCCTGGGCATAAAACAAAAAAAATCCATTTGTTATGTGTGGAATAATTTCTACCCAAATACGGACAAAAATTGTCAAGCCATCTGTACCCATTGTCATGCTAGAGTAAGTAGAGGTAGGGACCTTAGCCATCTAGGAACCTCCTCCCTGTTACATCGTCATCTACAGTGCATCCATCCAAACTGTTGGCAAAATTCAGAAACTTTGGCTAAAAAAGTAACAACAAGCAGTCCAGCATCAGCTAGCTCCCTTCTCTCTGCTAGATCCAAGCACCTGGCATCTTCACCACCAACACCTTCATCAAAAATATCCTCAATCATGATCGGAAATAGTCCTGCATCCAATTTGATAAGACTAACTCAGTCCGCCCCTATATTGGATTCCTCAGAAGAATCCTTGAGCTGCTGCTGCTGGGAGTGGATCTTCATCCCAGAAGGGGACCAGGAAGACTACTAGTAGTAGTACAAAAAAACAACTGACTGCTAAACAATCCTTTGCAAGGGGGAGCAAGTATTACAGCAGTCACCCAGTTGCATAGCAGATCACTGACGCCATAACATCAATGCTGGTATTAGATGTACGTCCGATATCCGCCATTAGTGCAGTAGGTTTTAGAAAGTTACTTGAGGTCCTGTGTCCCCGCTACCAAATCCCATCTATGTTCCACTTCACTAGAAAAACAATAGCCAGCCTGTACAGGGACGTTAAACAAACTTAATTAGTGTCCTGCAAAATGCCATTGTACCCACTGTCCACTTAACCACAGATATGTGAACAAGTGGAACAGAGAAAACGCAAGATTACATGACTAACAGCCCACTGGGTGGGTGCATTGTCTTCAGCGGCATCAGCAGCAGCAGCATCTAAGAAACAGCAGCTTATTGAAATGCGGGCTACTCCGGAGTGTATCACCAGTTTCACTAAGAGGCATACCGCTGACAACCTCTTTAAAAAAATCAGGGAAGTCATTGCAAAATAATTTTTTATTTAAATGACAGGGCTGTGAAGGAGATGGCCTCTGTGGCCCGCAAAATTTCGGGACATTTTCGTCATTCAGCAGGTGCATGTATAAGATTGCAGCACTTGCAAAAAAATTAGAATTTGCCCTGTCATCAGCTGAAGCAAAAGGTAGTTACAAGGTGGAACTCCACCCTTTATATGCTTCAGCGAATGGAGGAACAGCAAAAAACCATCCAAAGCTACACAGCGAACTATGACATAGGAAGAGGGGAGGGAATGTACCTTACTAAAGCTCAGTGGAATATACTTTCCATGTTGTGCAAAGTGCTGAAACCCTTCGAAGCAGTCACCTGTGAAGTGAGTTCAGACACTGCCAGGTTTAGTCAGGTAATTCCCCAAATCAGACTTTTGGAAAAGCAGATTGAGAAACTGAAGGAAGAGCTGAAACGAAGCGATTCCGCTAAGTATGTCGGACTTGTAGATCAAGTCCTTTATACGCTTCGCCAGGATCTCTGGGTTGTCAGGATGTTACAATCAGATCAATACATTTTGGTGACCGTGCTGGATCCTAGGTTTAAGTCATATGTCGTGTTTCTTGCCAGCGGACACAGATCTGAAGAGATGCAAAGAGCTGTTGGTAAGGAATTTGTCAGCTCAAGCGGCACATGATGCAGTGATGGCTCCTCCTTCAGTTTCTCCAGCAAGTGCGGCTGCCAGGAAAAAACTAAACTTTCCACAAAAAAGACCCACTGGTGATGCAGATGAGTCAACACAACCAAGTTTTGACATCTGGTCGGGTCTAAAAGAATTGCCTACAATTAATGAGACCTCTACCATGACTCCATCTGACACGGTCACCATTCAAAGAATGGTTGAGGACTATTTTAATGATAGCATCCAAATATACATATCAGGCAGTCCGTTTTACTACTGGCAAAAAAAAAAGGCAATTTGGAGGACCTTGCACAAACTGGCTTTACTTGAGCTGCCCACCCTTCAGTCTGTACTCAAAGAGTTTTCAGAACAGCCAGGAACCTGGTCAGCAATCGGCATAGGAGGCTACTTCCTCAAAATGTGGAAAACATGATATTCATCAAAATGAACTACAAATTCCACGAGGAAGACCTTTACCACCAATTAGTTCCAAAAATTACAGACACTCCTGCGGCTGTAATGGTGGATTCCAGCAGGGATGAATTAATATTGTGTTAAGATGATGTACACACTGATGAGGGTGAGGAATTGGATGATGGTGACAACATCTTGCCTCTGTAAAGCCAGTTTGTGCACGGAGACATCATTGCCATCAATGTTAGCTGCCTGTTGGTAGCTTGTTTTGTGGGGGCCCAAACAAACCAATTTCTTCAGCCACAATTTGCAGTCCCTGTCGCTGAAGTGATTGGTTTGTTAAACTGTGCATGTCCTGTTTACATTACTATATACAACTTAAGCGTGGGTGCAAGAGCCCAAGGACAATTCCATCTTGCACCTCTTTTCTTTGCATTACGTGTTGTTTGGGGCATTGCTGCCTGATATTTTAATTTTATAGTTTATTAAACTGCCATCCTGTCTGCCACTCTGTGCCATGTTGGAAGCTGAACTTCCACATGTTAGTGCCGCCCACTGCTGTCGCTTAGCTTATTCAACCAGCTAGCACGATGCAACCTTTTGGCCTAAACTGGGTGAAATCAATATTGTGAGATGTGAGGTTGTCAAAATTTACTGGAAATAAATGTTATTGATGTTAATAATACTGTAGGAACAAAAACAGGCCCAATTTATGTGATTTCAGCTGTTTTTATGATTTTTTTAAAAAAAATCCAGATCCAAAACCAAAACACGCAAGGGTGGTTTTGTAAAACCAAATCCAGATCCAAAACATTGAAGGAGATTCAAAACCAAAACACGGGAGTTGGCGCACATCCCTATTTTTAACACAATAATACTGTATCTTTCTAATAAACAGTCAGTCTGTGACATACAACTCCTTCAAAGACTGACTGTGAGGTACAACCCTTCCACAGACTGACTGTGAAGTACAACTCTTCCACAGATTGGCTGTGAAGTACAACCCTTCCACAGACTGGCTGTGAAGTACAACCATTCCAAAGATCGACTGAAGTAAAAGCCCTCCACAGGCTAACTGTGAGGTACAGCCCTCCCAAAGACTGACTGAAGTACAACCTGTTACGGTTCTCGCACGGTTGTGTAAGACCTCTAGAGCCAGGGAGAGGATCTTCCACCAATAACAGCCACCTGCTGTTCCCTTAGTGATTTATTTGCACACCGTTACTTAGGTGGCCACCTGGATTTATACTCCAGTAGTAGAGGCTTACACAACCAATGAGAGACCGCAGGACTGCTGAATAGAAACACAGCTGAGGAGTGGCAGTTCTTCCTCTACTGGTACTAGCTGGAGTGAAGCTGCATGAGATAAGTACTGGAACAGATGTGATTGACAGGATACTCTAGCAGTGGCAGATGATGGGCTTCAGGAATGTCTAGGGACTATGGTGCAGCTGAGTTGTCAGGCAAGAAGCGAGTGTACAAACTAAGCAGGCTGCACAGCAGGAATGATCCAGGACTGTGATACTGCAGTATATCAGACAAGGACTGGACAGGCAAGATACAGACAATGACAGGACAGGCAAGATACAGGCAAGAACTTGACAAACAAGATAAAGACAAGAACTAGACAGACCAAATACAAGCTAAGACTGGACAGACAATGAACAATAAAGTGGCAGGACCAGTGGCTGAAGCAACAAAGTTCAAGGAGTGGCCTTGAGGGCCTGGGTGTGACTGGTACCTTAGCCATACGGCCTTGCAGACCGTTGTGTGGTTATGACAGCTGAGATGCGGCTTGAGAGCAGAGATGAAGTGCAGGTTATGATGTGACCTTGCTTGCCATGGTGCAGCTATGAGAGCCTTGATGAAATGCTATGATGTGGCCTTGCGGGCCGTGGTGTGACTATGACAGCCGAGATGTGGTTTTAAAGCAGATAGTTGTTCAGGTTGTGATGGGCCTTGCAGGCCGAGGTGCATCTGGAACAATATGGCAGACAGATGAACTCTGGCATGACAGGAACACAGGCTGGAAGCAGACTGACACGGCTTGACAGGACTCTGGTATGAAAATGCCACATGCAACGCCAGGGTATGATTCACAGGCTAATACTAAACAGACAGACAGGTGCAGGACACTGGAAGAATGACTCCACATACAGGAACTGTGGGACAAGGTAAGACCGGCAAAGATTCAGACTTCTGAGCACAGAACAAACATTCTCTGGATGTCAGATAATATAACTGGCACTGGGTGCAGGGCTGGCTGAAACTTAAGAGATACAGATTCCAATCAGAGCCATTTCCTGCAGAGAGTTTTTACTAATCACAGGCTAGTGTGTACCTGAGCTCTGCACAGAGACAGATGATTAAATAGTAAGCACCTGAGATCTGCACACAGACAGTCAGGAATGACAGGCTATGAGCTATACATAGACATCACAGGATTTCCAGCTACCAGCAACAGCCAGAACATGGACAAGACATGATGCAGTGACCCAATCACAACTATGGCTGGGACCTGCCACCAAGATGATCCACTACCTGTGGATCCTAACACAACCCTTTCACAGACTGACTATGGAGTACAACCCTTCCAAAGACTGACTGAAGTACAACTGCTCCAGACTGACAGCACAGTACAACCCTTCCAAAGACTGACTGAAGTACAACCCTTCCACAGACTGACTGTGCAGTACAACCCTCCCAAAGACTGACTGAAGTACAACCCTTTCACAGATAGACTGCTCACTCCTGAGCTCCGGCTTCCAGGTCCTGAAGTGCACTATGGGAGTGACGCCCCCTAGTTCCGAGGATTGGGCGCCGGGGACAGAGGGCAGCAGGCACTGGAGCGGGGTTTAAGGTAAGTATTGGTTTTTGTGTGTGTATGTGTGTGCACGGGGGGGCTTAATACACGGGCATTACTACTGGGGGCATCATATGGGGGCACTACAGCAGCCTTACCACTGGGGGCATCATATGTGGGCCTTATTATTGGGGGCACTATTGGGAGCACTACAACTGGGGGCACTACAGGGGCCCTTACTATTCGGGGCACTTCAAGGGGCATTACTACTGGGGCACTGCAGGGAGCATTACTACAGGGGGCATTACTTTTAGAGGCATTATTACCAGGGGGCACTGTTACCAGGGGCATTACTACAGGGGGCATTATTACTACTGGGGGCACTGCGTAAGGGGCACCATTACAGTGGGCATTGCATAAGGGGCACCATTACAGTGGGCATTTAGTGTTTTAGGGGAACTACTACTGTGGGCATTGTGTAAGACCTAAAAATGTTGCTATGGGGCCCAAAAAGTTCTAGTTACGACCCTGATACTGTGTGTATATATATATATATATATATATATATATATATATATATACACACTGTGTATATATATGTTATTATTATCCTTTATTTATATGGTTCCACAAGTGTTCCGCAGCGCCTTACATAGTACATAAAACAAGTGAACAAGAAACAAGTAACTTACAGTACATTACAGTGCAGGGCAAGGACTCGATTTATATACATTGCTGCAATAGCGATTAAAGCGCTCACAATAAGCAGCAGGGTGTTGGCAGTCATGTATTAGGTGCCCTTATGGGGAGAAAGGAGTAGTACTCATTTAGCCCCTCAGGTGAAAATGACTTTGCAGAGGTGGAGTGGCAGATATGTTTTGTGTTATATACAAGTACCAGTAAAAAGTTTGGACACACCTTCTCATTCAATGGTTTTTGTTTATTTAAATTATTTTCAACATAGTAGATTAATACTGAAGACATCAAAACTATGAAAGAACACATATGGAATTATGCTGTGGACAAAAAAGTGTTAAACGAATCAAAATATGTTTTATATTTTAGATTTCTCAAAGTAGCCCCCTTTTGCTTGGGTGACAGCTTTGCACACTCTTGGCATTCTCTCAATCAGCTTCATGAGGTAGTCTACGGGAATGGTTTTCCAACAGTCTTGAAGGAGTTCCCAGAGTTGCTGAGCACTTGTTGGCTGCTTTTACTTCACTCTGTGGTCCAACTCATCCCAAACCAGCTCAATTGGGTTTAGGGTTTAGGTCGGGTGATTGTGGAAGCCAGGTCATCTGACGCAGCACTCCATCACTTTCCTTCTTGGTCAAGTACCCTTACATAGCCTGGAGGTGTGTTTGGGGTCATTGTCTTGTTGAAAAACAAATGATGGTCCCAGTAAGCGCAAACCAGATGGGATGGCATGGCGCTGCAGAATGCTGTGGTAGCCATGCTGGTTAAGTGCGCCTTGAATTTTGAATAAATCACCAACAATATCACCAGCAAAGCACCCCCACACCATCACACCTCCTTATCCATGCTTCACAGTGGGAACCACACATGCAGAAACCATCCGCTCACCTTCTCTGCGTCTCACAAAGACACGGCGGTTGGAACCAAAAATCTCAAATTTGGACTCATCAAACCAAAGTACAGATTTCCACTGGTCTAATGTACATTCCTTGTGTTTCTTGACCCAAACAATTCTCTTCTTCTTGTTGTTCATCCTCAGTAGTGGCTTTTTCGCAGCAATACGACCATGAAGGCCTGATTCACGCAGTCTCCTCTGAACAGTTGATGTTGAGATTTGTCTGCTACTTGAACTCTGTGAAGACTTTATGTGGTCTCTAATCTGAGGTACTGTTAAGTAGTGGTTTCTGAGGCTGGTAACCCTAATGAATTTATCCTCTGCAGCCGAGGTAACGCTTGGTCTTTCTTTCCTGGGGCGGTCCTTTCATCATAGCGTTTGATGGTTTTTGCAACTGCACTTGAGGATACATTCAAAGTTCTTGAAATTTTCCCTATCGACTGACCTTCATGTCTTAAAGTAATGATGGACTGTTGTTTCCCTTTACTGAGTTGAGTGGTTGGTGCCATAATATGCATTACAACAGTAGTCAAATAGTGGTGTCCACTTTGTACTAACCCTACCTCTGCACAACACAACTGATGATCTCAAACACATTATGAAGGTAATTCCACAGATTGCCTCTTGCCAAGACACACCTGTTAATTCAAAACCATTCCAGGAGACTACCTCATGAAGCTGATTGAGACAATGCCAAGAGTGTGCAAAGCTGTCATCCAAGCAAAAGGGGGTTACTTTGAGGAATCTAAAATATAAAACATATTTTGGTTTGTTTAACACTTTTTTTTGTTAACAACATAATTTCATATGTGTTCTTTCATAGTTTTGATGTCTTCAGTATTAATCTACTATGTGGAAAATAATTTAAATAAACAAAAAACATTGAATAAGAAGGTGCGTCCAAACTTTTGACTGGTACTATATATATATATATATATATATATATATATATATATATACACATATATAAATCTAAAAAATGTTTAACACAAAACTTATCCGCCACTCCACCTGTGCAAAATCATTTTTACCTGAGGGGCTAAATGAGTACAGGGTGGGAGCAGGGGCACATGCAGAAGTTTTGCATAGGGTGCCTAGAAGTCTAGCACCGGCCCTGGTTACGGTGTTACAGCCGTTGACACTACATAGCATTTCACATGCAGATGCACCCGCAGTTGCTCACAGAATATAGGCATATCATTTTAATCAGCAGAAGCTAACTTGGCATCACAGTGCAAATTTGAAGGTAAAAAGTTGCACAAAAAGATGCTCAGTGCTACAGAGTCACGCCATAGCATGGCACAATTAGAAGGGATGTTTAACGCGCAAGGAGGCTAGATGTATGAGGACACATCTGTATATCTGCATCAGCTGTACTACAGGGCCGTCTTTCACAGACAAATCGGTTGTACACACCCGCCAATGCACTCGCGATATATCGCTCGTCTATATATATTTAAGTGGCCATACACTGAAATTTTTTCCAGACAATCTGACAAGTGAGCAATGGTCTAACATGTGCAACAGATCTTGAAGTGACTCTATGCATTTAAAGATTTATCTTCATGATTTTTACAGTACACGACCTTCTGGCAGATCCAGGGGCGGATTGGGCCGCCGGGCTGGTTCCCGCTGGGCCGGTCCCCACAATGTCCGGCACCACCCTGCACTCACCTACCCCCGCTGCCTCAATCGGACCTCAGCTTTGATCGGGTAGCTCTAAAACATATGCTGCATGTGCTAATGCTGCTGGCAAAGGAAAAAGGCTACTGGCTCCTCCCACAAGCCTTTGCGGACCCTGTCAGTCACCACTGACGTCTCCCCCTCTGTCCAGCCCCACTGCAGCCTGGCCCGACTCCCAGTCCTTACCACCAAGAAGACAGCAACCCGCATGTAGTGATGCTGTGGCTGAGAAGAGTAGTGGAGCAACAAGCAAGTGGTGATGACGGCGGCTGCTGCACAACGAGAGAGGGAGGGGGTGAGATACACGAGCTGACATACATGGGGCTGGCCCGGCTGGGGTACACAGGGGAAGCTGAGACACACAGGGGCTGGTGGGAATGAGGCTGACATACATTGGGACTGGGGTACACAGGGGCTGCTGAGACACACAGTGGCAGGTGGGAATGAGGCTGACATACATTGGGGCTGGGGTATACAGGGACTGCTGAGACACACGGGCTGGTGGGAATGAGGCTGACATACATTGGTGCTGGGATACACAGGGGCTGCTGAGATACACGGACTGGAGGGAATGAGGCGGACAAACACTGGGGCTGAGACACACATGGGCTGGGGGGAATGAGGCTGAGACACGCACTGGAGCTGAGACACACACTGGGGCTGGGAGAAATGAGGATGACACACACTGGGGCTTGGGAATGGGGTTGAGACACACACTGGGGCTGGGGGTAATGAGGATGACACACACTGGGGCTTGGGAATGGGGTTGAGACACATTGGGGCTGGGGGTATGAGGATGACACACTGGGGCTTAGGAATGGGTTGAGACACACACTGGGCCTGGGGGGAATGAGGCTGACACACTAAGACTGGGGAATGGGGTTGAAACACACACTGGGGCTAAGACACACACAGGGGCTAGGAGGAATGAGGCTAAGACACACACAGGGGCACTGACACACGGGGCTGGTAGGAATGAGGCTGACACACACTGGGGCTGGGGAATGAGGGTGAAACACATTGGGTTTCGGGGGGAATGGATCTGAGAGATACACATTGGGTCTGAGGGAATGGGGCTGAGACACACTGGGTCTGAGAAATGAGGCTGAGAGCTACATGTGGGCCTGAGTATGGAGAGAGACACAGGCAGCCTGGAGAACCAAAAGAAGCCTGGAGAACCACAGGGGGCCTGAAGATGGAGAGACATAAGAGAGTCTGGAGTAACACGGGGGCCTGGAAAAACACAGAAATTGTTTGATCAGGGAAATTCACATTTTGCCCTGCACAAAAACTTCTGTTACTATACATTATCTGGTTATGATGATGGCATTGGTTATATTTGCACGTAAACAGGCATCTTCCAGACAGTGTGATCCACATGAATAGTGAATACCGGCTGAAGACACAGAGAAACCGCCATATAGGTAAGAAAAAAGACTTCCAAACTGACTGGCCTGTACCTAGTGCAGAGGGATGGATCATTCACCAAGAATTCTGTTGCCAACCCTGCTCCCCTCAGTGGCTTGCAAAAACCCCTCCAGGCCCTAAGACGAGGGAGTATCCTGCACTCCTCCACAGACCCTGCCCCCTCAACAGACCCACTGCCTCAATAGACCTGCCCCCATAAGGGCTCCTTCCAGAAATTTCCCGGGCTGGTTTTCCATCCCAATCCGCCCCTGGGCAGATCGAACATGCTTGAAAATCAAATCAAAATAAGACAACTTTTCCGCCATTTTTAGAGTGTTTGGCAGATTATCTGTTATGTCCATATACTGAAATATAACCAGAACAGTTGATGATCCGCCAGATTATTTTTCAGTGCATGGTCATCTTTAAGTTACAAGCAGCAAGAAAATAAATATACAGAAAGTGATTCAGAAGAGCTTAAAAACTCTCCCATTTTAATTAGCATACAATGCAGATTTTTTTTTTAAAGCATCTGTTCCTTGCATCATTTAAGGAGGATGATAAATTGCAGTAAAAAGAAAAAAAGACATAACAGTATAGAACAGCAGCATACATCAGGGGAATGTTTTATATGAATATAAATTGCTTCACATAATTATACTACAAAAAGTGACATTTTCTCACATCGTTTTCAAAACAGCAAATCTTACTGTTTTATGTAAAAAAAAAAAAAAAAAAATTAAATGGACTATTGTGACTTTAACAAAAATGTTTCTCGCTCACTAAATAAATTCAAATGTAAAAGAGGAACAGAAAAAAAATTAGATGTTTAGACTATATCAAACTTCCATGTAACAATGGTCTACATAACCAATTTATGATATATTTATTCTAGTAGTTACTTTATAATCAGGCAGATCCATGTTATAATTTGAATGTATCCATGTATGATTTAAAAGATATAAAAGTTATAAAAAAAACCCGATCTCCTAAGGAAGAAATAAAGCCAAATAATGGCCACAGCCCTCTGTCTTTCTGCTACTGGTTCCAGTCTACTATCTTTAAAAAAAAATCACAGCGAAAAAAAGAGAAGTTTAATTTTAAGGATACCTTGACTTACTGACCCAAGTAATCCAGCAGCTGAAGAATACAGTTGTGTACAACAGTGTAAATGTTCTACACTTTCCATATATGTACACCTCAGCAGGACTACCTGATTGATTACCTCACCAACTCTACTGTTTACTGAGCATACACAATATTAGTGCTCATGTATCTTGTATTTTAGGGTCCTATGTATTAATAATCATGGAACTGCCGCAATTATTGAGTAACACTACACAGGGGTCAGATCGCAGTCCCCCTTTGATAATAATGGAAACTGCAATCTGTACTGCATATTCAGTGGCATTACAAGGGGGGTGCGGGCCGCACACGGGTGTCACGTGCCGAGGGGTGACACCAAAGTGCAGATTGACACTCCCCCACAGTGACAGGAGACGGGTGCTGCACTGTAATACTACAGTGCAGCACCCGGCTCCTGACACTGTGAGGGAGTCGGCACTGCAACACAAGCAGTCGGCACCCCCTGCACTCCCCCCCCAGTAATATTAAGAACGGGACACTGGGATCGAGCTGCGAGGCCACGCCCCTTCGTCCGAGGCTATGCCCCCTTTTCGGGGCGCGTGCGGCTGGGCCACGCTCAAAATATCCCTCCCCGCACCGGGTGACACCGCGGGGATGGACGCCACTGTGCATATTAGCACTCTGCTAAATCTTTTGCAATAGGATATTAGTACATAGCAACAAACCATGAAATTGTGCACAAGCTGCAGTTTCTACATAATTTTATTTAAAAAAATTGACAAATAGGCTCCTTACTCCTGTCTGTTTTTCATATATTCCTGAATAAAAAATAAATAAAATCAGTGTATATTATGTGAGATGTGACGCTTTAAAATATAATGTAAATATTCATATTGATATTATAATCCTCAATAGAAATGTAAACATAGTTAAATGGTTCTATGGGCCTGATTCAGATTTGGAATAGAGTAACAGTGGCGTCACAAGGGGGGTGCGGGCCACACCCGGGTGTCACCCGCCGAGGAGTGACACCAAGGTGTAGACTCCCCCTCTGGTCACAGGAGCCGGGTGCTGCACTGTAGAATTAGGTGCAGCACTCGGCTCCTGTCACAGTGAGGGAGCCAGCACTACAAGCACACTGGTCCCCGGGGGCAGCCCGCACCTCCTGGACCCCCCGGAGACACATAAACCGGGGTTTGGGTGCGTTGCCCCACCCCCACATGTGAGGCCACGCCCACTTGTCCCAAGGTCCCACCCCCTTTCTCCAGCGCGTGCAGCTTTGCCGCGCTCATTCTTATACACCCGCACCGGGTGCAACTAAAGGTAAGGACGCCACTGTAGAGTAAGCAAGTAATTGTAACTGGACAAACCATGTTGCAATGCAAGGGGAGCAAATACATACGTTTTTCTTGCATGTGGGGTAAATACTGGCTGATTTTTCATGTAGCCCACAAATGCTGGACAGCTTTATTTTTATACTGCAATTTAGATGTCAGTTTGGACACACCCCTCCCAAATCTAAATCTCTCTGCACATTTTACACCTACAGTGCAGCATGGTTTTACCAAGATGCACAGTTAAGGCGGGTATCCACTACAAGATCTGAAAACGACTGCACGATCACGACATTGTAATCATTCAGTCATTTGTCAGTCATGTGATGAGCCTGCACTGAATGAGCAGACGTTCAGTGCAGGGTCATCAATCATCTGGAAACATGCTGAACCTGACGATATGGTTGACCAGCATGTTTGAAAGATGATAGACGTCTAAATGACCAGCGGGCACACGCATCGCTGGTCGTTTTAGACACTTTTGCAAACGATTTGCAAACGATTGAACGATCGTAATCGTTCAATTTAATCATCTAGTGGATACCCACCTAAACTCTTTCTTACTCTATTCCCAAATCTGAATCAGGCCCTAAATGCCTTGAAATGTAAGTTACTGAAAGATATATGCAAGGTAGAATAAAATTTTAATTGAAACGAAACACAACAAAATTAAATTTCCAGATTTTTTTGTGACAGTTATACAAAGCTATGTGCAAATGTGCAGTAAGTCATATTTATGAGACTTGGAAGAATCTCTGACAATTTAGGCCAGTGTGGTAAGCTGTTTTAACAAGTGCGGGCAAGGCCAAAGTCATCTCAAGGCACAAAATGTCAGTATAATAACTTAAAATAACTCCCTCACAATTTTTTTTTTAATACTTTTGAGAGTAATTAGGGAATCTTTAGTGGTTATAATCCCTTTTAATCCCTGAAGCACCTGGGCTTTCAGTTTTACATGCATGACCCACTGGAGTAAACTGTATCTGCCCAGAGCACAGAAAGACAAAGTATTGCTGGAATGTGTCTTGACAGATTATCACAGTGTTTCATGGTGATATCTGTGTTGTTGGATACTTATAAGTTCTTCTATATTTGTGATCTAATGAAAATGCTTTAGTAAAAATTGAGAAAAGAAATTCACTTTGTTTTAATTTAGGCTATTACACTTTACAAGTCTACGTGGTTCCCATGGGGATTCATTAAACCCTTTTAAAAATGTTAAATTTCACACCTATGATGAAAAATATTCTCTGTTGTACCATTACATTTAACACAGTACAATAACTTTCAGTTCATGAGTTCTCTAACCCGCAAATAATAAAAGAGATACATAAAGTCTGTTTTCTTCTGAGTCAATCAGGTCTATGGGGCATTGTTTAAAGTTATTTGTATTAAACATAACCAACAAACATGGAATATAATATCAAATATATGACAATATATGACAAGATATGTTTATTATGTTCAAAATTCAAATATGTCCAACCAATTATATCAGTACTTTCTACAAATTTTAAATTAAAAGTAATATATGAAAACAAAGGGGACAATTTAATGTATACATTACTAAATATTGTAAACTGAAAGCTGTTTCAATCTATCAATCTAAAACTTAAACTACATTTACAGTGTATAGCTACCTATACTTTTTCTGTACTACAGGTATTTGGTAAATTATGGTATAATATTATGTATATTATTATTACACCCACCTCAACTTGGCCCCATTAATCTGGGAGATGGTTTTCTGTTTCTATATTTTTGTATTATTATTAAAATACAGTCAAAATCCCAACGACTGCAAGTAAGTACCCTAACTCTTCTCCTAACCCTCCCCACCTGCAGCCTAACCCTAAACCTCTCCCTGCAGCCTATCCCTCCCCCCAAAGCCTAACCCTAGCAGCCTAACCCTCCCCCCTAACATCTACCCTAGCCCCAAGCCTAAAACGTACCATGGGGATGTCAGCGTTCAGAATTCTGGAGCCAGGAGTCCGACTGCTGTTGGGATTCCGGCACCAGGATCTTGACCGCCGTCATCCCGACTGCTGGGATGCTGACTACATCCCATGAGAACACGAGGGAGGAGGGACCTGTTAAAAGGAGCTTACAAACTAAAGCAGAGGTTCCCAAAATCCTCTATTACAGTCCAGGTTTTAAGGATTTCCATGTTTGAGTATAGGTGGTAAAATCAAAAAGACTGAGGTACTAATTAAGTCACCTGGGCGAAAGCATGGATATCCTTAAAATGTGGATTGTAATCATGTGTGTAACTATAGTGGCTACAAGGGGTACCATTGCTATTGGGCCCAGAGTGTTATGGGGCCCCAGGCCCAACTTATATAGTTGTCTACCAAGTTCCCAACATTGCCTGCTAAGAAATTAGGTCCAGCCCATTGCCCGGGCCTAAAAAGGGGGACTCGTCAGTGGCGATCTCTCCATCTCAGTAAAGCTCCACACTGGTATGACCCATCTCCCACAATCCTGCATCATGCTCACAGATACAGCAGAGCTAATCAATAAGACCATCACTGTCAGAGAGTAGGCTTCTCCCTCTTTACAGCCTTTGTGAAGATGGGGGGAGGGAATTGAGCTTTGAAATTAGGACTGTCCCAGAAAAGGTCAGTGTGCCTAAATTAAGAAGATTTCCACTCAAAATGAAATGTCCTGCATTAGGAAGTATCGCCCTCAGGTAGGAGTTGGTTGGTCCACAACTCCTGTGTGGAATAATATTAACTGGAGTCACTGTGTGGCATAATGTGAACTGGCAGCACTAAAATATGGCATATTGTGAACTTGGGGGAGTGCAATGTGGGATAATATTAACTGGTGGCACTGTGTGGTATAATGTAAACTAGGGCACTTCTATGATGCATAAAATGAAATAGGGGGCATACAATCAACAACTGTGGAGAGGTGTCTCTGTAGAAGCATTGGGGAGGGGCCCCCTGAAAATATTGCTATAAGGCCCACAAAATTGTAGCTATGCCCCTCACTGTAATGGTGGAGGTTGGGAACCTCTTATTTAAATGAAAGGGGAGAGAGCTGAAGACAGGCAACAAGAGTTGGAGAGTGGGAGTAGGCGAAGAAGTGAGGTAGACTACAAGGTGACCTGGTTAAGTGGTAGAAGGATATGCTTCCCTGAACAGTAAGGTTTTCAGTGCACGTTTGGAGCTATGCAAGTTGGGGGATAGCCTGAGAGAATAAAGGAGATTGTTCGAGTGGTGGAGGGCAGCATGGGTGAAATCTTGGATTTCGGAGTGAGATGTGGTCTTTGGCCAACCAGAGAGGGTGAGGGAGAGTAGTAAGGAGATGAGGTTTGAGATCTAGGGAGCAGAGGTCAAGATGAGAAATGATCAGAGTGTGGAAAATAGTTTTGGTGACATCCTGAGAGAGGAAAGGTCTGATGCAGGCGAAATTGCAGAGCTGAAAATGACAGAGTTGGGTAAGGGATTGAAGGAGAGGGAGAAGTCAACAATGACTCTGGCAGCAGAGTTGGGAACCAAATATAAAGTTGTGTTTTCAACAGCAATAGAGAGGATGGCAGGGGAGGAGACTCTAGATGGAGGGAAGACACTGAGCTCAGTTTTGGCCATGTTGAGTTTGAGAAAGCGCACAGACATCCAGGAGGAGATGACGGAGTGGCAACTGAGCACCTGAGGGAGGGAGAGAGAACAGAAGAGGAGTGGTAGAGTTGTATGCGTCAGTATAGAGGTGATATTGGAGGCCAAATGAGTTCACCCAGGGAGGAGATGTATAGAGAAAAGAGCAGAGGACCAATGACAGAACCCTGTGGGATGCCTATGGGAAGAATGGATGGAGGGGAGGTGGAGCCAGTGGTAGAAACAGAGAAGGAGTGGTTGGCGAGGTAGGAGGAGAACCAAGAGTGGACATGTGAGAGAGGTTGATGGACCGAAGGGTTTGCAGTAGGAAAGGGTGAAGGCCACAGAGAGATCCAGGAGGATGAGCAGGGAAAAGTCTCCTCTGGATTTGGAGAGAAGATTGTTGGTGGCTTTGATTTACTATCCAATATAGATCAATTCAATTAATTAAGCCTAATTTAATTCAGTCAGATAGTCAATGTTAAATATGGTATTATGTAAATATCTCCAGAATGAAAACGATCAGTTATATTACACTTATAGGGCCTGATTCAGACCCACTCGCGAGCGGCTGTCCGCTCGCAAGTGGGTCGATGTTATGGACTGAGCATGCGCACGACGGAGGGAGCTCCGTCGTGCGCATGCGCCAGACGCGACGAGCGAAGGAAAGTCCTTCGCTCGTTGTGTCCGATCAAAGGGGGCGTGCTGTCAATGTTGATTGACAGCACGCCCCCTTTGGTGGGCGTGCCGGGGGCGTGCCTCCCTGACGGGGGCGTTCCCACGGGAACGCCTCCCGTCAGAAGCCGGCCCACTGACATCACTAGTGATGTCAGTGGGAGTGATTTTGGCTCTGATAGAGCCAAAATCACTCAGGAGCTTGCGGTTGAAAACCTCAACCGCAGGCTCCGGCTCGCAAATTCGATGGTCGCGATGGTCTCGACCATCGCGACCATCACAATGCACGCTCGTATAGCCTGTGGGTGGTGACCCACAGCTATACGAGCGTCCAGGAGGACGCTCCATGAAAATGGAGGCCGGCCCTCATTCAGAGCGTGCGCTCTGCTCAGAGCGTACGGCTCTGAATGAGGGCCATAGTTTGTAGATAAATGATGAACTACCTTATACACTTCATGGGCCTCTAGGCTTCAAATAGGGTTACACATTACCTTTAATTTGAGAATTAAAAAAATCTTGCACAAAAACACTACTCATCACAAAATGCTTCATAGAACATCCCAACTTGCCACAAAATTCTCAGATGTACAAGGGTCGCATATCAAATTAATCAGCGCAGTCTCATTAAGGAATTTTGCCGATCAAGTTGTTTAAAGACACATTCCAGCGAGAAAGATGCTTGTTGCAAGCCAAATCGCACAGGACCTGGCCCTACTTGATGAGTGTTAGGGTATGAGTACACATCTGTACACACAGTGAAGGAAGTCATTTATGGACTTAATCAAAATGGATGGCAATGCAACTTGGCACTTCATTAATGACATTACTACATCAAATCAACACAAAATGGCTGTCAGCACTGTGTAGTTCAGGGATGGGGAACCTCAGGCCTGGGGGCCTTATAAGGCCCTCGGAATCATTTGGTCTGGCCCTCTAAGCTTTTTTTCTGTTAGCCTCATCTGTCTAGCAGGGTGCCTAGAATGGCACCCTGCATCCAGAATCTATGCAGCAGTGCCGTCTGGAGCATACTTTGGACGCTTCAGATGGTGACACCGCTGTCCTTACAGCTCCCATCCGGGCATTGCTATAATCACCGGCGGTTGTGGCCCCACCCCCGTGTTGTCACATGGAGGAGGTGTGGCTTGCAAAGGGCCCGCCAATAATGTTATATAAATCAAAATGGCACTCGGCAGAAAAAAGGTTCCCCACCCCTGGTGTACTTGATAAGCAAATGTTATCTACAGCATTGTACTCGGAAAATTCTAATAGCAAAGTATACATATGCATAATCACAGAGCAGTGACGTCACTGGGGTTAGTGACACTCAGTAGTTCAAATGCGTGCTCCAGAAGAGCGTGCCCAAAAACGGCACATGGCCTAGTGGGGGAGATTTTAGCACTCTGGGGGCATGCCCAGCACTTTTGGAGATGCGGGGCTGACCCCAGAGACTCTCCCTGCACTTCCGGCTACTCTTCATTGAGCAGGAGCCGGCCGCTGCACATAAACTCACAGTGCAGTGCCTGGTTCCAGGTCTATGTGGAGGAGCCGGCATTTTAGTGTAACCCCCTTGGAGGATGACATGGTGCAGTCCGCACCCCCCCTAGTGATGCCACTGTCACAGAGGCAGAACGCAACATAGACAGATGCCACTGTCAGAGACAGAACGACTGCCTCCACTTTGTGTGAAATATGGGCGGACTTAAATGGTATTCAGAAATTAAAATACTAAATTATGCACATAATACTTAACTTGGGTCTTGCTGCATTTGCAACACTGTCAAATCTTATTGCTAAACGATGTTATATGCTGCACCATTAAAAACACGTTTTTATACTGTAAAATACTCCATGAATTGGGTTTGCAAGACCATAGAGATGGACAGTATACCTTTCACTTACCTTGCCAAATCTAAAGAAAACTCCATTGTTTTTCATATAACAAATCCAAAAAACATTTCAAAAGTTGGAATGTATGCCTATATATGGGGGATATATCAGATTTAATTAATTATAGAGGTCGCCCTAACTACATAAAGGTAGTTATAGGTAGAATAAAAGAAAAGTGTATTCATTTTTTTAGCTATTGTTTAGATTAAAAACATCTTTAAATATGACCTGGTTACATTTTACAGGGTTATCTTACAAGGGGGTGAAGCTAGGCTTTCTTTCTTCAGTGGCAGACACTCCCATCAGTAAAAAGTAATCACCAGCCACTTACAGTATATATAATACAGACAACATTAGTGATCTCCATACAATGCAGAAAGCATCAGTGACTATGATATAATACAGAGAACATCACAGTGAGTACCATATAATAAGAGAATGTCATAATGCAGAGAGCATCAGCAAGGCCGAAACTAGAATTTTGTCACCCTGGGCAAGGTCATAATTTGGCGCCCCCACAAATAAAATACAACTTAGAGGACGAAAAGGGAGTGTGGTTTTGTGACACAGTAATGCCCCTTACAACACATTATGCCACACAGTAATGTCATTTACAACATTATGCCACAATAATGTCCCTTGTAACACATTATGCAACACAGTAATGCCCCTTACAACACATTCTGCCACAGTAATGCACCTTACAACACATTATGCCACAGTAATGCCCCAAATACATTAAGCCACAGTAATGCTCCTTATTCATTACGCCACAGTAAACCCCCTTATACATTATGCCACAGTAAGGCCCCTTATATATTTATGCCACAGTAATACCCCATATACATTATGCCACAGTAAGGCCCCTTTTACATTATGCCACAGTAAGGTCCCTTACATATTATGCCACAGTAAGGCTCCTTACACATTATGCCACAGTAAGGCCTCTTTTACAATAAGCCACAGTAAAGCCCCATCTCCCTTCTCTTACCTGCCAGGACCGTGCGGTGTGGACCGTGCGGTGTGTGAGCTTGGGGTGGCGTGGGATGGGGCTGCCACATGCTGGGGAACTGTCAGTAATGTGGTCATTGTAATGTTGCGCTGCTCGCGAACCAATTGGAGCTCAGGGACAGGCAGCCTCTGCTGATTGGCTGCCAGTCCACGAACACTGGTTGGCTTGCGACCGGCACCACATTAGACTGATGATATCTCTGTGCCTCTCAAGGCCGAGATGCGGGTCCAAACCCACAAGAGCAGCAACCTGGCGTTCCTGGCAGACTCTCCCCGGCAACCCCTCAAATCCGGCACCCGGGTCACGTGCCCCCTTAGCCCCCCCCAGTTGCGGCCCTGGCAATAGTGACTGCCATATATACAGAGAGCATCAGTGTCAGACATAATACAGTGAGCACTAGTAACCAGCATTTGCACTTGTGGTCCAATGCAAGTAAATAGAGCAGACAGTGCGCTGTATTCAATTAGAGGCGAAAACCCATTTTCACCTGTTTTTTTGTGAAAATTTTGTCTAAAAACTTTTCGCCTAATTCAATTCCAGGACGATTTCGCCTAAGAGGACACTGCATTGAATTAGGCAAAAAAGATTCTGCAATCAATAGCAGGTGAAAAGAAGTGCAAAATCTTTATTTTGGGGTGCAAACGTGGGGAAACGACTCAGAACCCTTGGGATAGCCCCCCAAAGGACAAATCTGCAAAAAAAAAAACCTAAGAACACCCCAAAAAAGACGTCATTTTTGGGGTAAAGATTTTAAAAGTGGAGGGACAAGCATAAAAACTAGCGAAATAGGCTTCTTGGGGAGCTACAAGGATGGGTCAGGTGTTTTTGGGATTGCAGGTGCATGCAGCAGGTGGATTTTTCACGTTTTTAAAAAGTTCACTTTAGAGACTAAAATATGCTAGCACCCATTTTCAGGTACCCCAAATTTGACTGGACTACTTATTTCACCAAAAAATACAGCTTTATGCCATTCTTCACCACTTTTACAAAGACGCTAATAGCAAGCAATTTACACAACTCAAGTACGCAAAATAGTTTTATTAGGGATATTAGTACACATCTATATTGATTTCCTATGTTAGTGCATCTTTTTCTGGGGTACAGACTGATTTCCCAAATCTTTAAGTACTTTTCGCCTGTTACGCATTCACCTATTTCCGTTTTCGCCTTTTTTGCTATTGAATTAAGCGAAAAGCGGGGACGTGCATGGAATGAAAAAGGCAAATAAGGCGAAAAGTCGGACAGTCGAAAATGTTCCGACTTTTCGCCTCTAACTGAATACCCTTCAGTATCCAAATAAATACCTCCATGGTGCAACCACTCATGACTGCAAGTGAGTATGAAAACATTTCTATATCACCGCGCTAATGGCAGTTACACAAATTTAGCAGCTCCTCTTTAAAACTACACAATATGATATAAAATAAGGGGCGCTTGTAAATATATGTAAGATGTATGTGTGAGCAATACCTACAAAAAAAACCAAAATGTTACTGCATACAAATGTTTATATAGCTTTCGTTGTTGCACTTTTAAAATAGTCCGTACTGGAAGGCCGGGGTTTCCAATAGTGCCAGCTGTTAGCGGCGCTTGGAAGGCTGCAGATGAGAGCTAACTCACTGGCCCACTGTCGCGCTCTACTGTTGCCGGCTGGTTCCCTTCGTGTGCGTCTTTTTTGTTCACCCAGCCGCTTATGGCTGGTTCTCTCCTTCGTTCGCTCGGCGGCGCAGTGTGGTGACGTTGCTGACGGAGCTGTGGTATGGTCTGTTATTTCCAACGCCCCTTAAGGATAGCGTCTGGGTTCTAATTTTTCATTTAAAACAGGTGATTGCCATGTGTTACACTTCTGTTGCTACATGGTTATATTTTAAAAGGTATTGCGCAACTATATGTGAATATATATTAAAGAAGAAAAAAATTTAATAAAAATGAATGGTGTTCATTGTGTTTATTATAAGATCTAATATACTGGTTAAAAGTGATTTTTTTTTTTTCATTTTAGAGGAATGCATTAAATTCTATATCTATATTCAACCCTGCAAGTTGTAATGTTTGCATAACAATGAATCCATTTTGTCTCTTTCTTTTTCAATTTCTGGGAAATGTCTTCTCCTCTCCAATTCTTTGACACTATTTGGATCCCCATATATTTATGTCCAGTGGGATCTTTTTTGTGATGGTCCATAAAATGTTTTGAGACACAATATTGGCCCGTATTCAATTAGACGCGAAAAGCCGTTTTCCACGAAAAAGTTTCGTGGATGAAGTAATTTTGCCAGGCGAAAAACTAATCTCCTTATTCAATTCCAAAGACTTTTCGCGTACGCGGAAAGTCAATGCAATGTAATAGGCAGAAAAGATTTGCCTCTGAAAGCCGGCGGAAAAAAGTGCAGAATTGTGGTTTTGGGGTGCAAACGTCGGGAAACCACTCAGCACCCTTGGGACAGTCCCCCAAAGGATAACTGCGTCAAAATTGAGGTACACCCCAAAAAAGCACTTTGATAAAGGGGGTGAAAAAGTACAAAGTTGGTTTACAAATATAAAAAAAAGCGAAATAGACTTTTGGGGAGTCTGCAAGTATGGGAGACGTGTTTTTTTGATTACAGGTGCTTGCTGAAGGTGCGTTTTTCACGTTTTTTAAAACTTCACTTTAGCGATTTTAAACCATGCTTGCACCCATTTTCAGGTACCCCAAATTTGACAGGACAACTTATTTAACTCTATAAAAACTGCTTTAGGCTATTCTTCACCACATGTGCAAAGACGTTATTGAGAAGCAATTGACAGCACTAAACTACCCCAAATACTTTTATTAGGTCAATTCGGGGGTATCTATACTGATCCCCAATGTTAGTGCTTCTTTTGGGGGGTGTCAGGCTGATTTCCCCATTTTTGGCAGCACTTTCTGCCTGTTCAAGTATCGCCGGGACGTATTTTCACGTTCTTTAGAATGGAATACAGCGAATAGCGGGGGCGCGCCAGATAAGTTTTCGCGTATGAAACACGCGATGTAGGCGGAAAGTCGGACAGGCGAAACTTGCCCGACTTTTCGCGGCTAATTGAATACGGGCTATGAGTCTGTAAACCCTTTTTCATATTAAAAATATGCTCTGCAATCCTAATTTTCAGATTTCTTTTAGTTTGTTCTATATTTTGGTATCAGCTTTTATAACGCAATACAACAGTCAACATCACATTTTTTAAGCAATACTAAGAAAACATTGGCATATTCTACAGCTGGATAAACAACTACAGCCACTCATTCGAGAAAGACAAAGGATCATATACAGGATGCCACAAAGTTTGAAACAATAACTGGTGAAAAGCTACATTAAAGAAAAGAAAAAGGAGCATATAATAACAGATAATAAAGGGAATTTATTCTGCCTGAACTGTCTGGCATGTAAAACCACAAAGAAAACAACTACAAAACCGCTAATAGAGTTCCAATTAAACGTAACAAAAAATAAATCTAAGATAAAAGACAAAATCTCTTGCGAGACAGAAGGACTTATTTATTTACTGGGGTGCCTGTGCGGAAGTGGCATAACTAGGGCAGGGCTGCCGGGCTCGTCCCCTGGGTGCCGTGGGACTGGCGCCAGACCACTGTACCGGCCCGTCCTAGTTAACCAGTGTAGTGCCGACCGCAGTCAGCACTACATATTTACTCAGGACCGGCACTAAGCTTCCCTGCGCCCAGCGCCATCCTGTGCTACACAGCCGCGCCCCTTCCCTTCCCCTGAGCGCTTACCCAATAGTGCCAAATGAAGGGTGGGAGGCGGGTTCAGGCTAGCCAGTGCATTTACACACACACATCGCCGCCACCGACACGGTGGTGATGTGTGTGTTTCAGCAGCCAATGAGAGTCAGGCAGACTCTCATTGGCTACTGCTGCGCCCACTGCAAGAGCCGGGATGGAGCTCACTCATGAGCTCCGCCTGCCGGCTCCAGCAGTGGGTCATGGGAGAGACGTCATGACGTCTCTTCCATAATGCAGAGTGCACCAGCTCGGGAAGACCAAGGTACAGACAGCGGCGGGAGCAGGAGCCGGGATTCAGGTAAGTGTTTTTTTTACTTGTGTGTCTGCACTACTGGGGGCACTGCATCAGAGGGGGAGACCTCTACTGGTGGGGACTACTACTGGGGACACTGCATCGGGGGGGACATCTACTGGGGAGGAGACTACTACAGGGGGCACTAGATCAGGGGGGACCTCTACTGGGGGCACTGCATCGGGCGACCACTACTGGGGGCACTGCATAGTGGGAACCACTACTGGGGGCACTATCTAAAGGGCACTGCATAGGCGGTACCACTACTGGGGGCACTGGGGGGAGTACTACTGGGGGCACTATATAAGGGGCACTGCATATGGAGGACCACTACTGGGGGCACTAAATAGAGAGGACCACTACTGGGGGCCTGCATAAGGGGGACCACTACTGGGGGCACTGCATAAGGGTGGCCACTGCATGGAGCACTGCATAAGGGGGACCACTACTGGGGGCACTGTATAAGGGGCACCAGTACTGGAGACACTGTATAAGGGGCACTATTGGGGGCCTGTATAAGGGGGACCACTACTGGGGGCAGTGTATAAGGGGAAATAATGAGGGGCTGCATAAGGGGGACCACAACTGAGGGTACTGTATAAGAGGCACCACTGGGGGCCTGCATAAGAGGGACCACTACTGGGGACATTGCATACTGGGGGTACTGTATAAGCGGCACTACTGGGGGACTACTACTGGGGGCACTGCATATGGGGGGACTGTATAAGGGGCAGTGCATTACGGTGCATATGGAATGGAAAGGAATGTTCAGAGTGACGAGAAAGGGGTGTGTCATGTTGACATGCCCCATTTTTAAGTGGCCACGCCCCTTGTGACCATGCTCATTTTTCATCACATAGGGGGGGCTCCATTTTTCAATTTGTCTTGGGTTCCAAATACCCTAGTTGCGCCACTGCCGTGCGGATACCAAAATATTGGACAAGTAAAAAGAAAGATGAAAATTAGGATTGCAGAGCACATTTTTAATAGGGTTTACAGACTCCTAGGGGTAAATTTACTAAAGTGAGAGTTTTTAGAAGTCAGATTCTAGCTATTATCTTCTAGCAGGTGCTACTTACATGTTAAGTAGAATCTGATTGGTTGCTATGGGCAACATCTCTTCTAAATCTCACTTCTAAAAACTCTCACTTTAGTAAATTTACCCCCTAGTGTCTCAAAACATTGTATGGACCATCACAAAAAGATCCCACTGGACTTAAATATATGGGGATCCAAATAGTGTCAAAGAATTGGAGAGGAGGAGACATTTCACAGGAATTTAAAAAGAAAGAGACAAAATGGATTTATTTTTATGCCCTCCCAAAAAAGAACACCTGATTCTGCAAGGATCGTAATTGCAAAGCTGCATGCAGGCATATACTGTAGTGTGTAGTGCACGCAGGCAACTTTGCAATTGCGACCCTAGCAGATATGGTAATGCAGCAGGAGGCATCACGCCTCCTGTGCATTACTTATCCAAGCTGCGCTGTCCAATGCAGCATCGGATAATCTGTGTAACATCAGCCGGCTGCGGTGACCTATGGGATCTCGCAGCCGGCCGCCGCAGTTTAAGAGGAAGAGGCTAGGAAATCTCCATCAGCCAACGGAGATCCTGGCTTCTTCCCTCCCCCACAACGGCAGCAACACGCCTCCGTTTCGAGAAACAGAGGGCATTGCCACCCCCTTCCTGCCCCCAAACGGCAGCAGACTGTCAATCACTGACAGTCTGCTAGTGAGTTAGTAGGACCCATTCTGCACACTCGCAGAAAGGGTCCTGCGCCTGCGCAGATTTCCAAACATCAGGAATCTGCATTCAGCAGTACACTAGCGTCCACTGCTGAATCAGGCCCTAAGGCTGAAGAACAAACTGTGTGTTCACAAATCCCTGAATACTGTATAGAGATGACCACTTTAGCTATTTGTGAGTCTGACATTTCTGACTTTGTACTCGTAGCCTCCTTTTACCATTTCTGCACCCTCTGCAAATGTGGGGATGAGCAGTACAAGTAAAGATAATGACATAATAGAAATTGAGGATGCTAGCGTGCAAGTACAACAGGAGGATGAAGGGGATATTTGTGTACTATCTGACACTAAGGAGAATGTTGATGATGAGGATGTTGTTTGTGTAAGTCAGCCACCAGTGGCAGCAGTCCTTGCTTGTGATAAAAGTAAAGCCATTGTCATGTTTGAGCATAAGACCAGAAAGCCACCTGTTGGGTGTGGAATTATTTTTATCCAAATCTTGACAACATTTGTGAAGGCATCAATACCATTTGTGAGGCCAAAGTTAGCAGAGGTAGGGTTGTTAAGCATATAGGCACCTCCTCCGTATTACGTCATTTGCAGCGAGTTCATGAAACTTACAGTATTTAACAAAATTATAATTATTTGTAAAATAATAACAAGCAGTCCAAGTATCAGCTTCCAGAAGTTTGGACCAGCACATGCAATCTTCACCGCCCACACCCTCATATTAACCTCCTCATTAATGATTTAGTCCTTCCAAGTAATTATTTTCTTGGAGCCCAAACAAACCAAGAACTTCAACCACAAAAGTGGCTATCCCTGTCGCTGAAGTGCTTAGTGTGTTATACAGTATATGTCCTTTTTAATATCCAACATGGTGGGAGGGCCCAAGGACAATTAAATTTTTAACCACTTTTCTATTCATAATGGGCTGTATTTTGAGGGGTATTGGGAATGGTCTTTTTTGCATAAACAATTTTTTTTATTGATTATTGCTCTAATACAGTGGTTCTCAAACTCAGTCCTCGGGACCCCACACAGTTCACGTTTTCCAGGTCACCCAGCAGGTGCAGGTGTATTCATTACTCACTGACACATTTTCAAAGATCCACAGGTGGAGCAAATTATTTCACTTGTGATTCTGTGAGGAGACCTGGAAAACATGCACTGTTTGGGGTCCTGAGGACAGAGTTTGAGAAACTGGGCTCTAATATATTACTACACATTTAAAAAAATAATAATAATAATAATAATACAATGTCCCTAACTGTGTGGAATTTGTACATTCTCCCTGTGCTTGCATGGGTTTTCCCCGGGTACTCCTCCCACACTCCAAAAATATACTGGTAGGTTAATTGGTTCCCAACACAAATTACACCTAGTTTGTATGTGTGTGCCTGTACATGTGGCAGGGAATATAGATTGTAAGCTCCACTGGGGCAGAGACTGATGTGAATGGCCAAATAAACTCTGTAATATGTGTGCGCTATATAAATAACTGGTAATAAATAAATGTTAATAGCCAAGGATTCCCGACAAGGGCTAGAGAACACAATATTAGGAGGCTGACCAGCTTGCCATACTACCCCTCCTACATTTTCTTAGTCAATCAATCAAATAACTAACTAATCAATAAATCAATCCTTCCTTTACCTGCCTTCCACTACATACATTTTCCACCACCATTTCTCTGTACTGCCCTCAAGTCTCTTATCTAGTTCTTGATTAATGAAAACATTCTTGGTTTCTGTGGGGTTGTGTAGTTTATTAAACTGCCACCCTGCCTGCCACTGCTGTGTGGCAATGATACATAGATGTACTATAGTCTTTTAAACTGCTGTGTGTTTGTGCCACTGCTCTGTTGCCTAGTTTAGCCAGCCAGCCTTTGGTCAATATTGGTGAGAAATATTGTGAACTGTAAGGTGGTCAAACCACTGGACTGGAAATGACTGGAAATTTATGTTATTGAGGTCAATAATACTGAAGGAACAAAAACAGGCCCACGTTACATGATTTTAGCTGTTTTAAGCAATTTTTGGTTAAATACAGATCCTAAACACGGGAGGGTGATTTTGCAAAACCAAAACACAAAGATGAATCCAGATCCAAAACCAAAACACAGGGGTCAGCGCACATCTCTATAAGGATTAATGTACCTTCAGTGTTTAAATCCTTCACAGCATACTTTTAAATTCAAATGTATATAAATGTAAGATAGACTCCCATAAAATACGGTTTCTCTTTGTTGCTGCAATAAAATATGCATTTTAAACTAAAATTTAAAAAAATAAACTTACTCTTGATATTATTGGTAGAAACAGAAGTAAAGGTAAAGAACTAGAAAATGTAAAACATCAAACCAGATGTAGAGTTAGCAGAGTTTTAGGTTTTCACCCGTCCCAAGTCCACATAAATCCAGGTCCTAACAAAATCCTCCTGTCAGTGAAAGCACTTTATTGCTGTAGTGTTAAGTCTAATCTGTCAAACATGTCCTCTTTTAAACAGCTTGGTTTTCTTTGGCCTAGCTTCTATTAAACTTTCATGCTTCTGTGCAGAATAGATATATTTGAAGGCACATCAAACACAGTACCTCTTTTTATAGTCATATTCAGGGAATTATGATGCCAGGCCTCTTTTTTTTAAATCTGATATTGCAAAGTTTAACAAGTTTCCAGAAACAGATATTTAATCATAGCAAGTTCAAAAATAGTTCATTTGATCTGAAAGGGAACTTTTGCAAACTGCACTTTTTATTTTGATTGATATATTATTTGCGCAGAATCTTTTAACCCTGCAAAGGGAAATAATAGACTTCCCAAAGATATATTGGGGGAGATGCATGAAGCTGTGGAAAGTGATAAAGTGCAGAGTGATAAACGACCAACCAATCCGCTCCCACCTGTCATTTTTCAAACACAGCCTGTAACATGACAGTTGTGAGCTGATTGGTTGGTCGTTTATCACTCTGCACTTTATCACTTTCCAGAGCTTCATACATCTGCCCCATTATCTGTTATGTTCTTTCAGCACTATAAACAGATGCAATCACTAGTCAAGAGAACACTAGTGTACACTGATGGATATTATACGGAGCTATTAAATTTGTAATATTCATCATGTTGACCCACTTAACTAAATTAATTGCCTATCTTATGCTTCTTGACTGTTCTGATTCTTGCCTGTCCTGATTCTAGGAAAATTTTCTGTGATCCCACAGCCAGGGCTTTTGTCCTGACTAGTAGGAATGTTGGTGTTTTAATTCCCAAAGCCTGCTCCATGTGAACCCCCTAGAACCCGGGCTAGCGAGGTCTTCCGCCAATAACAACCGGCCGTTGTTCCTTTAGAACTAGGATACGTTCACAGGCACTTAGGCGGCCACCTAAGCTTATAACTCGGAGTAGTAGTGATTCACACAAAGGTACAATAGGATTCAGTGGTGAGAGGAACAACAGGAACAGAAACAGGTTCAGGTAGACTTGGGAGTCGATGGTACAACTTAGTGAACTGATGTTGTAGCTTTGAAGCCAATGGTGTGGCTTGGAGCCAGTAGCAGAATAAAGTACACAATTGATGCAGCCTTGAGAGCTGATGGTGCGGCTTGGAGCCGGTTGCAAAAGAGAATAACAATTGATGTGGCTTTGAGAGCAGATGGTGCGGCTTGGAGCCGGTTACAGAAGAAAGTACACAATTGATACGGCTTTTGAGAGCCGATGATGCGGCTTGGAGCCTGTTACAGAATATAGTACACAATTGATATGGTTTTTGAGAGCAAATGGTGTGGCTTGGAGTCGGTAGCAGAAGGAAAGTAAACAATTGATGATGCTTTGAGAGCCAGTACACAAGTTTGAGTACTAGTAATTGTACTAATTAGTGTACTGTGTCCATAAGAGTTGGTACACAAGTTTGAATATTAGTTTGTGTACTAATTAGAGTACTGCAGTTTTGATAGCAGGTATACAAGTTTCAGTACTAGTTTGTGTACTGCGCTTTGAGAGCTGGTACACAGGTCTGTGTTCTATGGTATGGCTTTGAGAGCCGGCGGCAGCACAGAAGCTGCTGGAGCAGCTAGGGAGCTGTAGTAGAGGCTGGAGAGCTGGTGGCAGCACGGAAGCTGCTGGAGTGGCTAGGGAGCCATTGGAGAGGTAGGAGAGCTGGTGGCAGCACAGAAGCTGCTGGTGCTGCAAGGAAGCCGTTGGAGAGGCTAGAGAGGCGGTGGCAGCACGGAGGCTGCTGGAGCAGCTAGGGAGCTGTAGGAGAGGCTGGAGAGCTGGTGGCAGCACGGAAGCTGCTGGAGTGGCTAGGGAGCCATTTTAGAGGTAGGAGAGCCGGTGGCAGCACAGAAGCTGCTGGTGCTGCAAGGGAGCCGTTGGAGAGGCTGGAGAGCCGGTGGCAGCACAGAAGCTGCTGGTGTGGCTAGGGAGCTGTTGGAGAAGCTAAGAGCCGGGAGCAAGGTAATACCGCTGGAGTACCCTTCCACGAGGTGATACAGAATGCTGACGGTGTGGCTGAGCCGAGAGGACAAACAGGACCGCTATAGTTGGCGAGGCGGCAAAAGGCCAGCATGTACAAATAGGAAGACAAACCAATCACGCTGTGCTATGGATAACTTGTGACCTGCTGAGGTGTGCAGATCGCCTAGCAACTGAGGGAACCGAAACAACAGCGTCCTGAGAAGGTAAACTGCTAGAGAGAAGCAAGTTGTGACCGTGACTTGTAACAGTTGGGAGATGTGTCCCACTCACAGTTGTAGTGCTACCGACGTGCATAGCAATGCAGGAAAGTTTCCAGGGTAGAGTAGGGGGTTGGCCAGGTTCTTCAGAAGCGCTAGAAATTAATATATACAGTATGTGGACAGGACCAAAATTGTAACTAGACTTTTTGGTGCCCTGGGCCAGAAAGAGCACTGGCGCCTCCCCCTTCCCACCTCTATTTTTCACATAAGACGCACTCCCGAAAAAGGAGAGAGGCCTCATGAGAAGGTCATGACAAATCTAATTCTCCCATATGATGTTGAAGGGGTACAGATCCCTTTGTATCACTGTTATCCAGGTGTGAATTCAATGGCTGCATTGATCATACACAATAATTATGCAGTATAACCCACTAGCTATAGATGTACAGTAGGAGAGCGCTGGTGAGGCTGCACCTGCACCAGGATTTGTCCATCAGAACAGTCGTGCATAAGCCTGGAGTTGGCAGTGAAGATCACCGACTGAAGGTATAGAAAGAGTGCTGTTTGTAGTGTATATGCAACAAATATCAGCAGCGGGGAGATCCATGTATGTACCCTGCACCAGCAGCTCAACTCACCTGCAAGGTTACTCGGTGTGTACTAGCAACACCTACTGTAGGTCAGGAATCGGTGGCTGTGTTCAGGACTGCCATTAGAAATTGTGGGGCAGACAGCTCCATGTGCAAGGTGTCCGACTGCCATGTGAGAGGTGATACGTTCAAGTCCCAGCTATAACAGAATATTTAAATGTATGTGGTAAATAAAAGAGGATGTGACTGAAGGTGCTTGGGGAGGTGGCCAGACGGAGGCAGAGTCAACCAGGGAGGAGATAGGGGCAGCCAGGAGATACCGGGGATAAAAGAAGAGAAAGCTAAAAGTGAGAATTATTATTAACCGAAAATTGACATGTCGGAAAGCGCCCCCTGCCCTGCGGTGCCCTGTGCGGTGGCACATGTTGCACCACCATAGTTGTGGCCATGGGCAGGACAAGTCAAAAAGCCCACAACATCTGTAACTTTACAAGTTAATGTAGTCAAAATGCACTAGAAATAAAAAAAATCTATAAAAAAAATAATAATTAATATATTATACCACACTTTCAGAAGAGGCTACTCAGAACCCACAAAACAGTGGCATCAATATATAAAAGATCCAGTTGTTTTACATGCAGTTTGCAAACCACCACCTATCAGCATTAACAGCAAAACCATTAAATTTAGAATATGGTGGTTTGCAGACTGAAAACTGGTTAAACTTGGCAACTCTTCCTGATCATCAGGGAGACTCCCTGAAATACTAGCAATCTTCCTGACTCCCTAAATAGTGTAGCAATCTCCCTGATTGCACCCCCACTATGAAGCTGTTATATACTTGGCACTAATTATACCATTTGAATGTATATTTATTTTTCTATTACCCCATTTCCCTGCATTGGTTATAAGGCGCAATGATCCCTTTGACTACATGCATATTCTCTTGGCTGCTTATATGGAACCCCTTTTCAAATTCAATACATGAGCAAGCCTTGAAAAGTATCAGTGTGTTTTCATCAGATCTTACTAACTTTGGGGCTCAATTACATTTGGATGCAAGTTAAATGTATGACACGTCGCTCAGATGTAGCAGTACACGTCCAGTTTACTGCTGGTCTCAGGGCTGGTGCAACCCACTCAGCATAGTCTGCACTGCAGAGAGGTGCCAGGCTGGAGAGGCGCTCTCTCTGTGGCTGCTGGTGAGTCCGTGTTGCTGCTGGAGGCTGCCTCTGCGCCTGTAAAACTGTGTGACAGGCAGCGACAGCCTGCTGCAGAGAAGCCTGAGTGGCTCTTCAAACACTTGCTGTTCCTCCACCTGGCTGGGTCCCCCCCCCTTCCTCCTGCTCCTCGCCGCTGCTCTGCACTGCACCTGACCTGCCGTCAGTGGCAGGCTGGGCCAGAGGCATCGTGCCATTTCCCTCCCGGGCCGGTATACTATTAGGTATTTGGGGTCGCACAAGCCAGGAGGCATGAAGAGAATAATCCCCGACTCTATCAGTGGCCGGGCAGTATGCTCTGCCTGCCTCCCAGCCGCTGCTAGTTATGTCCTATACCCTGTCCATTCTCCACTGTTGTTCACTGCTGGGTGCTAGAAGCATTGATTGGTGAATGGTGCTGGTCATCCACCAATCACAGTTGTACAATCCACCAATCAGGGAAAAAACACTGCAGTGAAGCACACTCACACAGAGAGCTGCCTCGGTGCTGCCAGAGACTGAACAATACATGAGCCATGTGAGTGGCATTACATTATTAAGAAATCCTCATGTTGCCATTAGTCTGATATAGGGGTGAGCGGGTTCGGATTTCTGAAATCCGAACCCCCCCCCGAGCCCCCCCGATCAGAGGCAGATCCGAGTCAGGCTCGACTTTTCCCGCCTGACTCGGATCTGAAATCGAGGCAAAATGTCATCATCCCGACTTCCGGGTCTCGCAGGTTTTGGATCCTATATAAGGTACCCGCGTCGGCGCCATTTTCTCACTCGGCTGTGGACAGTGAAGAGGGAGGGTGGGAGTTAGGGCTGGCTGGGCTGTGTAGTGTAGTGTAGTGTAGAGTAGTGTTGTGCTGTGCTGTGCTGCGCTGCGCTGCTGTTGTCCATAGGGGCTGTGTCTACTACTTCAAAGTCCATAGGGGCTGGCTGTGTTGTGCTGTGCTGCTGTTGTTAATAGGGGCTGTGTCCACTACTTCAAAGTCCATAGGGGCTGGCTGGACTGTGTTGTGCAGTCAGTTCTCCATAGGGGCTGTGTCCACTCCAAAGTCCTGTGCAGTGTCCCAGTCCTAAAGGGGTGCTGTAGTGTTGTCCAGGGGGTGCTCTGTCCGTCAGGGGTGCTCCCCCTAAGTGCTAAAAAAAAATAATATTTTTTCTGTGTTTGTGAATTGTGTGCGCAGTAGCCGCACGTGCATCAACAAAGTAGTGCCAAGCGTGCGCCTGTGTCATAAGTAAAGGGCCGGCTGGCTTGACCGTTAAAGGGTGCTGTAACCCCCAAAGTACACTCCAAACCAAATAAAAAAATATTTTCTGTGTTTGTGAATTGTGTGCGCAGTAGCCGCACGTGCATCAACAAAGTAGTGCCAAGCGTGCGCCTGTGTCATAAGTAAAGGGCCGGCTGGCTTGACCGTTAAAGGGTGCTGTAACCCCCAAAGTACACTCCAGTCCAAACCAAATAAAAAAATATTTTCTGTGTTTGTGAATTGTGTGCGCAGTAGCCGCACGTCCATCAACAAAGGAGCAGCGCCAAGCGTGCGCCTGTGTCATAAGTAAAGGGCCGGCTGGCTTGACCGTTAAAGGGTGCTGTAACCCCCAAAGTACACTCCAAACCAAATAAAAAAATATTTTCTGTGTTTGTGTGCGCCTTAGCCGCACGTATATATCAAATCGATATAACATAAATGGAGGACCAAACTTTCTCCGATAAAAATAACATAGAGAAAGATCAAGAACCACTCCCCCCTAGTGCTGAAGCTGCTGCCACTAGTCATGACATAGACGATAACATGCCATCAACGTCGTCTGCCAAGGCCGATGCCCAATGTCATAGTAGAAGCCACATACAATCCCAAATGACAAAGTTCAGGAAAATGACCTTAAAAATAACATTTAAATCATCTGAAGAGAAACGTAAACTTGCCAATATGCCATTTATGACACGGAGTGGCAAGGAACGGCTAAGGTCTTTCCCTATGACTAGTGTGTGTCATACTAGCATGACTAGTATGTTCATGACTAGTGGTTCAGCTTCACATGACGATGGAAGCCCTCCTCCCGCTAAAAAAATCAAATGAGATAAGCTGGCAAAAGCACAGCAAAGAACTGTGCGTTCTAAGAAGATATCACAAACCCCAAGGAGAGTCCAAGTGTGGTGGCGGTTGCGATGCCTGACCTTCCCAGCACTGGACGGGAAGAGGTGGCTCTTTCCACCATTTGCACGCCCCCTGCAAGTGCTGAAAGGAGCACCCACAGTCCACTTGCTGATATGCAAATTGAAGATGTCACTGTTGAAGTACAACAGGATGAGGATACTGGTGTAGCTGGCGCTGAGGAGGAAGTTGGCGAGGAGGATTCTGATGGTGATGTGGTTTGTTTAAATCAGGCTCCGGGGTAGACAGTTGTTGTCCGTGGGATGAAAAAGCCCATCACGGTCATGCCTGGGCAGAAGACCAAACATTCCACCTCTTTGGTCTGGCAATATTTCTATCCAAATCCGGACAACAACTGTCTTGCCATATGTACCATATGTAAAGGTGGAATAAGTAGGGGTAGGGACGTTAACCACCTAGGAACATCCTCCCTTATACGGCACCTGCAGCGCGTTCATAATAAGTTACTGTCAAGTTCAGAAACTTTGGCTAAGACCGTAAGCAGTCCAGGGACACCTAAATCCCGTTGTCCTGTTGTATCCAAGCGCCTGCAAACCACACCGTCAACTCCCTCCTCGTCAATTTCCTCCTTAGTCAGGATCGGAAGTAGTCCTGCAGGCCATGTCACTGGCATGACTGACTCTCCTATCCGGGATTCCTCCGGAGGATCCTGCATTGCTACGCCTCCTGCTGCCGCTGCTGCTGCTGGGAGTCGTTCATCATCCCAGAGAGGAAGTAGGAACACCACTACTTTTACTAAACAATTGACCCTCCAACAGTCCTTAGCGAGGAGGATGAAGTACGACAGCAGTCATCCTGAAGCAAAACGTATAACTGAGGCCTTGACTGCTATGTTGGTGTTAGACGTGCGTCCGGTATCCGCCATTAGTGCAGTAGGATTTAGACAATTGATGGAGGTAGTGTGTCCCCGGTTCCAAATCCCGTCTAGATTCCACTTCACTAGGCAGGCGATACCGAGACTGTACAGAAACGTCAGAAAAAGTGTCCTCAGTGTCCTGAAAAATGCCGTTGTACCCAATATCCACTTAACCACGGACATGTGGACAAGTGGAACAGGGCAGACTAAGGACTATATGACTGTAACAGCCCACTGGGTAGATGTATCACCTTACGCAACAACAGCAGCAGCGTCACCAGTAGCAGCATCTCAGAAATGCCAGCTCGTTCCAAGGCATGCTACGCTGTGTATCACCGGTTTCAGTAAGAGGCACACCGCCGACAACCTCTTAGAGAAACTGAGGGAAATAATCGCCCAGTGGCTTACCCCACTTAGACTCTCCTGGGGATTTGTGATATCTGACAACGCCACCAATATTGTGCGGGCATTACATCTGGGCAAATTCCAGCACGTCCCATGTTTTGCTCACACAATAAACTTGGTGGTGCAGAATTTTCTGAAAAGCGACAGGGGCGTGCAGGAGACGCTTTGGGTGGCCCGAAAAATTTCTGTCCACTTTCGCCATTCAGCGACTGCATGCCGAAGACTGGAGTGCCAGCAAACACTCTTGAACCTGCCCCGCCATCACCTGAAGCAAGAGGTTGTGACGCGGTGGAACTCAACCCTCTATATGCTTCAGAGGATGGAGGAGCAGCAAAAGGCCATTCAAGCCTATACATCCACCTATGACATAGGCAAAGGAGGGGGTATGCACCTGACTCAAGCGCAGTGGAGAATGATTTCCGTGTTGTGCAAGGTTCTCCAGCCCTTCGAAATTGCCACACGTGAAGTCAGTTCAGACACTGCCAGCTTGAGTCAGGTCATTCCCCTCATCAGGCTTTTGCAGAAGCAGCTGGAGAAAGTGAAGGAGGAGCTAAGACGGAGCGATTCCGCTCGGCATGTGGGACTTGTGGATGAAGCCCTTCATTCGCTTTGCCAGGATTCCAGGGTGGTCAATCTGTTGAAATCAGACCACTACATTTTGGCCACCGTGCTCGATCCTAGGTTTAAAGCCTATGTGGTGTCTCTCTTTCCGGCTGACACAAGCCTGCAGAGGTGCAAAGACCTGCTGGTGAACACACTGTCAGCTGAAGCGGAACGTGACACGTCAACAGCTCCTTCTTCATTTTCTCCCGCAACTGGGGCTGCCAGGAAAAAACTTAGCTATCCTAAGCAACCCGCTGGCGGTGATGCAGGGCAGGCAGGACCAAGTTTGGACATCTGGTCCAGACTGAAGGACCTGGCAACAATTTCTGACATGTCTACTGTCACTACATATGATACTGTCACCATTGACAGAATGGTGGAGGATTACATCGGTGACAGCATCCAAGTAGGCATGTCAGACAGTCCATACCTGTACTGGCAGGAAAAAGAGGCAATTTGGAGGCCCCAGTACAAACTGGCTCTATTTTACCTGAGTTGCCCCCCCCCCCAGTGTGTACTCCGAAAGAGTGTTCAGTGCAGCCGGGAACCTTGTCAGCGAAAGGCGTAGGAGGTTGCTTTCACAAAATGTGGAGAAGATGATGTGGAGATGTGGAGAAGATGATGTTCATAAAAATGTGGAGAAGATGATGTTCAGAAAAATGAATTATCAACTTTTCCTGGGAGACCAGCCTCCAGAACGTACAGAGGGACCTGTGGTGGTGGATTCCTGTGGGGACGAGTTAATACTCTGTGAGGATGAGGATGTACACAACACTTAAGAGGGTGAGGACTCGGTGGATGAGGCGGATGAGGCGGATGAGGACGACATCTTGCCTCCGTAGAGCCAGTTTGTGCAGGGACAGATTAATTGCCAGCTTGTTTTGTGGGGGCCCAAACGAACCGATCATTTCAGCCACAGTTGTGTGGCAGACCCTGGCGCTGAAATGATTGCTTTGTTAAAGTGTGCATGTCCTGTTTATACAACATAAGGGTGGGTGGGAGGGCCCAAGGACAATTCCATCTTGCACCTCTTTTTTTTCTTTGCATTATGTACAGTTTGGGGCCTAGTTTTTCAAACTGCCATCCTGTCTGCCACTGCAGTATCACTCCTAGATGGGTCACGTGTTTGTGCCGCCCACTCGTGTCGCTTAGCATAGTCATCCAGCTACCTCCGTGCAACCTTTTGGACATAAAAACACTATTGTGAGGTGTGAGGTGTTCAGAATAGACTGGAAATTAGTGGAAATTAAGGTTATTGAGGTTAATAATAGCATAGGAGCAGAAAAACACACACATTCTGTGATTTTAGCTGTTTTTATGCTTTTTTTAAAAAAAATACAGATCCAACACACAAAACCCAGAACCCAAAACACGGAAGGGTGGTTTTGGCAAAACCAATCCAGATCCAAAACACGAAGAAAGATCCAGATCAAAAACCAAAACAAGAAAAGTGGCCGGTGCACACCCCTAGTCTGATATTGGTATTATCCCTTAATACTACACTTACAGTGTTTGTGAGCAAAATAATCATTTGCTCCCATACACTACCAGGTTTTCATTCAATGTAGCCAGATTGGACAGATGTCTGACACATAATTGTATAGTGTATGCCCAGCATTAGCTTTATAGTTTTGTGTGATCACGCCCCTTCCTTGTGAGACCACGCTCTTTTTTGTGTCGCGCACAGGGCCTGATTCAGAGCCGGACGCTATTTGCGCTCGCTCGTTCAGAAAAAGGGTCCGGCTATTTAAATTGAGCGCTCGCTCTTTGCGGTCTGTTGACGCCTCTATGTCTGAGCGAGCGAACAAAACATGCGCTCGCTATTTTGAAAAGACGCCCCCTGGCCGCTCGCATCATACGTCATCTCCGCTATTTATTAGATTAATCGAGTACATCGAAAGGCGTCTGAACTGCTCGCAGTGCTTGTGGTTGGATTTTCCTACCGCAATCATGCGAACAGTTCAGGCTAAGAGACAACCAAGTGACGTGGTCGATGATGCTGCTTTGTTAATTATGCACACCCTTAAAACGCCCGTTTTGACCGTTTGGCACGCCTGCATTCGGATCTCCACTCCCCGTTTTCAAGCACCTTCCCCTGTTACCACCCACAAACGCCTCATCCTGTCACTCAAATTAGCAGGCACTCGCAATTTTGCGAACACACGTTTTCCGACCGCACTGACTGGTTGGCGCATGCGCATTACGACGCATGCGCAGATGTGCGAACATCACTCGGAGCAAACGAGCGGCCGCTTACGAGTGGCTCTGAATCAGGCCCACTGTCCCTTTGTAAAAACTGGACGCAAATTTATAGTTTGCAGGTGGATGCCGAACAGCCTAGCACAGGCCCTTGCCGCACTTATAGGTGTTGCTGACACAATCTCCCTAAAATGATTTGTCAAAAGTAAGCAAGTATGAACTCAACCCGTACGTGACGTGTGGCAGTTTGCAAAGAGAAAAAGCGGATTTTTTATACATTGTTCTGACAGGTAACAACATTAATAATGGGAATAATAATAATAATGTATTTACTATTACTAATTTAAAATTTTGAAAAGAAAACAATAATTATGTTTAATTATATTACAGGAACAATACTATTTGATTTGTAACACTGGAAGAAGAAGAAGGGGCACCGTTTATAGTGCACACTTGTGACATAACAAGTGCCAGCATGCACTTGTGCTCATGGGAACTGAACATAAAACCATCAAAAAATATGCGGTTGTGCAAACCAGCACTTCAGTCCATCTACAGTACCTCACTACCTCTGCATCTCATATTCCTCACTACCTCTGCATCTCATATTCCTCACTACCTCTGCATCTCTATTCCTCACTACCTCTGCATCTCTATTCCTCACTACCTCTGCATCTCTGTTCCTCACTACCTCTGCATATCTGTTCCTCACTACCTCTGCATCTCTATTCCTCACTACCTCTGCATCTCTATTCCTCACTACCTCTGCATCTCTATTCCTCACTACCTCTGCATCTCTATTCCTCACTACCTCTGCATCACATATTCCTCACTACCTCTGCATCTCTGTTCCTCACTACCTCTGCATCTGTATTCCTCACTACCTCTGCATCTCTATTCCTCAATACCTCTGCATCTCTATTCCTCACTACCTCTGCATCTCTATTCCTCACTACCTCTGTATCTCTATTCCTCACTACCTCTGCATCTCTATTCCTCACTACCTCTGCATCTCTATTCCTCACTACCTCTGCATCTCTATTCCATACTACCTCTGTATCTCTATTCAGGGGTGGATTGGGAACTTAAAGTGGCCCTGGAAAAATGGCCTCACGTGGGCGGCACCAAATCAACTGTAGGTGGAGCCAACACCAAAGTGTCCCTATCCACACACCTTAAAAAAAAAGAGGATGACAGAGCAGTGAGAGCACAAACTACTCGGACTCCTCACATGTCTCCAGATGTAACTCAAACCATCCCACCTGCTTCCAACACACTTACCCCTCTGACCATCCCACCTGCTTCCACATACCACAACACGCCACTCTGACCACACCACATGCCACTCTGACCAGCCCACGTGACATCCACATGCTATAACGCATGGTAGTCTGACCCCAATGCATCTAGAGATACACCTCTATCTGCAGTGCTGCACCTGTTCCTGCTTTCAGATGTTGACAATTTTATAATAACCCTAACCTAAAATGCACCATATCGTGCACACTAATTGCTCCATAACCCTAAATGAAGCCTAACCCTAACTGCAGCCATCCCTAATAGCAACCTAACCTCATCTGAACCCTACCCTAACTACAGCCTAAAACTAACCCAATCCTCACTACTGTCTAACCCTTACCGCAGCCTAATCCTACCCTAAATACAGCCTAACCCTAACCCAATCCTCTCTACAGTCTAACCCTTACCACAGCCTAATCCTAACCCTACCCTAAATACAGCCTAACCCTAACCCAATCCTCTCTACAGTCTAACCCTTACCACAGCCTAATCCTAACCCTACCCTAAATACAGCCTAACCCTAACCCAATCCTCTCTACAGTCTAACCCTTACTACAGCCTAATCCTAACCCTACCCTAAATACAGCCTAACCCTAACCCAATCCTCTCTACAGTCTAACCCTTACCACAGCTTAATCCTAATCCTACCCTAAATACAGCCTAACCCTAACCGCAGGGTAAACCTAACCCTACGCTCACTAGTGCCTAACCCAAACTAGGGGTGTGCACCGGCCACTTTTCGTGTTTTGGTTTTGGATCTTTCTTCGTGTTTTGGATCTGGATTGGTTTTGCCAAAACCACCCTTCCGTGTTTTGGGTTCTGGGTTTTGTGTTTTGGATCTGTATTTTTTTTTTTTTAAAAGCATAAAAACAGCTAAAATCACAGAATGTGTTGGTTTTTCTGCTCCTATGCTATTATTAACCTCAATAACCTTAATTTCCACTCATTTCCAGTCTATTCTGAACACCTCACACTAGTGTTTTTATGTCCAAAAGGTTGCACCGAGGTAGCTGGAAGACTATGCTAAGCGACACGAGTGGGCGGCACAAACACGTGGCCCATCTAGGAGTGACACTGCAGTGGCAGACAGGATGGCAGTTTGAAAAACTAGGCCCCAAACAGTACATAATGCAAACAAAAAAAAAAGAGGTGCAAGATGGAATTGTCCTTGGGCCCTCCCACCCACCCTTATGTTGTATTAACAGGACATGCACACTTTAACAAACCAATCATTTCAGCGCCAGGGTCTGCCACACGACTGTGGCTGAAATGATTGGTTCGTTTGGGCCCCCACAAAACAAGCTGGCAATTAATCTGTCCCCTGCACAAAACTGGCTCTACGGAGGCAAGATGTCGTCCTCATCCTCCTCATTCACCGATTTCTCACCCTCTTCAGTGTTCTGTACATCCTCATCTTCACAGAGTATTAATTCGTCCCCGCTGGAATCCACCACCACAGGTCCCTCTGTATGTTCTGGAGGCTGGTCTCCCTGGAAGAGTTCATAATTCATTTTTATGAACATCGTCTTCTCCACATTTTGTGGAAGCAACCTCCTACGCCTTTCGCTGACAAGGTTCCCGGCTGCACTAAACACTCTTTCAGAGTACACACTGGAGGGGGGGCAACTCAGGTAAAATAGAGACAGTTAGTACAGGGGCCTCCCAATTTCCTCTTTTTCCTGCCAGTACAGGTACGGACTGTCTGACATGCCTACTTGGATGCTGTCACCGATGTAATCCTTTAACAGACAGACGCACGCTTGTTGCTGCTGCTTTGAGGATGCAGGTGCGGTTACAGCCGAAACAATTCACAAAGACAGAAAAAAAAAATAATTTTTTATTTTTTGTGGAGCGCACTTTGAGGGTTACACCACCCTTTAACAGACAGACGCACGCTTGTTGCTGCTGCTTTGAGGATGCAGGTGCGGCTACTGCGCATACATTTCACACACAAACACAGTAAAAAAGGAGATTATTTTATTTTGGTTGGAGCGCACTTTGGGGGTTACACCACCCTTTAACAGACGCACGCTTGTCGCTGCTGCTTTGTAGATGCAGGTGCGGCTACAGCCCACACATTTCACAAAGACAGAAAAAAAAGAATTTTGTATTTTTTGTGGAGCGCACTTTGGGGGTTACAGCACCCTTTAACGGACAAGCCAGCCGGCCCTTTACTTATGACACAGGCGCACGCTTGGCGCTGCTCCTTTGTTGATGCACGTGCAGCCACAGTGCACACAATTCACAAACACAGAAAATAATTCCTCCACCATTCTGTCAGTGGTGACAGTATCATATGCAGTGACAGTAGACATGTCAGAAATTGTTGGCACGTCCTTCAGTCCGGACCAGATGTCCAAACCGGTTGTGTTTGATGCACGTGCGGCTACTGCGCATACAGGGCCTGATTCAGAGCCGGGCGCTATTTGGGCTCGCTCGTTCAGAAAAAGGGGCCGGCTTTTTAAATTGAGCGCTCGCTTTGCGATCTTTGCGGTCTGTTGACGTCTCTATGTCTGAATGAGCGAACGAAACATGCGCTCGCTATTTTTTTAAAAACGTCCCCTGGCCGCTCGCATCATACGTCATCTATGCTATTTAGATTAATCGAGTATATCAAAAGGCGTATGAACTGTTCGCAGTGCTTGTGGTAGCATTTTCCTACCGCAATCATGCGATCAGTTCAGGCTAAAAGACAACCAAGTGACGTGGTCGATGACGCTGCTTGGTTAATTATGCACACCCTTAAAACGCCCGTTTTGACCATTTGGCATGCCTGCGTTCGGATCTCAACTCCCCGTTTTCAAGCACCTTCCCCTGTTACCACCCACAAACGCCTCATTCTGTCACTCAAATTAGCAGGCATTCGCTATTTTGCGAGCACACAATTTCCGACCGCAATGACTGGTTCGCGCATGCGTATTACAACCCATACGCATGCGCAGTTGTGCGAACATCGCTCGGAGCGAACGAGCGGCCGCTTACAAGCGGCTCTGAATCAGGCCCACATTTCGCACACAAACACAAAAAAAAAAGAATTGCTTATTTTTTGTGGAGTGCACTTTGGGGGTTACACCACCCTTTAACAGACTTATGGGACACAGGCGCAAGCTTGGCGCTACTTTGTTGATGCACATGCGGCTACTGCGTACACAATTCACAAACACAAAAAAATATATTTTTTTATTTTTTTTGGAGTGCACTTTGGGGGTTACAGCACCCTTTAACGGACAAACCAGCCGGCCCTTTACTTATGGGACACAGGCGCACACTTGGCGCTGCTCCTTTGTTGATGCACGTGCAGCCACAGTGCACACAATTAACAAACACAGAAAATAATGTTTTATTTAGTTTGGAGTGCACTTTGGGGGTTACAGCACCCTTTAATGGTCAAGCCAGCCGGCCCTTTACTTATGACACAGGCGCAGGCTTTGCGTTACTTTGTTGATGCACGTGCGGCTACTGCGCACACAATAAACAAACACAGAAAAAAAAATATATTATTTGGAGTGCACTTTGGGGGTTACAGCACCCTTTAATGGACGAGCCAGCCGGCCCTTTACTTATGACACAGGCGCACGCTTGGCGCTACTTTGTTGATGCACGTGCAGCTACTGCGCACACAGGGTCTCATTCAGACCCGCTCACGAGCGCAGCACGCTTGCAAGCGGGTCGATGGTACCCAAGTGCGCATGCGCACGACGGAGGCTGCTCCGTCGTGCGCATGCGCGAGACCCGGCTCGGGGTCTCTCACCAAAGGGGGCGTGCTGTCGATGATGAGTGACAGAACGCCCCCTATGGTGGGCGTGCCGGGGCGTGGCTGCCCAGACGGAGGCGTTCCCATGGGAACGCCTACCGTCTGGGTCCGGCCCAACTGACATCACTAGTGATGTCAGTGGGAGTGATTTTGGCTCAAAATCACTCCAGGGCTTGCGGCAGCGAGACCCTACCGCAGGGTCTCGTCGCAAGCCCGAAGGTCGTGATGGTCTTGACCATCGCGACCATCATCATCCAGGAGGACACACCAAAAAAAACAAAAAACGCCCTGATTCAGAGCGGGCGCTCGTTCAGAGCGTCCGTCTCTGAATCAGGCCCACAATTCACAAACACAGGGAAAAAAAATATTTTTTTTTGCACTTGGGGGTGCACCCCTGATGGACAGAGCACCCCCTGGACAACACTACAGCACCCCTTTAGTACAGGACTTTGGAGTGGACACAGCCCCTATGGACAACTGACTGCACAACACAGCCCAGCCAACCCCTATGGACTTTGGAGGTGTGGACACAGCCCCTATGGACAACAGCAGCACAGCACAACACAGCCAGCCCCTATGGACTTTGGAGGAGTGGACACAGCCCCTATGGACAACAGTAGCACAGCACAACACAGCCAGCCCCTATGGACTTTGGAGGAGTGGACACAGCCCCTATGGACAACAGCAGCACAGCACAACACAGCCAGCCCCTATGGACTTTGGAGGAGTGGACACAGTCCCTATGGATAACAGCAGCGCAGCACAGCACAACACTACACTACACAGCCCAGCCAGCCCTAACTCCCACCCTCCCTCTTCACTGTCCACAGCGAGTGAGAAAATGGCACCGACGCGGGTACCTTATAAAGAATCCAAAACCCGCGAGACCAGGAAGGCGGGATGATGACATTTTGCCTCGATGTCAGATCAGAGTCAGGCGGGAAAAGTCAAGCCTGACTCGGATCGGCCACGGATCGGGGGGGTTCGGATTTCAGAAATCCGAACCTGCTCACCCCTAACCCAAACCTCACTATAGACTAACCATGACTGCAGCCTAACCCTATGCTAACTACATCTTAATTCTAACCTTACCCTCACTACAGCCTTACCTTAACCACAGCCTAACCTTACTACAGCCTAACCCTAACCGCAGCCTAATTCTAACCCTACCCTAACTGCAGCCTTACCCTAACCGCAGCCTAATCCTAACCTAACAACAGGCTAACCGCAGCCTAACCCTAACCACAGCCTAATTCTAACCATATGCTAACTGCAGTCTAACCCTAACCGTAGCCTAATCCTAACCCTACCCTAACTACAGCATAACCATAACTGCAGGCAAATCCTAACCCCACCCTAACTGCTGGCAAATCCTAACCCCACCCTAACTGCTGGCTAACCCTAACTGCCTTATCCTATCCCTTACGTAACTGCAGCTTTACCCTAATGGCAGCCTAAAACTAACCGTAAATTCATGTGTCAACATTCCGGCTGTCGACATTCACATCAATGTTATCAATGTTGACATTGTGAATGTCGACATTATGAACATGCTGACATCCTGAATGTCGACTTTATGGAGTTGACATTCCACATGATGACTACGTAACCTCCAGTGCTCTTCATTTCTAATAAATGTAGAAATGAAGAGCATATTTAATGATTTATTAATTATACTACATATAATTAATAAATCATAAGTGTAACATGTACAGTACAGTAAGTGACTTACCTTCAAAGTGGAGGAACAGGATACACGGGTACTGTAGCTTCCTCCCAGGACGAGGCTGTGTGGGTGTCTGGAAGGTCATGATGACTCTCCCTTCTTTCAGGGTTAATTTTCTGCTGCAGTTGAACCAAAGTGGGGAATGGAAGAATCAGGGGTTCCACGGATGGGGGGGTTGGAGCTGTGATGGGAGAGAGAGCAGGACAGGGAAACCTTTGTGGGGGGGTTCGGAGAGCTGCGGATGGGAGAGCGTTTGGAGCTGTGAGGGAACAGAGGGCAGTAGAGGTGGGCCTCTATGGGGAAGGGAGGTTATAGATGAGGGAAGGGAGTTGAAAGGGAAAAGAGAGCAGGAGAGGAGAACCTGAGTGATTGAGGGGAGCGGCCGTGGATGGGGGTTGGCTCTGTGAGGGGAGAAAGAGTAGAAGAAGTGAAGCTGTGTGGGGGAGAGGGGTTGGAACTTTGAGGGTAGAGAGAGAGGGGAACCTGTGTGGGGGGAAACAGGGATGTCATGGATGGGGGCTGGATCTGGGAGGTGAGTGATAGGGCATAAGGGGGGACAGTGGGTGCAGCTGTGAGGGGAGATAGAGCAGAAGAGGTGAACCTGAGTGGGGGAAAGGGGTTGCGGCTGGGGAAGGGGTTGGCTCTGTGAGGGGAGAGAGCAGAAAAAGGGAATCTGTGTGAGGGAAGTGGTGTTCCGCAAATGGGGGAGGGATTGGAGCTATGAGGAGAGATAGAGCAGAAGAGGGAAACCTGTGGGGGGGGTCAGGAAGGTGCCGCGGATGGGGGAGGGGTTAGAGCTGTGAGGGGAGAGAGAGCAGAAGGAAACTGGTGTGGGGGAGGGGGGAGAGGTGCCGTGGATGGGAGATGTGTTGGAGTTGTGAGGGCAGATGCGGGGGGTTGGAGCTGTGAGGAAAGAGAGAGCAGAAGAAGCAAGCCTGTGTGGGGAAGGGGGAGGTCGGAGGTGCCGTGGATGGGGGATTAGTTTGAGCTGTAAGGACAGAGAGGAGAGCTGTGAGTGGAGAGAGGAGAGGGTTGCTGCTAGAGCCTAGAGAAAGGACCTCCATGGAGAGAGAGTAGAAGAAGGAAACCTGGGATGGGAGGGGGGGGGGAAGAGTGCAGAGAGCACCGCTGCATGTGTCTCTCACTGTGTGGCGCTGACACTGAGCAGTTCTGTCTGGGTGGGTGTGTGAAGGAGGGAACAATGGAGGAGCTCTGTCTCGCGAGATGTCAGCCTATTCTCGCAGTTTCAGAAGCACAGAGCTCCTCCAAGCTACGGGTCTCAGCCAGGTGCCGGCGGGCTGCCAGTGCCCTGCATGTGGCTCCACCCCCAGTAGTGAAAGAATACACTACTGGGGGTGGAGCCACATGCGGCATTCAGCCCAACATCTGGTCGGCCTCCCGTGAAACTTCCCGGTGACTTTAACGGCCAACCCACCCCTGTCTCTATTCCTCAGTACCTCTGCATCTCTATTCCTCACTACCTCTGCTTTCTTTTTTTCCCCTATTTTCTTTTTTGTTATATAGTAGATTTCTTAGGTAAGCATTACCAACAGATAAAGGAACATTTTTAGTAAAATATAATGATTGTTAGTTCTGTGTATAGGGTGCTTTGTAATTATAAAGTGGAATGAAGAGGAAAAAATTAAATGTGCTCTCAGCATAACTATAGCCATTAGTCTCTGAAATAATTATGCTGCAGAGAATTCTAATTACAAGGGGAGGGATGGGTAGAATGTGGCAAATGAAACTTGATGTGTTATTTGCAGGCATGTCATGGTGCATAAACATACTGCACTTTATGTCACAGATGTTTGGAACAGACACACAATTTTTAACTTAGTTTGAGCTGCATCATGAAAATGGTTAATCTACAGTAATTTGCCATTATGGGATGGATTTACAATGCCCTGGACCCTGAGGTCAAAAGAACAGAATTTGTTTCCAGTCTATTTGCATTTTATTAGATTTGGCTAATGCAGTAACTTAGACAGCATACATACCAATGCAGGGATAGCGGACATCAATATAAGAAAATAAAGTAGATTACATAGGGTAAATGGGCACATACAAATCTATTTGATTTTTCTTACTGTCTAATCTTATATAGGCAGTGGTCGCCTTTGCAGGATGGAACATAACACCACATATGCTGTTATATGTACCATTATTATTATTATTATTATCAGTTATTTATATAGCGCACACATATTCCGCAGCGCTTTACAGAGAATATCTTACCATTCACATCCGTCCCTGCCCCAATGGAGCTTACAATCTATATTCCCTACCACATGCTCACATACATACACATTAGGGGTAATTTTGTTAAGAGTCAATTAACCTACCAGTATATTATTGGAGTGTGGGAGGAAACCGGAGCACCCGGAGGAAACCCACGCAAGCACAGGGAGAATATACAAACTCCACACAGTTAGAACCCACGACCTCAGTGCTGTGAGGCAGTAATGCTAACCATTACACCGTCTGTGCTGTACCAATGAAAGCAGCCATGACGCATATCATCTTAGCATTTGATTTTGCATTTACTTACAAAAACAAAATTGCATTCTAAATTTATTTTCACATTCTAAAGTTTCTGTAGTGTTATTTTGTTTTATAATACACACATAACATTAATAAACTTCTTTAAATAAATACTCAGTAAATGGTGAGTAGTGATGTTATTACTTGTTACTCATAGGCAGTAGAAGCATTCTTTGATACATTGTAAATAACGTACAGGAATAACATATCCCCTACCGTATATAATACATACAGATAACATATTTCACGCCTGATATAACGATGGAGTTTATAAATATAATGTATAAATATTATAAGTAAAAGATTCAGTATTATAAGTAGCTGATACAGTATTGGAAAATTTGACTGGCTCAACTAAGTTATAAGGGTTAACTGATAATGGAATGTCTGCTATGATTGGATGTCATGTATTTAAGAGAATGAGAGGATACTGATATGTAACATCTCTGACAAAACCACACGCTGTACAGCGTGTTATTTACTTACAAAATTATCATATTATCACTAAATCATATAGACTGTTGCAAATATAATCTATTAATACAAGTGTGGACTCGTTTAGACTAATTGAACTTTAATTAAGAAAAACAACCAGGCTCTCTAACCAACTAGAGAGTAATTTGCTATTGAAATAAAAATATTTACGGATCTTAAACACACCACCGAATAGATCCAAGAGTCCAAGTATAAACTCTAGAAGGTCAAACACAAACTGCGGGTAATTACAAGTTTAGACTCTGAAGCTCCCCACTTTTTACTTTGCTATAATAGCTGATTGCTGGTATTATATTGTGAAAATGTAATGTGTTAAAAATGGTTTAAGAAAGTAAAAGTCCTCTTAACACCCCTCCTTAAAAAACTTTACTTATATGATATATCGCTCCTTATATATGCAACTGCCAGGGATTATACCCACTATTCTGCCCTTCACTAACTATACTCCCGTAGTTATATGATCCACATTTCTCAATCCATAACTCATACTACAGTATCACTGATATGGGTATAACCTCTTTGTCTTGGATGGATCTTGCTGGAGTATATGTCCTTTAAGACATTTATCGTTCTCCACAGGCCCCTCGTTGTTGGAGCTCAGGACTCTTTGCTGCTGCTTCGTCAACACCTCAGAAATTAGAAAAGTTATTTTAGATTATTTTAACGAAAATTACACTGTGAAGATTGCCCCAATGTCACAAGCCGCCATCGCGGCTTGTTACCTTCTGGTAGTCGCCGGACATCCAGGACGTTGCTGCTTCCGGCTGCGGGATCCGACAGTCTCGCTGGTCACCAGGCAATGGACGCCAAGCTGGGATGGGCCTGTGGGTGCTGGGAAACCGAGACACCAAGCGGCTGCGAGTGCTGCTGGGTTTGCCGGATAGACGTGCAGAGCTGTATATGCTGGTTATTGTGTAATTTGCTTGCCTGCACGTTGATTGATGGAGTTCCATGTTATACTGTAGGGTAGCCAGCCCTGGCCTTCCTTGCCAGTTATAGTTTATACCACGCGTGTAAACCCTGGATCCTGTCCGTGTCCCAGAAAGTATCTCTGCCACCCGAAATATTACCTGCCTCTGCGAACTTTTGCCTTCTCCACAGAGTTTCGTCTCTTGTCCGTGTCCTTGTCACACCATTGCCCACTCAGTACCACAACTTCAGCCACGGCCTTGCTGGTCAATCCAGTCTAAATTCTGTGTCCAGTCTGCCTCTCTATAGCGGGTCCTCTCCGTCCAGTTTCTGCCCACAGCCTACTACTTAGTCCACACTCTCCTGTTGATCAGCTGTTTCCGGTCTTCATCTGTGCCTGTCTCCTGCCACTTGCCGCATATACTTTTAGCAATCAACTGAATTACCTTGTAAGCTTCTACTGTCTCGAGCGACAACCTAAGTATCGGTGAGCATATAAAGCTCTAAGGGACAAGAGGGGGCTGTTACTGGCTTGAAGACCTCACCTAGTGTAACTCTAGAGGTCTTACTCTGGATCATCTAGGTGATCATAAGACCCAGATGTACTATGGTAAGCTCATAAATCCACTATTAGGGTGTCATCTGCCACTGCTACAAAAAAGTTAGTGCCAAAATTCAATCTCTTGAATCCTACATATCTTCCCTCATAGAGCAACACGAAAAATCACCAGCAGCTTCCATAATTTTCAAAAGGAGTCCCTTACAATAAGTTCTTGAGAGAACTTGCCCATCATCTTACAACTCTTTTTAATAACATTTTGGAAGAAGCATCCTTTGACTCAGCTACTACCTTGTAGAGTGATCCTAAAGCGTGGCAAAGATCCTACCCACTGTTCAAATTATAGACCCATCTCATTACTCAATGTAGGTTTAATCTATGCCACAATTTTAGCCAACAGGTTAAGTCTTCTCCTCCCTCATCTGATTCACCCAGACCAAGAAGGCTTTATCCTGGGCAGACAAGCCCCTGATAATACCAGATAAGCTATTGATCGGATTCATTCCTAAAGTCTTCCTACTCTCTTCCTAGCACTTGACGCAGAAAAAAGCATTTGGCCACATTTCTTATATGTTTGTGAGCTTGCCTCAATAGGTTTCTCTGGTAGATTCCTGGAAGGTGTGTCGGCCCTATAGAGCTCCCCCTCAGCAACATTGTAAGTGAATGAAGTTACTTCTCCCTCATTCAGGATCAATGGTACACATCAAGGTTGACCCCTCTACCTTTTATATTTGGTGCTGGTTATAGAACTGCTAGAGGCATAAATGTGTGGTAATGCAAGAATTTCTGGTATCAGGGTGGGACACTCTTGAGTACAAGATTGCGTTATACGCAGATGATATCCTCCTATCAATAGTGTACTCTTCTCATTCCTTGCCACCACTATATACTAAGATTGACCAATATGCTAAATTTTTGGGGTACAAGATCAACACCCAAAAAACATATGTTGGCCTTCAACTGATAAATCCAGAAGCTTAAATATCTTGGTGTTTTCATAACTTGCCACCATCCCTAACTCTACCAAGCTGATTTTCCTTGTCTCTTTACCCAAATTAATTCAGACCTTCACACATGGTTTTGTAATTTTATTTCCTGGATCGGCTGTGTTACTTCAGCGAAGATGAGCATCCTCACTCGGCTCCTATATTTTTCACAACCCTTCTAATCTATGTTCCCCACATAAATTTAAATTACTACAGTATCACACTTCTTACTTTATCTTGGCAGGTAGGCACCCTTGTGTGAGGCTTAAAGTTCTTCAGTCCTCCTCTCAAAGAGGTGGGCTGGGTATACCAGACTTCAAAAGATACTATGTGGCCGCGCAGCTTGGTCAGTGTGTACTCTGGTGTAGTCCTGGGACAGTAGGATCTGCCCAAGGATTGAATCGGAAGTCCTGGCATTGTCCTCGCTCTCGTCCCTCCTCTGGCTTCCTTGGATGTGGCGACCTAAGCCTGCTACGTGCCACCCAATTGTAGCCCATTCTTTAACTATTTGGGAAATTGAAAATACTCATTATCGCCTTCACTCTCTCTATAATCCCAATTTTTCATAAAGCAGACTTTCGCCCAGTCAGAGCTGTCCTCTTTATAAACTTTTTGAAAAAGAAAAAAAAATGAAAGTCTGAGATTTCATTTTCTTTAAGGACTATAACTAACTTTGATAATTGATGATTTTATTTCCTTTACTGGCTATATTGCATTGCAGCCTTATCTGTCAGTGGTGAATGATTCAACAACTGTTTTGTTATAAGGGTTTTGATGGGTGTTCTAAGTATGTTTTTAATGCTGAATCCAAATAAGCAATATTTCTCCTATCAGGCTAATTTTCTTGTGGTGCCATGGCTATTTTCCTCATTTAGAACAATCACGGGAGGAAAATATATTATGAATTTTTTTTTTTAAATTAAGCAGAATTTGGCAATGCAGGCAGGATAAGATGTTAATTTAGTCTTGGGGTGTCTTGGTCATGAACACAACATGAACGATTGGCACTTGTTAATTGTCTCCAAACAAGTCAGCTTAAAAGCAGTCCTTTATAACGGACATAAATTTCCTTCTGTACCTATTACACATGCGGCAAACATTGAAGAGACGTACGACAACATGAAGTTACTTTTAGAAAAGGATCAGTATCAGAATATAAGTGGAATATCTGTAGAGATCTAAAGGTTATTGCACTTTTGCTATGGTTGCAGCTAGGTTACACCAAATACTATTGGTTTTTATGTGAGTGGAATAGTAGTGACAAGCAAAACCTCTACATTCAGTAGGATTGACCAAAACATATTTGACTTGTTCTAGACAAGAAAAATGTTGTGAACAGTTCACATCTTGAGCCTGAACTTATGAAAAACATTGTTTAAGTGATGGATAAAACACAAACTGGATTCACATACTTGAGAAATAAGTTTTCCCAGACCAGTGATGCCAAGAATAAAGAAGGTATTTTGCAGGTCATCAGATCAGATAATTGTTCAGAGATGGGCTATCTGAAGGAGAGTAGAATGAAGTTTGGAAAGAATAATGGCAGTGCTTCAAAAGTGTCTGCCCAAACTTTTTAGGGAATCACAAGGTTGAAAACTATTCTGAAATAGTGAGTGACCTTCTAATATCACACAAAGTATATCAATAAAGGTTCATTTCTTGGACTCTCACTTGGATTTTTTCCCCCCAGAAAACATGGGTGCAGTGAGCAACGAACACGGTGAGTATTTTCATTAGGACATTTCTAACATGGAAAAGCGTTACCAAGACAAGTAGAGCCCAAATTTGAGAACCATTTCTGAGGCAAAGTATAACAGAAAATCAAACAAAGCTACCTTTTAAACTGCAAGTTTGTATTGTCTATCAGATTAGTATGTAAAAATATAGTTTAAAAAAAAAAAAAAATTGAATGTCACTCAAAAACCTTACCTGATATAGAATTTTCACAAACATTTTTGAATTCAGCTAAAAAGAAAAAAAAAGACTAGAAGAATCAGGTATTTTAATTCATGAGACAGGGAAAAAGATAATTTCTTGTTCTCCGGTGTTATTATTGTATTTCATAAAAGGCTTGGATAAAATGTTTGCAGACCTGCCCTTTTACACTGTTCTCCTGGGAAAATTATATGAATTAAGACTAGGCTTGTTTGAGACACATTTAGCAGTTATTTAAAAATGTTTCTAAATAATATCAGTTTATTAGTATTAATCTGTTCTCTCATTCTGCACTATTGAGACAATTATGTAGATGAAGCAAAGGATCATTTGTGAGATATTAAACTGTTCTTTGTAATTGTTTCTAATGAACATCAGTTTTACTAAGATAAATGTATTTATTGTGGATAAACAGGAAAATAATTGATAGGTATTTATTTATGACAAAAAAAAGAGGAAAAAAAAGAACTGTTGTGTGAGCACTCTTGAAAATGTAGTTTTATTACATTTAAAACATAACTTTTAATATATCATGGTTAATATATTTCTCTATTGCACTAGGCAAGTATAAAGGCATACATTTAGAACTTTTGTACACACTATTCCTAACAGTAGTCCCCTTTGGGACTCAAAACATATATACCGTATATACTCGAGTATAAGCCGACCCGAATATAAGCCGAGGTACCTACTTTTACCCCAAAAAAACTGGGAAAACTTATTGACTCGAGTATAAGCCTAGTGTGGGAAATGGCAGGAGCTGGTAGTGCCCCCAGTAGTAATTCCCCCTGGTTGTGCCCCTAGTAGTAATCCCTCCTGATAGTGCCCCCAGTGGTAATCCCCCCTTTCAGTGCCTCCAGTAGTAATCCCCCCCTGGTAGTACCCCCAGTGGTAATCCCCCCATTTAGTGCCCCCTGTAGTAATCCTCCCCTGGTAGTTCCCCCAGTGGTAATCCCCCCCTGGTAGTGCCCCCTTTAGTAATCCCCCCCTGGTAGTTCCCCCAGTGGTAATCCCCCCTTTTAGTGCCCCCTGTAGTAATCCCCCCTGTAGTAATTCCCCCCTGCTAGTGCCCCCTGTAGTAATCCCCCCTGGTAGTTCCCCCAGTGGTAATACCCCTTTTAGTGCCCCCTGCAGTAATCGCCCCCTGGTAGTGCCCCCTGTAGTCCCCACCCCCCAGTAGAGAGAGACGTGACAAGAATAAAAAAAAAAATCACTTACCTGTAACTCCCGCTCCTGGTCCCGCCGCTGTCCGCTCCTCCGGCCGCTTTGCATGGGAGAGACGTCGTCATGACGACGTGTCTCCCATCACCCACTGCGGGAGCCGGAAGATGACTCCCACAGTGGGAGCAGCAGCAGCCGCTGAGAGTCTGACAGACTCTCAGCAGCTGCTGATTACACCAAACACGCAGCTGCCGGCTCCGGCGGCTGTGTGTTTGGCAGTGTGTAGCGCTGACCGAACTCCGTCCGGTCAGCGCTACACTTGACTCGAGTATAAGCCGAGGGGGTACTTTTTCAGCACATTTTTTGTGCTGAAAAACTCGTCTTATACTCGAGTATATACGGTACATACATACAAGTAAAAATTACGAGATATACGTTATTTATAGCTCCTTAAATAGATAACATGTAAAATGCTACTGTAGTACGCTATTTCCTCTATAATAGTCCAAAACAAGATTTCAAACTTAAATAAGTCATTAATGTAAGGTAGGAGGTGTTGATGCCCCCCTACCTCACATCCAAAGGTGAAATATCAATAAAAAATCTCAGATATGTAAGGCTTCGATTGCACAATTCCAAAACATCAGTTTGCCCCCGTAAGTTGATTACCTTAATACTGGAAAATTAGGATGGTCAGGTTAGATAAACTGCTATTCCTAATTCTACTCCTCACTTTGGCCAAGGGCTATCTATGAGGAGTGAGAGATTATTGGAAAGCAGGTTGCCCTTAGAAACAATAGTGTAACCGTAATAGTCCTCAAATTTTTATTTCTGCTCTTAGAGGTCTTACTGACTAGCATTGGACCCCTAATGACAGAATTACTCAACATGGGATAATCATCAGTTAATAGAGGAATAGAAGCTCAATGACACAGATTTAAGGTATACAATAATTTGTTAGGCAAAAAAATATATTTATTCAGGATATGCCCGTGCAATGGTCATAGACTTTAATGCTGATCAGTTTAGCATATATCTGCATATAGTAACACTGTCAAAACATACAGTGTCTCTATCTTAGTATCGAAATGTAACATGCGCGATCAGAAAAAGTGCTTGTGCAAATAATGGTAAAAGCAAATGATCGCATTCCGTGTAATAGCATGTAATTTTAGTCCAATATTTCCTCAGATGTATGGGACTAGTTATTTGTAACATCTAAAGATTCCTTAAATAAATAAAATGATAATCTTAACACCAATGCACATTAGTAGTACCACGAAGTGTGCTTATGCAAAACAGTGGGTGAATCAATTTATCTGCCTTAGTTAATATGGCAGTATGTACTTGTGATCTGATGCTGTTGCTGACAAACCATCAGTTGAACAACGGTTGACACAATACTGTTACTAAATACGATTAGTATAAAAAAAATATAAAGTGCTAGTGCATGCAATAGTCACTCGGCAACAGCGTTGTGTGTGACAACATTTATTTATTCTCTAATCCTGTGGCTCGGAATTTCCTCCTCTGTCGGGTAGCCACTGCCGGGATTTGAACCGGTAAATCATACCGAATGCATAAATAACGTATATATTTCGTCATTTTTACTTTTATGTATGTATGTATATATGTTTTGAGTCCCAAAGGGGACTACTGTTACGAATAGTGTGTACAAAAGTTCTAAACCTATGCCTTTAAACTTGCCTAGTGCGAAAGAGAAATATATTAACCATCATACAGTATATTAAAAGTTATGTTTTAAATTGAATAAAACTACATTTTCAAGAGTGCTCACACAACAGTTCTTTTTTTGTCACAAGTATACCCAACTCTAGTGGCCACTGCTACCCTAATACTTAACTAGTAATAGCATGGGAATAGTGGCTCTATATCTCATCTAATTTTCATTCAACTTTGCCTGTCTCCCCTACTATACAAGGTATTTATTTGTGTCAAAATAATATGTATGTGATTGATGAATTTAATATTGTGTTAGATAGAGCATTATGCATTCAGTTCAGTGGTAGAACTACAGGGAGTGCAGGAACAATGGTAGGGATGGGCAGAGGCGGATTCAGACCTCATGTGGCCCTAAGCAAGATATCAGTTTGGGGCCCTGCTCCCCCAGCTGCATGCAATTTTACACACACATTGCCCCCCTAGCCAGATACACACACTGTCCCAAAGCTGCACACACACACTGCTCCGGCTCCCGGCAGCAGCAGATGAGAGGGAGCTGGGGGATGAATGCTCCCGTCCAGGCTCCTGGTGGAGGAGACAAGGGAGAGGGAGCAGAGGGGAGAGAAGATGCGGCAGCAGGGGGAGGAAAGAGGACACAGAGGGGGACAGAGCCGACACAGCACCGAGGAAAGTATATGGTGCACGGGAGACAGCAGCAGGGGAAGTAGAGAGGACATGAGGGAGACAGAGCGGACACCAGGGAAAGGATGGGGGGGTTTACACACAGTAGCGGAACACTGGCTGCGGGAAAATCCATAGGGATATGGCAGGTGTAAGGGGGAAAAGTATTACTTTTACGAAAAGCTGACTCAAAAAAAAGAGCAGCACAAGTGATAATTATGTAATGATATAGAGCCCTGACTGACACACCTTACTAACACAACCACCTACTGACACACACTTACTGACACAGACACCACTTACTAACAGACACACTTAAGGTGCCCAACCACTTGCTGATAATACACACACAACTTACTGACGCAGACACCACTTACTGACCAATACCCTTTACTGACGCACACTTACTGATACAGACTTATTCATTTATAATGCATTCACACAGCACAAGAAGACAAACAATCCCCACCGTCTGTAGCATTAGCAGGTTGGTGCTGGAAACATCACCCAAACCCCCCCTTTCCAGACTATAGCAGGTTGTTGCTGGAATCTTTTACCTGCATCTCCAGAGGAAGTAGTTTCACCACTGGAGCGCAGGCACAGACCTGACTCAGCTCTCCTCTCCTCATAGGCAGCGCAGCAGCCTCCTCCCTAATGTCTTTCTCTGCACCAGCAGCATTATGCAGGTGGATGCAGGGCCCCCTAGCGGGGCTGGTTGGAGCCTGGAGGCCATTCACCTCCCGATAATGCTCTGTGCAGAGCCGACTTCACTACAGTGCAGACACTGTGGGTGTGCGTGGAGGTTCCGCATGACATCATGACGTCACACGGTGCACGCTGTGCTCCTCTGGGAAGGTTTTACAGAGGCACAGTAAAGTAATGGATTTTGACTACAAGCCATTCAGTTTTGTGTGGCCCGGCCACAGGCACCTTGGGACCCGCCGGGCCCTAGGCCAAGTAGTAGTACCAAGGTTTTTAACATTTGTCAAAAAACATTGTTTAGTCGTAAACACTAGTTTAGAGACACTGATGTTTCCAATGTTAGTTTATTTCAAAAAAGTAGAAACATCGGCTAACTACTTATAAACACTACAAGCAAGGGATTTAAACATGAAACCTCCTATACCATATTACTGGATTTAACCTGTAAGCAGGAGAGCCGAGAAAGGGGGGGGCATGTACTAATTACCCAGGCCATGGCTCGCCCGGGTCCGCTGCTTCCCCCCTCCCTCTTACCTGTCAGCAGCCCCTCTCCCCAGCCCAGCCCATGTGCTGTGTGCTGGGCTGCAGTGTGGCTAGGGAGGCTTCAGCCATTGAGCAGCAGCAGTCGCCTCTTTCTGTGTGAAAGGCTGAGAGTTTAGAAAATGTGAGAGTGTAGCAGTAAGCTCTCACATTGGTCCAGTTTTATCTTCAAAATGGAAAAACATCTGGATGAGAGTTTAAATCGTGAGTTTTTTTAGTCTAAAACATGCGAGTTTGCATGTCTTGGACCAGACGAATGCAGACGTGACTGTGCATTTCAACGCCATTGCAGGGCCGTGCATACATTAGCCACTGCGATACCAGACGCCTCCTGAGGTCTCATATCGTGCGCAGAAGTTAGCAATTCCTGAGTGAGGTCTGACCTGCCTTAACTGCGTGTATGGGTCTGATGTTACTCGAGGTTATCGATTGTTTCGCTAGGTTGCCCAAGTATATGGATGTGAGTAAGGGGAAGTGGGCGTCCTTATGTCAGGCTGCGTTCGCAATGCGAATGCAAACATTTAAATATCACCGCTGATATTAGCAACGCAGTTGCGTGCGTATAAGCAGAATAGCGATCCATGCTAAATCAGGCCCTCTATTACATTGGCCGAGTTTAAAAAGTGTGAGAGGTTACTGCTAAACTCTCACATTTTCTAAACTCTCACCCTATTACATTTGCCCATGTGTGTAACATGCTGGGACAATCTGCTGGACACAATATGCCAAAGCAGCCTATATCAATTGCCTTGTATCATTATTTCCTTATTTTACTTGACTTTTTCTGTATTTGTAAAATTTAAATACTTTAAACATGTCCTGGATTTTACAACAAACACCAAAAAATAGTTAATTGAAAACATAGTGTTAGAAGGGGGCTGACAAACCAGCTGAGTGTTGTTTGTAGACTAGGGGTCTGATTCAGATTTGGGAATAGAGTAAGATATAGCAAGTAACTGAGCACCTTGGTAAAACCATGCTGCACTGCAGGTGGGACAGATTTAAAATGTGCAGAGAGATTTAGATTTTGGAGGGGTGTGTCCGAAATTAAATCTAAGGCTGTTATATATAAAATTCATTGGTCTGTCTGTTTGTCTGTCTGTCCAGTTATGCATTTGGACACCCCTGCACAGATTAGGATGAAACCAACCCAAGGTGGCCCAGTTGGATCCTCACCAGGTTTTAGGGGGGTTAGGGTCCCAGTCGGACCTCCCGTTGATGTACGCTGGGCAGAACTTTTACCCAGGGATCCTGGGCAGAACTTTGACCCGGGTAGCCCAGGCTGCTGTTCTGGGCCTTTCACTATATGGATTTGTATGAAAACTTCACAGAGGGGTGGAAATTGGTCTGGGATGCTTAATATAGAGGTTGGAGTCCCAGTCGGACCCCACGGCAGATTGCGCCAGGCAGAACTTTGACCCACTGTGCCTGTTCTGGGCCTTCCACTGGATGGATTTGGACAACATCACATAATTTAGACTAAAACTTCACATAGAGTGGTAACATTAGATCCCAGAAGACATACTAGGAGGTGAAGGTCCTGGTCGGCTTCCCGTTAGTGTAAGCTGGGCAAAACTTTGACCCAGGGAGCCTGTTCTGTGCCTTTCACTGGATGGATTTGGACAAAAACTTTAGAGTATTAACATTGGATCCTAGAAGACATACTAGGGGGTTGAGGTTCCAGTCAGACCCTCAGTTTGTGTACGCTCCGCAGACCTTTGACCCGGGGATGCTGGGCAAAACTTTGACCCGGGGAGCCTATTCTGGGCCTTCCACTTGATGGATTTGGATGAAAACTTCACAGAGGGGTGGCAAATGGTCTGGGATACCTAATAGAGGGGTTAGGGTCCCAGTCGGATCTGGCGGCAGAGATGCCCCGGGCAGAACTGTCACCCAGGGAGCCTGTTATGTTAAAAAGGTAAAAGTGAGAACTAGCGTTTTGAACTACTACAAATTTTTAAAATACATAACAGAAAAATAATAAGATGTAAGGCTAGTTTGCAGTTTTGCAATAATTACTTTGTTCTGTAATAAGTTTGGATGTGCTCCACAGTGTATGAAATACTTTAATATTTAAAGCAGAGAGTGAAACAAAAAATAAATCTACTTAAAAGGAATGAAGCAGCTGATGCATAATGAATGGGTTTCCTTACTATCTAATGCTTATTATGCTATTGCAACAAATGTCACACTGTAATTACTTGTTGCATTTCGCTAGTTCTATTACAAAGGAAATGTCAATGTATTTTAAAAATTAGCACAATATTATATTAGACAATATTGTAATTAGGTATTAAAATATGAATTTTCTATGTCACAAGGAGGAGTATTGACACAACATATAAATAGAACACCGTTTCTTTCATCTTAAATCAAACAGACTAATATAAACATAATTAGAAGCAACACAATTATTCATATATTAAAATGTCATTATTCATAATATTTGAATGCATAATAATTTCACTGAAGATGTGTGGTTCAGATATGTGGGAGTCAATTCCCAAGTTTTGTTCAGTAAAGTACTATAATCACTATAAAACTGAATAATATGCCATGTATAGGGTTATTACAACCTAGCAAATTCTTACAGATTGGCGCTAATCTCACGTGTACAAAGCTGCAAATATGAATACATAAGGTCTTATAACATGTTAGTTAAATCCCATTGTTTTAAATTAACACAATGGTGTTTTGTAGTTCAATCAGTGCCTAAAGTTTAGTGCAATAGGTCTTTTATTTTTTTAGCTGTAAAATAAAGCCAAACAGTCATTTATTAAGTTATCCTCATGCAAATAGTCTGTAGGATAATGCTAACTGTACTATTTTATATTTTTCTATATAATTTCCAATTAGAGAACCCACAACCTACACAAGGAGGAAGAAGCCGTTTGTGAGGATCCAATTATATCAATAAGGAACAGCAATTAGGTACTCGTACCTAGTAAACTTGAGATATTAAGTCCAAAAAATTGCTACCCTCAATGTATAAATGTGGGTATTAGGTCTACAGTAAAGAGGTAGACAATGCTTAGGTACAGTAGACAATACAAGTTAGACAGGCAATAGGTCGACAGGGTCTGAAGATTGACACAATAAAAGTCAACTGGTAAGAAGGTCGACAAATATAGAAGGTTGACATGATCATTAATTTGACACACAAATGGTCGACACAGACATGGTCGATGCGTGTTGTTGTTTTTTAGGGTTAGGCACTTACTCTGACAGGTTAGGCACCAGGAGGGAGGGTTAGTACTTACCGGAGGATTAGGGTTAGGCACTAGAAGGGAAGGCTAGGGTCAGGCTCCTACCCCGACGGTTAGGGTTAGGCACCAGGAGGGAGGGTTAGGCTTAGGTACCAAGGGGAGGTATAGGGCTAGAGAAAGAAAAAATGTGTCGACCATTTCTGCGTCGACCTAATGACCATATTCGACCTTCTGTAACTGTCAACCTTCTTACTAGTCGATCTTTATTGTGTCGACCTTCAGACCCTGCCGAACTTCAGACCCTGTTGACCAACTGCCTGTTTAAATTGTATTATCTACCTAAACATTGTCTACCTTTTTATTGTAGACCTAATGATCCACACCCATGCATGTGGCAGGGGGTTATTTACTTCACTATATTCACTATTAAATTCTTCCACTTCCACTAATGTAGGTTGGCAATAATCTGCTCTCTGTTCCTCTATAAGGTAAAATATACGTCTATATACCTCTATAGGGTAAAATGTCTTCTTGTGTTCCCATCACAAAAATTTAATTATTTATTGGAAAGGTTGGAAGAGCAGGAGGTGCTATATCATCACAGGGAAGAGAAAACAAAAGTCACAAAATATAGGCAAACACTTCAGCCATGATAATAAATGAGGCACTTTAGTGCATTGTACCTTATCTTTTGTCAGGCAGCGAGGACAATCACATGTGAAACAGTACTGGCGCTGACACTGCATCTGGCGCAGATGTGAGGGCATCTTCACATCAATGTAACTTATAGTGAGCTGCAGAAAGATGAAATAGAAAACATAGTATCTGTTTAATACTATGGAGGGAAATATAACAAGAGTGTAATTCTCTGTGTAATGGGGCACATCCACTAGACGATCTACTCCCTGTACAATCTCTAAACGATTTTCCCTTGAAATTTTATCTTTCAGTCTGAACGATTTTCAAACGATTTGCAAACAATTTGCAAACTATCTTTAATAGATCAAGTGAAATTGACCTGCATGTTCAGTCAACTGACAAGACGATCAAACGACCAGCGGGAGTGCGCATCGTTGATCGTTAACGACCAAACACTGCACGATTTATAAACGATTTTTAAATGATTGAACGATAACGACCTCGTTATCGTTCAATCGCCTGCTAAAATCGTGTAGTGGATGCCCCCCTTAAGTAGCAATAGTACTAGGGCCACCCTCTGATAATGACATGTTGGTTTAATAGATAATATAGCATGACTTTTTTCATTACAGAACAGTGATGTTAAAATTTTATTACATTATGTACTTATTAAGTTATTTATATAGTGCAAACATTTTCTGCAGCGCTTTGTAGAGAAAATATTTGTAAAATATTTCATTTGCTCAGTGCTTGGCTTGCTAACACATTAGTTGCAAAAACCACAAAATATTCGACCAACAAAAAATTCATACACACTCTCCAGTAGTGTAGGTTTTGGCTTATTTCATGATTTTTCCAAAAAGTTACAATGTTAAATTACATTTTGTCAAATACGGAATTATTTTCAATCAGTGTTGCAGATATACTGTGTAGGCGTTGAATTTAAAACACATAACACCAAGCCTCAAGAGTCTGCAAAAGAAAAATGTCCATACCCAATAAAAAATTATTGTGTTAAGGTGCCCATACATCAGCGACTGTTTGTCGCGATCCGGCGATGCGATGGGAAATGCCGGCATTTCTGGGTGGAAATGCCAACCTCCCACCATCAATGTTCTGCGATCCGTTGCCGGATTGCAGATATTCCACATGTTAAATTTCGGCGATTTGACAATTGTGATCATTTTTTGATAGCGATCGTCAAATCACAGAAATCCAACATGTTGGATTTCTGTGATCCTGCGATGCCGGGTTGCAGCATTGCGGCAATCCGTCGCTAATGTATGGGGCCCATTACATGTGCCATTTAACATTAACACTAGCGAGTAAAAGACAAACTTTAGCCACATTGGTTTCTTCGCAGCAAGCTTACCACAATGTAATGAAAGTCACAGTGATAAAATAAATGAATTAAGAGTATACAAAGCACAGTATTGTTATGTGATAAAGCTTAAGTATTGTGCCTTAACCACAATGACTGGTTCTAAAGCCTTGGTAAACATTAACATACAGTATGTGCTTTAATGTTATAAGCATATTTATAAGTCACACAGTTTAGCTTTGTGTTTGCAGGACTAAAACTAAGGGTTATCCAATGAAAGTTGCTATTTTATAGTAAACATACTGTCAAAAAGGCAGTGTTGTGTGCAGTGGCGTAACTAGGGTATTTGGAGCCCAGGGCAAATTTGAAAAGGGAGCCCACCCCCCCCCACCCCGATATGTGCGCGGTCACTTAAAAATGGGGCGTGTCAAAATGACACACCCCTTTATTTCACGCTGAACATTCCTATCCATAGGCACCTTAACCCCAGTAGTACCCCTTATACAGTACCCCCAGTATGCAGTTGTGGTCCCTCTTATGCAGGCCCATAGTAGTGCCCCTTATACAGTATCCCCAGTAGTGGTCCCCCTTATACAGCCCCCAATTAGTTCCCCTTACTCAGTGCCCCCAGTAGTGGTCCCCCCAAATGCAGTGCCCTATGTAGTGTTCCCCCATATGCAGTGCCCCCAGTAGCAGTCCCCACAATGCAGTGCACCCAGTAGTGGTATCCCCTTATGCAGTGCCCTTTATATAGTGCCCCCAGTAGTAGTCCCCCCCCATGCAGTGCCCTTTATATAGTGCCCCTAGCAGCAGTCCCCCCCACATGCAGGTTTCCCAGGAGTGGTCCCCCTTATGCAGGCACCCAGTAGTGATCCCCCCTATCTAGTGCCCCCTGTAGTGGTCCCCCAGTGCCCCTAGCAGTAAGCCCCTTATATAGTGCCCCCAGCAGTAGTCCCCCCCCCTCCCATGCAGTGCCCCCAGTAGTGGTCCCCCTGATGCAGGCTCCCAGTAGTGACCCCCCCTATCCAGTGGTCCCTGTAGTGGTCCTTCCTGTTATTGCCCCCAGATGTGGTCCCCCCAGTGCAGTGCCCCTAGTAGTAGGCCCCTTTTATAATGCCCCCAGTAGTAGTTCCCCCCCCCAAGTAGTGGTCCCCAGTTGAGGTTCCCCCTACTGATTAAGTGCCCCCTGTAATAGCCCCCCCCAAAAGAGGTCCTCCCAATAATGGTGCCCCCAGTAATAGCCCCCCCCAGTAGAGGTCCTCCTAATAATGGTGCCCCCAGTAATAGCCCCCCCCCCAGTAGAGGTCCTCCTAATAATGGTGCCCCCAGTAATAGCCCCCCCCAGTAGAGGTCCTCCTAATAATGGTAGTAGCCCCCCGTTGTGCCCCCACCCCAGTAGAGGTCCCCCCAGTGGTAGCCACCCCCGTTGTGCCTCCAGTAGTGCTGACAGGTTTTTAAAAATATATATATATAAAAACATACTTACCTGAATCCACGCTGCTGCTGCTCCTCCAGTCCGCGACGCCGCTACCGCCGCCAGTCCTCCCGGGCTGGCGCGCTCAGCATAATGGGACAGACGTCATGACGTCTGTTCCATTACCCACTGCAGGAACCGGACGGAAGTCCTGCTCTTGCAGTGGGTGCTGCAGCAGTCAATGAGAGTCTATCTGACTCTCATTGGCTGCTGTTTCACACACGCTGGCGGCGATGCACAGCCTGAGCCCGCCTCCTGGCGCTATTGGGCAAGCGCTCAGGGGGAGGGAACGGGCTCAGGTGTGCAGCACAGGTCCTGTGTAAACGTGTAGCGCTGACCGCACTCATTGCGGTCGGCGCTACACTGGTGGCTAACTAGGGCGGGCCGGACCGTGGCTGGTGGCGCCCCCCCCGCGCCGCCGGTTCCACGGCGCCCAGGGCACGCACCCTGCCCGACCCCCCCTAGTTACGCCACTGGTTGTGTGGAACAAACACTACATTGGATCTATAAAAATTTATATTTTGTGGGGGAGATGATGCCGGAGCATCCTTTTGCTGGCTCGGCACATGTGTAATAACATTGTATTTGGGCTTCACTGCTCATTCTCTGTGCTGCTCACGCTCTATGATAATAGATGATTTCAGGTGCTGTGGGTTATGTCGGCTACGGTCCCCCAACCATCCTGCAGTTGCAACAACGGTAATTCTGTCACTGAATGCAGGAACATACCTAAGGCTCCCAACTAGACAAAATAAATCATGGGGCTCTTGCTCATGTATACAATGTGAGCCTATTGGATGTATGCACGCTCAGTTACAGAAGTTATGCTTAATGTTGGGTTTTTGCCTTGATAAATAGTTACTGTCCATGAAGACTTTCCATTGCCCATTTTTAACTTAATATGAGTGTATACAACAGTCAAATTGAAATTTCTCATTTAACAGTATGGAAAGTATAAGCAGATATATAATATTAAGTTACAATTAAGGGCAAAAAGGTCTATAAATAAACAGTACTAGTGGAGAATGCAAAAGAGTTATTACACTGACAGCATTAGTTTGAGAAGTACATGTCTACCACTAAATCCACTTCTTAGACCTGAAAATTATATTTATTTTATCTTGACTGCACATTCTAGACACAACATGTACAGTGATATATAATATATACACAAGGGGTTAATGGTTAGACACATCTAGATAAACATCATTCATAGGTATCCATAACTGGATTCAATGAGCCAATCCAAGCCAGGCTATCTGCTCCTGTCAACATGCACAATACTTACCCATTATCTTATATTTTAGGTGTGACCCATTTTAAATAGGATTAAGTAAAATTGACTAGTTACCAGAAATAGTAGGGATACAAAAAAATAACCTAAGATGTGCCCTTGAGGAATTGGATTATATACAGTACTGTTGCTTGTGGAGGGTTTGTTAGTACCTGGAATGGGTACAGCAAGGGTAATAGGGGTTTGGCTTGTGGCCATTGGATTGTAAGAAATTATGCAACAATGGTCTTAAAATCAACAAGCAAAAGGCAGTGAGCGATAAACCAAACCAGAATGGTTTCCTGCTTATTTCCTTTTCATAGACTCAAAGGCAGCTTCTTATTGAAGAGCAATTCTATCATAAATAGCAGTGTTTGTATTTTCTAAATATTCAGCTTTACGATCTCCTGCTGTTAGGCTGTTAGCAGGCATATTTGCTTTCTTTTGAAGTTTCTATGCAACCTGCTAATCTCTTTTATGTCAGCTGACAAAACATTTCTAAATAAAATGAGCATGGTAAAAATATATTTTGTTATTCATTAGTAATATAATTGTAATACTAGAATGCGTCATGAAAACAAAGCACTTAATTTAATAAAAGGTTTTTACAGCCAATAAGCAGGCTTTTGGTACAATCTGCTGCCAGAGCTGTGCAGTAAGGTACAAAGCAACCAGTCATGAGGATTAGCTCATGTAGAGGTATATTACTATATTTGCATGAACACATAAAAGCACGACACATGTTTTCACGGTCTAAGAGTACATACCCAATATCCTTAGTTCCAGGCATATGGAAATATGTAAATAATAATCCTATTTTACACAAACTATTCTGTGTGTTCCTCCACTAGATCAGGCACACAATTCACACATGACTGTGTGTAAGTTTGCACATAAATATTGATAAATGGCCTGATTCAGCAAGGATCGCAATTGCAAAGCTGCACACAGGCATATACTGTAGTGTGTAGTGCACACAGGCAGCTTTGCAATTTCGATCCTTGCAATAATGCAAATGCAGCAGGAGGTGTATGACGCCCCTGTGTAAGGGCTATTTCACACCGCCAGTTTTCACTGGCCGGCTGTTTTTTTGCCCGGGAGCATAGAAACTGGTGGGCACGGCGTGGTCACCATGTTACAGCTGGGAATATCCACTGACAAGGACGGCTGCCGTGTTGTGTCCCTGCTAGTTAGTGAAGCACAATTTCCAATGTTGCCTTTCACACACACCGGCTTGTACCCGGTCACAACTCGATCCGCTGCTCCGCGTGCCTACTGCACAGGGCCGGCCCGAGCTCAATTTCTGAGGTAACCCAAAATTTCCGTATGTCCCCCCCAGGGGCACTATCGCCGCAAAACTCAATGAGGTGTGGTCTCGTGGGAAAAGCCGTGCCGGGTGGTCACTCACGCTCAGTGAGTGCAGGCAGCGCCTGCTGTATTTACTGTGGGGATATATATATATATATACCCACAATAAAAACAGCAGAGAGGCTCTAGGGAGTGTTCACTCACTGAGTGTGAGTGACCACCAGGCAGGCCAGGAAGGACTCATTCTTTTAAATTGACTTACATTACTGTGCAGCCTGTCGAAGGCCGTGGCGCCGCCCGCTGCAGGAACTCCTCTCGAAAGACTGCCGCAGTGCTCCAGGCTGGCCGGCCCCAGCCTTGTTCTTCGCGCACTGATGTGACGTCGTGACTTCACGTTGCGCAGCAGACCTGCCCATAGAAGCCAATGGAGCCGAAGCCGTGACCTGTCCCGACTCCCTTGTAAGTTGTAATAAAATGGCGTGGTACAGTCAGCTGTGTCACATTGACACAGTCTGACTGCCACCCGCCAAGCTGAGCTGCATGTCGCTGGCCGCGGTCGTGTCAGGGCGCCCTCCTCTATGCTGCGCCCTACTTGGCTGTGTAACCAGCATATGTGTAGCCAGCGTATGTGCAGAACCGGCCCTGCTACAGCATTAAAAAAAAAAACAACCACAACATAAAAAATGCCTTAAAACCGTTGCATGTGAAAGGCACTGATTGCCTGAAAAAAAATGTCTGGCTTTGGACAGCTGTTTTTGGTGAAAACCAGCGTTTGCCCTACGCGTACGCCAAGCAGTCCCTGGGCTGGCCCCTCCCGGAAAACAGGCGGACACGCCCCATTTCCAGGAACGCCGGCTGCACCCACCCCCACACCGTCCCTTAAATGCCAATCAGGCAGAGGCATTCAAGGGCTTGTGTGCGTCTTAGCAGGACCCATTCTGCACACTCGCAGAATGGGTCCTGCGCACGGGCAGATTTCCGGTAATCGGGAATCTGTGTTCAGCAGTGCATGCTGAATCAGGCCCAAAGTTCACCAAATGACAACCAGAGAATATTTTCAAGAGAAAAGTAATTGGAAAACTATTATGTCCCTGTGACCTAAGCCTAATATTTCACTACACTGACCTGTAATTGATACAAATGTATATTTCAAGTTTATTTATTTTGAAATGCTTTATAACGGGACTGACTGGTAGCTATATCACCCCAACACTGACTGCGTGCCAAAGTTCCTCTTGCACTGGTTAAAGTGCTAAACATAGGAAACTGCAAGTCTTGTACTTTATTCTATTTCTTTTACTATACATATGATGATCCATCATCGTAAAAATAAAAAGTGGTTTATCCATCTAAAACTATATCCGAGACTTGTGTAATGTGAGTCGTCTTAATTAGTCATTAATTTGCACGAATACCATTCATTTGTTAAACCCCATTCACATACAACATGCAGAGTAATGATAGTTACTAATGGTGTTCAATAATTCTCAGAATAAAGGAAGCAGGGTCACTTTATAGAGTAATATAAATCTACTTTAGCACTTTTATTTAGGACATTTATATAAATAAAAAGGAGGGGTAAACCTATAGGACACCTAAAGTTAAAATATTGTACAACTGCAAATGCGCATAATGACAAAAGAGATTTGTAATCACTTTCTAATATTAAGGTGCTTATATTTATGAAATATGTACACAAAATACATCTCAAATGTGTTTATGAAGGAAGTTACACTGATGCATCAGAAATTAGATGTCTGGCAGTGGTACCTACAAATTACACCTCACATATCCACATAAAGACTCAAATAAGACTGACAAATATGTATCAAATTTGGGGGCATGAGAGCTGGTGCAAAATCACGCTAATGATAACAACAGTCGCTAACACTGGCCCATGCTTCTGATTGGCTGATTCACTACTGAAGCCGATAGGTGCTTTTTTTATTAATCATGCACATATCATATGATTTTATAAGTGTATTTTAGCAAGATTTGTTTTTAGAATTTGTTGCATACACAAGAGGCAGAGTTAAACCTGCTGTATTTAAGAGGGTTTTTTTATTTGACTGGAACCAAATGTGTATTCCACTATCAAAACAACTGTTACAAAAATGTGTGCTGTCTAAGATAATTCTACACCATACAAGTGCCCTGCCTCACTTTTGTTTTTGTTTACAGTATACTGTATACAGCTTTGATTAAAAGACAGTAGTGTGGTTATTTGTATGAAACAGATGGAATGAGTATAGTTATGTTTGGTTCAATTTGGATACTTTAAATATATTACATAATTATTACAACTGATTGCATCCAAAAGAAGCTCTCATCATATGTGATTTGTCTACAGAACAAACTGACAATTTTTCTATTGCAATAACAATTAGATTGTTAATGGCAGGAGATTTTACAGCTAAACAGGAATCTTCTCAGTATTGTGCTGCACCCAGTGCACTCACCATTGGGCAGTCACTGTATGCTACACTAATTTCTCAGTTTGCAGACTGGATTAGTTGTGTAGTTATAAAGAGACAAAATAACCATAGCCATAATTATACTACAGAAGAAAATTGGGAAACATGGTATTTCCACTTAGTACGCCTGTATATTGTAGTTTTCAAGCAAATCAAAATATTTGGTGGGACTGAGATCCTTATTCACACCAGGTCGCAAGCGCTGTGCGCTCGCAACTGGGTCAATGGTAGGACGGTGCCGGCTCTGTCGTGCACATGTGCGAGACCCGGGTCGCTCCGGGTCTCGTAACAAAGGGTACGTGCTGTCGATGTTGAGTGACAGCATGCCCCCTTTGGTGGGCGGGCTGGTGGCGTGGCTGCCCAGAGGGAGGCATTCCCAAGGGAACGCCTACCGTCTGGGGCCAGCCCCACTGACATCATAAGTGATGTCAGTGGGAGAGCTTTCGGCTCTGTTAGAGCCAAAAGCTCTCTGGGGCTTGCGGCAACGAGACCCTACCACAAGGGTCTCGTCGCAAGCCCGATGGTCACGATGGTCACCCACAGCTATGCGACCGGCCAAGAGGCCATTCTGAAAAAAAAAAAATGCCCGCCCCTGATTCAGAGTGAGCGCTCTGTCAGAGCGTCCGGCTCTGAATCAGGCCCAGAGTTACTATGAACAACTTTAAGTAGGCTGTCATTTACAGCTAAGCAAAATGCGTGATATTAGTCTAGAAGTGGTATTTACAGAGAATGTTAAAAACCTTCCATTGGCCTTTGCCATTGGCCTTTGCCAATCCCAAGTGATTCCTAGGGGGGCACTCTTTTATAATAAATTAATTGATATAATTGATATCAGGAAATAAACATAATTACAACATAACTTTTAATCGGTTCCCTCTTTAAAGAGATTGGGGATTATTTAGACTCTGAGTGTGAAAATATGACAGAGTCACCCATCATTAAACACCCATAAATACCATATAATTGATATAAGGAAAATTAACATACTTAAAACATAACTTTTAATCGGATCCTTCTTTAAAAGAAATTGGGAATTATTATGACTGATTATGAAAATATGATAGTCACCTATCAAAAAGCACACATAAATATCCTATCCATCAATAAGCACACATAAATATCCTATCCATCAATAAGCACACATACTGTAAATATCATATTAGACATTCTGTAATTGTGTATGAAATAATTACCTTGTGGTGATCATATGTAATCATTAACAATATATCCACTAATGGGGAAATTAGGCAGGTTTAGCAGTTAATACATTCACTCCCTTTCTTCATTAATTCATTTATGTAGTAGCACTATATGCAACCAACATACACATCATTTAGAATTTAAACACTATAATGCTTCTAAAAATTTAAATTTGATAAATGTTGCAGATATAGTATATACATACAGGACAGATATATTCTCAATATACTTTTGTTATATGAGAGATAGTTTGTTTTATCTCTATCTTCTCTCAACCACAAATGCCAAAAATTCAGTATCATGTATTAGAAACAAATAATAGAAAATAAATAAATGACACATCTAGTCATGTATACAATGTTGCAGCCCCTGTCTCCTGTGATTATTATTTATACTTCATGGAAAAACAATTGGGGAAAATACATGAACACTGCTATTCATAAATGAGCTGGCAGCAAGAACCAAGGAGGTTCAGAAAGGACAGATAAATGGTTAGGTACGGTGTGAAGGCCCAGTTCCTTCTGCTTTCCCAAGTCTTCAAAACGACCGGACCTGAGATGAGAGAGGAACACATGGCAGCACCGTTGGAAACAAAAGGGAGACGTGGGGGACAGTGTGCCCGTGTATGGTGTCAGGCAGGCCCTGTTACTTAAAGTAATGCAGGAGCCGGAAGCGCCATCGGGGTAAGTCGTGACCCACCTGAAAGAGAAATACCTGACATGAAGATAATCAGTCTCAAAGGAGCCTGCCACCTGCCACAAACACTCTCAGTGATCTCAACTTGCGGGACCAAACACGCACCTTATTGAACTCCCCCCAAAGTATCAAATTGTTAACAAGAAAATGATTGGATTGAGGACAACTGCTCACAACCAATTTCTTGTGGCTCCCTTTATTGTGTGCAGACAAGTAATTGCTAGAATATAACTGAGCTGGCTATCTGACAGAAGTAAAGTAAGCTGTCCCTTGTATTTATAGCCCCCCCCCCAAAAAAAAGACAAATAATTCTAACTCCTTCACAATGCAACCAATCCAATTCTATATCGCATGTACAACTGTAATCAAATTTTGTTAACAACTAAAGATGGTTATGGAAATTCCTAAATATGTTCAAAAGTCTATAATGGGTACCAAATGCATAGAATCAGTAGATAGGGTCAAAACTCCACATATATATAAAACTATTGCTGAAGAACCTTTAACCGTCGCTTCATTCTGTATAACCTTACATGACAGTTATCTTAAATATAAAGTAGATCCACTACAGTGAAGTGATTCATAGGACTGGAAAACTGCTAGCCAAAGTGCTGTTGAATAAACCACTCCCACTAAGAACATATTACTGTAGTATAACTGTACTTTTATCGTCCACGTATTTGTGACTCTACAGGTGGTCTGTCCACACTCGGCAGGGGTGCTTTGTCGTCCATAAAGAAGGGGTGCTGTATGTGTTGTTCATCAAGGGGCTGCTGCCTCGTTCAGGGGTGCTCTTCCCCAATATTAAAAAAGTCAAAGTGAAATAAAATGAATATTATCAATCCACAAAAAATAAAAAAATAAATATTTTTTTTTTGTGTATGTGCGTTAGCAATTTAGCTGCACTATTATTGTTTGATGACACTGCCAGCCAGACTGCAGTTTATTGTCCACGTATTTGTGACTCTGTAGGTGTTCTAGCAGCACCTCCACCAGCAACAAGGCCACCTCATTTCTATTAGATGTATAAAGATTAAAAAACCTCCTTCAGATCAAAGATGTGTTTAGGAACTGAAGAACTTGATCCTAGATTGATCTTCCCTCATAATTTTTTTAAAGAAAGAAAAAAATTAAAATAAATAAATTAAAAACTAATCAATCCTTCCGTCCTTTCCCTGTCTTCAGTCCATAAACATATTGAAACTCCGTCGGCCTGTGACCTAGTTAACAAAAACATTCTTGGTTTTTAAACTTCCTAGGGGACGTATAGTATATTAAACTGCCATCCTGTCTACCACTGCAATGCCAATCTGTGCCATGTTGTAAGCTGAACTGCCACATGTTAATGCCGCCCACTGCAGTCACTTACTGTAGTTTAGTCAGCCAGCTAGCTAGATGCAACCTTTTGGCCCTAAACTAGATGAAATCAATATTGTGAGCTGTGAGGTGGTCAAAATTGACTGGAAATGACTGGAAATAAATGTTATTGAGGTTAATAATACTGTAGGAACAAAACAGGCCAACATTATGTGATTTTAGTTGTTTTCATGATTTTTTTAGAAATAATACAGATCCAAAATCAAAACACGCAAGGGGCGGTTCTGGCAAAACCAAATCCAAAACACGAGGAGATACAGATCCAAAACCAAAACATGGGGGTCTGTGCACATCCCTAATTTAAATACACACACTTAGGTTTCAATATAAAAATGTAAAAAATAATTTTAACAAAAAAAAAAAAAAAAAAAGGCAATAAAGGAACATTGACTGGGTGTTATGAATTCCAGTGACCACTCCTTGTAAGCCATCTAGATCTCAGGCTATCAAGGTTTCCGCCACTAACAACCGTGTGTTATTCCCTTAGAGCTTAATAGCTCACCGGTACTTAGGCGGCCGCCTGGACTTACTGCTTGGAGTAGAAGCAGCTTACAGGAGTGTCAGTTGGAATCCTGTGATGAAGGAAAGAGTTTGAACAGGAAGAGTCAATGGTGTAGCTTAGAGAGGTACGGCTTGTGTGCCAATGGTGTGGCAAATGTGCTGATGGTGCGGCAAATGTGCCGATGATGCGGCAAATGTGCCGATGGTGCGGCAAGAGCCGATGGTAGAAAGTGGATTATGAGTGCTGTAGCTTTGAGAGCCGATGATGTGGCAAATGTGCCGATGGTGCGGCAAAATGTGCCGATGGTGCAGCAATAGCCGATGGTTGAAAGTTAGTAGTAGATGCTGCGGCTTTGGGAGCCTATGGAGCAGCAAATGTGCCGATGGTGCAGTTTGTGTGCCGATGGTGCGGCAATAGCTGATGGTAGAAAGTTAGTAGTAGATGCTGCGGCTTTGGAAGCCAATGGAGCGGCAAATTTGCAGATGGTGCAGCAATCGTGCCAATGGTAGAAAGTTGGTAGTAGGTGCTGCGGCTTTGAGAGCCGATGACAGCACAGTTGTATTGGTGCAGCTAGGAAGCCATAGGAGAAGCTGGAGAGCAGGGGACAGCACGGAAGCTGCTGGTGCGGCTAAGGTGCCAATGGTGCGGCAAAAGCCAATTATAGAGCGTTGGTAGTAGATACTGCGGCTTTGAGAACCGATGGCAGCACAGGTGTATTGGTGCAGCTAGGAAGCCGTAAAAGAAGCTGGAGTGCCGGAGACAGCACTGAAGCTGCTGGTGCGGCTAAGGTGCCAATGGTGTGGCAAAAGCTGATGGTAGAGAGTTGGTAGTAGGTGCTGCAGCTTTGAGAGCTGATGGCAGCACAATGGTATTGGTGTGGCTAGGAAGCCGTAGGAGAAGCTGGAGAGCCGGAGACAGCACGGAAGCCACTACGGGAAAACCAGAATCTTCACCACGAGGAGGAAAAGAACTCTGACCATGCAGGCGAGCAAACCCACAGGAATGCTATAGTCGGCGAGGCAGCAAAAGGCCAGTGTGTACAAATAGGAGGACCATCCAATCACGCAGTGCTAAGAATAGCATGTGACATCCTGAGGCATGTCGATCGCCTAGGAACCAAGGAGAACTGGAACAACATCCAAGGAAAGTGAACTGCTCTAGGGAGACAATTCGTGACCGCGACTTGTAACAGTACCCCCCCTTGACGTGGGGTTGATGAACCCCTAGAACCCAGTTTGTCTCTTCAACCTGGGAGCATGTAGAGCAGTTTCAGGAATCCAGGACCACTCCTCCAGACCATAGCCCTTCCAGTGGACCAAGAACTGCAGAACTGGAGATCCTAGAGTTCAAGATCCTCTCCAACACGAACTCATGTTGACTGTGGACCACAAAAGAAGCAGGCCTGGATGGGAAATTGGGTTTGAATTTGGCTGAAAAGAAAACCGGTTTGAGCACTGAACAGTGGAAGGTGTTATTGATACGGAGAGATTTGGGTAACTGAAGTTTGAAGGCTGCCGGATTCACCTGTGAAATTATGCAGAATGGACCAATGAACCTGGGACCCAACTTCTGCGTAGGTTGGCAAAGCTTAATGTTTTTGGTGGAGAGCCAAACCAAGTTGCTCTTCTTAAACCTACACGACTTCCGATGCTTGTCAGCAGACTCTTTCGAGTGGAGAGATACCTTCTGAATACCTTGAAGAACCTTGCTCCAAATACGATGGAGCTGAAAGACCGAAGATGAGACTGGAGAACTGGAGTCGAGAGTTTGCTCTCTGATGTTGGCCCGTAACCCCAAAAAATGGATATACCAAAGATGCAGAATGGCATGTGTTGTTAAAGGCAAACTCAGAAAGCGGTAGATGGGATACCCAGTCATCGTGTCACTTGGAGATGTAACAGCATAGATATTGCTCCAGACACTGGTTGACGCGCTCAGTTTGTCCGTTGGACTGCAGGATGGTACCCTGCGGATGGTTACAGGTCAATGCCCAGGGAAGCATAGAAAGCTCTCCAGAACTGTGCCACAAATTGTGTTCCTCGATCCGACATGATATCCATTGGTAGGCCGTGTAGGCAGAAGATATGCTGGAGAAACAGGCTGGAGAGTTCTGTGGCAAAAAGAAGATTTGGTAATGGTATAAAGTGCGCCATTTTACTAAAACGGTCCACCACCATCCAGATCACAAAACATCGAGAGGATACCGGAAGGTAGATGATAAAATCCATGGCAATGTGAGTCCAGGGTCTCCTAGGAATGAAAAGAGGAAGTAGCAGAACTGAAGGAGCTGTCCGAGGTGTTTTGTTATGAGCACAGACATCACAAGCCAGGACAAATGCACGCACATCTTTGGACAAAAAGGACAACAGACTGGACGGGAAAGCAACTCCATGGACTTACTGATGCCCGGGTGACCAAAAGCTCGATGAGCGTGAAAAACCAATAGGACCGATTTCCTGAATCTTTCCGGAAGAAATAGCAGACTAAAAGGCTTATCTGGAGGTGATGACAGGCTTGAATGAGCTCAGCCAAATTTCTGGTGATGGCACAGTGGAAGAAAGAGCCAGGAATAATAAGTTAATCTCTACTGAAGATCTGCTGCACAGGTTTGAAGCTCCTGCAGAGAGCGTCAGTCTTGATGTTTTTCGAACCAGGATGAAAAGAGATGAGGAATTTGAACCGGGTGAAAAACAATGCTCAGCGTGCTTGCCGAGAATTCAACCTCTTAGCAGACTGAATGTATGAAAGGTTTTTGTGATCAGTAAGAACTGTGATCCTGTGTTTGGCCCCTTCCAGCCAATGTCTCCAGTCCTTGAAGGCCCACTTGATCGCCAGCAACTTCCGATTTCCCACATCGTAGTTGCGTTCTGCCGAGGTGAACTTGCAAGAAAAATAGGCACAAGGGTGCAACTTGTTATCAGCAAGATCCATCTGAAAAAGAATGGCTCCAGCTCCCACTTCAGAGGCATCTACTTCCAGAATGAATGGAAGATCCGGGTCCAGCTGCTGAAGCACTGGAGCTAGAGTGAATGCAACCTTCTGGGCTTCGAAGGCCTGGACCGCTTTGGATGACCAGTTTGAGATGTCTGCCCCTAACTTGGTCAACTCAACAATGGGTGCAACAATGGTGGAAAAAGATCTAATAAATCGACGGTAATAGTTTGAAAAGCCGAGGAACTGTTGGAATGCTTTGAGAGTAGCTGGCTGAACCCATTTTGAAATTGCCTCGACCTTACCAGGATCCATGGAAAAACCCTGGGAAGAAATCACATAGCCTAGAAAGGAAACTTGGGTGACATCAAAATCATACTTCTCTAGCTTCGCATATAAGTGATTCTCATGCAATTTCTGCAGAACTAGGCATACATGCTGATGGTGTTAGTCCAGTGACTGAGAAAATATAAGAATGTCGTCCAAATAAAAAAAACACAAATTTTCCCAGGAATTCTCAAAGGATGTCATTAATGAGATCTTGGAAGATCGCTGGGGCGGTAGATAGACCGAACGGCATGACCAAGTACTCATAATGTCCGGTGTGAGTACTGAAGGACGTTTTCCATTTGTCCCCACTGCTTATTCTGATCAAGTTGTATGCTGTTATTCAGACCTCTGTAATCGATACATGAATGAAGAAACCCATCCTTTTTCTTAAAAAAAAAAAAAACCAGCCCCCACTGGTGACTTAGAGGGGTGGATAAATCCCTTCGCCAATGCATCTTTGATGTTATCTCTCATCGCCATGTCCTCTGGAACAGGAAGGAAATACAACCGGTCTTTGGGTAATGTGGCACCCGGTATTAAATTGATGGCACAGTTGTAAGCCCAGTGCGGAGGGAGGACATCTGCCAGCTGCTTGGAAAAAACATTGGCGAAATCTCGGTACTGGAGTGGGATGGCCGAAGGAACCTCGGCAACAGCAGGTTGAATTGTCTGAAAAGGGAGTGCTAGACATCGAGTCTGACAGGAATGGCTCCATTTTATGATTTACCCAGAGGACCAATCCACTATGGGGCTATGATCCCTGAGCCAGGGGAGACCGAGAAAAACAGGGGCCAAGGGACAATGAAGGAGATAGAAAGACATGGTCTCTGAATGCAAAATTCTGACTGACAAATGGAGAGGAGGCATTTTAAACTTAACATGACCTGTTGAAATCAATCCTCCATCCAGTCCACAGATTGGGAGCTAATGCGAGCGGCCAGGATGATGGTCGCGATGGTCAAGACCATCGCGACCATCGGGCTTGCGACGAGACCCTTGTGGTAGGGTCTCGTGGCCGCAAGCCCCAGAGAGCTTTCGGCTCAAACAGAGCCGAAAGCTCTCCCACTGACATCACTTGTGATGTCAGTGGGGCCACCCCCAGACGGTAGGCATTCTCATGGGAATGCCTCCATCTGGGCAGCCAGCCCCCGGCCTGCCCACAAAAGGGGGCGTGCTGTCACTCAACATCGACAGCACGCCCCTTTGGTGCGAGACCCGGAGCGACGGATTGCCCGTCACTATCCGGGTCTCGCGCATGCGCACGACGGAGCCGGCTCCATCGTGCGCAAGCGCTCTGGGCCACCATCGACACAGTTGCGAGCGCTCAGCGCTTGTGACCGGGTCTGAATCAGGCCCAGTGTGCGAAAAAAAAGGAAATCAATTAATTTGCCAGCCGCCCCACTATCCAAGAATGCTGAAGTAATCAGCGCTTGCGACCGGGTCTGAATCAGGCCCAGTGTGCGAAAAAAAAGGAAATCAATGAATTTGCCAGCCGCCCCACTATCCAAGAATGCTGAAGTAGTCAGAGTGGAGTTAGCAAATTGGGTGGCTGCTGGAACTAGTACTGAGTTTTTGGAGGAAATGGGAGGCAGGCCTAAGTGCAATTCCTCCTGAACACCTAAGCTTTGCCTTTTACCGATTTAAGTGGACAATTATTCACGGTATTCCCCTTGTCTCCGCAATACATACAGAGGCCTAGAGACTGTATTCTGCGTCTCTCTTTGGGCCATAAGCAAGATGCACCAATCTGCATTGGCTCTTCTGTGTCCGAAGGCGGAACCCAACTGAGAGAATGAGGCGACCTGGTGGGAAGGTTCTGTTCTCGTCTCCGTTCCCTTAGATGCTGGTCAGTCCTAATGGCCTGTTGCATGAGATCATCCAAGGACTCAGAAGGAGAATGATGGCCTCAGAGAGACAGAGACAGTATTGGCCACATAGAGCCAGATCATTCCAACCTGAGTCAGTTGCCCATCTGCGGAATTCTGAGGTGTAATCTTCCACCGCCTTCTGAACCTGTTTGAGGGAACGTAATTTGGACTCAAGAACAGAAGTTTAGAAACTGTCGGTGATCCCCAGAAAACCGATCCGGCAGGTTCATTTTTGGTTCTTGGAGAGGAACTGGAAGAACTAGAAGAACAGGAGAATGGCTCTCTTTGACATGCAAGGACAGCTCCTGGACCTTCTGAGTGAGAACCTGAATTTGAGCTGCAAGCACCTGGGCAGGGTTCTGCGCCTGTTCCATGTTAGCCATAGCTATCAGTCTGATATTACTCTTTCTTACACTTCTTTTGTTGGCAGACTATAATGTTATGAATTCCAGTGACCACTCCTTGTAAGCCATCTAGAACTCAGGCTATCGAGGTTTCCCGCCACTAACAACCGCCTGTTGTTTCCTTTGAGATTAATAGCTCACCGGTACTTAGGCAGCCACCTGGACTTACTGCTCGGAGTAGTAGCAGCTTACAGGAGTGTCGGTTGGAATCCTGTGATTAAGGAAAGAGTTTGAACAGGAAGAGTCAATGGAGTAGCTTAGAGAGGTACGGCTTGTGTGCCGATGGTGCAGCAAATGTGCTGATGGTGCGGCAAACGTGCCGATGGTGCAGCAAGAGCCGATGGTAGAAAGCTGAAAGTGCTGCGGCTTTGAGAGCCGATGATGCGACAAGTGTGCCAATGGTGCGGCAATAGCCGATGGTGGGTAGTTGGTAGTAGATGATGCAGCTTTGGGAGCCGATAGTGCGGCTTGTGTGCCGATGGTGTGGCAAATGTGCTGATGGTGCAGCTTGTGTGCGGCTTGTGTGCTGATGGTGTGGCAACAGCCGATGGTAGAAAGTTAGTAGTAGATGCTGCGGGTTTGGGAACCAATGGTGCGGCAATAGCCGATGGTAGAAAGTTGGTAGTAGGTGCTGCGGCTTTGAGTGTTGTTGGCAGCTCGGTTGTATTGGTGCGGCTAGGAACTCATAAGAGAAGCTGGAGAGCCGGAGACAGCAAGTAAGCCAGCGTGGAAGACAGCATGGAAACTGCTGGTGCGGCTAAGGTGCCAATGGTGCGCAAAAGCCAATGGTAGAATGTTGGTAGTAGGTGCTACGGCTTTGAGAGCCGATGGCAGCACTGTGGTATTGGTCCGGCTAGGAGGCCACAGGAGAAGCTGGAGAGCCGGAGACACGACGGAAGCCACTACGGGAAAACCAGAATCTTCACCACGAGGAGGAACAGAACGCTGAGCATGCAGCCAAGCCAAGGGAACCCACACGAATGCTATAGTCGGCAAAGGGCAAGTGTGCACAAATAGGAGGACCATCCGATCACGCAGTGCTAAGGATAGCATGTGACATCCTGAGGCATGCCGACTAGGGTATCCTGATGTCCATTGGGATATCGCCGTCAGCATTATGCAACGCGGTGGGATTGCGGCGACGGTATTTCGACTGCCAGCATCCCGTCCACCGATATAATAACTGCATCCTCTGACTGGGTACACAAGACTTTATTGTAAAATCATAGCCAGCTTAACTGATGTGATTATATTACAGGTTGAGTCTCCCATATCCAAATATTCCGAATTACGGAATAATTTTGGCATGACTGAGATAATAAAACCTTTGATTTTTGATGGTTCAATGTACACAAACTTTGTCTAAGGCACAAATTATTAAAAATATGGTATAAAATTACCTTCAGGCTGTGTGTATAGGGTGTAAATGAAACATAAATTTATTTCATGTATGTACATAAACTTTGCTTGAGCCACAAAATTATTGAAAATATTGTATAAAATTACCTGCAGGCTATGTGTATAAGGTGCACATAACACATATATGCATTCTGTGTGTATATTGGGGTCCCATTCCCAAGGTATTTCATTATGATATGCAATTATTCCAAAATACGGAATATTCCGTTATCCAAAATACCCCTGGTCCCAAGCATTTTGGATATGGGAGACTCAACCTGTATATGTTTATTGCGATTCAAAAACATGTCATAGAAATCTACTAATAATTTTGAAAATTTGAAGCATTAAATATGTAAATTTATTTCTTACAAGAACATTGAAATGATTAATTTGTTTGTTAGACAAGATATAATGTTTTGAAAACTTGCACATGACCAGTAGTTTGTTATTGGCTGCAACGGCTGAATTAATAAGTTGCTCATTGAGCTTCTTTACCAAAACAGACCTAACAGATGTTGACAAAATGCAGTCTTATTGCTGGAGGATTTATGTGTTTTTTTGTTTTTTTAATATGCAAATTGCTGTCAGAGGACAACATGGAGTAGATCATTTTACTGCAATGAAAACCCTGCTTGACCCTTACTGTGCTCGAATTTACCAAGCTTCTTGACTCAGAGGCAGAATAATAAAATGTTGTGGTGTGTGGCCGTGTTAATATAAACATTGCGCACCAACACAAAAGGATGCAATACCATGCCAATTAATTTCACCCAGCCAACTGATGCCGGCCTACTCCATAGCCATTAAAAGCAGGGGCACTGAGAGGTGGAGCAAGGAAATGGGTTCTGAGTGTAATATGTTGGTGATCGGGTACAACCAACAGGTCACTGGATATGGTACAAATTCAAATGGCGAAAGAGGAGCCAGGGTGAGTCAGGTCAAGAAGACACTGGAAAACAAAGTTCAAAAGACAGGTGCAGGAACATTGAAGATCAAGGAGGCAGGCCTAAATCTCGGGCGGTTCTCTCTCCTGTATACAAAAAAAGGCTTTCAGAGGGCTAAGCAGATTTGAATCTGGTGTTTAGCTGATGTAAATGGTCACATGACCGCAGTTATAAAACCCCAGGAAATGCTGCACTCCCACTGCTATAGAGCAGCACAGGACAATGCTGGAAAACAGGCAATAAAGATGTGTAGAAAGGGAAGGAGAGAAGCTATACGTCGCCAGACCCAGGGGCCTATTCATCATACCTAAACTTTCTCTGGAGGTAATTAGGTTTAGAACTCGCATGGAGTTCTACCTAATTACCAGAAGAATTCATCATTCCTCCTCTCCATAACTATCTATTCCGAAAAGCTGTCATTTTTTATGTCATTTTGTCATTCTCTATCTACACTAACTTACCGCAGCTGGAATGAGTGCTGCGCATGCATTACATTCGTTAAACCAGCACATGCGCAGTACTACCTACAGCTGCGGTAATTTTGTGTATCCTCCCCCTCCCCCCTCTGCTCACCTCCCCCCCGTCCCCGACTTACCTGCTCGCGCAGCAGCCTCTGGCTCCGTCTGCTATGCTGTCATGTGTTCTCCCCATCAGAACTCAGTAGATTAGAAAAAAAAAAACTTTTTTTTTTTCTAAACTTTATTGTGTTCTGCTGGGGAGAACACATGACAGCATAGCAGACGGAGCCAGAGGAGAGTCCAGAGTGATGGAGGAAGATGGTAACACCATCAAATTCCGAAAATATATAATTTTCGGAATTTGATGAATACCATAATTTCCACTAATGTATGGGGAGTGTGGAAATTAACACAGGGGGACTTAACCAGGAGATATCAGTGATATCTCCTGTGCTAAGTATCTACATGAATACTAAAATAACGTTAATTAAGGAAAATGTCCTTAAAATGTTATTTTAGTGTTGATGAATAGGCCCCCCAGTGAGAAAAATACAGGTGCCAGTGACTTGTAATATGTATTTTATAGAATGACTGCTTCCTCTTGGAATCACCATTTTTAACTATATGTTATTTACTTGTAATTTGCTTCCTTTATTTACATTTCTAAGTTTGCTACAGAACCTGTGGATATGTGGAACGGGATGTAGTTAGGCCGCCGATCTCAATGCCGATGCCGGAATCCCGACAAGGGAGTTAAGATAGGCATTGAAATACCGACGCCTATCTTAATCCTGATACCGAAATCCAGGAGGATGCCAGCCCGTTCGAATGTAAGCCAGGGTGCCCTTAGTGTTAGCGGCGGCGGGGGGGGTTAGATTTTAGGTAAATTAGCGGGGTTAGCATTAGGTTTTTGGGGGGTAGGGATAGGCACCCATAGGGGGGAGGGTTAGGGTCAGGCACCACTGGGGGGGGGAGTTTGGGTTAGGCACTAAGGGGAGAGGATTAGGTTTAGGCACGAAGGGGGGATACTTTGGTTTAGGCACTAACGGGGAGGGTTAGGGTGCGGGTGGGGAGATTAGGGTTAGGCTACAAGAAGGGAGGGTTAGGGGGAGAAGGGGGAAGGGTTAGGATACTTACCCAACCCCTGTCGGGATACCAACCATCGAGATGCCGGTATTCTGATAGGAGACATCCCGACAGTCGGCATTACATACACATTCCTGTGGAACTACACATGTCAATATACCCAGTGAAACAAAGGCTTACTGATATGTTAGGAAGCTCACTGACCCCACAAATGGCATAAGATATGGGGCTATGAGAGGGTCCACAGCTGCAGGCCCTTACCCCACATCACACCAGCTTGGATTAGGAGGAAGCCTCCAAGGACATGTAGGTATTAATCCTTAGCCCCTATTCTGAAGCTGCAATATACTGTATATGCTGGTGTTACTCAAATAACCACATTTAATACCTATAATATACTTGTGCTAAGAACTTTAATGATAACTGCCATTAATTTATAAGAGTAATAAATTAACAATTTACACACATACAATTAATGTACTTTAAAATAAAAATTAGAGGGAACCATGTAAACATGTTGGTTATACAAATGACACCATAAGTTACATAGTCTGAGTGCTATATTACACAAACGATTGGCTAATCCCTGATGGAGACTACCCCTTTCAAATTGCAAAAATAACCCGGGATATTAAAGCGCACATGCTCCAGGCGGTAGGAAGACGAAGACGGAAACACACTTATCGGTAAGCATAGTGAGAGCGGGATGCCGCTCACTACCATTATTACCCGGCATGGACGAGGGAATCATTCAGGAGGCTGTTTCTCATAGACTGTGTTACTTAGGGCTCTATTTACTACAATTGGCATATTGAATGCAGATTGTAGTGTGATATTACTGACTGAATTCGCATTGTGAATTCAGCCAATATCACAGGGATTTACTAAAAATCCCTTGCAGGGACAGAGCTTGCGATAAAGCTCTGTCCCTGCGAATCACCTCTGCACACTTATCACGGTACTTTCGCAAAAAATACCGTGACAAGTGCCCGCGCATATGCCAATACACTTACCTCCAGTGATCGGGACTCCGGTGATGTCCTCAGTGGATCCGGCCAGCTGATCTCCCATCCTGCACTGGGACCCGGTCAGCTGACTGGGTCCCAGTGCAGGATGGGAGACCAGCTGACCGAAGGGAGGACACCAAAGCCCCGATCACTGGTCCCTGGACTCAGGTAAGTTTTTTGGGGGGTTTTTCACAATTTTTTTTTTTTTTTTTTTTAGCAGTGATCAGCGTATGGTCTGTTTAGATACACAGCTGATCACTGGGGCCGGCACCGGACTATGCTCTGCCTGTTAGAGTGGAGCAGGAGTCCGGTAACCGGGGGAGACCCTGGATAACGCCACCTCCAGGTGACATTATTATCACAGGGCTTCCCCTGGTATTTTTTCACAATTTTTTTATTAACTTGCACACAGATCGCATTTCCCATTACAATTATGGGAAATGTGATCTGATTACAAAAAATAAGTGATAATTAGGGCTTGGAGTAGAATTTTACGAATTCTACTCCAATTGCCCTTTAGTAACTTTAGGTGATACTAAAATAATGTGAAAAGGGAGTGAAAACATCCCTTTTCACTTTATTTTAGTAAAAATAATGTTAATAAATAGAGCCCTTTGTACTTGCAAAGATCTGAGCAAGATACTAATCATCTTCATGAATAATATTATCACACAGGGCTCTATTTACTACAATCCGCATATTGAATGCGGATTGTAGTGTGATATTACCGAGTGAATTCGCATTGCGAATTCAGGCAATATCACAGGGATTTACTGTAAATCATTTGCAGGGACAGAGCTTGCGATAAAGCTCTTTCCCTGCGGATCCCATCCGCACTCTAGTCGCGGTATTTTCGGAAAAAATACCGCGACTAAGAGCCCGCGCATGCGCCGACCCACCGTCGCTGCTGCCACCCCACCGGCGCTAAGCCCCGCCCCCGGCACTAAGCCCCGCCCCCTGCGATTGTGGACCCCCGCGACCCCCCCTCCCTTCATTATACTTACCTGCATCCTCCTGGCCTCCGGTGATCTTCTCCAGGCTTCCCGATCAGGTGATCTCCCATAATGCACTGGGGCCCGATCACCTGATGACCGGGCAGCAGTGCACTGTGGGAGACCAGCTGACCGGAGAGGAGCCATCACCGGACACCCGATCACCGGTCCCTGGAGTCAGGTAAGTAAAAAAAAAATGTTTCATTTTTTTTTTTTTTTTTTTTTACAGCAATCAGCTTGCTGTCTATTTAGACCACATAGCTGATTACTGGTACCGGCTCCCGGCTCTGCTCTCCCCGTTAGAGCAGAGTGGGAGCCCGGTAAACGGGGGAGACCTCCAGGTGGCGTTATTATCACAGGGCTTCCCCCGGTAATTTTTTACAATTTATTTTTAGTAACTCTGGTCGGATCACATTTCCCATTACAATTATGGGAAATGCGATCTGCTTTACTAAAAATAAGTGATACTAGGGGTTGGAGTAGAATTTTACTAATTCTACTCCAATTGCCCTATAGTAACTACAGGTGAAACTAAAATAATGTGAAAAGGGTGTGAAAACTCCCTTTTTCACTTTATTTTAGTAAAAATAATGTTAATAAATAGAGCCCTTAGCAGCCTGTCTGAGGTGAATCATGATGTGAAAAATCTTGCCAGAGGAGTTTCCACTGCTTTGTATCTATTTAAGTGGGAATATATGAGACTATTATAAAGGTTTTTAGCTACAAAATAGCAGGACCCAAAGCGGGAATAAAATGCTATAAAGGATCCATTTTAAATCCTCTGGAAAAAATGCCGTAGAATAGCATCTGCACTAATATATGATTAGGAGGTTGCTATTTCTGATCATAGACGGATTATAACAAATCTAATTTTTAATATTGAATTGTATATTACAGATGTGAATATGTCATTGTTTATATCAGTCAATACCCCCGACTTCTAGACATGAAAACACATATAGAAGTATATTTAATTATTTTTATTTAATTTTTTTGCATTTTATTGTAGATACGCTCATTTTATATCGAGGACCGTTTATTGCTCCATTGTGTGGATTGTTTTTATATATGTATATGGATATATGTATTACCAGAGTGTGTCATTTGTATTAATAAATACCAAAGAATATTTTTCAATATATACTTAGCACCTATTTTTCCTATATCTCTTGCATTGATTGACTGTTGTTTCCTCTCAGAACAGCAATTGATTTCATTTATAGATATGCATGTATTAGTTTAAAGAGCTCAGCAGGAGATTTTATTTTAATTAGTATACTGATCATCGGGAAGCTTTCCCTTTTCCTGACATACCTGGCATGATGCAGAGTTGTTGGCAAAGCGGACATAAATTACTCTATCAAAACTGTGTATCTATAGATTGTAAGCTTGCGAGCAGGGCCTTCCTACCTCTATGTCAGTCTGTTATTACCTAGTTTTGTTCTATTAATGTTTCCAATTGTAAAGTGCAATGGAATATGTAGCGCTATATCAGAAACTGTTAATAAATAAATAATTAAATGATGTCAATAAAGTAATTTTTTTTCTTCCTCAGCTTTAACTTGACGGATCGAGATGAAACACAGTGCAGGTTATTTCTAGGAGTTTCCACTACAAAATGAAAATTGGATCAGTAGTGTAGCCGCCAACTTGGAACATACATACAGATACAAAGTTCTTATTATATTAGTATAGATATAGATATTATAATACTGTATAGATATATTTTGCATTAACATCTTGGCAGGAAAAGAAAGGGTTATATTTCTGATGGCTCACCCATCTTTCATTCAATACTACAGATCTATAGAAGAAGAGAGAACAAAAAAGCAAAACAGATGATTCTGCAAAAACACAATTCATAAAACATTGTTTTTGTGTTCTTGCTTTCCATAGACTGGAAGATTTACTGCAGAAAAAGCATCTGCAACACACAAACGATTATTCTTGAGATGTCTAGTGAGCATGGCTGTTGTCCTCATACTGTAAGTGTTTCTTCATATGTTTAAAATAAAATGAAATATGAAAATGTGTCTGAACCCTGAATACGGGGGATGTTGATAAAATACAGACACTTATCATGAATGAGGATGATTTAGAATTAGAAATGACACATGTAGCCCAGCACCAGGTAAAAACATTTTCATGTCTTGACTTTCCTATGTGAGATTTGAGCAGTGACTGATGGTTTAACCAGCGTGTGAGATGAGGCAGCAGTCTGGAATGTAAATGGGTGGACGCTGGCCATTCCAGGTGTCTGTGACAGGAGGGAGGACAAGTTAATTATCATACCTCTTCACCCTTTGCTATTTCCTTGACGGTGCGGAGGTGCAGGTGTGTTCCTTCAAACACTATCACGCAGTTTGGGTCGCAACTGTGATTTAAAAGAGACATGCTGAAATAGATAAGAAAGAAAAAACATGAGAAGGAAAATGCCACAGGCATGATTTACAAGAACCATCAGAGAATAGAGCTGATTAACAGCCAATGTGCAACATTATTTACAAGTGGTCTCTACACAGTGGAGACAACCATTTTGTGGATGGAACCAATATGAGACTGCAGCCAAATCACTAGGGATATTACTGAAGTAATAAGCACCACAAAATGACTGCCTCCACTGTCAATCGGTGATGGGTACATGTTAACATAATTAATGGAATATATCATACAGCAAATTTACAGTCATCTAATTGCAAAAAAATGGTCCCAGCCAAAAGGGTCATAATTTGCATGACATGCATTAAACATTCTAACCATATTATGTATATATGGATATGCAATTAGTTAATGTATTGCAGACATTTACTATAATTACTATACAAAAGACCACTTTGGGACATACATACGAGAAGTGCAAAATGGGAGTGAGAAAGGGTGGGCTGGTGTAGCTACTTGTGCCCTATGTAGAGGAAAAATAGATGCATATACCCCTGTATACGCCTGTAGGAGATACGGATGGTTCTCCCTTGAGATACCTGCAAAAAGTACAGCCAGACCTAGTACTTACAATCTAGTGCTGGTAGCAGTGGCGTAACTAGGGCAGGGCGAGCGGGGTTCGTGCCCTGGGCGCCGTTGGACCGGCGGCGCGGGGGGGCGCCGCCGGCCACGGTACCGGCCCGCCCGCCCGCCCGCCCTAGATAGCCAGTGTAGCGCCGACCGCAATGAGTGCGGTCAGCGCTACACATTTGCACAGGACCAGCGCTAGGCTTCCAGCGCCGGTCCTGTGCTGCACACCAGAGCCCGTTCCCTCCCCCTGAGCGCTTGCCCAATAGCGCCAGGAGGCGGGCTCAGGCTGTGCATAACACACGCATCGCCGCCAGCGCTGCGTGTGTTAAACATTTTTAATAGTCAGATAGACTCTCATTGACTGCTGCAGCACCCACTGCAAGAGCCGGACTTCCGTCCAGCTCCTGCAGTGGGTAATGGGACTGACGTCATGACGTCAGTCCCATAATGCTGAGCGCGCCAGCCCGGGAGGACTGGAGGGCGGGAGCGGCATCGGCATCGCGGACAGGAGCAGCGTGGAATCAGGTAAGTATATTTTTATATATATTTATTTTTTTTTAAACCTATCTGCACAACGGGGGAGGGGTTGGCTACTACTGGGGGGACCTCTACTGGGGGAGGTGTGGCTACTACTGGGGGTGCCATTGGGAGGACCTCTACTGGGGGGGGGCTACTCTACTGGGGACTACTACTTGGGGGGGGACTACCACTGGGGGCATTCTAAAAGGGGCCAAGTATTACTAGAGGCACCGCACTCGGGGGACCACTAATGGGGGCAATAATAGGAAGGGTCACTACAGGGACCACTGGATAGGGGGGGGTCACTACTGGGAGCCTGCATCAGGGGGACCACTACTGGGGGCACTGCATGGGAGGGGGGGACACTACTGCTGGGGGCACTATATAAGGGGCTTACTGCTAGGGGCACTGCGGGGACCACTACAGGGGGCACTAGATAGGGGGGATCACTACAGGGTGCAAGCATAAGGGGACCACTACTGGGAAAATTGCATGGGGGGGACTACTGTTGGGGGCACTATATAAAAGGGCACTGCATAAGGGGATACCGCTACTGGGCGCACTGCATTGTGGGGACTGCTACTGGGGGCACTGCATAAGGGGGAACACTACGTGGGGCACTGCATTTGGGGGGGCCACTACTGGGGGTACTGAGTAAGGGGAACTAATTGGGGGCTGTATAAGAGGGACCACTACTGGGGATACTGTATAAGGGGCACTACTATGGGCCTGCATGAGAGGGACCACAACTGCATACTGGGGGTACTACTGGGGTTAAGGTGCATATGGATAGGAATGTTCAGTTTGAAAATAAAGGGGTGTGTCATATTGACACGCCCCATCTTTAAGTGACCACGCCGATTTTTGGGGCGCGCACATGGGGGGGGGGCCCTCCCTTTTCAAATTTGCCCTGGGCTCCAAATACCCTAGTTACGCCACTGGCTGGTAGTGGCAAAATCAGTGGGTTGAGAGGCTTCTGTTCCCCAATATTGTTACTACCAGCACAGGGCCTACTGTAGGCAGATCAGGTCTCCCATCAATAAAACCAGCCCTGTGCTGAGAACTCTGGGGCTATTGTTACAACCCAGGGCAGTGATTTTGACAAATATATGTATATCTATATATAAATATATATATTATTGTGACACAGTCGGGATAGGGGTCCCTCTCCTGGGGTAGATGGACTCCCTCTTTTCACACACAGTAGCCGTAGAAACAGGATACAAGTCAGTGGTTCTCATACAAACTGGTTAGCGCCAGTCTTTATTGTGCCAAATGAATATAAACATAAACAAAACATAAACATAAGTCCTAGCCCAGCTGGGCACTAGCTACACCGCAGATTCCCTCTCTATAATAATGGTATTGCTTATTGCCCTCACCATCAACAAAACACATGCACAGTACTCACAAGGATTATCACCGTGTCTCTGAACAGGCTAGTCTGCCTCCTCTCCCACGTGTGAGACACTCAGCCACAAACAAACCATGCTTATATTAGCCATTTCCAGCTGCAAGCCCTAATGAGCCTGTTACCAGGCTGAAAGGCCGAAAACCTGGAGTGGCCTGTGGATGGAGCCCTCCCTCTCCTCACATCCATACCCCCAGGACCCAAACCGGCTTTTCCAAAAGCCGATACTCTGGTCTGCTTAGAAAACAGACTTTTCCTGGGGGTTTTTAGAACACATAAGCTGGCCACACATCTAAAGATTATCTGTCGAACCAGCCAACTAGTTGATTGGTTGGAATGAAAATCTGGTAAGGTATGAAAGCAAATGACAATCAGCAATTTGCTCCCAAATGCTGGAAAATGGACCAAAACTGTTGTTTGAACAAATAGTTTGGATCAAACATTTAACAAACTTATCTGAACGACCATTTTCATAAGTTTTCTGGCATTTAGGAGCAAATTGCTGATCATCAGTTACTCCCATACGTTACCAGATTTTCATTCCAACCAATCAACAAGTTGACTGGTTGGATGTAAGTTGGTCTAGTGTGTGGCCAGCTTTAGGCCAAAAACCTATGACAAATTTACCTGCCATTGACCACTTTACCAGTGCTTCTATCACAATATATATATAATGGTTAAGAGTAAAAATTTTGCCTGGCGCTTTAGAGGTCTATGTAAAGCTTATTATTTGGTATGGCATGCCAGTAATTGTAGTTCTTGAGATAGGATAGCAATGATCACAATGGTTAACCTCCCAATACTGCAGTATTTATTGATTTATTGCCAACATGCCCTTTTAAGTAATCACCTAATTCTATGAAAATAAGGTTGTGTATCTAGAATTGTTTGGTCAGGTAGGAGCACATGAAAATCATAGAGACATCTAAAAGTGTGTAGCTCAGTGGTTCCCAAACGTTCTCAGTCCGAGGCACCCTTAAGGATGCCATAATTTTTTCAAGGCACCTCTAAGCCAAAATAATTATCGAGCAGTCACATTTTTAAAGTAGTTGGGTCAAAAACGTAATAAGTATTTAAAAAAGAAAGAGAAACACTTATTCTTATGCAATGCCCCCTCCGTCTCTCTCCCATTGCCCACCTGTCTCTCTCCCATTGCCCCCTCCATATGTTTCCCCTTGCCCCCTCCATGTGTCTGCAGTTTCAATTTGCAGCCCCCTCCCATCACCTTTTGCAGCCCCCCCCTCTCCCATCCCTATTGTTCCAAATATGGCCCCCTTCCTATAAAACACTGTGGCACTTAGCACTATGTCCCGGCCACGACTCTGAGGCTCCACACACCAACCCGACCTGCACCCGCCCCACTGTAGTTCCCTATGAGGCCCAATCCCTATAGAACTCTGTGGCACTCAGCACAATGTGTGCGCTCCCTCCACCCCCCCGCCAGCTCCACTCACAAACCTGACCCTTTCCACTTTAGCTCCCCATGCGGCCCCCTCCCTATAGAATAGCTATTTCTCATTGCAGCACCCCCTTCCCAGTAGTGATGATCACCAGCGCTGTTCAGCTCCAAGTCCTCAGATCAGCCAGGACCCAATTCAGCAACAGGCAGCCTCTTTGCATGTTGCTTATTAGTGACAGCTCTCGCACACTCCTGCATTCTGCAGATCCAGTGCTTTGCTCACCACAACCTCCCCGATCCTCTTCCACCATGGACAAAAAAAAAAAAAAAAAGAAGAAAAAAAAACAGGCAGCCTTGTTAGGACACCCTCCGCGGGCACCCCAGTGACAGCGTTGCGGCACCCCAGGGAGCCGCAGCACACAGATTGGGAACCACTGGTGTAGGTTACTTCTACCAAACCTGTAAAAACACTGTACTTACTGACCCACCTAACCCAGGCAGTCCTAAGCAACACCTTCAACCAGTAGTGAAAGTAGGATGGTATGTGCTGATATGGTGTACCATTAAGCAATTAGTAGCCACACAGCTTCTGGCTCAGCGGCAAAATGGCTTCCTGATCATGGGGGGTGACTTTAACTCAGTAGATAACCCTTCCTTGGACAAACAACCTCCTTCTAGACACCCTACCTTGCCTTTATACAGACATACAGTATGCAATTTCTAAAAACTACCCTTCAGCTCACTGATATCTGGCGCCTTCTTAATTCCTCTAATCGTTCTTTTACTTTCTTCTCTGCGGTACATAGTCCCTGGTCACGCATTGATACATTTTTAATAGGGGATGCATTGGTCTCTCATACACACCAGACTGACATACACAATATTGTCATTTCCGACCATGCTCCTATCTCCCTTTCTCTCACTAAGCCTGCTCTTACAGAGGGCTTTCGTCCATGGAGCTTTCCGTCTTATCTCTACACTTCAGATGACCTTCGTAACTTTCTCATTTATTGTTGGATGACCTATTCCGATGATAACATTGATTTCTGGGATAGGCCTGTCACATTTTGGGAGGCCTCCAAAGCTACTATGAGGGGTCACATTTTTGACTATGTCTCTCAACAGAAAAATAAATGCATGCTTATTTGGAAACTCCCTCTCATAACACACAACTGGCATATAACCAGGCGAGGCAGTCATTAGACAACTTTTTGCTGATGCAGGCAAAGTGTGATTTGACTTTCTCAAAGTTTAAATATTTTCGCTGGGGCAATACAACAGGCCGATTATTGGCCAATATGTCTAAAACAGGGGCTCCGAGGAGACTGATCATAGCAATTAAAGATCCCAATTCCACCCTTGTTGATATCTCTACTTCCCGTGTCCTTCAACATTTGGAGGCCTACTATTCTAATTTATATGATGCCCGTCTGTTTAATCAAATGCTTCATGACCGTTTAATGTATGAGGCGACTCTCCCCCCATTGTCCCCGTTTGATAGTGAAACACTGCAACAGGAAATCACGTTGGACGAATTAACACACGTAATTTCTACTTTAAAATTACACAAATCCCCAGGTCCGGATGGACTCTCCAATGAATACTATAAAATACTTAAAGGACATATAGCGCCTGCTTTACTTGAATTATTCAACAACATTCTTAGCAGTAGCACAGCTCTCCCACATTTAATGATGCATATACAATGTAGATCCCTAAGCCACATTGAGATCCCAAATCAATAGACTCTTACGGACCCATAACATTGTTAAATACGGATATTAAGATATTTGCTAAAATCATGGCTGATAGACTTCAGCTTCTGTTGCCTCAGCTACTCACAGAACACCAGCTTGGATTTGTCAAAAATAAACAACTTGTAAAAGGAATTAGAATGGCTGTGGTGGCGGTAGTGGCGTCTCATGGTGAAAGTCGCACACAAAACGTACTTCTTAGTCTAGATACAACAAAAGCCTTTGATACGGTCCTGTGGCCGCATTTGTTTGCCGTCCTTCACTTGAGACAATTTCATCCATCTTTATTGATTTTATCAGGTATCTTTATTCCAGTCCTTCCACTTCATTACTGATCAATGGCTGCTGCAGCAATCCCAATAACTATGTATAGAGGTACTCGACAGGGGTGTCCCCTCTCGTCCCTTTTATTCAACCTTGCTCTTCACCCCCTGCTTAGACTTTTGCAGTCTGGTGCTTTTTTCCAAAGTATCAAAATAGGCAACAGGGAAATTAAGCTCACAGCTATCTCAGATGACATTCTGCTATATGTGTCAGATTCCTCGGTGTCCCTTGATCGTATCTTTGCTGTTTTAACTGACTTTGGCTCTATATCAGGTTTTTTGGTTAATATAACTAAGTCGGTGGCGCTTCGCCTGGGTCAGCTCTCTTCTCATATCCCTTTTTCTTCCAAAATCCCCATTATGTGGGTTACGCAAAGTTTCACATATTTAGGTGTTCAGATTTCAAGTAATCCTCATCTTCTCTGTGATTTAAATATTTCCTCCGTAATCCGATCTATTTCAATGGAGCTGAATGGTTGGAAAAATGTACTATTATCTTACTTAGGCAGGGCTAACCTGATTAAAATGATGTAGTTTCCTAAGCTAATGTATCCTATTCAAGTTCTTCCCCTCCTTCTGTCTAATAAGGATGCACAATTGGTCAATTATATTTTCAGGAACTTCATTTGGAAGGGAAGCGCCCATGAATTGGTTTAAATAAGTTGCAACAACTCAGGTCTCATGGGGGAATTAACTTTCCTAGTATACAATTGTATTCTTACGCTACTCACTTCAAGTATGTTAAGGACTGGCTGTGCAACCGAGACCTACACGCTAAAAATTCTCTTGAAAGGGAATGTTTGAAGGGTGGTGATCTTATGCCTGGAGGACCTCATGATCGTGAGTGTGAAGAAAGTTCTTCACACTCACGATCATGAGGTCCTCCAGGCATTGCAGGATAACCCATTGCTTTGGCAGACTAGGAAAACGTGGCACAAATTTGGGCTGAATGCGCATAAGTCTTTGTTCCTCCCCTTTATTTCCAACCCGGACTTTCAAAACGGTAGGGCCTCATATCCATTCAACATATGGCGTGCTCAGGGGGTGGGTGATATAGGGACAATTTTTAATAAATCCACCGAAAAGCCCCTCACATTCTAGGAATCTAGGGAGATAAACCCAACATTAGCAGCATACCCTCTAGCACACTATATTAGCTCAGTTGTACAAGTTTTTTAAGTCTTGGATTGGAAAAACCCATTGGATACCCTCATACAAACCCAATCTTCGACAAAAAAAAAACATTTTCATAACTTATACCCTTCTTCGTCCCGTATTTATACCTGATAATTCTCTTACAAACCTTGCTCCTTGGCTATCCCGATTTCCTCATTTGACAGTAGATGATTTAATTCGATCTCATGATAAAGCCTGCACATTGATGCCTTACTCCCCTTATACTGCAATGTTTTTAAATATCCTACATAGAGCCTATTTATCTCCCCATAGGAGTTTCTTAATAGGATCCTCGCCAAATTCTAATTGTTATAAGTGTGGAGCTCAATCAGCAGATTTGTATCATTGCCTTTGGGCATGCCCCATTATTCGTGGTTTTTGGCTTCAAATACATGCCTATTCTATTGCTAATTTGGTTAATTATGTCCCTTTTACGCTGGAATGGGCCTTGTTTAGTATACTTCCTCCCCATATTCGTATTACTCAAGGTAGCAGACGCCTTAAATACATGCCTATTCTATTGCTAATTTGGTTAATTATGTCCCTTTTACGCTGGAATGGGCCTTGTTTGGTATACTTCCCCCCCATATTCGTATTACTCAAGGTAGCAGACGCCTTTTATTGGCATTAAGTGCAGCGGTTTGTAAGGCTATTCTACAAACCTGGATAAACCCCCTCCCACCCTCAATTTCTCTTTTTAAAGCCAAATTACATTACTTATTTAGAATGAATTGGGTTGAAGTCATTTTAAATAAAGACCTTAAAATGGAGAAATTCTTTCTTATGTGGGAGAGTTATATAGAAACACTTTCTACCTCTATGCGTTACCAAATCCATAATAGTCTACAGAACTCGTCCTGGTATCTGTTAGAACTTGCAGCTAATGACCCCCTGATAATATTGCAACATTAATTTTTCTTGTCAATAACTTTTTATATGTACATTCGGTGGAATGTGGGGAGGGGGGGCGCAGGGGGATGGCGAGCTATCTAGTTTGTTTATTTCTTTTTCTACTATGTCCTTACAATGAATTGTTGTAGTACTCTAATTTTCTTATGTATGGCAATAATTCCATATGTAAATAGAAGCTATTGGTTCTATATCACACACATTTTGCAGTATTGCACAACTGTTGTGATCATTGCTTTCTTTTTGTTTGTCTCTTATTATATGAACGTTTGTATTATTGTTCATTGTGATGTCTGTAAATGTGACACTTGACGCTTCAATAAAAAATTTTGTTTCAATCTTTCTTTAAAAAATTAGTAGCCGGTACACCGTACCTGCCCCTACTACCTTAATGCCACCATTTAGCTGTGCCACCAAGTAAGTCACAGCGCTGAGCAGCGAAATGGACCCAGCACCCCGGCCGGCTTAGAGTGACTCGGGGCAGGCAGCCCGGCAGCTCCCAGAGCATTGGGCATGACCTTAGAGTGCCAAGAGACCAGGGGTATCAAACGGACTCGCCCTGATAGACATAGAAGCAGGCTTACTCAAGCTTCTCTCACAATGCAATTGTTCCCTAGCCTGCGTTTTTTCCTTAGGGTTTAGACTGTTATACTGTACCAGTGAATTAATAGAGAATCCTGACAAAATTACCCAAAACAGTCTGATTTTAACATTTATTGCCTAGTCGTAAGTCACGGACAACCCATAAAAGTGCATGAACTTAGAGGACCAACCCTCCCTCCATTACAGTTTGTCAAATATAGTGGGGCAAAAAAGTATTTGGACAGCCACCGATTGTGCAAGTTGTTGCACTTTAAAAGATGAGAGAGGTCTGTAATTTCCATCATAGGTACACTTCAACTGTGAGAGACAGAATCAGAACAAAAAATTCCGGAAATCACATTGTATGATTTTTAAACAACTTATTTGTATATTCTTTCAGAAAAAAAATATTTGGACAATCAAAAAGTTTAACTCAATGCTTTGTAAAGTAACCTCGGTTGGCAATTACAGAGGTTAAACGTTTCCTGTAGTTCTTGACCAGGTTTGCACACACTGTAGCAGGTATTTTGGCCCACTCTTCAATGCAGATCTTCTCAAGATATGTCATGTTTTGGGGCTATCGCCGGGCAACACGGACGTTCAACTCCCTCCACAGATTTTCTATTGGGTTGAGGTCTGGAGACTGGCTAATCCAATCCAGGACCTTGGAATGCTTCTTACGGAGCCACTCCTTAGTTGCCCGGGCGGTGTGTTTGGGGTCATTGTCATGCTGGAAGACCCAGCCACGTTGTATCTTCAATTCTCTTACTGAAGGAAGGAGGTTTTTCCCCAAAATGTCACGATACATGTCCCCCCCATTCATCCTCTCCGTAATACGGATCAGTCGTCCTGCCCCCTTTGCAGAAAAGCATCCCCAAAGCATGATGTTTCCACCCCCATGCTTCACAGTGGGTATGGTGTTTTTGGGATGCCACTCATCATTCTTCTCCCTCCAAACACGGCGTGTGGAGTTTATACCAAAAAGTTCTATTTTGGTCTCATCTGACCACATGACATTCTCTCAATCCTCCTCTGGATCATCCAGATGGTCACGGGCAAACTTTAGATGGGCCTGGACATGTGCTGGCTTAAGCAGGGGGACCTTTCCGGCGCTGCAGGATTTGAATCCATGACGACGTAGAGTGTTACTAATGGTAACCTTTGTGACTGTGGTCCCAGCTCTCTTGAGGTCATTGACCAGGTCCCCCCATGTAGTTCTGGGCTGATCCCTCACTGTTCTTAAGATCATTGACACCCCACGAGGTGAGATCTTGCATGGAGCCCCTGGTTGAGGGAAATTGTCAGTGATCTTTTATAATATAATTGCACCAACAGTTGATCTCTTCTCACAAAGTGTCAGGACTGCGACTATTTCAGTACATAAAGATAGTTTACTTTTTCCAAAGTTCCTTTGTGGTCGTTGGAGGAGCTATACTGCTTGCTGGCATTCTTCACATACAAGGGATAGAGAGTTAAAGTGATCATCTGTTTCCAAGCTGTTGTCAGGCTGTGGGATTCCTAGATTGCTCATTATCTCAAACCTGATTCCATTTGGGTCACATGTTCTGAACTTTCTATGGATCACAGACCTCTAGTATAAAGCCTGTTACTAACTGTGTCTCAGTGTCTGTGCAACGTTACTTTCAGGTCTTTCTTGGACTCCTGTCAGATCCCTGCTGTGCCTGTGGGATCCTGTGGACTTTGCTATATCTCCGCTCATGTTCCAGCTAAACTTCTGATGCCAGTTACCAGCCGCACTAGAGCTCAGTATAGCCATTGCCTAAGTATTGCTTTCTGCTCCACTGCTGTGGTTTCACCTTTTGCTGCACTATTTACTTTGCCTGTTGCCTCTTACTCCTGTGGACATCGAACCCATCTTCGTTACAGTTGTCAACTGCACTGTTATAGTTATCATCACCGCATCGCGGGGCTCAACCCCGTTCCGGATTCTAGTCACACCACAGGGCTCAACCCTGTTCCAGAGCTACAACGCTTCACAGGGCTCAACCCTGCTTCAATCTTCATTGCATTGCGGGGCTCAACCCCGCTCCGGATTCTAGTCGCACCGCAGGGCTCAACCCTGTTCCGGAACAACACCGCTTCACAGGGCTCAACCCTGCCTCAACCTCATTGCATCATAGGGCTCAACCCTGCTCCGACCTCACCGCATCACAGGGCTCAACCTTGCTCCGACCTCACCGCATCACAGGGCTCAACCCTGCTTCAACCTCACAGCATCACAGGGCTCAAACCTGCTCCGTTTTTCACCACATCACAGAGCTCACTCTGCTCTGGATCGCCATAACTACAGGGTTCCACCTAGGTGAAGCAACTCTATACCATCCTGTGGCAGCCGCATACTGGACTCGGGGTTCTCTACCATATTAACTTTTCTGTATTAAAGACTATATATGGGGGGTTTTCTCCTATACTCAGTATTGCTTATGTGAACCTCAGTGTTGTTGACACTTTATGTGAGACGTTGCTATTATATTTCTCCTGTGAATAAATTCTATTTACTTTTATTCCGTGCTATCAAGATTTCATGAAAAGGTCTTTCCTAAAGCCATCCCAGTTTATTGTGCCTAGTAAGCCTGCCTCCTCCCAGGAGTCTCAAGTGTCGGCAAACGTGACATAAAGCTGCTTGCCTATTGTCGAGTAGCTCATCCCAGCCTTGTGCAGGTCTACAATTTTGTCCCTCTCTGGTCTTGGCCATGGTGGAGAGGTTGCAGTCTGACTGTTTGAGGGTGTGGATAGGTGTCTTTTATACAGTTAACCAGTTCAAACATGTGCCATTAATACAGGTAACGAGTGGAGGATAGATGAGCTTCCTAAAGAAGAAGTAACAGGTCTGTGAAAGCCAGAATTCTTACTGGTTGGTAGGTGTCCAAATATTTATTTTCTGCAAGAATATACAAATAAATTGTTTAAAAATCATACAATGTGATTTCCAGAATTTTTTGTTCAGATTCTATCTCTCACAGTTAAAGTGTACCTATGATGGAAATTACAGACCTCTCTCATCTTTTAAAGTGCAACAACTTGTACAATCGGTGGCTGTCCAAATACTTGTTTGCCCCACTGTATATAAACCACTATATATTACTAGGTTGCCCTCACAAATCCAATAGCACTTGGGTACAGAAAGGTATAAACTATGGGCTTTATGTACAAAGCAGGTTCCCATTGGGATGCAGGTGAAAATTTTAAAACGGCACTCGCAGTCAGTGTAAAGCCCAGTGTGCAGCCAGCCAGGAAGCTAGCTGCTACTTCATAAAAGCCCTATGTGATTCTCAACCCGACATGGCTATATCTGTCAGCTCGGCCAGAGAATTGTGTGATGTGTATACAGCACCAGGGCCCGACGGTCATTTAAACCCCATTGGGTCGGCTTTTGACATTGTGTGTGCTGCACACACAATGTCGGTCCCATTTTGTATAGTTCAGAAAGTGCAGTGTATATGGGCCTCTGCCTGATGTCTAAAAATCGTTTATTTTAAACATGTCTCGATTGTTGGCGTTTGTATTTCATTCAGCTATGACGTGATTTCCCCCAGCTTGGTCGCAGCAGCACCCCATCCATTTGCTGTGGAACTACACATTTTAGAATGCCTTTCACAGCAACATGTGACCATGGCTGGGCATTCTAGCATGTGTAGTGCGGCATGTGGTCACCCCAGATGTAGCAATACCGTAATGGCATATATTGTACTTCCTCTTAAGGTGCATACACACGGTCAGATCTGTCAGATGAACGATGAACGATTGAACGATTTTACCAATGATCTGAACGATTTCAGACAGTATTAAAATTAATGAAATTGTCAAAATCTGACTGCAAACACAGACTATGTCAGATATCGTTATCTGACACACGGGAAGGCGCATCGTTCATCGTTGCAGGCCCACATGTCAGATTTTCTTTCAGATATGAACGATTGTAACCAGTGGGTTAAATAATTAATTTCTACATAGGCATATAAGTTGTAACACACAACCTGTGCTAGGCCCTATTGAGGTTTGAAAAGGACACTGTATTCATGCAGTTCTAGTCTATGAAAAGACTGGTCAGATTCAACCTTTGAGGTCAAACAAGATATATATAGAGGGGCCCTAACTTGTACCTGTCACTATCAGAGATGTATAATGAGCCATCCAGACCTTATATGGTGTAATCAGTAGACAGTTAGCCACATTCCAGTGGGGTGATCATTGTATGATGTGTAGAGATGCTAAGCATTATGGGTTATTCTACACAAAGGGGCTTTGAGAGTTTATCTCCAGACATAATAGGACACGTCATTACTGTATTTCTTTGTCTGGTAGTATATGTTAATGCTTACAGAGCATGTGCAAGAGGTAAGAATGGTCCATGCTATGTTGTACCAATCAGTGCTTGGTAACCAGTTTGTAACTAATATGGGCTTAATATCTGGAAAGCCAACACCCATATTAGGGTATATAAATCAAGAGCTAGACAAAGGCTGTTTGGCTCGTGCATGGACCTGAGACTGCAGTAGGGTGCCTACAATGTATATTGAACTGCCTGGGCATTATTGAAACCAGGGCTCCCCAGAAGAAGATGAAGATGAACTACATCTTATGTTGAAGATGATGAACTACCTGTGTCATCTGAATATATAGACAAAAGTTGAGTATACTGTATATTTTGTATGTTAATTGTTTGTTACTTGTAAATAAAGTGTGTTCATTTGTACTCACTCAAATGGTCATTTCGATCAGAACGAAACCCATCATTATGCAACGATTGAACGGTTTTTAAAATCGTTATCATCGTTATCATTCATATCTGACAACAAATCTGACCGTGTGTATGCACCATTACTGTATTGTCTGTTCAGTCCAGCCCATTATTATAATTAATTAGCATTTCCAGCCGGAAAGCACAATTATCTGACAGTGTGTACAAAGACACTCACTATATTGTTGAGACAATTTGGAATCAAAAGGTTAATTTTGAAATAAATGATTATTGGGTAATGCGTATGCTGTATATCATACTTGCCTAGCCTCCTGTAATGGCCGGCAGGCTCCCGAAAATCCACTAAATTTGCCAGAGGCACTTACCACGGGTTGCCTGCTGCAACCCTAGGAATTATGTAAGGCTTAGCAGCTGCTCTCCGATAAGCAGATACAAAATCCAGCTGGGAAACCTGATCTAAACCCAGACCCAATGACGCAACAAACCGCGAGAACCGGAGTGGGGTCAAAATAGGGATGTTAGCCATCAGCAGATTGTTCTACGTCGAGACAGTAGTAATGAGGAAATACAACTCCTATGGGGCTGGTCAGGTTTGTGTTGGTGATCAGATCTTCAAGCCTCAGCTGATTGTTACATTTTTGTACCTGATAAAAGTAGAAGGACATCTGGCAGGCCCTAGTCTGCTGTCAGAGTAGTGAACAGTGTGGCTTGGTGATTGGGACAGTGCAGCAATGGAATTGGTGATTATAGCCTCTACAGGACAGAGGGCCTGATTCAGCAAGGAATGCATGCACCCAGCCGCTGCGAGAATATGCTAATCACTGTATACGCACGGAGACCGCAGCACAAGAAGCAGACACCCAGCAAAATATAAAGCCACCCACCTATGCCGTTATTGACAGCGTAAACATCGGGAATATCGAGTGCCATCAAAGCTGCGCGTAAGCTAAGGGTAGACCTGACCCTGCCGCAGGACTTGAGAGATTTCTGCACGCAGAGAGGCACCCAGCTGCGTGTGGTGCCGCTGAGATTAATTTATGAACGCCCCTGTAACGGCGTGCGAACACACAGGCACACCTGTGTTCGGCCGACCAACCCCCCTGTTACCACCCACAAATGGCACTTCCTGTCAATCAATATTGAAGGTCTCTGCGGGCTCCTTGCGTACTCTGAGAGAGCCCGTACCGCACTCAGCAACGTGTTCACTCACGCGCAATGCGATCCATATGCATGCGCAGATCGCAAACATTGGCTCGCACCGTGCGTTCTCTCACTTGCGTTGCTTGCTGAATCAGGCCCAGAGCTGTATAGTAAGCTCTTTGTGCCTTTATTACTTTTGTTACATGTATTTCACATTTTTATGTATAAAATACATAGTAATTAACTTGTGATTCAGAATCCATTGAGGTACTTGGTACCCTAATCCAGGTTAGCACATATAGCTGCCTTTGTAGCTGACTAGCTAGCTCTCAGAGGGCAAAGAGCTGAACAACCTGTATTACTGTACATTTTATTAATGTAACCAAATGTTCACATGGCTTGCTAGAATGTTTATTATCTGCGACAACAACTGATATAAACATTTATTTTTAATATTTCTTTTAACTATTTAATTTAATATTCATTTACTGAATTTGTACATCTGCTGGGGATTAGAAAGACGGTTTTCATAGTATATATGCATTGGTTACCCATACAAAACATATATGATCATTTGAATTTCTCCAATGACACTCACATATCATCCTTCCTTTAGAATTTAGAGGACGTTAGTGTCATGGATCTTTTTGAAGTTAAATAAATCTTAAAACAGATTGTGATGGCAAATACCATTTGGGCCTGTGGCTCAGCACTTGCATGTCTATTTAAAACAAGGTTGAATGGAAAATATTTAATTTATAATAATATAATAATAATACCCTTCCAAGAACAGACAAAAAGGAACACTGAAATAAAAACAGACCCTAAAGTGTTCACAAATGTAAATTGCATTTGTCAACATTAATAATATTTGTGACAGATAAAGACAGTCTATAAAGGAAATCATCTAGCTACTGTAAAAGCATACATCTTTCAACCAAAACATTTACTATGATTTCTGCTAAAACCTCCCTTCCCAGTATATATGTCATTTGGTGGGGGTCCACATTCTGAAACACAAAGCTGCACTGAATCTCTTCTATACTGAGAGGAATCAAATAGAGCCAGGAGTGAATGGCAGCAGTTCTGTGAGTCAGTGGCGTAACTAGGGTATTTGAGCCCAGGGCAAGTTAAAAAAAATGGAGCCCCCTCTCTATGCGCGTGCCGAATGCACTAGCACAGACATTGGCCGTGGTCACATGCCAAAAGGGGCGTGGTCACTGAAAATGGGACGTGTCAACATGACATACTCCCCTTTCTTGTCACTCTGAGAACATTCCTTGCCCATATGCACCTTAATGCAGTGCCCCCAGTAGTGATCCCCCTTATGCAAGGTCCCATTAGTGCATTAGTGCCCCTTATACAGTGTCCTTAGTAGTGGTCCCCCTATGCAGGGTCCCATTAGTGCCCCATATACAGTGCCCTCAGTAGTGGTCCCCCTATGCAGGGTTCCATTAGTGCCCCTTATACAGTGCCCTCAGTAGTGGTCCCTCTTATGCAGGCCCCCAGTAGTGCCCCTTATACAATGTCCCCAGTATTGGTCCCCCTTATGCAGGCCCCCAGTAGTGCCCCTTATACAATGTCCCCAGTAGTGGTCCCCCTTATGCAGGGTTCCATTAGTGCATTAGTGCCCCTTATACAGTGCCCCCAGTAGTGGTTCCCTTTATTCAGGCCCCCATTAGTGCCCCTTATACAGTGCCACCCATGGTGGTCCCCCTTATGTAATTTACAGCTCTCCAAGTCAGGGAAAGCAGTGGCTGCATACAGGGTGCATCAATGGGTCTACTGGTAGGAAGTGTAGTGTGTGTAGGACAGTGATGTGCGGTGATGTGAGGCAGATCATTTCCTGTCACACTTCGGTATACCACACAGTTTTTTCTATAAAAATAAGAAAAATTTAAAGAAAATATTATAAATATCTTCTTTGTTTTATTCTAATAATTTTTTTAATTCAAAACTCTGGAGGCACTGCCTCCCCTGCCTAGCTTTTCCGCACATCCCTGATCAAAACACACCAAATTTCCAGCACTATATACTGCTGCACCTCTGTCTAATGCCCACATGTACCCTCGGGTTCATATATGTGTGTGTAAATCTGGCTCTGAAACTAGCCAGTGCCTACCCAGCCATTTACCTCACCGCACGTCACTGGTGTAGGAAAGTATCTGATATCCAGATTACAAATTTATATTAAGTATCTTCAGGTCTTATAAACTCATGATACTTTCACTTATATATTTATAAATCCCCTTAATACAGCTTTTATTTAAATGAACATTTATTTTATGTTTAGTTATACTTTATTTATTGGTTCAGTTTGATTTCTGGGTTCATTGTTATATCCTTATGCATATGGGAAAGGCATTTGACATTTAATGAATGACTGCTAACATTGTAGGCTGGTTTCAACGTGCTGCCCTTATGATCACAACCTTTCCAACCGCCGAACATTTATTTATCGCACAGTATATAGTTATATAGGACATCATAGTGGTACAGTATAAGCACTGTCACATATGAGCATCCACATCTAGGAAGTCTAAAGGGCAATCCAATTCTCTGCGATATATGGTCCCAATGTGTGGCTATGCCGATCAGCGAGAATTGCGGTAGGTCAACATCGCACATATTCTTGCATTCCTCTATGGGTGCGAGGGAAAATGTGCAACATTGTTGCTTGTGCTGTGCTGGTGTTCCAACCGTTTCCCCATTACTTTGTGGCCACACCTTCTAATTCAGAGACTTTTTTTTAAGAATCTCAGTGCTAACGATTAGAATCTTCTTATCACGCACCCAGCACGCTCTACACAAGTTTCCTTGTTTGTGACAATTCATTTCATTTTTACAGTTTCTAGTTGTTCTTGGAAACCCCATTTAGATTGACCAAACCACCGTTTTATATATTTAATCAGATGGCTTGCTGGGATGTTTAAGATAGGGATTACATAAAACATTACTGATTTATAATATTTGTTTAGACAATTTCAAAGGTAACAGGGTTCACAGACAACATTCAATGCCATATACCAAGAATTTTAAAGAAGTAACAGTATATAAAGTTTCTGACACTTGGCACTACAAGCTAAATATAATTGAATGGAATTGTAACAAGAATTGATACACGCTTCCTGCTGTGAGAAAGTTTAGAGTTTAGCTCTAATAAAAAAATCTCTCTTTCCGTTTTACTGCTTATATTACTGTAGGTTTTTTTCAGCAGAAATATAAACTACAGCCTCCAGTTCCACCTTTCAACTTGTTTCTATCCGTAGTAAAAGCCACATGCTTAACTCAAACAAAAAGCCATCAGTCTAAGACTACATAAATAATTTCTTCAACTGGTAATGAGGCATTCTGAAAACAAATTTAAAACATTTTTTTTCTTCTTGCTTCCTTGTATTTTAACAGTGGAAGTAGTTTTCTCCCGATAAACCCCACCGGCTAGCTAAAAAAAATGTAGTTACTGTGAATAAGGCTGTCTATGCATTACCTGGGATACACGCCAACACCAACCTCCTGCATTTCTCCATCGCTGATGGTGAAGCTGTTACAGGTCAGCTGTATAAACAAGCAAAGCAAATCTGGGATTAGTGGTTTTGACCTAAAGGAAAAGAAACATTCAATAAATAAAGTCTATTTCATTCAGCAAATTGCTCCAGAAAATCATAAAACACCCAATGCCAGCATAGGGATACATTCCAGGTATCTCAATCTCCTGCAATTTCAAAATGATTTCTGAATGGGTATACGTATGCCATTCATTAAATATATATATTCAAAATAAGGTGTTCTGAATTAGTGTAAACAAAGGTGACCTGTGCAACTGGGCAGCCAAATACTGCTTGTTATACAAACTGGATCTGGTTGAGAACATGCAATAAAATGATGGGGCATGCTTTAGCTCACAGCAATACATTTATTATTGGCACATTTAGTGGTTGGGTTAATTAATAACAGTTAATACCTTTTTTAAGACAGAAAAAATAACATATAATATATAAAATAACTGCTAGTGAGAGAGAAAACAAAAATAATTAATGCTTTGATATTATACAGTATAGTGTGAAATAGTTTTGGTGCTCCTGTTAAAATGAAATGCTTCTGTATCAGTTAACATAGAGCAGTGATTCCCAACCTCGGTCCTCTAGGCACACTGACAGTCTTGGTTTTAGTGATATCCATGCACAGATGGTTAAATCAAAAAAACTAAGGTACTAATTAAGTCACCTGTGCTCAACTATGGCTATCCATAGGGGGAACCACTGATATAGAGGCTTATGCAGAGTGAGAACTATTCCAGTTTGCGTAATGTAAATTGCGTAAAATCGCTCTGTGCGTGTCCAGAACACTGGGCCAAAGTCCAGCTTGATTCTGGCACTTACACCTGGAGAGGCAGGATGTGGGAGGAAGGGGACATTTTAATCAGGGCCAGATTAACAATGGGGCGGATGGAGCTACAGCTCCAGGCAGGGGCGGATTGGGATGGAAAACCAGCCTGGGAAGTTTATGGAACCAGCCCTAATGTTTGTCAAGAGGGGTGGGATATTCCCTCCTCATAAGACCTGATTCTGAGTCGGAGGCAGTAGCGGCCTTCCTTGCTTCTTTTGATGCAGGTGCGTCTGCGACACAGAAAAAACAAATACATATGGGCATATCAAATTAGCCGCAAGGTTTCCCCTGCGACTAATTGCCGGCCAAAAGTCCCGCGGCGCAGGGACAAGCTATTCAATTAAATAGCTTTTTCCCCGCGTCGTTAAATCAGGACTCGTGCGCGTGAACACCCTGATTACGCGTAAACTGCGGAATCAGTGTGTTTCTTCCTCGCGCGCGAGCCCGAATAGGCCATTTCTTTGCGGATTTTACCCCGCACCTCAATTCAGCGTTCTGTTTGGTCCAATTAAAGGATTGCTTCTCGTACCCACGAGGGTGCAAGGAGAAATCTGACAAAAGTGTCATCCGCTAGGCTGTTTTCCGGCTTAGCGCGGCGCTAACAGCTTTGCGCCCAGCACTTAAATCGGAGAATCTGGTTAAGTCGCTGAATCTGGTTAAACACCCTGGTTAAGTCGCGATAACCGGCATTCTCTGACTTAACTGGCAACTGTCGGACCAAACAGCTCGCTGAATTGAACAGCTCTGGGAGCTCCCTGCCTTGGCTATTGAGCATTGCTCTGACTTGAATCGAGCCCATTGGCCCCTACAGGAAAACAAACACATCCATTGGTCTCAATAGCAAAACAAACACAATGACACTCGACAGAAAAAAAAAATGTCCCCCACAGGAAAAAAACACGCAAATTGGCGTACACATGAAAAAAATAGAACACATTGATTCAATGATTGCCCCCACACGGAAAAAAATAGAAATAACAAAAACATTTCCTCAGTACCTCATCACCATCCTCTGCTATTCAGTCCCTCACCACCATTCTCAGCCCATGTCTCTCAGCCTCACCATATGCCCCAGACCCTGTCTCTCAGCCTCACTATATGCCCCAGACCCTGTCTCCCAGCCTCACCATATGCCCCAGATCCTATCTCCCAGCCTCACCATATGCCCAAAACCCTATCTTCCAGCCTCACCATATGCCCCAGCCCCTGTCTTCCAGCCTCACCATATGCCCCAGCCCCTGTCTTCCAGCCTCACCATATGCCCCAGCCCCTGTCTCCCAGCCTCACCATATGCCCCAGACGCTCTCCCAGCCTCACCATATGCCCCAGCCCCTATCTCTCCCAGCCTCACCATATGCCCCAGCCCCTGTCTCCCAGCCTCACCATTCCCCAGATTCCTACAATCCTCTGTCGTCAGCTCTAAACCCTCACCCCCCCCCCCGGCAGGCAGATTTATTAGATAACGTTCACTTGGCAGGTCAACGCTGTCTCCCGCATCTCCTTGACTACTGTGTGCACTTGTGGCAGCGGCTGCTGTGCATGCAGGGAAGGCTGATGGAGGCAGGCCGCGGGTGACGGGGCGGGCAGCGAACATGCTGGAGGCGGATGGCTCCGCAAAGGCTTATGGGAGGAGCTTCTGCAGGTGGGCATGCGCAGCAGCTTCCCCGTTGGCCATTTTTGTTTAACTGCTGTAACGCTGTCCGATCGGAGCTGAGCTCCGTTCGTGGCAGTGGTCATCCTGGCCTGGCGGCCCGGAGCAGAGCATAGGAGAATAAAGGGCGGTCACACAGGGACCGGCCCAGCGGGAACCGCCCCGGTGCTGGGTTGCTCCATCGACTGTAGACAGACAGTGAAGGCGATAGTGCAGGGATTGCACGGGTCACAGCTCCTCCCCTTCTCAGTACAGGCCCTTGAACATTTTCAAACCCAGCCCCATTTGGCCTTTAATCTGGCCCTGGTTCTAAAGTACGGTAAGTATAGCAATTGTGAACACATGTGGACCGGCACACAGACGCATATAAAAGTCATATTATTTGCAAGTGTAAATAGACAATGATGATTGTCATCTGCACCATCCAGCTACTTTTGATGAGGAAATAGTCATAATGTTCACATTCATAATGTGGACACCACAATGTTGACATATATGATGTTGACATTGTTATAATGTCAACATTGAACATGCTGGCATAAGCAGAATGTTGACATGTTCACAAATGAAATGCTGACATTCTGCATGGACTGGAAGTGGATGGTTAGCGTTAGACTATGGAAGGGAAGGGTTAGTGCACAGGTTCTCAAATTCGGTCCCAAGAACCCCAAACAGTGCATGTTTTTCAGGTCTCCTCACTTAATCACCAGAAAGAATTAGCTCCACCAATGGAACTTTTAAAATCTGCTAGTGAGTAATAAATACACCTGTGCTCCTGCTAGGTGACCTGGAAATCATGAACTGCGTGGGGTCCTGAGGACCAAGTTTGAGAACCTCTGGGTTAGAGTTAGGCTACGGGAGGGGAGGGTTAGAGTTAGGCTACGGGAGGGGACGGTTAAAGTTAGGCTATCGGAGGGGAGGGTTAGAGTTAGGCTATGGGAGGGAAGGGTTAGAGTTATGCTACGGGGGTGGTTAGAGTTAGGCTACGAGTGAGGAGGGTTAGAGTCAGGCTATGGGAGGGGACAGTTAAAGTTAGGCTACGGGAAGGGAGGGTTAGAGTTAGGCTATGGGAGGGAAGGGTTAGAGTTATGCTACGGGAGGATTAGAGTTAGGCTACGGGAGGGGAGGATTAGAGTTAGGCTACTAGGCTACGGGAGGGGAGGATTAGAGTTAGGCTACGGGAAGGTTAGGGTTAGGCTACAGGAGGGGAGGGTTAGAATTAGGCTACGAGAGGGGACGGTTAGATTTAGGCTACTGGAAGAGAGGGTTAGAGTTAGGCTACGGGAAGAGATGGTTAGATGTAGGCTACGGGAGGGGAGCGCTAGAGTTAGGCTACGGGAGGGTTAGATTTAGGCTAGGGGAGAGGAGGGTTAGAGTCAGGCTATGAGAGGGGATGTTAGAGTTAGGCTACGTGAGGGGGAGGTTAGAGTTAGGCTACGTGAGGGGGAGGTTAGAGTTAGGCTACGTGAGGGGTTAGAGTTAGGCTAAGAGAGGGGAGGGTTAGGCTATTGGAGGTGAGGGTTAGAGTTAGGCTACATGAGGGGAGGGTTAGGCTATGGGAGGGGAGAGTTAGGCTGCGGGAGGGGAGAGTTAGGCATTAGGGCATAGGTTCCCAAACTTGGTCCTCAAGGCACCCTGACAGTCCAGGTTTTAAGGTTATCCATGCTTGGCTACAGGTGACTTAATTAGTATCTCAGTCAATTTGATTTAACCACCTGTGTTGAACCATGGATATGTCTAAAACCTGAACTGTTGGGGTACCTTGAGGGCTGCGTCCTCTGCACTAGGGGGAAGTTACGGTTAAGCTGGGTGCACACTAGAGAATATGTTGTTTGATCCTGCGGATCAGGGCAAACATATTGGGCACATCGTCTAGTGTGTACCCACTATGTGCACTTCCGCGGGTCGTTCATTGGGGTCCTTTCATTGGCCTACATGCACAGTCGATGGAGCAACCCAGCTTCCGATGCCGGCAAGTTCAAGAATGCCAGTGAACGATAGATCAGGCGGTCGTTCACGGGATCGTGCAGTGTGTACCGTCGCCCAATATATCCTTCATCAGCACCATCGGGTGTTGCATTGGCGGATCACTAAGTGTGTATCCATCCTTAGGCAATGGGAGGGGAGGTTAGGGTTAGACACTAGGGAGAGTTTAGTAATAGTTACCGCAGGATCTGCTGGAAGTCAACCTGACATCACCAACGGGCCCAAAAGACATCATTGGAGTCGCCGTACCAGGAAAGTCACCACCAGGAACATTTTGTTAATATTCTAATCATGGCGACATTTCATCAGTGTCGACATTATGAATGTTGACGTGGTCAATATTGACATGCCAAGCATATCGATATTAAGACCATGTTGATATTATAAATCTGGACAAAACATACCACACCCATTTTGATGTAGTCATAGTGAATGTACCTGTGATGCTGATAAGTGCTTTTTTGCTGCTTGTGCATACATAATGTTTGAGTGTATGCATTTGACAGGTGTTTCTGTTGAATTAGAGACTTAGAGGGGAATTCAATTAGAGGCGAAAAGCCATATTCGCCTGTTTTTTTGTGAAAAATTCGCCTAAAATAAATTCGCCAAATTCAATTCCAGGACAATTTCGCCTAAGTGGAAACAATTCTCCAAAAATGATTCTCCAATCAATAGCTGGTGAAAACAAATGCAAAATCTTTATTTTGGGGTGCAAACATGGGGAAACAACTCAGACCCCTTGGGACAGCCCCCAAAGGACAAATACGCAAAAAAAACCAGAAACTAAAACCTAAGAACACCCCAAAAAAGACATGTCATTTTTGGGGTGTAAATTTAAAAAGTGGGGGGATAAACATTAAAAGTAGCGAAAAATACTTCTTGGGGGTCCACAAGTATGGGTAAGGTGTTTTTGAGATTGCAGGTGCATGCAGCAGGTGGATTTTTCACGGTTTTTAAAACTTCACTTTAGAGACATAAGAATATGCTAGCACCCATTTTCAAGCTCCCCAAATTTGTCTGGACTACTTATTTTCACCAAAAAATACAGCTTTATGCCATTCTTCACCACTTTTACAAAGACGCTAATAGCAGCCAATTTACACAACTTAAGTACGCAAAATAGTTTTATTAGGGCTATTAGTACACATCTATATTGATTCCCTATGTTAGAGCATCTTTTTCTGGGGTACAGACTGATTTCCCCAATTCTTTCAGTACTTTTCACCTGTTCCGCATTCGCCTGTTTCCGTGTTCGCCTGTTTTGCAATTGAATTAGGTGAAAAGCGGGGACGAGCACGCAATTAATTCGCCTCTGAAACAGCTGAATGAAGCGAACAGTCGGACAGGCGAAAACTTCGCCTCTAATTGAATATGGCTCAAAATCTTTATTTTGGGGTGCAAACATGGGGAAACAACTCAGACCCCTTGGGACAGCCCCCAAAAGACAAATACGCAAAAAAAAAACAGAAACTAAAACCTAAGAACACCCCAAAAAAGACATGTCATTTTTGGGGTGTAAATTTAAAAAGTGGGGGGATAAACATTAAAAGTAGCGAAAAATACTTCTTGGGGGTCCACAAGTATGGGTAAGGTGTTTTTGGGATTGCAGGTGCATGCAGCAGGTGGATTTTTCACGGTTTTTAAAACTTCACTTTAGAGACATAAGAATATGCTAGCACCCATTTTCAAGCTCCCCAAATTTGTCTGGACTACTTATTTTCACCAAAAAATACAGCTTTATGCCATACTTCACCACTTTTACAAAGACGCTAATAGCAGCCAATTTACACAACTTAAGTATGCAAAATAGTTTTATTAGGGCTATTAGTACACATCTATATTGATTCCCTATGTTAGAGCATCTTTTTCTGGGGTACAGACTGATTTCCTCAATTCTTTCAGTACTTTTCACCTGTTCCGCATTCGCCTATTTCCGTGTTCGCCTGTTTTGCAATTGAATTAGGCGAAAAGCGGGGACGAGCACGGAATAAATTCGCCTCTGAAACAGGCGAATGAAGCGAACAGTCGGACAGGCGAAAACTTCGCCTCTAATTGAATATGGCTCATTGTTCTCATTTTTTTGAAACCTAATAGCAAATTGTATATGATATAAACCTGGCCTAAACACTATGTAGACATATGCACGCAATTGCAACTTGTTTTTACAAATTTTACACCTGTGACTTGGGAAGCAAATGTGACCAACTGCAACAGCCCCATAGACTCTACAACATACATGGCATTTTTCTAAACAGTAATACATTATTACTATTTATTTGCATACATTTACAATTAAAAAGCAGTGCAGGTAATTTATGAAGCATACTAAAGAAGGACAACTAAATCCCTTGGCTGTAGCATGGCCAAGTATGACCCATCCCCTTTCCCAAACACATGTGACGTCATGAGGTCACAGAACTGATGGAAGCCGAGCACCAGGCTTGTCATAAGGATGCACAGAGCGGTTCTCCAAGCCCTGCCCCTTGGTTTTACACCTGTGTGCCTCGGTGATCCACCCAGCGTACTACAAGGTGCACTCTTGGGAGACAACTACAAGTTCTCCTTCATTAGCTGAAAAAAAATTTAGAAGTACAAAAATGTAAATGTCAAATCAAAGTCCAACCTCCTAATCTTTATTACCACCTCTTTTAAATAAATCATGAAATTATTGAGTCATGGGGTCGGCCTAATTTAATACATGGAAATTTTGTGTCACTGACACGAGGGAAAGAGGCAGCTGCGTAACCTTCACTTTGTTTTATTTTTTATTCTTTAAATTAAACTCTATGCTTGCAATTGTAATGATCACTCATTATTAGGTAAATATTTAAGTTTTCAGTCACAAAAATCTTATACTTATAGTTTGAATTCACTTTGCTGTTATCATTCAGCCTGGAATTGATTTTGGATAAAGTCAGGATGTTGAACAGACTTAATGTCATCAAATCTTTCTCAGATACAAGACTTCAGAAACAACATCATTACATTTTGCACGAGCCTCCCAACAATGAACAGCTGAGGCTGTAAAGCATATGCTTGTTGACCTCAGTAGCTGCACAATGTATTGCTTCACCAAGTAATGTAGCATATAAACAACTTATTCCAGGCCTAACATCTTAAAAACACATTAGCAGAATGACGCCATTAGGATGCTTATGAGACAAAAGCAAGAAGGAAATTAGGTTAGACAACAGTTTGTGTCATCCTGAGTGAAAACATAATTAAAACTTTTCACAAATCTCCGAAATCTTAATGCACACATGTATAAGATCTAAAAAAGGTAAAGATGTTTTTTCAGCCACATTAGCTTGTCAGAACCTGTCATTTTAGTTTCAACAACAAGTCTGGAGTTCTAAGTTAGGTCAGCTATGCGCAGTATGACAAAATGTTGCTAAATTATGCCCGAAAAATTGAATTGAAAATTTTTGAGTTGCAAATATAGTACATGCATGAAAAATTTGAACAGGCGTAAAATAAGCAAATCCCACATCAACCTTTCGAGGTGAAAATTTGTTTCTCTGCCACAGAGCTGTAGCAAAAGACAGTCAAACTTTTCATGTTAAGCAGTTTAAGGCTGTGCAACCACTGCTCTTAAAATACCCAGTTGACCGTGTGTTTTCAGTGCAAGTTAAGTCCAGGTAAACGTATGTGACATTAAGAATCGCCAATAAGGGAAATAAGGTATGTCTGGGGTAACTCTCCCACAGAGCCTGGTTTGGTGGAATTAAAGACAGCTGTACAATTTTTTTTTTAAAGGTTAAAGTGGGTTATGGGCCTGAGAACCACCAGGACTTGGAGAATGGAGATGATCTTTTTATTTATTACAATTTGTATGAGTGCGTGTTTGAGAGTGTATGTGTCTTTTCTCACTCTCCCTGCTCTATATGCAAATGAAATAAAGAATTTTGTAATCCTATTTTTCATGGCAGTGTAATGAGGTCACTGGCATCATGGGCCATAATCAGTGGCGTTCATGGTCCATCAACCAGTAGGGAAGTTGCCAGTGTTTATTTACATCACATTTGCTGTATATGATCTTTATTTTAACAGTTTGAACACAAAGTACCACCAAGTGTTTTTGCTGTGTTTGTGCAACACTTACGCTTAACCCAGTGACACAAAACATATTCCCACTTATTCCCACCAGCTGCATGCTGCTGCCTGAGAGGTAATTGCCAAATTGCTGAAAGTTCATAAATGTTGATAATGCTATGAAGGACTCCAGAACTGCTACAAGCATCTAAGCAGTTTCCATGAAATTTGGGGAAATGAACTAATTCCCTGAAGTTATATCTGGCTTCCTTAAAATGGGCAAAATATAATCTCAGAATCCAAGATAGGTCAATGAGAAAAACATGCATGATACAGCTAAAGAATGGAAAGTGAACTTTTTATACATAATGTTATCTCCTTATATTCTGATTTATAATCCTGCTATTTTTGTTAGTTGCTCTTTATATAGCACACAGCTGATTATAACTTGTGTTGTAAAGAGTCACTTCTCACATTACACAGCAATTAGTAGATATACTACCCAACTCCCGGCGCTTGTAAATTTATAGTAAAAAATGGCATATAGTAACTAGCAGCAAGTGTGAGAAGTTTCATAAAGGATATATCATCAGATAGAGAACAGGTTTACACTGCGCTTAGTAACAGCCTAATTGGATAAGTAAGGAATATACAGTAAACTATTTCAGATAACAGATAGTAATACACTTGTAGCTTTATATAGAAAAAGACACAATGCAATGTAATAATTAGATAACTGACATGAAAATAATCACAGTTATAGATTAATCAAACAGTAAAAATAAGACACAAGTTCTTATTTATTCCTCTGTTCACTCACACGGTGTGTGGATATTTAATCAAGTATAAAAAGCATTGATACAGTAGGTGCCGTGGCCCCCGTTTTTTTCTGTCCATGATGCTTGTGCTCCCCTGACCCTCGAGGCCCTGTACAGATGTTCCCTTTGTCCACCCCTGTCACCAGGCCTGGCCACTGTATTCTGAGGGTGCCTTCAACTTCTCGGCACCCCACACCGAAATATTTGGGTGTTATGCCACTGTTGCTAACACAGATTTTAGTTTATTTACAGTCATAAGAAGTCTAATTTTTAAATGCAACTTGTTTATATTACTATATTGTTGGCGAGAAATAAGTTTCAGTGGGTAATAAATTAGATAACATCTGGAGCAATACATAAAAAATATAAATATCTATAAAAAAAAATATGACATTTTATAGAGATGAATTGTGTAAAAGAAAATCTTTGGTTACTTCATAAATTGTGTTAAGCTGGGTACACACTCAGCAATATATTTTGTGCCCAACCCAGTTGTGATGTCAGCGATTGCAGTAGCGACCACATTTGAATCAGGCCCACAGCAGCAATGTTATTTAAAGCATTTCCATGTTGGCATTATAACGTTAAACATGATGGTAAAGCGTTATACTTAAAGTTATAATGCCAACAGTGATATAATGTTTTAATTCAAACAACATTTCTATCGTGTCGGGATTCTCTGTTTAACATTAAAATGTTGACAATAAGTCTGTTATACCCCTTTTCCACCTAAATTCCGGGTCTGACCCGGAGTTGGAACAGAGTTCCTATCCGGATCAGACCCGGAATTTTGCCGGCGACGACTCGGGATATTCCCGAGTCGGCGCCGCACACACCGGAGTCAGGTCTGCATAGACCTGGCTTTCCCGGCGTGAAAGTGGACCCTTGGAGATGACGTAATCTCCAAGCGCCACTGAAGCTGGAACAATTTGCCGGCTAGCAGCGCACTCCAGGTCATCATGACCCGGAGCGCGCTGTTCTCACAGTAGGGTTTCACGGGCTACGCCCGTGTTAAACCCTGCTAGTTACCTGGGTTGGATTGCCGGGTCACTCGACCCGGCGATCCAACTCTCTCCCCTTTTACACCAGGGAGCTGCCCAGGTTAACCCTTCAATAACCCGGGTTTTAGCTCCGGTGTAAAAGGGGTATTAATGAATTAACAACCTGCTTGCACAATCACCAATAATAAGAACTTCTATTGAACATACAGCTTTCCAATGAGGAAAAATTACTGGACCTCATTTATGAAGTGCCTGGCAATACGCCTTGGTTTTGCAGCAAAGCATCTGGATGGTCCAACAGGCATCCTTCAAGGTGCACACTTAAGGGCATATTCAATTGGGGGCGGGAAAAGCAAAATTCCAGCACCTGCAAGGTATTCCTACAGGTGTGGGATTTTTGCTATTCAATTAGGTGCAGATTTTTTCTTTTTTTGTGGTCCGGGAGATATTTATTCTCGCACCTCCAGAGCAAGTGTGATTTTTCCTAAAATCGTAAATTTTAGGCAAATTCAGCAGAACTTGCTCTGGAACCCCGGGTGGCACCGCCCCTGAGGACTAATTAAACAATTGGAGAATTCCAATTAGCTTAATTAGTCCATAATTACTTACCATCTGCAGCGCTGTGTTTTGCATCTTCTTCTGCATCCAGCGTCGGAAGCCGGGTCTTCTGCAGCTGGGTGAGTATGTCAGTGTGTGTGTTTGTTAGTGTTTGTAAGTATGTATGAGTAAGTGTGTGTGTGTATGAGTGTTGTGTGTGTGTGGCCCCCAGTGTCTATGTGCCCCCCGGAATGGGCGCCAACATATTCCCAATTACGGGACACAAATTCGGAGATCACACTCTTAGACAGGCGTCGAAATCCCGATGCCCATCATTATCCCTACGCCAGAAGCCTGACATACCAAATGTAGGGGGGGAAGGTTAGGGGCTCCCAGGGGGGACTTAGGGTTAAGCACCCCCCAGGAGGGTTCGACTAGGGGAAGGAGGGGTTAGGGTTAGGCACCCCCGGGGGGAGATTTGGGTTAGGCACCCCCCCCGGGAGGGTTAGGTTTAGTCTGCGGGGAGGGGGGTTAGGTCTAGGCACTTATGGGGGGTTAGGGTTAGGCACTAGGGGGGAGGTTAGGGTTAGGTACCCCTAATGGAGCGTTAGGGTTGGGGGGGGAAAGATTAGGGATAGTTAGTTACTTACCTTGTCGGGATCTTGACTGCTGCCGGTCTTCCGGCGTCGGGATTTGAACCACCAGACATAGGTCTGGCGGTCATTCATACCGTTCCCGATGTTATAAGCCCAGGTTAGAATGATGATGGTATAGTACTGATGACTTCAGGTTGGTAGTACTGCGCGGAGTACAGGCTATTCAAGTTATTCTAGAATATTCAAGTTAGTGGCAGGAGCACTTAACACAGGCAGATGACAGAGGCGCTAACACAGGTAATTAACAGAGGCGCTGTTTGGATTACTGGCAGATGCACAGGAGGAATGGAGTCAGAGGGCAGCCTCAATAGGAAGTGAGTTGTTCCAACAAGGACTGGGTCTCAGGTACCGGTTTAAATAGGGCACTCCAGATTACCATTGGAAGCAGGGATAATGTGAGCACTGGCAGGATCTGACCGGATAAATCAATCACATGACTGCATCCAATATGGCCGTGCCCACGAAGACAAGGAAAATAGCATCAAACTGGTGATCAGAAATGCTGCAGAAGGCCGGGAGAGCTACAGCCCAACTGAATATGACAGTGTTGGATTGGATAAGACAGACTGAGACCCCAATTTGTGACACCTCCACTCTGCTCTTCTAAAGACCTCTCACAGAATGGGAGCTTCGGAAGGACCAAGGGCCTCAAGGTGGAGGAGTTTACCTAGCATTTTGTTGCCCTTCTCCTCACCAGGACCATAGCAGCTGCATCCCTATAGTATTGCGCAACAGAATATGCTGGCACTATATACATGTTAATTATAATAATCCCTACACCCTTTACAACTCTGTCACTTCTTGCTGTACTCATATCTCTTTTATGCTTTTGCTTTCCATAGCCCACATACTTAAGTGAAAGCAATTCTCTCAGAAAGGGGGCCCAAAACTTCCCTGCTACTGCCTTGCTGTCAGCTCACATTGGTATAAAATTGCGACTCCAAAAACTGTGACTGAGTACTATTACTTTAAGTAAAAAAATGTAAAGAATATATCATATGAAACACTGAAAATTAATAAATTCAGCCATGTTGGATTTCCATGAATCTACCAATAACTATAATTTTGATAACTACTTGAGTGAATAAAATGAAGGCTTCAAAACTTGAACACAAAATTGTCATCATTTGATTAGAATTACCAGGGACAATTTATGCTACATGCTGAGCCAACACATTTAGCTAGAAGACAGTCATGTTGGAAATAACTTGGCCACATAGCAAACGTAAGAGGGACTCTTTCCCTGTAGCATTTCTTTCATTCATCTATGTCATCAAGAGAGCTCAAACTATCAGTACTTGCTGAATCTTAGCCATTGAATAAAACCACTCTCTGCTGATTGTGGGGGATGGTAACTTATGTACTACCTGGGAGGATGTCAGACTGCTAAGAGGCACTTGACACTATCACATCACACTGCAAGTGTCAGAAAGAAATTTTAACTGGTCCTCTTGCTCCGTCATACCGTATAGAGGTCACATAGGGCTACATGTTTAAATCGGCCGGTGTACTGTGCTTGTCGTGGCATATAGGAACTTTATGACTCTTAGCACAAAACAATCTTCAGCTGACTACAGTATGACTACATTTGCTAATTGTGTGTTGAAAGCTCACTACACCAATACATTGCTATGTTACATCTAGATGAACCTTGGGTATCTGATATATAGGACATGCCTTGTAATTTGTGAATTTCCTACGAAACCACATTGCATGTTCATCAGTGATAAACTAGATACCTAGTGTTAGCATTTAATACATTTTTGTAATAAGAGTTATGCATGCAAGAAGAATTTGTAGACTTTAAAAAAAACACTGGACTATAGAGGAATACCTGTTTTCAGAATTTTCAGATTTATTATGGTATACACTTTACTTTATAAACTGCTTTGCATGTATTAATAGTTATATTTATTAGGCTTTTTCCTAAAAAAACAAAACAAATCGGACTATATGGCTAATACCACTTTCAGACATGCGACCCGGGAATTTACCTGCTCAGACCTGGTGTTTTCACCTCAGCAGAAACGCGAGTATTTGCTCAAGACCCCCTTTCAAACTACACCTGTGACCCGGGAAATTCCTGGGTTGACCCTTTTCAGCCATAAGCCGGGTCTGTCCTGGCATTCTAAGAACCAGGCTGCTCTCATGTCACGCTCATACACTTCATGCACACACACACACACATGTTCCACTCATACACACTCATGCAATCACACACTACTTCTCCAGCCACCAGACCTCACAACAACGGGCAACATCTCTATAGATACTGTAGTGTGTGCTGGCTGCTTCTACACACTGCAGCACGGACCGGACACCTCTTTCCAATCCATCAGGTATCCGGTCTTCACCCCTTGTTATAAGGGCTGTTAAACCACTGACTTCTCTCCCCAGATACAGTGTTATCAGTTTGTTTACTATTATAGGAAAAAGCCCCGGCCATTCAGGCAGCCCCGAATGGCCGATCAAAGGCTTCTAGGCGTGACCCGGGAGTAAAATCCCAAGTTGTACAATTCAGACTTAATCCGGGTTTTCTACCTAGAATGAAAGTCCCAGAAAAAAACCCTTGTCAATAGCAGGGGCGCCGACCCGGGACTGTGATCCAAGGTTGGTGCCTTTCAGACATAAAAGTCCTGGACAATTTGGCCGAGCCCCAGCTAAATCCCAGTATTCTCGATATGTCTGTAAGGGAATGGGTATATAATAACGGCAGACGGGATGCCTCATGTCAAAATACCGACAGCACTATCCCGATGGTCGGTATCTCGACAGGGGTCGGGTTAGTATACTAACCCTCCCCTCTTCTCCCTCTAACCCTCCCTTCTTGTAGCCTAACCATCCCCACCCCGCACCATAACCCACCCCGTTAGAGACTAAGCCTAAGTCTCCCCCCTTCATGCCTAAACCTAACCCTCTCCCCTTAGTGCCTAACCGTACCCCCCCACTTAGTGGTGCCTAACCCTAACTCCCTCCTAGTGGTGCCTACCCCTAACCTCCCACCCCAAAAACCTAACCCCGCTATGCTGCCTAAACCTAACACTCCTACCTCATTCGGGATGGCGTCTGTCTAGATTCCAGCATCGGGATCAAGATAGGCATCGGTATATTGACAGATTTAGACTGGCGGCATCCCATCTGCCGGTCTGCTAACTACATCCCATCTGAAAGGGCTATTATTGACTACTAATGTAACAGTAATTAAAGTGGCTCTGGGAACATTCGATACAACAATTGTTACCAGTAAAGCAACTGCAGCAGGCCAGTTGATTAGATGCCACAATGGTAAGAGCGGATTGTGAATTTAAAGTGGCCCTGGAAAAATTTCCCAAGAGTGTCCCTCTGTAGTAGCAGAGATTGGAATCTTTGTGTGTGCCGGCAGCCGCAGTATCTCGTTGCCCCTCTTTCCTTTCCACAATGCCTGTGCCCGTCTCCGGGGGTGCTCCCCTCAGATGTCCTCTCCCCACTGATCTCCTCCCCGCTATCCCGATCCCCGGTACCTGGAGCCCACTAACTAGGATGAGCAGGAGGAGTATGGCTCCAGGCTGACAACAACACCATGTTCAACTTCGGCACATGACTGTGGCTTCAATGTGCAGTCTCTTCCTCGTAAAACAAGGACGGACGGCCCTCATATCGTGATGTTGAGAATCTCTGCAGGCAGCTCTGAGTGCCTGAATCATTAAGGATCGCTACTGCGATCGCAGCTTTGTAATCGCACACAGGTTAATACTGTCCTCTTTGGAAGCGCTCCTGTTTGAACAGCATAGGATGAGTGTGGAGTGGCAGCAGCAGAGAAGCCTGACACAAACAATAGTAAGGTTTAAGCTAACAGTAAGAGAGCCATAGGGGGAGCAGTGAGAGATATATAGAGCAGATATTAAGAGATAAATGATGGGGTATTGAGGGGGGAAGGGGGGTGGCACCAAGCTATATCTTTGCCCCAGGTGAAATAAAGCCTAGCTGCGCCCCTGTGGTCTTATGGTTATTATTATGTATACAACTTCTATATTTGCTCCCTGTACAGTAAAATATTGGTTCTTTCTGCCCCTGGCCATGCCCCAATGATATCACTCCCATCTGGGATGCGTGTCATAAAAGTGACTTACATCTAAACTTAAATGAGCCCCAAAGCAGTCAGCAAGATCTATTAGTTGATGAAAACACACTGACACATTTCAGAAAATGCATAGCCATAGGGATCATTGTGCCTTATAACCAGGGGCGTATCTATAATGGGTGCAGGGTGTGCGGGGAACACGGACCCCTGGGTCCAGGGGAGCGCCGCACCGCACACCCTGCACTCACAATAATACTTACCTCTCCGGAGTCCCACGTCAGCGTGGGCGTACGACACTGTAAAACGACTGGAAAATGGCCGCGGCTGCCATTTTCCCGTCGTTTGTGCATGCGGCCATTTTCCCGGTTACCTGTGCATACACTATAGACTCTGGGCACACTCTAGTGCCCAGAGTCTATAACTCCGGCGCTGGCCGCGCACAGCTCAGCGCGCTGCCGGCCGCCGGGTGGAGAGGAGGGGGCCCGTGTCGGAGACTGCACACAGGCCCCCTCTTCTCTAGAAATGCCCCTGCTTGTAACAAATGCAGGGAAATTATACTAATGCTTCCATTTGGTTGTATATATCTCTGGGAGATTGTTAGACTCTTCAGGGAGTCAGGGAGATTGCTATTGCTTCAGGGAGTCTCCCTGACAATCAGGGACAGTTGGCAAGTATGGGCTATGCCCTAATAAAATTAACAGGAGGGCTCTGAAATAAGAAATTAAAATGGAAGAGATGAGCAACAATGTCAAATGTAAAATCAGATCTATCAGAAATCAGAGAAACTAAAGGCGATAATGACATAGTTACCGTTCAGTCGTCCACTAATCGTGCATGAATCGGGTACTAAAATGTCGGAAACGACCAGAGTTGCGCGCTCCTGCTGGTCGTTTCCAACATCAATCATGGCCCGAACATGTCGGTCAATCTGCCGATAACTACAGATTGACCGTGTTCGGGGATGATGGAGAGTTCCTACACTGAATGACTAATCGTTGAGTGTAGGCACTGCAGGGGATGGGGAACGACGGTACGATTACGATGTCGTAATCGTACTGTCGTTGCCTTATCTGCTATTGGATGTGCGGCATAAGAAAACCTAGAACAGATATATTTGTGTACAATGATTCCTTAAGTTGTACAGTACATTAGAGAAATGCAAAAAGAAATAAAGAAGCTTGATCCATTAAAAATAGTTTTTGTTATTTAGTTTTTTGTCTACAACACATATCTATATAAGACATTGCACTTTTATTGCATTTAAAAAAAAAACAATTTACAATATTTGCCCAGAAAAGATTTAACATGGATTTAATTGAATAGGTGACTTTGCTAGGTAGGAGGAAAAAAAATCTTGGCGCTTAATGAAGATAAAACTTGTAAATGAGTCAACTTCATACCAGGGGAATAAACACTGTATTTTTGTACAGAAATGACCTGAACATATTCTTGAAAAGCTCAAAGTCTCCAAAGTAATACCAGAGCTAGTAATGGCCTGCTGGGATATTAATTTATTGAAACATTTTAATAATGCAAATCATAGGCAGGCCTTTGGCTATATTCAAATGGTGTCGCAATGGATTATGTAAATCATACAGTAAACACCACATGCATGTGAAATGCTAAAAATATTGTGTTTGATATGCTAAAATTCTGTGATGTATCACTGAATAAATATACCAGATGTCTGCTGAGACAGACTACACTGCGCTCACCACAACAAGGCAGCAAAGATCACAGAAAAGTATATTTCTAGGAGCCTTAAAATAATAGAAGCTAATAACTTTTAACAACAGTGTATATTAGTTTCTATTAATTGCAGGTATAAGCAATGTGATGGCATTATCACACATTGTACATACATCTACACAATGTATACACACAGACAAGGGCACATAGAAGGAGGGGGGTACTAATTACATGGCTTGTTAAAGGGGCCCAGCAGGTACCAAGCTAGCTGTGCAGTGGCAAAAATGCCCCTCTCAACTGCGCGGAATCTCATATAGTAGTTTTTATAAAAAGATTTTTATGAGCGGGCTGGACACCCTCAGGATTTGGCATGCCCGGTCCAGCCATTGCACTCTATGGCCCTGCATACACATAGTGTGTACTCAGTGACTACACTTAACTCTCATCATTACATATAGACACAAGAGACACATAGGAGATTGAGTCTAGCAAAAGGGTGTAAAAACCATAGGTGCTGGGAGTGAGGTTGCTATGAGGCCCAGGCCACCACAGTGGCTCGGCCCTCTCCCTGCACGCTGTAATGCCAGGTACACACTAGACGATATGGGGCAGATCCGGCCGGATCAGACGTAATATCGGGCACATGGTCTAGTGTGTACCCTCAATGTCACTGATGATGCACGCTCCCACGCATAGTCAGCGACATCACGGACGGGCGACATAGTCAGCTAGGGCCATGCTGCTGAATGGAGCATGGCCCCCGCTCTGATGTCGTCACTCCCGGCATTAGCAAGTGTGTATGCACTTGCCGATACCCCGCCGTGACGCATCACTAATGAGGTCAGTTCACACTAGGGGTATATTTACTAGCTATTATCTTCTAGAAGGTATTAGATAAATGTTAAGCAGAATCTGATTGGTTGCTATGGGCAACATCTCCACATCTAAAAACCCACACTTTAGTAAATATACCCCTAGACATCGTCTAGTGCACAGGTTCTCAAACTCGGTCCTCGGGACCCCAAACAGTGCATGTTTTCCAGGTCTCCTCACAGAATCACAAGTGAAATAATTAGCTCCACCTGTGGATCTTTTAAAATGTGTCAGTGATTAATGAACACACCTGTGCTCCTGCTGAGTGACCTGGAAAACGTGAACTGTGTGGGGTCCTGAGGACGGAGTTTGAGAACCCCTGGTCTAGTGTGTACCAGCTTTAACTATGCCAGCGTATTAATAGTCACAGAACAATGTGAACAATCCTTCTTTGCAGGGGTGTATTTATAATGGGTGCAGGGTGAGCGGTGCACACGGGCCCCCCAGGAAAAATGGCAGCCGCGGTGACCTGTTATGCGCTATAGACTCTGGGCACTCTCTAGTGCGCTGCCGGCCGCCGGAATGAGAGGAGGGGGTCCATGACGGAGACTGCACACGGGCCCCCTCCTAACTTTTTTGTACTTTCTCGTATATTCCAAGGGTAATCCAATCCTGAACTGGCTAAATTTTGTACGCAGCCCTGTGGGGCTGCACATAGTTTTCAGCAAGTTCAGGCGGCCGTTGTTGACATGACTCGCACCCACGAGTGCATCGCGTATAATTAGATTGACCCCCTAAGATGTAAAAAAAAAGCATAATTTATGTTTTTTTTAACAAACCATTAAAATACAGAAATAAATACAATTGGATATGTAGGCAGAGTGTTTACTTGAAAACAGATTGGTTATTTTATTTTTATAAATCCTAGAACAGATAGTTGCATTTTTCAAAACCTTATTCAGGGCAGGGCCCTCCACAAAGACTGTACTGTTTTAATTAAAACCAACTTTACCAGCCAATGCATTGAATCTGCCATGAGAGTCAGTGCTGCACTGTACTTTTTACCATCAGCTTCAAGCCATGAGTACAGATATTTAAAAAATATTTCTTGCAAAGAACATTTTCTCCTATATCATGAAACAACAATATGTTTCTGTCTGTATGTGTTCCCACAATATGTTTATGTTTGGAGTTATATTCAGTATATTACTGGATGTTTATGCATACTTTATTCCAATTACTTATTTTCATAAATGTTTACTAGTTCATGAAATGTTCTGTTGTTCATTTCCTTATCAGTCCAGTTTAGACTAGGTCGTGAACTCCATATACTAAATATTGTTTTCTAACTTTGAATCATTGTCCATTTATAAGTTATAGTACAAAAAACATCATAGCGAGAACAAAAAGAAAACAAACAAAGGGCAATAAATATAACTAGCTGAAGTACCCGGCGTTGCCCGTGTTTAAATATTCAAGTTATTAAGTTTTATTATGTGAGGTTATTCAAATATATCCAGCGGAAGGACCAGAACAGGCTCCCTGGGTCAAAGTTCTGCTTGGCGCACTCCACGCGCGGTCCTACCAGGTCCCGAACCACTCCGTTAGGCATCATAGGCCAATTGCCACCCCTTTGAAGTTTTCATCCAAATCCATCCAGTGGAAAGTTCTGCCCAGCGTAAACCAACAGGAGATCCGACCGGGACCCTAACCCCCCATAAAACCTGGCCAGGACCCAACTGGACCACCTTGCGTTTGTTTCATCCCAATCTGTGCAGGGGTGTTCGAATGCATAACCGGACAGACAGACAAACAAACAAACAGACCAATGAATTTTATATATAAGATTTGTTGCTTTGTCCTTATGTGGTCTAATAGTTTACTTTTTCAATACTAAATAACTATGTAAGATGTGGCAGCTTTACCTTGAGAGCTGTGGTAGATATTCACCAACAAACAGACTTCTTCTTTTATATATAAATAGATATATATGTATATAGAAGCAAACGCAGGGAGGGTTTCTGGTTGCCTGGAAACCCCCCTCCCTAGCTCACACCATGACCCCAATAATGCCATTCCCCCAAACTCCTGGACTTGCTTCAGTGGTGTTTCAAGGGGGTTCAGGCCGCACCCGGGTGTCACCCACCGAGGGGTGACAACAAAGTGCCGACTCCTCAGTGACAGGAGTTGGGTGCTGCACTGTAACATAACATGCATCACTCGGCTCCTGACACAGTGAGGGAGCCGGCACTGAAAACAGACTGATCCCTGTGGGCAGTCTGCATCTCCTGAAACCCCAGAGCGTCTAAAAAGGGGATTCGGCCTGCGAGGACATGCTCAGCTTCGAACTACAAGCCTACCTGCCCCTGTCCGCACCTGGTGTCACCAGAGGGAGGGACACCACTAGCTCCAATGCTCTGGAATGGTGCCCACATCTGGAATAAAAACAGATGCAGATGGCATGAGTCAACATCTCTCCAGAGGTCTTACGTCCACTTGTGGAATCAATGCCATGTCGAGTTCGCCAGGCTAGAGGGGGTCCTACACAATACTAGGCACCTATCCCATGACAACTAATACACCATGGTAATAGTGCATATTTAGGCGTACCAGTAAAAAGGTCTAAGGGTAACGATATAAATGATATAATATACAGCACTAAACACTGAGGTGCAATGCTATCCATCATAGCAGTAAAGGCACAATGTAAATTATCCTGGATTTCATTTTACACCTTCATATGCCTGTACTAATAAGATTCATGTTGTGGGGCTTATTCCCAGGAAAGAGCAGCCACTAATAAATTCCACTTATGTTATTTTTAGAATCAGAATTACTGTTAGCAACTCATAATGGGTTTTATAAGATATAAAGCTCAGGAAACCAATAGTTTTGGAAATATGAGCGTTACCCTCCTAAGGGAAGCAAACTGGTTGTTAACAACTAGTAATGACTGATTTGAAGGAATCATTGTTTAATTAGATTACGCAACATACACTGTAATGATAACGTGATCTGTGTAATTGTAGCCTATTTCTCAGAAAAGTCTTCAGCAGGCACTTTTAAGCTATGAGAAATGCCATTTACAGAAAACAAGTATATTTAATCAGATGACAAATGTAAAAATGTTTGAGTTTTAAACATTACTGATATCTCAACTAGTTATAACCTTCTCTCAGTGATGACAGTTTACCCACATTATTGTTCTCTATCCTAATGCCCTCTTTCAGCGACAGGTACATTTATTTCAGCAATCGCTATAATTACCAACTGGATAGATTTATTTCACACCTGTGTCACTGGGAAACAATGCTTGTAGCCTGTTAGGTGTTGCAACATCCTGCAATACATGCCACCAGTAAGCTGTAAGACATGCTGCATTTGTACCCATGTGCATAACATCCAGTGCCGCCAGTGTAAATGTGAGCTGGGTACCCCAAACTTTTGTAAGCACCAGTGCTGCCTATTCAGTAGACACTGTGCATATCATGTCAAGAATCAGAAGTACTATATCCTATATGCTTTCCTATTTTGTACAACTATGTTGTACAGACAATTCTACAGCCAGCCAGGTGATATTAGGGCAGCACAGACAGAGTATTGGTTAGCATTACTGCCTCACAGCACTAAGGTTGTGGGTTCAATTCCCACCACGGCCCTACCTGTGTGGAGTTTGTATATTCTCCCTGTGCTTGCATGGGTTTCCTCCCACACGCCAAAAATATACTGTCAGGCTAATTGGCTCCCACAAAAATTAACCCTAGTGTGTATGTGTGTGTAGATGTGGTAGGGAATATAGATTGTAAGCTCCACTGGGGCAGGGACTGACGTGAATGGCCAAATATTCTCAAATAGCGCTGCGGAATATGTGTGTGCTATATAAATAACCGGTAATAAATAAATAAAATAAATATTTTACACATTTTATTTCTCATGTAACAGATCTCTACACATTGAAATTTATGTTAGCAAAACATATTAAATGCGAGAGTCATTATAGAAAAATGTTTAGCACAGAAACTGCATGGTGGCTACAACTCATTCTGTAGGCTACAGCTGGAAAGCCATCTGTAGTAGTTAAACAAGTTTCAGAGAAACTTTGGAGGATGCTGGAGGCTGCGAGAGAGGGATCTCTTCTACAAAAATTCTCCTAGAGGTATAAAGCGGCTAACTCCATCTGAGGATGGCGATAGTCTCTGGGATCAAGCTCTGAAAAGTGCTGATTATTGGAGCTTGGTACATAGGGGTCTGCATCCCCCATTGAGAACAATATGGACTGCGTTCTGCTGCACTAATTAGCCTTTCACAGGAGATATCTGTGAGATTGCCTGACACTAGCTTGGATACATTAAAATATACATAAACTGTAATTTCTGCATAATATTATGAAAGACAGGCTTGCTAAATAGTTGCTATGGTGCTTATGCTCAGAACCTGCACGCTTAGGGGTCAATTCAATTAGGTGCAAATTGAGAGGTGAGAGTTGCTATTTTCATTTCGAATTCGCATAGTGAATTTATTTTGCAATGCAATTAGCAACTCACACTGAATCAGTCAGACGGAATTCGCAAGTTTCCACTCGCATGAGAGATGGAAAGGAAAATCTTTATTTTAAGGTTAAAATGTCGGGACACTTTGCTGAACCCCTTGAACACCCCCCCTAATGACCAATTAGGCAATTGGAAGTTTCCAATTAGCTTAATTAGTTCAATAATTACAAGTCATTTTATGGGGTAAAAAAATAAATGTCCTCAAATTACCCCAAAATATATTTTTTTAGTTTTTTTGTTAGTTTAGGCACCCCAAATTTAAATACAATCATTTTTTAGTTGAAAAATAATTGTTTTTATACTTTTTAAAAAAATTTTTTGCAAGGTGCCCTCAACCTTCGTAATGCCTACAAACAGCCATCTATACGGTCCTGCTAACAAAATGATCCATTTTGGGGGGTCCAGGATGGTCTCCCCACATTTTCATGCATTTCTCGCAAATCTCATTTGGCAGTCAATTCGCACCCCTCCGCTGCGAGTAGAGCGAATAGGTATTTTAAATTTGATTGGAGAATTCTCGGGAGCGCGCGTCGCTGCGATGTGTGTGAGTTTCAAGAAACAAACTCCCTACTCGGAATTCGCACCTAATAGGATTGAGCCCTTAATCTCCAGACACGTCATGTCTCAGCACATTGGTTGATTCCACTTATTGCCAGCTTAAAGATAGCCACAACCACAAGTGAAGAAACAAATGCTATGCAGATTAAAATATTGAATCTACAGCTGGTGTGTATGAACTGCAAGCTAAATCCATTAGTAATTATTAAAGAGTTTTTATTATCACCTATTTCTTGACAAACTTCTGACTGATTCATGATATACACTGGGCTGAAAGGTTAAAGGCCAGTCTTTCCGGTTCTTGCATTGTCTCCTGTGATTCAGTCGAGCTCCAATTCTCCTGTGTAGATTGTTATTCTGCCGTTTGTGTCATCCAGGCAGCACAGTTCGCATACCATCTACCTGCCGTTTGTGTCATCTAGGTGGCATGGACAGCACTCTGTGTTCAAGAGTGCGCAGTCCTGCGTACGCTGCTTGTGTCAACTCTGCAGCACAGGCCGTACTCCAGAGCGTTAGCTGCTTGTGTCAACCCGGTGGCACAGGCCGCACTGCGGTGTCCAGGAGTGCGCAGTCCTGCGTATGCTGCTTGTGTCAACCCGGCGGCACAGGCCGCACTACAGTGTCAGCTGCTTGTGTCAATAGGGCGGCACAGGCTGCACTACAGCGTCCAAAGTACACAATCCTGTGTACCAACACCTGTGTCTCTCCTGTGGCAATAGTCCATCATCTGCCGCGTCTAGCCAAGTTATACCAGCCCTCAAGGCTGCATCTTGTCCTACGGCCCACAGACCACAGCTGGCCAAGTCATACCAGCCCTCAAGACTGCTGCACGGTCCAAAGGCCGCATCTTGTCCTATGGCCCACAGGCCATAGCTAGCCAAGGCATACCAGCCCTCAAGGCTGCTGCACGGTCCAAAGGCCACATCTTATCCTATGGCCCACAGGCCACAGCTAGCCAAGGCATACCAGCTCTCAAAGCTGCTGCATAGCCCACAGGTCACATCTTGTCCTACGGCCCACAGGCCACAGCTAGCCAAGGCATACCAGCCCTCAAGACTGCTGCACGACCCAAAGGCCGCATCTTGTCCTACGGCCCACAGACAACAGCCATCCGAGGCATACCAGTCCTCAAGACTGCTGCACGGCCCAAAGGCCGCATCATGTCATACGGCCCACAGGCCACAGCTAGCCAAGGCATACCAGCCCTCAAGGCTGCTGCACGGTGCAAAGGCCGCATCTTGTCCTACGGCCCACAGGCCACAGCTAGCCAAGGCATACCAGCCCTCAAGACTGCTACACGGCCCAAAGGCTGCATCGTGTCTTACGGCCCACAGGTCCATCTAGCCAAGGCATATCAGCTCTCAAATCTGCTTCACGGCCACATCTAGCCAAGACATACCAGCCCTCAAGGCTGTTGCGGGACTAATACCCCCAAGAGTCACACCCGTGGCATAACATATGCTATAAGGTGAAGAGGCATATGCAGTGTGCGACTAGATTATGCAGAGTGCAGTGTTAAACAAATTGCTAGTATTTACAATTGCCCACATACCACTCGACACAGACACTCATGGCATATATTCACTTTTAATTGTTGTGCGTAGTCTTAAGTTGAGGCCGGAGGCAATAATGTGATCTGGACACAGCACTCATAATTCACTGCAAATAGTGTAGTTCCGTGCCCAGAGTCACACCAGCAACTTAGGTAACAGCTGTTGCCAAGTTTTGGGTGAAGCACCCTGCTGAGTAAAGAGCCGTTTGCCCCCCACTCAATACTTGCCATGCTGTGTCTGAATGCATCCTATCCATGCTGTATCCACCTTTGATAAGACCTAAGCCATAGCTTTAGTAATCAGGATGACTCCATATATGAGCCTGACCTCTTTGTGACTTTTCAGAGGGTGTCAACAAAACTGAAATGTATCAGCCAAATAAGATAAAGTACCCACCGCTGGCCACCAATGAATTCCACCCAATGGGGGGCACTGCATAGGGGACACTGCCTAATGGGGCACAGCAGGGGGACTCTGCATAAGGGGCTCAGCATGGGGGATCTGCATAAGGGGCACAGCAGGGGGGCTCTGCATAAGGGGGCACTGCATAAGGGGGCTCTGCATAAGGGGGCACTGCAAGGGTGCACAGCATAAGGGGGAACAGCAGGGGGGCACGGCATAAGGGGGGCTCTGCATAAGGGGCACAGCATGGGGGCTCTGCATAAGGGGTCACTGCATAAGGGGAGCTCTGCATAAGGGGGCACTGCATAAAGGGGCACAGCAGAGGTGTTTTGCATAAGGGGGTCTCTGCATAAGGGGCACAGCATAAGGGGCACAACATGGGGGCTCTGCATAAGGGGCACAGCAGGGGGGCTCTGCATGAGGAGGCTCTGCATAAGAGGCACAGCAGGGGGGCACTGCATGAGGGGGGCTCTGCATAAGGGGGCACAGAAGGGGGGCTCTGCATAAGGGGCCACAGCAGGGGGGCACAGCATAAGGAGGGCTCTGCATAAGGGGCACAGCAGGGGAGCTCTGCATAAGAGGGGCACAGCATAAGAGGCACAGCAGGGAGGCTCTGCTTAAGGGGCACAGCAGGGGGGCTCTGCATAAGGTGGCACTGCATAAGGAGCACAGCATGGGGGCTCTGCATAAGGGGCACAGCAGGGGGGCTCTGCATAAGGGGGCACTGCATAAGGAGGGCTCTGCATAAGGGGGCACAGCATGGGGGCTCTGCATATGGGGGCACTGCATAAGGGGCACAGCAGGGGGGCTCTGCATAAGGGGGCACTGCATAAGGGGGCACTGCATAAAAGGTCACAGCAGGAGGCTCTGCATAAGGAGGGCACGGCATAAGGGGGGCTCTGCATAAGGGGCAAAGCAGGGGGGTTCTGCATATGGGGGCACTGCATAAGGGACACAGCAGGGGGGCACTGCATAAGGGGGCACTGCATAAGGGGGCACTGCATAAAAGGTCACAGCAGGAGGCTCTGCATAAGGAGGGCACGGCATAAGGGGGGCTCTGCATAAGGGGCAAAGCAGGGGGGTTCTGCATAAGGGGCACAGCAGGGGGGCTCTGCATAAGGGGCACTGCATATCGTTCATTTTTAAAACAGAAAAAAAACGTTCAACAATATCGTTGATGAGCAAGTTGGACTGTGTGTATGCACCATTAGTGAATTGTGTATTAATAAAAAAAAAATTCTAATTGCACAAACTGATAGTTTTGGAGCGAAGCTCAAATGCTTTATCTGCTGCTCCAAATATTGGACCTCACTGATAAAAAGTAATTTGGGAGAAGTAAATTATTAATAATGTTATTAAGTAGAGATGTAGCATAATATTATACTTTGAAGTCCAGTTCTTCTTGGTGAGAGGCAAATAAAATGCTGTATTAGCCCCATCCCCTTAATGTGAGCATTGGCACGACTTGAGGAAGCCAAAGAAAAAGCCTGCTTTATGACACAGACGTGATAAGCCATCCATATTAGACAGCCTTGCTCAATCTATAAATTGTACACCACATCTTTTGTGAAAAAAGTATTGGCAAGCTACAAAACTGCCTGACAGTACTGTGCTTTATAAAGCATATAATCTTGTGGAGATGAGCAGTAATATTATGTTAGGGGATAAAGCACATTCCAGGTGTCAAGCCTCTCATTGTAGCATGGACACTTTAAAACTATAGCCTCTGGGTGCAGACATAAGTGGACATAAGCAATTACCTTCTGCTACCAATGATAATAACCAAGTAATAAACACAACTATGCGATTCTTGAAATCTGGAAAGAATATCAAGTTAAGAGTGAAAGAATTGCATTTCTTTTCCTAGTGCGCAAGCCTATAGGAATACCTAATAAAGAGTCTCCTTCAATGTCTAATTGCAATTTTCCATCTTATAAAAAAAAACTTATCTAAAGGAAAAAGAAATGGAGTGATACAAAAGCCATTTTCTAGGCAATTATCATAAATATGAGTTGGGCATGAAATACCGACGGATGACAAATCCCGACACTGGAAGCCCGAAGGTGCAGAATCCCGACAGCGGCAGTAAGTAACCTAACCCTCTCCCCCCCTAACCCTATCCCTCCCTGAGTGGTACCTAACCCTAACCTCCCTGGGGGGTGCTTACCTCTAATTTCCCCCGATGGTGCTTAACCCTAAACCCCCCTCCCGCATCCTAAACCTAACTCTCCCAGGTGGGTGCCTAAGCCTAATCTCCCCCCAGTGGTGCCTAACCCTCCCCGAGGGGGGCCGAACCCTAATTTCCCCCAGGAGCCTCTAAACCTAATGCACATACTTACCCTGGATCCTTCATTCTGGATTCCGTCCGTCGGGATGCCAGTATCCTGATCCCCTTCGGTATAACGGCGTTGACATTTTGCCGGGCGGCGGGATTCCAGCGTGTGTATATTGACGGCCGGCATCCCATCCGCCGGCATATTCACTACATCCCCATAAATATATATAAGATCGGACAATTGTAAAATACTCGGGACTTCTAATGGGATCAACAATAAAACTGGTTACTGTTAAGACACAGATATAAAAGTGTTATGGCAATGAAGAATATGCCTAAACCATTAGGAAGAGAAATTACCAAGCTAAACATCCTTGATACAGTATGCCACTAAGCCCCTCCAAGAGGATGATAGATGATTGTTTTATATAGCGCCACCAAATAACACAGGCTTGGGAAGTAGAAAGAGTATTATGTGGAGTGAAGGAGCGGTAGGTATTGTGATATAATCAGAATTTCCTGTTTCCCTGAATTGACTCCTGCAAGGGTTGCTTACCTAGTCTGCAAGGTGGTGACATGATGAAACAAGTCCTACCCCTGACTATAAGCACTGAGGGGGCAGGGATGGGTTGATTCAGTTAGCGTCGTCATGATGCAGCTTGCTCTGTCCATTTGACTAAATGAATAGCATTATCCGGTCACCCCACAAAGTTGGCAAGGATAAGTAACCTTTGTTGAAGAGACCACTTTATTGAAGGTTTGAGGACAGACTGATAGAATAAAAGACAGTAAATACAAAACTAGACAGTAAAAGGAGCGACCATGTTTACTGGTACTTCGTACGCCCCCTACCCTCCATCTTGACACTTTAGTGCCTGGAAAAAATTAGTATGTGAAGGATATTTCTTATATGCGGACTAGATATTGTGTGAGACCATTATTTTAATCTAATGAAGCTTGTTCTCTTTTGTAGAAATATGTTGTAAAAAAAAAATGTAATAAATGGGTTATGTAAGCTAAAAAAACAGATCTGTTTTCTTATAAGATGAAATAGCTATATAACATTGCTTCTGTAGAGGTGTTTAGAAATAACATTACACTTATTTTCTATTTTTACCATTTCATTTTAACATATTAGGTGAAAGGTGTCTGATCACATTTATTTAACTATGATATTTTTTCACAATTTAGAGATGACTCTCTAAGGGGCATATCCAATTAGGTGTGAGTTTACCAGAAAACCCACACCTTCAGGGTTTTTACAGCAGGTGCAAGATTTTTGTTAGTCAATAGGGTGCAAGTTTTTTATATATTTTTTGAGCGCCACCAGAGCAGGTCCAATTTTTCCTAAAATCCATATTTTTATTTAAACATTGTCAGCACCTGCTCTGGAACCCAAAGGACGAAGTTTCCAATTAACTTAATTAGTCCTTAATTACTCACCTTTTGCAGCGCTGTTCTCCTCCTTCATATATTCTCCAGCATCGCAGGCAGCTTCCAAGGACCGGCCGGGCACAGGACAGGTACTACTCCTAACCCTGCACCCCCTTCCCAGCACACATTACACTACACTACCGCCACTTGCCCTGCACCCCCTCTCCGCACACACCTACCTACACTACACTACACTACCACTGCGAACCCTGCACCCCTACACTTCCCCTAACCCAGCCAGGAACTACATCTCTCATAAGCCCCCTCCTCCTCTCAGCATTCTCCTCGGCAACTTGACTGGCCAGAGGTAAGCTGACAGGGATGGTGAGAGCCTCGGAAGCATCAGAACACATCGGTAATTGTCTGGTGTTCCGTGTCGCATCTTTTATTTTCCTCCTCCGCAGCATTTTGCCAACATTTTTTTTATTGAATACCGCAGGTAATCCAAAATAGGTTACGAGGTCCGCATAATTTTTTGCAGGCAAGATCCCGTACTCAATTGGAATGCCCCCAGGGGCGGATTGGGATCGGAAACCAGCCTGGGAAATTTATGGAAGCAGCCCTAATGAGGGTGGGGTCTGTAGAGGGGGGTAGAATCCCTCCTCATAGGGCCTGATTCTGAGTCAGAAGCAAAAATATCTGTAAAAAGCAGCAATGTTTTTATATGAGCGCAGGGACACTGAGGGGAAGTTACAGGGATGGTGAGGGCTGGGACACTGAGGGGAGTTACAGGGATTGTGAGGGCAAGGACACTGAGGGGGATATACAGTGATAGTGACGGCAGGGACACTGAGGGGACGTTACAGGGAGGGTGAGGGCTGGGACATTGAGGGGACGTTACAGGGATAGCGAGGGCAGGGTGGGTGAGGGTGAGGACAGAGACACTGAGGGAAATTACAGGGATATTGAGGGCAGGGACACTGAGGGGACGTTACAGGGAGGGTGAAGGCTGGGAAACTGAAGGGACATTACAGGTATAGTGAGGGCAAGGCATACTTGCTGACAATCAGCTCCAGCCTTCTGGGAGGGAGCTGATTGTCGGCTAACAGTGGGGGGCGACCATTGACATCACATTGGGGGTGGGGCTGGCCATTGATGGCACATTGGGGGCGGAGCCGAGGCCACGCAATCGCATCATCGTGGCCCCGTCCCCTCTTCACAATGCCGTTATTTTCAGCATTATGTGAAGCAGGGGGCGGGGCCACAATGACACGATTCAGCGCAAATCGTGTCACCAGCCCCCCCACTGCGGGGATTTCTATTTTTTTCTGGGGGGAGGTTGGGAGGGTCGTAGGCTTCCGGGAGGCTTGCCTGTCTTTCTGGGGGACCGGGAGCGGCACCCGAAAATCGGAAGGCTCCTGGCCAAATCGGGTAGGTAGGCAAGCCTGGGGCAAGGACATTGAGGGGAGTTACAGGGATAGTGAGGGCAGGGTGGGTGAGGGTGCGGACAGGGACACTGAGGGGATATACAGGGATATGAAGGGCAGGGACACTGAGGGGACGTTACAGGAAGGGTGGTTTATATATATATATATATATATATATATATATAAAACAGTGCATCCATATGGATATGCTGTCTGTCTAATTCTTGTATGAATGCCACCGGAAGTGCCGCCTCCTATTCCATTATGAATTGACATTCCTTGCATCTAGGAGGTCACTTGGGCAGGTACCATTATTGTGACACACACACAGTATATCATATATAAACAGTTGTCTTTTCATGGCCTTTATAACAGTGATGGTACTACAAGTCTCAGCACATCCAGTTGACAAAGTGTGCTAGGGACTTGTAATCACATCACAGCTGGACAGGCACTCAGTGATTTACTTGCGCATACAGTAGGAACCCCGGACGTCTTACTTTTCCAAGTAGAGCTTCATGTTATGCTGCAACAGTGCACAGGAGCCGCAGGGTCCTGCAGTGAGGTGAATGGGACCGGCCCAGCAGGAACTTTCCTGCTGTCCCGGTGGCCCAATCCGTCCCTGAATGCCCCTTGTATTTTGTAAAAGAAAAGCATCTATAGCTTCTAGCATTGACAAATGTACAGGTAATGGGCTCCTATATCCAGCCATGAGTTAAAGAACCACTAAAGTAAATATCATGGAGAACTGTATATTTACTAAACAATGTTTTTTTCAAAGCTGCTGATTCTCAGGGACTTTGAGGGCTGGCTTTAAAAAGGCAATAGTTAATACATGAAAACAGGCAAAACAAGACAAATCTTGTGTGTATAACTATTACCCTTTTACATCCAGCCCCAAAAAATACAGTTAATGGATGGGTCAATGTTTAGGGCTGTAAACAGTGGCATAACTATACATTTTTGCTCTCGCCTGCCAAAAAAGTTTCAGGGGCCCACCCCCTCCTCCGCCCAAAAAACAAACACACCCAAACATGACGTTTAAGGTGTGTGGTTTTATGATACAGTAATGTCCCTTGCACATTATGACACAATAAATAATGCTCTTATAACAAATTATACCACACCGCAATGCCCCTTTCAACACATTATGCTACCCAGTAATGCCCCTTACACGTTATGCTCCTTATAACACATAATGCCACAGTAATGCCTCTTACACATTATGCCACACAGTAATGCCCATAACATCCCAGCCTGACAGATCTACATCCGCACCTGCCAGTCTGTCACCTCAGCTCAAGACAGGTTGCACAGTTTATATGTCCATGTAGAACCAGATTAATGGGAACATAGCTTATAACCAGTAAACTGTGTGTATCAAGTTAGTGCCCCTTATACAGTGCCCCCTCTACTTGTGCACCTTTTGCAATGCCCCCATGTACTAGTGCCTCTTATGCAATGCCCCCCCCTAGTTGTGCACCTTATGCAATGCCTCTTGTGCTAGTACCCCTTATGCAATGCCCCCTGTAGCAGTGCCCCTTATGCAATGCCCCCCTGTAGCAGTGCCCATTATGCAGGCCCCCCTGTAGCTGTTTCCCTTATGCACTGCCACCTGCAGCAGTGCCCCATATGCAATGCCCCCTGTAGTAGTGCCGCTTATGCAGGGCCCTCTGTAGGAGTGCCCCTGTAGTTGTACCCATATGCAGTGTCCCCTGTAGTTGTGCCCATAAGCAGTGCCCCCTGCAGTTGAGCCCATATGCAGTACCCCTGTAGTTGTGCCCATATGCATTGCCCCCTGTAGTTGAGCCCATATGCAGAGAACCCTGTAGCTGTGCCAATATGCATTTCCCCCTGTAGCTGTGCCCATATGCAGTTCCCCCTGTAGCTGTGCTCATATACAGTGCCCCCTTCGGGAATCTGTGCAGGACCCATTCTGTGAGTGTGCAGAATGGGTCCTGCTAACTTGTTTGCAGACTGGCAGCAAATTTTGCCTGGGACTTTGCCGTTGTGGAGGGAAGAAGCCAGGATCTCCGTCAACTGACAGAGATTTCCTGGTCTCTTCCTCTAAACTTCGGCGGCTGGCCCATGACCCATGGCTGGCCCATGAGTTACCACAGCCGGCCGATGTTACGCAGATTATCAGATTCTGCGTGGACAACGTAACTCAGATAAGTACTGCACAGGAGACTTGATGGCTCCTGCTGCATTACCATTTCTGCAAAGATCGCAATTGCAAAGCTGCCTGCATGCAGCTTTGCAATTACGATCCTTGCAGAGTCAGACCCAATTATTTATATCTGGCCCTCTTTATAGATTATTATGGCTACACTGCTGTGAATCTTTCAGGTCCAGGGGCAGAACTAATGAATGGTGGTCCCAGGTGCCATAATATATAATATGTACACACACCCGAGTCTGTTGGAGGGGCCTGAATCCTGCAGCCCCCCGCCCTCGTAACAGGATGCTGCACCTCAGGCAGGAAGAGAGAGGACTGACTGCTGCTGCAATGTGCTGAGCGTGAGATGCAGTTGCTGTCAGTCATCTCTCTCCCTGCGTGATACATTATGTTAAAAATTACACAAAATAATGTAAAAATGTATTAATTGAATTCTGGATTGGGAATGAATTTGCAATACTGTAGCAATTATGGAAGCACCCTCTCTTTCTGAAAACCCACAGATGTGCCCTCATACTGTAAATCTAACCTTTGTTAGCCATACGGTTTGTCACATTGCGTGACTCTGTCGCTATGCCATGAGAGGAGTAGCGGTCCCCAGACTTTTGTACTTTTTTCCTAAATATTTTGTGTATTCGCATCGTAGCCATATACAAAGTCACTTCAAGTGGTTAATCCAATTAGGTGCGAAGGGGGAGAATTTCCGGTGGAATGGCATAGAAATGGCAGCAACGGCACCCCAAATCGATCCCCTTGTGGCCGGATCTCAGCCCGGACTCATACATTTTGCTTGCAGTCCCCCTCCACCGCCCACACCATGACCACAATAACAGTATATAATTACATTTTACTAGAGTTGCATGTTTTAAAGATCTCAGTATCACAAGTGAAATAATTACCACAACCAGTAATGATTACACCTGTGCACAAACTAGGAGTTCTGGAAAACATACACCGTTAAGGGTGCACTACTATAGATCATCATAGATCATCAATAGGGATAATTATAATTACTGTATAACATACACTATCCACATATACTGTATGTCCAGGGCAGTGTTAGGTTCTTCTGCCACTCCACCAAACTCCCATACATGCTCCAATGCTCTGGAATGGCGCCAACAATTGTAATAAAAAACAAATCAGCTTAGGCAGGATGGCCCTACTGCCGCATCTAATGGGTTAACTATGTTTGCTGGTCCTGTATATGTTGGAATTATGACATACACTGCACTTTGTATGACATATTAAAGCTGTTTAAGTACTAATTATGCCCTCTTCATGGACTGGCCACATTCACTCTAAATTTAAGCATTTGGAAATCCTGCATATATATATATATATATATAGTGGCAGTATCACCAGAGATGGTGCTGGTGAGCAGGAGATTCTGTGTGTGGCAGGAGAGATCCGCCCACACAGAATACAAAAGCATTGTGGGAAGATGTGTAATGGCTGCCATATGATCAGAGCTCAGGTGAGGCTGCTGGTGGACACAGTCAGACAGTCCAGGTGGGGCTGCAGTGTGAGTGAAGCAGACCAGGTGGTCAGGATCATACCTGCAAGGAGGCAGGCAGATCCATATACCTCTGACACTGTCCTTGTGAGAGGCGGCAGCCAACAAGCTGAGAAAGCTATACTAGGCCAGGAGGCCAGTGTCCAGTCCTGCACGTGGCAGGAAGGACCACAAATCTCAGAGACTGTGAAAGACTTTCATGCAGATTAGCTGCTTCTACAGAGAGGGTTCAAGAAGTGAGCTAGTGCCCTAAGAAAGGGCTAGGTTGTTTAATATTATTCTATTTCTGTTTACTGGTTTCCATGCTGGAAGCAAAGCACCATTTTCGTTTATTTTGTTTTTATTTTGGAATGCCACTTGTGGACTCTAATTCTGCACCTATTCATTGCACCACTCACACCAATCTACCAGGCTAATTACCCCAAGTTGTCACTATATATATATATATATATATATATATAAATATAAAAGCCGTGGGAAGGCACCCTATCTCGTTTTTTCAAAAGCCGCGGTGCACAGCAAAGGGAACCATGTAGACAATGAACATATGGCACTCAAACGGTCTTCGCAATGATATCCTACACCAAGTTAAACTTCAACGTTTCGGAATTTAATCCGTCTTCAGGAATTATACAAAAAACATATCAAAACAGAACTCACCTAAATAACGTGTCATCCATTACTGGATCCCCCGCCGATCACGTGCCAGATCCGGGTACCGGCCGGTACCACCCCCACAGACTGAAGTCATTTCCGGTAGCTGATGGCGGAAGGTGCATCCCCCACCCAGCATCCGTAACCAAGGCAGCAATCGGGACCTAGCAACAAAGCCAGGGGCGGATTGGGATGAAAAACCAGCGTGGGAAATTTCTGGAAGCAGCCCTTATGGTGGCGGGTCTGTTGAAGGGGTTGGGTCTGTTGAGGGGACGGGGTCTGTGGAGGAGGGCAGGATATTCCCTCCTCTTAGGGTCTGTAGGGGCTTTTGCAAGCCACTGAGGGGAGCAGGGTGGGCAACAGAAATCTTGGTGAATGATACTGTTTTTGGGGACCCCCATCCCTCTGCACTAGGTACAGGCAGTTTGGAAGTCTTTTTTTCTTACCTATATGGCGGTTTCTCTGCAACGGGGAACCTTTAAAGAATTTGAGCCTCACTGGGCAGCGTCTTCAGCTGGTATTCACTATTCATGTAGATCACACTGTCTGGAAGATGCCTGTTTACGTAGAAATATAACCAATGTCATCATAATAACTAAATAATGTATAGTAACAGAAGCGTTTGTGCAGGGCAAAATGTGAATTTCGCTGATCAAACTATTTCTGTCTTTCCAGGCCCCCAGGCTCAGTCTGTGTCTCTCAGCCCCAGTCTGTCTCAGCCTCATTCCTCAGCCCCAGTGTGTCTCAGTCTCATTCCTTAGACCCAGTGTGTGTCTGCCCCATTCCCCCAACCCAGTGTGTCTCTCAGCCCCATTCCCTCAGACCCAGCCTGAGTCTCTGCCCCAGTGTGTCAGCCTCATTCCCCCCAGCCCCAGTGTGTCTCTCAACCCCATTCCCCAGCCAGAGTGTGTGTCTCAGCCCATGTATGTATCCGCCTCATTCCTCCCAGCCCCAGTGTGTGTCTCAACCCCAATCCCCCCAGCCCAGTGTGTGCCTCAACCCCATTCCTTCCAGCCCCAGTGTGTGTCTCAACCCCATCCCCCCCCCAGCCCCAGTGTGTCTCAACCACATTTCCCCCAAGCCTCAGTGTGTGTCAAACCCATTCCCCCAGCCCATGTGTCTCAACCCCATTCCCCCCAGCCCCAGTGTGCCTCAACCCCATTCCCCCAGCCCAGTGTGTCTCAACCACATTTCCCCCAGCCCGTGTGTGCCTCAACCCCATTCCTCCCAGCCTCAGTGTGTGTCTCAACCACATTTCCCCCAGCCTCAGTGTGTCTCAACCCCATTCCCCCCAGCCCATGTGTCTCAACCCCATTCCCCCCAGCCCCAGTGTGTCTCAACCCCATTCCCCCCAGCCCCAGTGTGTCTCAACCACATTTCCCCCAGCCTTAGTGTGTGTCAACCTCATTCCTCCCAGCCCGTGTGTCTCAACCCCATTCCCCCCAGCCCCAGTGTGTCTCAACCACATTCCCCCCAGCTCCAGTGTGTCTCAACCCCATTCCTCCCAGCCCCAGTGTCTCTCAACCCCATTCCCCCCAGCCCCAGTGTGTCTCAACCCCATTCCCCCCAGCCTCAGTGTGTGTCAACCCCATTCACCCCAGCCCCAGTGTGTCTCAACCCCATTCCCCCCAGCCCAGTGTGTCTCAACCACATTTCCCCCAGCCCCAGTGTCTCAACCCCATTCCTCCCAGCCCCAGTGTCTCAACCACATTTCCCCCAGCCTCCGTGTGTGTCAACCCCATTCCCCCCAGCCCATGTGTCTCAACCCCATTCCCCCCAGCCCCAGTGTGTCTCAACCACATGTCCCCCAGCCTCAGTGTGTCTCAACCACATTCCCCCCAGCCTCAGTGTGTGCCTCAGACCCATTCCTCCCAGCCCCAGCGTGTGCCTCAGACCCATTCCCCCCAGCCCGTGTGTCTCAACCCCATTCCCCCCAGCCTCAGTGTGTGCCTCAGCCCCATTCCTCCCAGCCCCAGTGTGTGTCTCAACCCCATTCCCCCCAGCCCCAGTGTGTCTCAACCCCATTTCCCCCAGCCTCAGTGTGTGTCAACCCCATTCCCCCAAGCCCAGTGTGTCTCAACCACATTTCCCCCAGCCCCAGTGTGTGCCTCAACCCCATTCCTCCCAGCCCCAGTGTGTGTCTCAACCCCATTCCCCCCAACCCCAGTGTGTGTCAACCCCATTCCCCCCAGTCCATGTGTTTCAACCCCATTCCCCCCAGCTCCAGTGTGTCTCAATCCCATTCCCCCCAGCCCAGTGTGTCTCAACCACATTTCCCCAGCCCCAGTGTGTGCCTCAACCCCATTCCTCCCAGCCCCAGTGTGTGTCTCAACCCCATTCCCCCCAGCCCCAGTGTGTCTCAACCCCATTCCCCCCAGCCTCAGTGTGTGTCAACCCCATTCCACCCAGCCCCAGTGTGTCTCAACCACATTTCCCCAGCCCCAATTTGTGCCTCAACCCCATTCCTCCCAGCCCCAGTGTGTGTCTCAACCCCATTGCCCCCAGCCCCAGTGTGTCTCAACCACATTTCCCCCAGCCTCAGTGTGTGTCAACCCCATTCCCCCCAGCCCATGTGTCTCAACCACATTTCCCCCAGCCTCAGTGTGTCTCAGCCTCATTCTCCCCAGTCCGTGTGTCTCAGCCTCATTCCCCCCAGCCCCAGTGTGTGTCTCAGCCCCAGTGTTTGTCAGCCTCATTCCCCACTTCCCCAGTGTGTGTCTCAACCAAATTCCCCAGCTTGTGGCACAGCCCCAGTGTGTGTCAGCCTCATTCCCACAAGCCTGTGTGTGTCTCAGCCCATGTGTGTCCCAGCCCCAAAGTTTGTCAGCCTCATTCCCCCCAGCACCTGTGTGTCCCAGCCCCAATGTATGTCAGCCTCATTCACCCAGCACCTGTGTGTTCCAGCCCCAATGTATGTCAGCCTCATTCCCCCAGCACCTGTGTGTCTCAGCCCGTGTGCCCCAGCCACAAATGTGTGTCAGTCTCACTCCCACCAGTCCCAGTGTTTGTCTCAAACTTACCCCCCCCATGCAGACGCCGCCGCAACTTACCTGAAGCTGCTCTTGGCTGTCTGCTGCTTCTCTAGGACGCGGCGTCACTGTGCAGGCTGCTGTCCCGAAGGTGGGGAGTTGGGCCAGGCTGCAGAGGAGCTGGACGGGGTGGAGCCATCAGTGGAGACAGATAGGCTCCTGCTGCGGCTGGGCAGCGGCTCTCCCATCAGCCTTTTTTTATTACCATTAGCTGTAGAGCTGCCCGATCGGAGCTCAGCTCCGATCGTGGCAGCGGGGGCGGGTAAGTGTTGGGCAGCCACCGGCCAATATAGGGAGCGGCCCAATCCGCCCCTGAACAAAGCTCACATGCATAGATTACAAAACAAGTCCAAAAAATTACAAAGAACCATCATTCTATCATCAGAGAATCACAATGTCAACAAAAATCAGTGATTATTATAAAGTAGCTGGCAAAACATAGAAACGCCATTGCTAAATCACAAATTATATCAACACATGTACAGCATATAAAATCGATGCTATAATATCACTTATATCATATCAATGCAGGATACTCTCTATAGTGCACGAGCAAACAGTTGCTGCCTCTATCAAAAGCAAAAAAAAAAATAGTAACAAAGACCAGAAAGTCTCAAAAAAAGTAACATGTAAAAAATATGAGAATTTTTTTTTTAAATTAATAAAAATTATAAAAATACTGTTCTACTAAACAGCTGCTGATATAACAAAAACTCCACCTCCCATAGGATATGAATTTCACAAAAATGCACTGTACAGTATGTCACATATTTATTCAGTCCCCGTGGTTGAATAGTGTCTTGAAATGGTTGAATAGTGGTTAATATGCTGGAACACGTCAGCGGGTATCGAATCGTGAACTTGGCTCCAGTATGTGGATGATGGAAAATCTTTGTTTGAAGCATATAGCTGCATGTTGAGCAGCCTAAACACTTAAAGCATCCCCTGGTTTAGTCCGGGAATTCTGAGGTAATCTGTTAGAGATATCAGTCCTAACAACCAGATCTCTTAGATTTTTTCCACGGCAGTAACATGACATGATATTCGAATGTTTCAATTTTGTTAGGTCTTTATCTTGCTGTATCACTGGCCATAACAATTTTTGCATTGTATAAGAAGGAGCTTGTCAGCTTTAAAAGAAACAAATATGAAAAGGTGAATACTGATTATGCAGAACAGAAAGTTTATGCCCAAAAAGATTCCAGGGACCTTATGTTAGGGATACAGATTTCACTTCCGATTCATAATCCTCTGCGAGTGAAACCAGAAACTAACCCTCTACTTCCTCACAAAGTGGTAAAAAAAAACCTTTAGGGGTGAATACCCACGCTGGGCACGGGAGAGGAGGTACCCCATTAGGAGAGGTGGTCAATGCTGAAGGGGGATCACAAAGAGGACGCAAAAAGAAAACGTAATATTTAACCTTTCTATTAAGATACTCTCTACAGATTAAATTTCCATCCTTAATAAGGGCTTTTCATTTGTTCCTATGACTAACTTTAATGACCTGCACTGGAAGATTGATTTGGCAAGATTAACATAAACATTTGAAACTGGTGGATTTCTTTAAAAATCAGGAAACCACGATTGATATTAAGCATATGGGAAATGACGACCATTATTTTTAGAAATTTAAGAAAAAAATCATCTTTTGAACCTACCTCATCAAATAGTTCCATTATGAGCTTTATCTAAACATTGGATGCACAAGTGAGTCATCACAATAAGGATATCACTAGAAATCATGCTAATTTAAGTGGGGATGAGAAAAGGGCCATGAAACAACTGAGGAGTGATGATGACATCATGATACTCCCCGCTGATACAGGCAATGAAGATTATAAAATGGAAACAAATTACCTGTTCATGGGAGACTTTGTTGACCGTGGTTTTTACAGTGTTGAACTTGCAACTCAGCAATAGTGACACCTATGAAAAATTGGTTAAAAATCCAACAACTAAATTAAATCAAATTTTGTATGACGCTGTGAAGGATAAGATTATCAGAGGTTGTCTTGGCTTTGAAGAGAGATTTTCCAAGGGTACCAGTGATGTATTGTCTACCTAAAAAGTTTATCCAAACCCCCAGGCAGACCAATTATTGCCGCTCGTGATTCATATAGCCTAATTGCTACATTTTTAGATCACTTTTTACAACCTTCTATCAAACGACAACAGACTTATCTACAAGACACAACGGATCTCTGGTTGTGTACGCTGGATATTACCAGCCTCTACACTAATATTCCGCATGAGGCTGGTATGCGAGCAGTGGAGCAACTCTTATCAGATTCTACCTATCAAGTTCCCAGATTGGATATATTTTTGTAATTGCTATTTTTGATTTTCCATCTGAACTATTTTCTTTTCAATGGCAAATTTTTCATTCAGCTTACGAGGTGTGCGATGGGTTCTAGCGTCGCACCATCGTACGCGAATACCCTCGTACGCAATTGCTTTCATGTTCCAGATAGAAAAATTATTATTATTCTCCTCAGACATGTCTTAGGATATCTTTTTCTACAGTAGCTAAATTGATGACATTGTATTATTTTAGAGTGGTACAAAGAAGTCTTTTGAGGAACATCTGGAACGTATTAATGTTGACTGCCCCATTAATTTCACATATGAAATTAATCTTCAACAAATCAGCTTGCTTGATGTGCGTGTATATATATATATATAAACACAAGACAATCAGATCCAAACATCCATCCATCCATCTACTCGAAAGCCATTGACAGAAATATGGTTAGCCCGGAGTCATCATCCACCTGCCCTTAAACGAGGATTAACCTTTTTTCAACTACTATGGGTTATGCGAATTACAAGTAATGAAGAGCAAATGGAAACATCCTTATCAGGAATGTTGGATAAATTTCGATAAATTGGCTATTCAGAAGCCAAAAAAGAGGCCAAAAATAAAGTAGACTCAATCCACCGTATTTCTGTTTTAAAACCTGTGGATACAGATAGTGAGAAACATTCAGATCGGCTACATTGGGGTCATGAGTACAATACTGCATATAAATTAACCAAGAAAATGGTAAATTCGTTATGGCCAGTGATACAGCAAGATAAAGACCTAAAAAAACACTTGAATATCATGTCATGTTACAGTGGTGGAAAAAATCTAAGAGATCTGGTTGTTTGGACTGACATCTCTGACAGATTACCTTGGAATACCCGGACTAAACCAGGGGGATGCTATAAGTGCTTAGGCGGCACAACATGCAGTAATATGCTTCAAAAAAAGATTTTCCACCATCTGCATACTTGAGCCAAGTTCACGATTCGATACCCACTGACATGTTCCAGCATTTATGTACTGTATCTGATTAAATGCCCATGTGGCTTATGCTATGTGGGTAAAACCATTAGATCTTTCAAGGAGCGGATGGCTTTACATCGATCTGCCATCCGTGGGGATCTCAATAATAGAAAAGATGTGGATCAACCGGTAGCAAGACACTTTCTGGCAGCAAAGCATAGCTTGGCATCCCTGAGATATGTCATCATTGACCAAGCCCCAGATGATATGAGAGGTCGATATAGGGGAAGAAGATTGCTCCAACTTGAAACCCAGTGGATCCATAGACTGGACACTACTCAACCACAGGGCCTGAATGAATATTTGACATATAGTGCCTTTTTGTGAGATTCATATCCTATGGGAAGTGGAATTTTTGTTATATTAGAAGCTGTTTAGTAGAACAGTCTTTTTTTTTTTTTTTTAATTTAAAAAAAATGTTCTCGTATTTTTTTTACGTTACTTTTTTTTGAGACTTTCTGGTCTTTGTTACTATTTATTTTTTGCTTTTGATGGAGGAAGCAACTGTTTGCTCGTGCACTTTAGAGAGTATACAGCATTGATATGATATAAGTGATATTATAGCATCGATTTTATATGTTGTACCTGTCTTGATATAATTTGTGATTTAGCAATGGCGTTTCTATGTTTTGCCAGCTACTTTATAATAATCACTGATTTTTGTTGACATTGTGATTCTCTGATGATAGAATGATGTTTTTCTCCCCTGGTTCTTTGTAATTTTTTTCACTTGTTTTGTAATTTATGCATATGGGTTTTGTTGCTAGGTCCCGATCGCTGCCTTGGATACGGATGCCGGCTGCGGGACGCACCTTCCGACGTCAGCTACCGGAAGTGACGTCAGTCTGTGGGGGTGGCACCGGCCGGTGCCCGGACCTGGCGCTAAAGACAATAGTAACAATTCAAATTTTTACACCACACATTTACACTATCAACCCAGCACCCACCGCCCCAGGGGTGCCGACCTGGGCTGACTAGCGGTCAGGGTTGATGCTTTGGCTGGGGGGACTGGTGAAAGGGCTCCCCGGGCTGTGGCTTCAGCCCCCCGCTAGAAAAAGTTTGGTGATGGTTCTGGAAAATACAGGGGAACCCTACACATTTTTTCCCCTGTATCTCCAGAACCAGGACCAGCTCAGAGCCCAGTGCTGGTTGCGCTGAAGACGAGGGACCCTTACATCATTTGTCCTCTGTATTTTGGCAACCAGGACTGGTTCTGATTTGCCTGGTGCTGGTTGTGCTTAATACGGGGGACTCCTACGTCGTTTTTCCTCTGTATTTTGCACAACCAGCACTGGGTCACTAAAAGCCTGGTGCTGGTTGCTCTTTGGAGGGAACCACGCTTTTTTTGGGGTTTTTTCTATGCCGGCTACCTCCCCCGGGTCCTACTGCCCGTCGCTCACCCTGCCTAGGCCGCTAATGGCCGCACCACCGCCTGCTTTCTTCCTCGGGTCTCAGTCACCGATAATGCCCGCTACCTCCCCCGGTTCCTGGCCACAGCAAATGCCGGCTTCCTTCCCCCCGGTCCCGGTCCCCACTACCGCACACAGAAGACAGCCATCTTGGCGCACCCAAGTGAAGCCACAGTGAGTACACTTGCTGGAGGCTCCTACTGAGGCTGTGCAAGGAATTGAATCTTCCTATCTCTATAATGGCACAATTGTGAGGTAATAGTTTAAAAACTGTAACTTTCTCAAGTACCTGAACCCCAAAAGGCCCTACCCTGGAACAATAGCTACCTAATAAAACAAACCAAAAGTCTAAATACGCCCCTTCCCTGTGTTATGCCTTCCCAAAAATCCCCCATAGAGAACAGCAGAAAAGTGGTCCTGAGAGTGTCAGTAAAAACTGACAGTTTTAACTTTAGATTACTCCCAAATATTTATTTTTTTGCCCTGAAATTTGGCATGCATCACCGAACGATAGTTCTACCAGCCCGTGCCAAATTTCAGCTCGGTACCTCCAATAGCTTTCGAGATGTAACCCCTTAAACACCATGTCACCCCCTCCGGAATTCTCTATGGAGATTTCAGTTTTTTTCGATTCAGCCTTAATATAAGGGCACGACTGTGCCCTTATAATATATGTATTTACAGCCAACAGAATAACTTGTGGACACAGAGAAAGGCTTTTTATTACATAACCTCAGAAATTTAGTATGCTGTTCATAAATATTTATATAGCAATGGCTGTAACGATTGAGGTGATGTTAACTTTAATGAATAGTTGGGACAAAAGAATAACATGTTTATGTTAACTGTTGCATTAACCTCCTGGGGACAAATAATATAGTCATAGAGAGCAATCACAAATGAAAACAATTTATATTTACATAGAGAATAATTCCCATAGGAAGAAGGATCATAATAGTTTCAGCCATTCTCAGGCGGCATGAATAAATAATATTAATTTTCCCAGCCTTACAAATGAATACAATGTAGTACTTTATAGTTTCCATCCAATTCAGCTATTTTTTTTTTTTTTTACATCAGTCAAGTTCCATTTTTACTGTTTGGCAATTCAAGTAAATGTTATCATTGCAAGACAAATGATAGCTCTTAGATTAGTGTTCACAGTATGGAGGACTAATATTGTATCATTGTCATCTAGCAGGGGGTTGAGTGTGATGTTTAGACTTGGCTATTATGCAAAAAAAAAACCCTCCCCATTTTGAATTAATATGTAGCTTTAATCAATTGTTGCATTGTTTTGTTTTTAGCATTCTAATCCAGGCATTTACATTTCTATTAGACTGTTGGTTTAAATGAGTTTCTTACATACTTATACTTTCCTGGTTGATTCCAATATGTTGTTTTAAGGTAAGTAATCCCTACATTTTTTTTTCCAACTTTTCCAATTCAACCCCTGCAAAATGTAGTACCTGCATTTCAGTGGTAAATGATCCAGTGCCTGCTTCGTTGAGCCCATTCCAAACGAACAGTAAAGTAGTCAAAGACCCTCCCTATGGATTTGTGCCAGATCAGTGTACCCACAGAGTACAATTAGCTAAGAAGTAGCCCCTATAATGCTGTAACTCTTTTCACCAGGCCCAGATACCTGCGAGTATGCCCAGAACCGCCAATGTCAGATAACAGGCAGTGTTCCCATGCCACTATCTGTCATGGCCATTTATTTGTGGATTAGACTAGGCTTTTCTTTCTAGCCACCAGAGCAATGAGATAACAGGAGTCTTCCTGTGGACAGTTTAGAGGACTTTAAAAAGAAGTTAGTAATAGAACGTTATAATACTTGGATATTACACAGCTGACTCCCCTGTTCCTTTATGGGATATAGTCTGGAACCCGACAGTCTAAATGCCGACCACTGGCTTCCAGACTGCTTTATCCTGACTAGGGACGAATGACAGGCGTCTAGATGTAGATGCCTGTAATTTGCCCGACGTCGAGAGACCGGCGCCCGGCATACCGACCGAGCGGATGCCCGGGCGCTGCAGCAGACAGCCATGGGGGGGGGGAAGGGTTAGGTTTAGGGCTCCCAGGGGGGACTTAGGGTTAGGCACCCCCCTGAGAGGTTAGGGTTAGGCTAGGGTTAGGCACCCCCGGGCAGAGGTTAGGGTTAGTCACCCCCCGGGGGACTTAGGTTTAGGCAGCGGGGAAGGGGGGTTAGGTTTAGGCACTTAGTGGGGGGCTTAGGGTTAGGCACAGGGGGGGAGGTTAGGGTTAGGCACCCATAAGGAGGGTTAGGGTTAGGGGGGTTAGGTTAGTAAATACTTAACTTTAGGACGATCAGGATTTCCTCTTTTGTCGGCCAGCCACTGTCGGGAATTGAACCGCCGGCCATGCGCCCGGCGGTAATACATATCACTCCCTCTCTTATACCAAACCTCTTAAAATGTGGACAATTTAGGCCATATTACCCAGAGCTTATACCCTTTTCCTGATAGTGAGCACTCTTTTGAAAACTAGCCACACCCTCTCCTACCAGGATTCAGGACTGTTCCATAAAAAATCAGTGTGTTCCTAGCTTCTTTTACATGTATAAATCCACTTGATATGTTACTATATTCTGTATCAGTTACATTTACAGTACAGGATAGTTGAAAGTACTGATAAATGTTGCAAAGATGATGAGAAGCTCACAAAATAAACTATTTTATTAATACACTTTGAGTGTCTGGGACTTTTCTCTATTATATACATGAAATATCATAGCTATTGTATGGTTTTCAAAATGCATTTAATCACATTTTGTACAGTTACAAATGTGCTTTTGAAATAGGACAGATCTGTTGCGTTAATAAAAAAAATGAATGTTTGTATGGCCAGAAATACACTACCCAGCATATCACACACATCGTCATCCCCAGCCCCAGGGATATACACTGAATCCCAACCCCAGTGACATAAATTCCCCACCCTTCCCCCTGGCCCCTGAGACATACAGTTCACCCCCCCCCCAGGCTAGGGACATATACTAACCACACTACCTCCCCCCCACCCCCTCTCCCGCCTCTGGAACATACACTATCCCCTTCGCCCATGTCCCCAGGGACATAAACTGCCCACCGTACCTCCTGCCCCAGGCACCACCATGATCATAATAAACTACAGCTCCAGACAGCTCTTGTGCAGGAAGCTAAACAGCACAAATAAACATACACACACACACACACACACACACACACACACACACACACACACACACAAGTACTGCAGACAGGTTAGTCTTCTGGGGGGGGACAGGGGAATTTATGTATGTTTTATTTTTCCCCTTTGAGGGCCAATGTCTTTTAATCTTTTCCTGTGGGGGGCAATGTCTTTTATTCTTTTCCTGTGGGGGCAATGTCTTTTATTCTTTTCCTGTGGGGCCGATAGGTTTTATTATTTTCCTGTGGGGGGCAATGTCTGTTATTCTTTTCCTTTGGGGGGCAATAGGTTTTATTATTTTCCTGTGGGGCCCAAAGTCTTTTATGCTTTTCCTGTGGGGGCCGATAGGTTTTATTATTTTCCTGTGGGGGCCAATGTATTTTATTCTTTTCCAGTGATGGGCAATGTATTTTATTCTTTTCCAGTGATGGAAATGTAATTTATATTTCCTATTGAGGCCAATGTATTTTATCGTTTTCTGCAGAGGCCAATGTGTTTGTTTTTAATCTGTGGAGACCATTGTGTTCTATTTTTTTCCTATTGAGGCAAATGTGTTGTTTCTTTTCTTGTGGGGGCTAATGTGTTTGTTTTTATTCCGTGGAGATTAATGTGTGTGTTTTTTCCTGGGGGGAACAATGGGCCTGATTCAGAGCCGTTCGCTATTTGTGGTCGCTCGTTTAAAAACAAGGGGTGGCTATTCAAATGATCCGTACGCACATTGCAGTCTGTTCACACCTCTAAGTCTGAACGAACGAGCAAAACATACGCTCGTTTATTTGTTAAAAACGCCCCCTGGCCGCTCGCACCATACGTCATGTCCGCTATTTATTAGATTAATCGAGTACATCGACCAGCGTATGAACTGCTCGCTATTCTTGTGGTTGGTGTTTGCTACCACAAATTTGCGAGCAGTTCTGGCTATAAAATAACCCAGTGACGTGGTCAATGACGCTGCTGTTTTAAATATGCACACCCATAAAACGCCCGTTTTGACCTTTAAGCACGCCTGCGTTCGGATCTCCACTCCCCATTTTCAAGCACCTTCCCCTGTTACCACCCACATACGCCTCATTCTGTCACTCAAAATAGCAGGCACTCGCAATATAGCGTACAAACGATTTTCGGCCGCACTGACTGGTTCGCGCATGCGTACTAAAAACCGTACGCATGCGCAGATGTGCAAACATCGCTCGGAACGAGCGTACTGCTGCTAACGAGCGGCTCTGAATGAGGGCCAATGTGTTTTATTTTTTTCTTGTGTAATGTTTTTTTTGTTGGCGCTTGCTTCCAAGTTGTACCACACATGCATCCCGACAGTGTTCATACAGAGTTGCAATACAGATTCAGACACACGCACCAAGAAGTGTGTTTGAAATGTGTTGAGCATTGCTAGATGATTACAGGGGGTTGGCTGATCAGATGCAGATGTTATGTAGTATGGGCGTGTTATTGGAGTAACATGGGCGTTTTGTTGAAAGTGGATGCGTACAGAGACGCTGAATTGCTCACATTGGAGGCTATGCTCAGATGGATGATCTGCACCTATCATAGGTCTAGTGCAAGTTTCAATGGTTCAACCGATGGTGGTGTTTAAAGATGCACAAAGCATGATTGCAGCGTCTGTAGACACTGAAAGTTGATGTCTCAGTCAATGTATATTCGGAAGTACGGATGTACACCAGGGAAGGGCATTGTAGTGGCATTAGCACATAGTCGCAGACGCAAATGCAGCAAAGAGGCAAGGAGGGCCACAACTGCGTAACTCAGAATCAAGCCTTATGAGGAGGAATCCCGTCCCTTTCAACAGAACCCACCCCCATTAGGGCTGCTTCCATAAGTTTCCCGGGCTGGTTTTCTAACCCAATCCTCCCCTGGAGTTGTCTGACACTTCCTTCTGAATTTGCATTATGATAGACGGAATTGCAAAGCTGCTTGTGTGCAGATCTGCAATTCTGTCCACCTCTGAATCAGGCCCCATGTCCGCAGTGGTGTAATCAGGGGGGGTCGAGCGGGGCATGTGCCCTGGGCACCGTGGAAGGCCCAGCAGAGGGGGGAGTTGCCAAACAGAGCATTGTACCCGCTCCGACCGCCAGCCACCATTCCGCCGAAGCCGCCCGTCCCCATTGCACCGCCAAGCAAGGCCTTTGGTGTTCCGCGGCGTTACTGCAGTACAGCATGTGGCCACTATTAGGGCTGCTGCCATGAGCATGACAGCGATGCCAGTGTCATGCTGCCTGGACCCGAAGCTTCAGACTGCTGCCCCACTGCCTGGCCTCTCCGTCCACGCTGGCTCCCGACTCCCGGAACATAGTTACAGCTCTAAGTGGGGTGAATATGTCGTGGACATTGAAGGAGGTGCCCCTTCAGAGCTGGAGCCCGGCGCCTCCATTGTCTCCCATAGTTCTGCCCCTGCTTGATGCTGCAGTGCGGCTTGTGCCGCCGCGTTGACACAAGCGGCAACCCACAGAAAACTAAACACTAGGTGCCAAGTTGCGGCTTGTGCCTCCTGGATGACACAAACGACAGGAGCAAAACAACACAGCCTGGAGGAACTGGATACTCGACTGGAACAGGAGACTCACAGCAGAACCGGAAACACGTGAAACGCTATCACCGTCACCTGAGCGAGGCACCAGCAGGGTAGAAAAAGGAAGACGCACCAATCCTGTCTCAGCAACGATGATGTCAGCCATATGGAAGGAGTTTACACGCTTACAGTGTGGCGTCTTCGTCTCCAAGCAACTGGCCTGTGAGAATCGCTATCCAACAGGAGATGACTGTAGCTCGTGACACTTACCTGCCTCCGATCTCTTACGATCAGGATGCCGGCTGCCGGGAATTCCGATGCCAGTATCCTGATTCGTGCAGAGATAGCGACATCAGCATGTTGCCTGGCAGTGGTATATCGACCACCGGCATCTCGTCCGCCGGATTATTGACTACATCTCCTTACAACATATATGCTAACATTTCTTTTTTTTTAAAAAGCATATTTATACCAGAGGTTGTTTATAAATATTGAAGTGAATTTTCATCAAAAGCACAACAATTATCCTACCAATAGCTTATTTGATTACAGAGAAAAAGATGTGTAATGTCACCAGTGAATTCATTAACAGAATATCTGTTATGCAGCAGTAAATGCTTAAAAATTATACTGTGGGAAAAAAACAGCCTAGACTAAACTATTACTTGTATATCCTGATTGGCATTTTACATCTTTTAATCTAATGTTTGTTTAGATTTACATTAAAATCTGTTATTTGTTTAGATTTTAAAATGAGAGCTCAATTTAAATGAGAACTACAGTACCTAACCATTTCAAATGTGTGATAGATCTCCCTAAAAAGATATTTTATGTAAACCCTGGCTGGTAATGAGGTTTTTCACAGCAAGATTTGATATCTCTCTTTGTATCTTTCTTTAGATGGTATAAAAGCTATGCAAATTTGACTTTTAACAGTACTGTCCTTTTTTATTTTTTTAGTTTATAATTATTCCTCTTGTATAGCGGATATGTTAAACCAAGACTTGTTGCAACTTGCTTAATGTTATACAGTAATTGCTATTCATCCTACATACTTATAGAGCACACCAGTCAATTTTGAAATCTAAATCTGGTTAATTATATATATAAAAAACACTACTAAGGTATTTGCAAAATATAACACAAAACTTTCACAAAATAAAATAAAAAATCTGGAGATGTTTTTGCAGTGTAAAACAATTATGGTCCCACCTTGGAAATAGTTTAAGTAAAAAAAATTATTGTTAATGCCAATACTTCTACATTATCGTTTATTAGGTACTGTAGCACAGTTGTATTTATGTTTTGCTCCTCCCCATGCTATTGTTTCCTTTCAGTCTGTGGTCCATGGTAATTAAAAGGCAACCCCATCTTTAACTAACCTTCCCCCAATTAAAAACAAATGAGCAAATGAAGGTTGCAGGCTATCCATAGGCTGTACGATAGAGATATATTGCTGAAAAATCATAGAGCTCTATTGTAAACCTGGCCATACACAGTGCAATATATCAGGCGGTCCTGCATGGGATCGCACATCTCATCCCCTGATCGACTGAACCTGCAGTAAGATCTGGGGTTGCGATGTACGACCCCACGGTTGCGCGCTCTGTCCGATATCATGCCCATGCACGGTACGATAGAGCAGCCAAATCGTACCAATCCGTTGGATCGGCTGCTTTATCGCACCGTGTATGGGCAGCTTAACTTTGAAGACATTTAGGTTAAATAAGGGAGTGGATTTCTAGGGGATGACAACTCTTTTTCAGATATGTAGGGTGAAGGTTAGTGTGAGAAGGGGTGGCCCACCCATGGACATTACCTTTCACTTACACCACTATTGAATAAGGGCTCATCCACACTCGTCTTTGCTTGTTGCACTACAAATGGAAGACAATGATGCTGATGCAGAGATGCAGAACTTGGGAGGGAAGAAGCGTAATTTAGTGAGTGCGTGTCCAGGCGAATACAGGGCATCATTCAGCTTGGATCTCAAGTCTGCATTCGCACGCACCCGGTCAATGTCTTCGTTCTGCACATGCGTACGCACCACAGTGCGCGTGCTAGAACCGGCCGCTGCAATTGTGAAAACAAGCGGCGTTGATACGCACAGCAACTGAGAAATGATTGACAGTAAGTGCCATTTGGGGGTGGAGAAGAGGGGGTGGTCGAAGGAAAGCAGGTGTGCCTGTGCGTTTGACTTTGAACGCCGTTCCAGGGGCATGTATAATTAAGCCCTTGCAACGGCATACACAGCTAGAGGTCTAGATGGCGACAGGAAGTTTTACAGGTTGTGAGTCAGGCCAAGCTCAATCACAACTGTGCGTATGGGTCCGATGTTACTTGATGCTTTCACTGACTTGCGGATGTATATAATGGGAAGTGGGTGGCTTTATAAGCTGGTGTGCATTTTGTTATAGTGATGCGATCACAGTGCAATCGCATTAATTTGCATATTTTCGCAAACATGCGAGTGCATGCGATTGCAGACTTGCAAACCAAGCTGAATGATGCCCACAGGCCATACAGACCAGCAAATATTCGGAATTGCTATAGGGGGGTGCAGGTGTGTGCTGCTGATAACGTGTTGGGAAATATCCACATAGAGTGTCTATGTAGAAGCGTAAGCATCTTGGGTTATCCTATGTGCTATGCATTATTTACAAGGATGTTTCTTTTGAGTCTCTTACTCACATTTTACTTCCAACTCTGGATTGGCCTCAATGTGAGAAGACTGTCATAGAAAAGTACAGGGCCGGACTGGCCATCAGGCAATTCTGGCAAATGCCAGAAGGGCCAATGGCCAGATGGGCCGGACTAGATGTCCGCAGGCCTGCCCGGCAGCACTGCCTCCCGGGCGGCACTGCACTGCTATTCAGTCAGACGGCAGCGTCATTGCAGAATTCAGTCATGATGCGGCCGCGTCGTGATGTCATTCCACTGCAGCCGGGCAAGAAAAGTGCGGCGGCGGGGGAAGGCCGATGTCCAGGCACCTCCTGTGACCCGGCAGCACTGTACTCACCACCGCTGGATCGAGGAGGCAGGGCAAGCCTTCCTATAACCTCCTGTGCCTTGGAAAATCAACCTATATACGAGTGCGACGTGATGACGTCACGCCGTACATGCGCGCTCACTCTCCGTTCAGTTAAAAGAAGAGCAGTGGAGGAGCAAACCAGCAGTTTATGGAGGAGGACGTCTTTTTAGTGAGTAACTACTAGTGACTAGTGAGACTGTGGCAGGCTGATAGGCACTTTCTAGAGGGGGAGAGGGGAGAATAGTAATTGAAAGAAATGGACAGAGGGGACACACAGGACATGTGCTTATAGTGAAAGAGGGGACACACAAGGCAGGTGGCTGGAGTAACAAAGGGACCTGGAGGGGACTCACAAGGCTGGTGGCTGGAGTGACAGAAGGGGCTGGAGGGGACACACAGGGTAAGTTGTTGGGGTGACAGAGGGGACACTAGGGTCATGTGGCTAAAGTGACAGGGGGTTGAAAGGGAGACATGAGCCATGTGGCTAGAGTGACAGGAAGCTGGATGGGAGACGTGGGGCATGCTGCTGGGCTGGAGTGACAAAGAGGGCTGGAGGGGGCATGTGGCTAAAGTGACAGAGGGGGTTGGAAGGGAGACACGGGGCATGTGGTTAGAGTGACAGGAGGGGCTGGGGGGGCATGTGGCTAGAGTGACATAGGGGGCTGGAGGGGAGACATGGTGTATGTGGCTAAAATGACAGAGGGGACTGGAAGGGACACACGGGACATGTGGCAGAGTGACAGAGGGGGTTGGAAGGGAGACACGGGGCATGTGGTTAGAGTGACGGAGGGGCTGGAGGGGGCATGTGGCTAGAGTGACAGAGGGGGCTGGAGGGGAGACATGGGGTATGTAGCTAAAATAGGGGATGGATGGGACACACGGGACATGTGGCTAGAGTGACAGAGGGGGCTGGAGGTGAGACATGGGGCATGTGGCTAGAGTAACAGAGGGGGCTGGAAGGGAGACACCGGGCATGTGGCTAAAGTGACAGATCAGGCTGGAGGGGACACACAGAGTAGATGACTGGAATTATAGAGCTGGAAGGGACACACAGGGCATGTGGCAGGAGTGACAAAGAGGGCTGTAGTGGACACATGGGGCATGTAGCTTGTGTGGGGGCTAGTGGGGACATACGGGGGATGTGGCTGGAGTGACAGAGGGGGCTGGAGGTGAGACATGGGGCATGTGGCTAGAGTGACGGGGCTGGAGGGGAGACATGGGGCATGTGGCTTGAGTGACAGAGGGGGCTGGAGGTGAGACATGGGGCATGTGGCTAGAGTAACAGAGGGGGCTGGAAGGGAGACACCGGGCATGTGGCTAAAGTGACAGATCAGGCTGGAGGGGACACAGAGTAGATGACTGGAATTACAGAGCTGGAGGGGACACACAGGGCATGTGGTAGGAGTGACAAAGGGGGCTGTAGTGGACACATGAGGCATGTAGCTTGTGTGGGGGCTTGTGGGGACATACGGGGGATGTGGCTGGAGTGACAGAGGGGGCTGGAGGGGACACATATGGCATGTGGCTAGAGTAACAGGGGGCCAGAGGGGAGACATGGGACATGTGGCTGGAGTGACGGAGGGGGCTGGAGTCTACATGTGACTGGAAAGACATAGTGAGCTGGAGTGACACAGTAAGGAAGGAGGCTCTGTTGTATGATGATGACATTGGTTACATTCCTACACAAACAGGCATTTTCTGGACCATATGATCTCCAACATGAATAATGAATACCGACTGAAGATACTGTCTATGCAGGATCAATTTATTCAGAGGTCACCTATTGCAGAGAAATCACCATACAGGTAAGGTGTATTTTTTATTTAGTACACACAAAAAAAATTATAGTTTTTTTCTTTGAGCACTAGCATTAGAAAGCCTGGTAAGTTATACTTAGAGACTGCAGACTGGCAGAGATAGTATAGGGAGGCGGTGTTAATTTAATTATCAACTCCCATCATATACAAAAATGGGGGTTATTTTTATTATGTACAGTAGATGATACTGTACAGTGCTATATGAGAAGGAATAAAAGAGCTCCCAGCACACACTGATATGAGGGATTATCATACTAGTATTTTGGACCCATTTGCTGGATCACTAGTGTCACGGCCAGGGTATTTCAGCATGGCGCTAAGCGGGTATTACCTGTGAGGTCGTTGTGGATCGGGCTGTCTGGTGGCGGAGCTGGTGTCTGGTGGGGGCTTTGGCTGCGCGCATTGTTGTGCGGGCCTGTTGCCACTCTGCGCTGGTAAGGCCTGGCGGCGTCTCTGTTCCGTTTGGCATGGGCGCCGCCATTTTGCCTTCTGGCCATATGATGCGGCTGGCCAATCCTGGTGAGTCACATGTTCCCTCCGGCCAGTAACAGCACGGCATGGGGTATTTAGGAAGGGTCAGTGCCTTCCTTCTTTGCCAGTGCAACGTGTATCTCAGCCTAGCTGAGAGGGAGTTCTCTGTGCTTATCCTGTTCCTGTGAAATTCGCTGTCTGCCAGTCTGCCTGTCAGCTCCTAGCTTCCGCTGGACTACCCCGCTTCCTCCACCACCCTTGCCCATACCTGAGTGCCTGAGCCTGCTGACATCCTGCTCATTTGCCTTAGTTCACTACCTGCATACCTGGCTTATTATTTTCCTGCATCACTGGTTGATTATTCCAGTCTCACTACCTGCACACCTGGACAGTTCTAATTGTTTCTACTTGGACATTAGCCCATTACTCCCACCACAGAACTCTAGTGCACGTTTATATATACCTGGACTTTTATTTACTGACATATTTTATGTCTACTCAAGCACCTATTAAAAAACCTAGTTTTATATTCAAACCCGCTTCTGTGATCACTCCTGCTACCACCCCGGGTCCACAAACAACCCAGAACATAACAACTAGCTATTGCAAAGGTTTTTTGCCCTCTCTGTCCCTCCACTCATATCTCTCTGTCCCTCTAGTTTCTCTCTCTCTGTCCCTCTAATCTCTCTCTCTCTCTGTCCCTCTAGTCTCTCTCTCTCTCTAGTCTCTTACTCTCTCTCTCTCTCTAGTCTCTTTCTCTCTGTCCCTCTAGCCCCTTTCTTGCTCTGTCCCTCTAGTATCTCTCTCTCTCTCTCTCTCTCATCTTCTCACATCTGTTTCTTCCATATCTCTCTCACCCAAGTTTCTTTCTCTCCCCATTGCCTCTGTCTTTCCTGTCACAGCAATCATGACAACATCACCCTGGATCTCCTCCAGTCACAGGGAGACTCACTCTTTACTTAGACCATGTGCACTGACAACTGTATGGCATTAACTCCCCGGCGGGGGTGGATGTTGTGCTGGCTCGGGGCCATCTCTCTTCTGAAGGGAAGTGGTGGATTGTGGAGTTGTGCTGGCCTGGGACCGTCTCCTCATGTGGCCAGAGGGGTGGGGTGGCAACAGGCATCGCTTCTCATCCCCTGCAGTGACTGTGGGCGTTATTTACCAATGAGTTTTATCATTCACAACGAGTGATAAAACTCATTGCATATGATAAATGTTGCTCCAGCATGATGTGTTCTGGGGACAGTAACGTTTTGGCATAATGTAGAAAGAGCACTACTGTGTGACGTAACATGAATAAGGGGCTCCACTGTGCAGTGAAATGTGAGCAAGGGGCATCACTGTGTGGCATAATTTGCATGTGGGGTACTATTGTGAGGTCGTAGCCCCTTCCCAGCAAGACTACATCAGGTTTTTTTCGGCGCACACTCTCCTTGCTTTTTTGTGGATGGGGGCACCAATGCTCTTTATGTACACAGGGAACCAACATGTGTAATATTTATGCTTTGGTGTGCACAGAATCTGTCATCCTCTATGTTCAGCTCCTCTGCCCTAAAAAATTCATACAGTGAACACTGTCTAATCCTCTAATTTCTTTGTGTGTTACCGCCAACAATGAAATTCCATCTTTACCTAACAGAACCAACCAAATACCAAATGTCTGACTATGGCACATTTTTGAATCCCCTGCAGGATGTGCTCTGTTGTGTGTATTTTAATACAGAGAATGATGTTCACTTGTATGGTGTTCTGATATTAAATATATTTGTAAGAGTATAGACGTGGGAGGAGTCAGGAATAGTAAGGGGAGGAGTCTATGCCAGGAGCCGACGCGAGGTGGGCCTGTGTGCTGCAAATGCCAGGGCCTATTTTTAGTCCCAGTCCGGCCCTGGAAATGTATACATAATTTTTGCCTGTTTAATCATATACTTTTTGGACAAGGTATCCAATTACTTTAACAGACTTCTTTTCCCCTGTAGCACAGAGCCGGATTGAGGAGGTGGTTTGACAAAGGGAGAGCTCAGGGGTACTCTGCAGTGCTCTCTCAGGGCTCTGGCCAGAGCTGCTCCAGTTGAATGATCAGTACCACCGCCTCCTGTCTCTGTCAGCTAGCTGGAGTTGGCAGGCACTACGACTCGCCGTGGCTCCTTCTGGAGGGCTCTCCTTCTAAATGGCAATGCTGCGTGTGTCTATCTCCTCCAGCGTCCTACATTTATGCAAGCACACCACCCTGTCTTAAGTGTCTGCATAAATGTAGGACGCTGGAGGAGAGAGGCGTACACGGTATTGCCAATTCAATCATCAATATTTATTTATTACCAGTCAATTATATAGCGTACACATATTCCACAGCCATTCACATCAGTCCCTGCCCCAGTGGAGCTTAAAATCTATATTCTCTATCACATGCGCACACACATACACACTAGGGTTAATTTTGTGTTGGGAGCCAATTAACCTACCAGTATATTTTTGGAGTGTGGGAGGAAACCGGAGTACCCGAAGGAAACCCACGCTAGAACAGGGAGAATATACAAACTTCGCACAGATAGGGCCGTGGTGAGTATTGAACCCATGACCTCAGTGCTGTGAGGCAGTAATGCTAAGCATTACACCGTCTGTGCTGCCCAGACAAAGGGTGTAAAATACCCAGCATAAAGCATAGCACAAACAGAAGAACAAAACAAGATACAACATATATACTGTACCAGTTCACAAGATAAATAGTGATTGAAGCAGAAAATAACAGACAAAAATAAACAGAAAAGAAACTGAGAACAAGAAAAAGGAGAGAGGGCAAGGGAGGGACCACCCAAGAGAATAGCAAGTGAACCGAGTAAACAATGAAGTGAGTTAACAAACCCCAATAATGTGGCCTCAATAGGAGGGAGAATCTTTGAATAGCAACCAAGGTCCTCAGATTTCACTGAACTCTCTGAATTTAGCAGCTCCAGACATCATAAGGTCATCCATTGTCATATAGCATTCCAGTCTGGATAACCATTCCGCTATGGTTGGAGGTGTCAGAGATTTCCAGTGGATTGGAATTACAGCCTTAGCTGCACTATCAAGATGTTTCAAAATTGATTTTTTTTTATAGGATGACACAAAACCATCAATCTTATTATGGAGCCAGAAAACAGGTTCCAAGGTTACTTCCTGGCCCACACTCTCTTTAGACAAGAAAATCACCAAGAAAATGTTGAGGACGAGAATTGACCAAACGATTCAAAAGAAGTCAGGAGTCTACTGGCAGCTTCACAAATCAGTTTACTAGACAAGAAATGTTGAATAGGGAGGTATCTCAAAATCTCGTAGGCTGGTAGATCCCAAGTCGCTCGAACAGGGTTGAAGGAGTGCACATCAGACGAGGACGCCAGCTGGCCAACTCGTGTCACCCCAGCCTGTATTCAAAGGCGAAAAGAGAAGAAGGTAATCCCTGGGGGGAAATCGGGGTTTTAAAAAAGTGAATGATAGGAGAGAGCAAAGAAGAAACACATGTTCTTTACCTAAAAGACTTCCAAAGAGTCAGGGTCGGGTCTACAGTGGGGTAGGTAACAGAGGGAAGGATCGGCAACTATGCTGCCATTCCAAGAAATACTGGGAGTCCATGATTCTTGAGCAACACTCACTGTCTGTCTGACTCCAGCCGGGTTCACTCTAAGACTCTACTTAGAACCATTGTCTCATAATAAGTAAAGAAGAGGGGCAACTGCAAACCCCCAAATGTCTATGCCTAAACAGCACGTCATGTGTGGAGCAGGGTTGTCGCCCTCCCCAAACAAATTCCCTCACCAGCTCCTAGGGACGTGTATCGGGAGGGTCTGGAGCAAGTAAAGTATTCTGGGAAGTATACTCATTTTAATTATACTTGCCCTACCCAGACACGAGAACGTACCAAAGCGCCAGTCCCAAAGTTCACCTCTGATCTTTGTCAGGAGGGGTAAAAAAATTGTCTGAACATAACCTTGACAGGTCACGATTCAGCAGTCTAGTAATGTCTTTAGGAATGAGGCTTGGTTGATATTTTGCGCGTAGAGAGTCACAAAGGTGTAGACCTGACCATGGATAGTGTCCTTAACTAATACAGAATAAGTGAACTCAATTTCAATCACTTAAGGGTGCGCTTAGTAAAATCATAAATCATACATTTATTAAAAAGAAAAAACAAAGCAAAACATTAGACATAAAACGGATAAAAAAATTATTGCAATCCTCACTTATAATGAAGCATAAATGTTTCAAAAAAACTACCCAATCACTGGTAATAAAAATTATACTTCCACTGGTTCTAGATGATTGTGTGCACTTTTAAATTCAAACAGGATAAAAGCTGCAGTTAATTAGTGTCCTTAGCCGCATTAGGCTATGCATAAGACTTGACGCAATGTCTCTATCTTTTGTGAAGAATTATAGTAATTTTACATATGGCTTATAGCGACAATAAACTTTAAACTTGAACAGTGTTCTTATGAACAATTGTAGCAATGGTACGTAAAGCCTGTAGCAGCAATAGGGTTAGTATTTGAAACAGTGTCTCTGTGGTCCGCAAGCAGCTATGGCAAAAACTTGTTTGTGAGTAGCTTATAACAGCAGGATCAAGGTGTGGCAAGATCAGGGTCATAGAAAGCGCCGCCGGACCCAGATAAAGAGGGGGCGTGACCTAATCGCGGGAGGTGTGGCCACGCCCCCTTGAGAAGGGAAAAAAAAACACACTTTTGGCTGCGTTCTGGGGAGGGGGAGCTGTGAGCCCCTCAGCCCTGCGCAAAGCCAGGGGAGCGCAATCAGTGTGATCGCCCCCTCAGGCATAGGAGATTGTTGTATCTACTGCTTAGCAGCCGCAAGCAATTTCCCACTGCATCCCAGCATACGCTGTGTGTTGGGCTGCTGTGAGGGAAAGAGAAGGGAAGGGGGTTGGCGCCGGGCCCCTCAGGAAACCCGGCCCCATGTAAATTGTACCTGCTCCCCCCCCTCGGTGCCCTTGGGCAAGATAGGCTGATAAAGCACGCCAGTTTTTATATAGAGATCATTGTGTCTTTAACTAATAGTGCCGACTGTCAGCTATAGAAAAGCGCTCCAGGGCTATGAAAGTGAGAAGGCGAGAAAATAAAATTACAACACCTACAATTTTACCTTCACTATTGTTACTATAAAAGGAATTAGGGAAGTTGCACCATTTGAAAGAAGGGGCCGCACCAGCTTTAAAGTCTCTCTCCAGGATAAGGGCCAAATCTTCCTAGAGCGCTTTTCTGGGATGTTGAGCCCCTTTGCTTTGATTGAAACAACCTGGAGGGCTGTACACCTGGAACTAGTCACAATCAGGTACATAAAATGTTCTCAGGTGGGGTGAAGGGACAAAGTTAGGGAATAAAAGATGGAACAAAAGAGAGAAGAAAAAGCAAAGAACAAGATTACAAAAAAGCGATAACAATAATGTAGAACAGTAAAATACAGCTCCTTAGCCGCACGAGCATGAGGCACATGACCTGGCATTAGGACACGAATATGCGGTATGGGTGGTAACAGGGGTCAGTGACAACAGTCACCAGATTAAGAAGTACACATTAAATTAACAATACAAAAATCTACATAGACATTTACTGTACATTAGTGAAGTGCTAATAAATTTAGGAAATGGGGTGCCCAGGCAGACATAGTACATCTAATAACACATCAACATAACATCAGGATATGAAAAATGAAAATTAAATAGAAAGAAAAGAGCATATAAAATCTGTCAAAACATACCGACCGATAGAACATTCAAAAGGCATAGCATATAGGTAAGGCACAGTATTTTTTTATTAGATTTTTTTATTGCAAAGGAATTGGTACAAAGTTGCAAAATCAATATAAGTATGAGAGGCATGGTGCAGGTCACGGGTCACTCATATCAGACCTCTGTATTTTTACTGGGATGGCATAATGTACTTTTTCCTGAATTCTGCATATTAATTCCCTAATAATGTGCTAAATACTTATGATTAAGACATTAATTGATATAAAGTAGCAAGTAAGACACATATTTTAAGAAAAGTCACAAAATTCATGGCTCGCAAAATGGGGCTATTTGTCGCGTTTTGAGGATAGGTGTACATGGACACATCTATGTTAAGCAAATCTACATGTGAGCTGAATATTTCAGCTGGCAATGTATTTCAAAAGAAACTAGTCTATATGTGAATACTTACCTTCCTATCAAATGTAACAGAAACTCAACAGGCAGCCGCAATTACAGTTATGCTGATATTGTGACTAATAACTGTGCGATTGCAGTCAGTATGGCACCCAATTGCACTAACAGTCCTTAAGTGGTACAGCTATGCTTATGTGTTATTTGCCCACCCAAATGTGTCTGCAAATCAGAAAGTGAGCCTGTTGCTTGGTGCCTATATATGGCCAACGTCTCTGTTTGTAGTTATCTATTTCCAAAATTGCAGCTTTGCCATCTATGTGAGCTTCAAGTAAATGTTGCTGCTTATGGGTGAGCAGTTCCAAAAGTGTCCTGTGGTAGGTTTATTAAAATGTGAAAATGTAGAGCATAGTGCTAATCTAAATGACAAAATAATGAGCTATTCAAATAAATGTCTCATTAAAAAGCAAACACATCAGGGCACATTATTAAGATGTAGACAAAACATTTTATTAGTTAAATGCTGATTAAAAAAAGATGGGACACTAGTCAGCTCTGTAAATAGAATTTAACATTTAAAACCCGCAAAGGTAAACTTTCACATCTAGGAATACTAATGAGACATCCTCAGTATATTCAATACTCAAGTGCTTGTGTTATGAGGAACTACCTGTGGGTGGCATCTCCATTTGAATACAATTTAGATGTTCCATAGCACTGTGCCACACTCCAGAATTTCACTTACAGTAGGTGCTGTATTTTCACTTACATTTATTTTTACAGTACCAGTCATGAAAATAATTCTTTTCATCTTGCTTTCTATGCGATACAGGAAGAGACGCAGTTGGATGCGGGAGGATCCCCAGTGTGTTGTCATCTGCCAGTTTATAGGTAGATTTCCTCCCTACTATGCTCTCTGGCAGCCAGCAGAGATTTGAGGTTTTGCAGGCAGCACAGAAGATGAAACAGGACCCAGCAGGAGATCAACATGCATTTTTATATTCTTACTAGGTAATATTGCACATGTTCTGTATAATGTTCTCAATGAGTGCATATACTGTTCTGTTTGCACTAGCTACAATAAACTTGTGAGCACTGACATATTTAATAAGACATTCTGGCTTCTCAATATACAGATGTAGCATTCTTTTTATTTACATAGCACAGCCATTTTTGCATTTAAACAACCTCAAAATGTATACATTTGGTCTCTATAGGAGAAGTCTAAAGAATAGGACTACCTCTTCTGAAATTTAGATAAGGCATGTAAAGGGATTTTGGACCATTAAACAGACCCATGCAAACCAGCCCAGTTGCTGAAATAAACCGCCAGAAAAATACCAAAAAAGATCTGTTTTTAAGAATTACAATTTAATAAATTTACCCTTAGGTGTTTTTGAGATCAGATTTTTTTCTTGACTTTTAATGGATACATTCTTGCACCTTGCAGTAACACTCCTGCATCTTTAGGTACAGTACACTTCTACCAAGACACTAAAATCTTCAAAAATAAACCCTTCAAATACACCAAAAGTGTCATATGTAGTAAACAGACGCCTCACTGGCAGAATTACTTTAAGAATTTAATTAGCTCATCTGATCAGTATTTTAGGAAAATTTTAAACGTTTAAATAAAGGTGGTGGACTGGACTTTGCAGTGACAAATCATTTTTTCCACCAATATGCAATTTCATGTGTTACATATTGGCCACACGTTACAATCTGATTATCTTGGACAGGGCCAACACTAGGGTGGTTCGACATGTGCCACCGCACAGGGCAGGGGGTGCTGTCCGGGCCCGTCGATTTTCTGTTTCTAATCATTCTCTTTTGTAGCTTCCGCTTCTTTTATCCCCAGCATTTCCTGGCCACCCCTCCCCCTCCATCTGGCCACCACCCCAACACCTTCAGCCACATCCACTTTTATTTAATATACACATTTCAACATACTGTCATACTGTCACCTCTCACATTGCAGTCACCACATTACACATGGAGCTATCTACACAACGGTTTTTGATGGCAGCCTTGAACACCTTGAGTACCCTTTCACCAGCGCTCTCCTACATGTATAGCTGGTGAGTTATACTCATACTTTCCAACTCTCCCTGATTGTCAGGGAGACTCCCTGACATAGCAGCAATCTCCCTGACTCCCTGAAGAGTCTAGCAATCTCCCTGATTTCACCTCACCCCCATTAAGAAGATGTTATATAACAGAGATATATAAATTTACATGCATTTTCTGAAAAGTATTAGTGTGTTTTAATGAACAAGTAGATCTTACTAACTGCTTTGGGGCTCATTTACATTTGGATTGATGTCAATTTTATGACACGTCACTTAGATGTAGCAGTACACGTCCACTTTGTGAGGTTCTGGTTTTGTTGTGGGCCCGGGGTGGTAAAAGGAGCAGAAACTGAACCAGCTTTAAAAATAAACATGGAGCTTTTAATGAGTGGCTTAACAGACATGAATGTGGCAAAACAAAAGTCCGGGTATAGCATTAAAGTGCACTTGGGAACTGTAGTGAGGCAATGGGAAAAAGTCCAAGTAGTGATAACAGAAGGCAGTCCAGTATTCCAGGGTTTGTGAGACTGAAATGAAAGTGCAGGCTGAAGAAAATAATGTCCAGAGGAATGCAAGTGGAGACAAGGTGCAGGGTAACAGCTGACACAGGTACTCAGGCAAGGGAGAGATAATGGAGGAGGCAGGAGAATCCAGCGGGCTGGAACAGGCAGGTTGAAGCAGGCTTGGTAATGATCCCAGCAGACAGGTGAATGAGCACAGGAAGTCTCTCTCTCAGCTCTCGCTGAGAAACACGTTGCACTGGCAATGAAAGGAAGCTCTGCACACCCTTAAATACCCAGTGCCGCACTGTGACAGGCTAGAGAGAGCATGTGACACACCAGGATAGGGCAACTAGGTCACATGTCCGGAGGCAAGATGGCGGCGCCCATGCCAAAACGGAATAGAAACACCACCAGGCATAACCAGACCAGAGTGACAGCATGCCCGCACAGGACTACGCGCAGCCAATGCACCACGCCAGACACCAGTGCCACAGCCAGACGCTCCTCGCCATAGCATCCTCACAGGTATTACCTGCTGGCCGGCATGCCAAGAAACCCTGGTCGTGACACACTTTAAAGTGCGCTCATAGGTGGTGCTTCCACAATCTCCCTGAAAAGCTTTTTCAAAAGTAGGCAAGTATGGTTATACTGCATAATTATGTAATCACTGCAGCCATTGGATTCACACTGTATTTGGCAGTGACACCTAGATAACAGAGGTACAACGGGATCGGTACCCCTTCATCATTGTACGGGACAAATTAGATTTGTCATGCTCCTTCCCCATGAGGCCACGCCCCTATTTCAGACACTCATTTTATGTCCCTATATGAAAGCTGGTGGGAGGCCTATGCTTTTTTCTGACACAGGGCTCAAAAAAGTCTAGTTAAAGCTCTGATCTTGGATCACTTATTGCAGTGTTAGCAATGTCACTCACACACTGTGCAGATTACTGAATGCAACAAAATTGTCTGCAGCTATCACTCTACTATGCAGATTAGCCAATAACCTAATAGATGCAGCAAATCTGATTTTCCATTCTCCTGGGATCAAATGCAACCAAATTTAATTTGACAGATTAGATTTAAATTACCTAAAATAAAGCTGGGTAACCACTTTGATAACGGATCGGTCACCAGACCGAACCGCCGTCAGAGCGGCTGGTTGGGTAAACTATATACACATAACAATCGACCTCCAGATGTGTCTGGGGGGACATCGCAACTGGGCGGGCATTTAAATTTGCCAGTATAGTTGAGATGTCAGTGATGGCGGTCCCTGCGCAAGTATAGATTGTAAGCTTGCGAGCAGGGTCTGTCTCTTACAATCCAGTCTTGTACTTTTAATGTTGTTTGAAATTGTAAAGCGCAACGGAATATGCAGCGCTATATAAGAAACTGTTAATAAATAAATAATAAAATTAATAAGTGTATGGGTGGTTGCGGGTTGCCCATACGCACAGTTAGAAGCACCGATGCATCCGCTGACCTGATATGACAATGTCATTCACCAACATATTGGGTGCACACACCAGATGATGCAAATATTGTCACTGTACAAGGGACTTTAATCAATACACATTTATTGCATTTATTGTGTTTGTCTCTTTTCGACTAATTCTAAACTTTTGGCACTGCATTATGATCAATAAATGAATGCTAAGTATTTATTTATTTATAGTCTGGAACTTTTAGTGCACACTGACGCAGTATTACGCTTATTATTACTGTTGTTTTGTAAGGATGGTAATACCTTTTTATTCACTGCTGCAGGTGTGCATTCGTCCGTTTTGTTTCTCAGGTTTGTTTCTTTGTTACACCAGATAACACGTGCCCACAGGTTGTTCATCACAACATGCCATCTGCTGTACTGCATAGCAAATGGGAAGATGCGATGAACGACGCCATGCTGCTAAATGCAGCATAGAACAATAATCTTGCTGTCGTACACCGCATCGTCTAGTGTGTACGTATGGTACAATGTTTTGTTACATTGTGCCATCCTGTCAGCTGGGTACACCATCACATAGTGTGTACCCCGCTTTGCATGCTGCCAGTAGTAGCATGCAAAAACAGTACCAGTACGCACGTAAACTTAAAATTTGATACAAGATCTATAGTAGGTTCCACACTCTGGGTAAGTGTGCAGATGTTTATTTTATTCATTTCTGACATTATTTCACAACTACTTCCTGATTCTGGAACTAGTTATACGAATTAAAAATGACAAATACAAAAAAGATGCCAGTTTGAACTAAAAAGGTGCCATTTTGGACCCCTGAGTAGTACCAGAAAAAAAAACACTGCCCCTTCCCCAGTCCTTATTCTGTAGTGGAAGCAACTAAAATGTGGGATAACAATTTAACAGAGTGCTTACTAAAATCAGGAGGGGGGTAACTTAAAAGGAAAGTCCATGGGTCCTTCGTAATCGGAGCCTCAAATATATTAATCAGAAGAGTATGAACTGAGGTCCAGAAAGGTTTGAGGACTGGTCAGGTCCACCAGATATGGGCTAGGGTACCCCGAAGGCCACAATTTCTCCAACAGAGGGGAGAAGCAGAGGGGTACATATGGGAGAGCTGTACTGGGGTATAGTACCAGAGGTAGCATAACTTATAAGAAGTTTCTTTAAGGCGAGTAGAGATAGAGGTTTTAGCAATTGTCAGTCTCATGTCAACCCAATCCTCCTCGTCATGAGTAGAGCTGAGGTCTATCTCCAGGAGGATTCATGGGGATTATTAGTAGGGAGAGCAGCATCGATGAAAATATTGTAGATTTGAGAGATCATTCCTTTAGACATGGGGCAATGTTTACAGAGTTGTTCAAAGGGGGTGAGGTCGTGAAGCCTAAAAAGTGCCGTATTTGTAAATATTCAAAGGGATTTAGGGGTTTCACCGGACATTGCAGTTGTAAATCTGAGAGAGAAAGCCAGAGCCCCTGTAAGCTAAAATCAGCAGGAAATTTAAGGGACGCAGTTACTCACGACTTCATGCGGGCCGCATGCAAACCTGGGGGAAAATTGGGGATATGCCAAATAGGGGTAAGAGTAGATATAGGGGTGGTAATGGCAAATTTAAATGAGCATAAAGCCCATATGCGTAAAAGGATTTTAATGGTTGGAGGGAGGAGGACGGTGTTTCCTCTGTAGGCCCCACAGGGAGGATACGTCTGTGGAGTTGATAAAGTTGGATTCAATATCAAGCCAGGAGGTCACTCAGCGGGGGGAGTAGGAGGAAACAATTTGGGAAAAGTGTGAGGCCAAAATCAGGGAGCCCTCTACCTCTCCTGGAAATAGGCCTTTTAAGGATAGTCGAAGAAAAATAGGCCTTTTAAGGATAGTTGAAGAAAACTGTGGGGGTTTGCCATGCCAAATAAAACGGGTGATAGATTTCTGAAGTTTGTGAAGGAGGGTAAGGGGAACTGCTACTGGGAGGGTCTGGAATCGGTAGAGCCACTTAGGGAGAATATTCATCTTGACTGCAGTGATCCTGCCCAGCCACGTATAAGCCGTTTCCAGGAGACCAGATCCGCTTGAAGTTTCGTAAAAAGCTGTGGAAAGTTCTCCTGATATAATAAATCATAATGGGATGTCAGGAAGATCCCAAGATATTTGATTTTTCTATGTTGCCAGTGTTGTAGGAGGATTTAAGGGCCTCAGCGTCTCAGTGGAGAATATGAAGGAGCATGGCCTCCGATTTAGAGAAGTTGATTTCATACCCGGAGAGTACACTATAGCGGTCTAGTAGTCTATAAAGTTTGGGTAAAGAAATCTGAGGTTGAGTGAGCGTAAGCAAGATATCGTCAGTGAAGTAGGCAATTTTGGAAGAGGTATTCCAAAACTGCACTCCATGGATGCTAGGATTCAGTCGTACTAGGGAGGCCAGAGGTTCTATCACCAGGGTGAAGATCAAAGGGGACAAAAGGCAGCCCTGCTTGGTGCCATTTGAGATAGGGAAACGGTTGGGTGGGACGCCGTTGGTGGAGACTGTAACGGAGGGACTAGAATATAGGGCCATGACACCAGTCAGGAAGTCTCCCGATATCCCAAATGATCGTAGGGTTTGGATCCTAAAGCTCCAGGAGATCCTGTCAAATGCTTTTTCAACATCGAGGGAAAGGATAACAGCCGGGGATCTCCTACAGTTTATGATATGGAATAGGTCTATGGTCCTACGGGTATTATCCCGAGCTTGATGCCCTGACACAAAGCCAACCTGATCATAGTGGACCAAGGAGGGAAGGACCTCTTTAAGTCTGTTAGCTAAAATTTTGGCATAGATTTTAAAATCTAAGTTGAGAAGGGAGATAGGCCTATAACTAGCACAATTGTGCGGATCCTTACCCTCCGTAGGCATCACTACGATCCTGGACTCGAGCATATCCATAGGGAAGGAGCCCCCATGTAGGTGCAGGTGGGGAACTAGATGCCCCATGAATTTTTTACAAAATGCGGCCGTAAAGCCGTCAGATCCAGTGATCTTGCCGGACTTCTGCTGTTTAAATGAAATTTTGATTTCCTCCTCCAAGATCTCCCTACTCAAACACTCTATCGCCTCCCAGGACAACTGAGGAAGGTTGGCAGTGGAAAGAAATTCTTGATTTGCCCTCCTCAGTGGGTGGGACAGAAGTAGGAGGTGAGGCAGACTGCAGATTGTACAAGCTACTGTAGAAGCCCTGGAATTCAGAACAAATAGCTGCTGGGTCATGAAGAAGGTGAATTTTGGAATTTTTTAATCATGAGGATATTTTTATGGGTCCATGCCATGGGGAGCCTAGATGCCAAAATGTTATCAGCCTTATCTCCCTTTTCGTAAAAGGTTTGGCATAACCATTTAAGACGTTTAGCAGTGTGTTGGGAGAAAAGGAGAGCTAGAGAATGCCGAACAGTGGTAAGCTCCTGTTGAAGGGAAGGGCTAGGAAACTGTTTATGTTGTGACTCGAGTTGTTGGAGCTGAATCGAAAGGGAATTAGTACGAGTTAGAAAATCTTTTTTATTTTTAAAGCCCATACTAATCAGATGCCCCCTTAGAACAGCTTTATAAGCCAACCAAAGGGTGGAGGGGGAAGTGCCTGGGAGAGCATTTAACTTAATATAATCTGTAAGAAGGGTGTTGTGACGGATGATCGCATCGCGAGAATGAAGAATAGTATCATTTAAACGCCAGGTCATTGGACGAGGACAGTCAGTAATATAGGAGAGGACAGCTGAGACAGGGGCATGGTCAGACCAGATCAAGGGATGGATTTGAACATCCATAAGTCATAGGGCTAGGTCGTGGCTGAGCAGGATCATGTCTATCCAGGAATAGGAGTTATGCACAGTGGAGAAAAAGGTGTAGTGTCTCAAAACCGCCAGGAGTCATAGAGAAGCTGGGACTTCATGAGACCAAGAAGTGGTTTAGAGGTCCGCCCTGTTGGAGTTAGTGGCCCCCAGGGTATATTTATCCAATGAAGGGTTCAGAACTGCATTAAAAGCACTAGACATAATAAGGGAGCCCTGTTGTTAATGAGAAAGGAAGGAATCTAGTCTAGTGAAAAAGGCAGGCTGGGCTTGGTTAGGGACATATACGTTAACAATACTACATAGAGTATTGTTAAGAGTGCCTACAAGGATAAGGAAATTGCCCTCCCTATAGTCATAGGAGTCGACCAAATCAAAAGTGAGGTGGTGGGCAAAAAGGATAGCAACGCCTTGTATTTTCTGTCTAGAGTCGCAGGCATGATAGGTGGTGGGTTAGGCTTTAGAGCAAAATTCTGGATGGAGGGTTCACAAAAAGTGGGCTTCTTGGAGGAATACTAGGTCTCCCTTATATATATTAAGGGTGGTAAAGAGTTTGCTGCATTTTTTGGGGCTGATAAGGCCTTCACATAGAAAGAGAGTACCCTAAGACCCATGAAAAATGGTTGAGAGGAAATCCAGAAAAGGAAACAATTGGAAATGGAAAAATAAACAAAAAGTAGCACGTCATCAGGTATATAGAAAGGGGATGATTGTCCTGTTTAAGAAGGAAGGGAAACCGGTGAGGGAAAGGGGAGGTAGGTTGGCGAAGTGGCACAAGATTCCAAGGCCATGGGTGCTGACCAAGGGGAGGGGAACTATGCACTAAGAAAGCACATAGGTCAGCAAAGGGGTACAAGACCCTGGAGGGGCGCGGCAAAGTAGAGCCGCATATCCACAGTGATGTCATAGGGCATATCCACAGTGATGTCATAGGGAGAAGGTAGGGCCCTCCCACGAGTCCTAAATATACTAAAGTGCGATAAGAAAAAGTGCAGTTTCCTATAGGGGGAGTAAAGGGAGAAAAAGAGAAGGGAAAAAAAAGGAAAAAAAAGGGGGGGAGGAAGACCATGAAGGATAAGAGAAAGTATGACTGAGCTAAATTTGTAGGAAAATAGAAAACAATATAAGGAGTGGAAATATGTAAGTAGGAAAAGGAAGTACAGTAGAAACAAAAAAGGAATGGCAGTGATTCGGGGGACAAGTCATCCAAACAAGACCTAACTATAAACGAATAGACAGGATCTGCTCACATATGGACATATACGCACAAACAGTTTAGCATAGTCTCAATAAGGTAGTACTGAATGAACAGAGTCAGAATATGCACAGCTATAGATACATACTATAATCATTATAACATAGCCTCATCAAGGTATAACTAAACAAACTGCTGTAGTGACATGAAAATAGGCTAAATGAGTACCAAAAATAAATAGCGAGATATCAACATAAGGTATTCATAATGGGGGGTATCCTCACAAGGTGAGGGGCTCCACCATGAAACAATAAAAACAATATAACAGCAAACCTTTAGAGAGCTCAGGTTTCAGAGGTCGGAGTGGAACACTTGGAAGATGCAGGAACAGTAGACAATTCTGATGGAGGGGGGCGCCGAGTCATCGTCTGTCGAGGTCTTTGGGGAAGAGGGGCGGAGGATGTAGGGGTAAGCTCTTCGGATATACCCAGTGTTGGGAACAGAGATTGAGCCTCAAGCAGAGATCGAGCCACAAGTAGTTGGTTCTGGTGCCATATTAGAATGCGGAAAGGGTAACCCCAACGATATCTAATGTGGTGATGGCGAAGCAGGGTCATGAGAGGTTTAAAGTCTCTACATTTAGCAAGGGTCAAGGGGGAAACATCCAGAAAGATCTGGAGAGTATCATCCCTGAAGGTGACCAAAGGGAGCTTGCGGGCCTCCCTCGTTATAGTCTCTTTAGCTGTAGAGTAGTGCATACGTAGAATAACATTTTGAGGTTGAGAAGAAGACTGAGTGTGCGGTTTTAGTGCACGATGGGCCTGATCCAAGAGCAGGTGATCCTCAGGAGTAGAGGAAGAGAGCTGCATGAACAGGCCTTTGAGATAGAGCTCAAGGTGGGGGAGTTTGACGTCTTCAGGAATACCTCTAATGCGTCGATTGTTACATCGGGCTGTTATCCTGGTGATCTTGGAGCAACATCATGGTGTAACTCTGCAAGGTCGGCATCATAAGACTGTTGGGATGTAACCACCTCCTCAACTCTACGTTCTAGTTGGTCTGTTCTGGAACCAATAGTGGAAATTTCTGCTTGCATGGCATAGAGAGCCTGAACAGACTTTTTGACATCTTTGAGTTCTTAAACAAGATAAGGAAGTCTCTGCGAATAATAGGAGAAAGGTCATCTTCTTCTGAGTTAGAGTGGTCAGGAGCCGAATCCGGCACGGCATCCTTAGGGTCAGACAGATGTTTATGTTTCGTGAGGTATGGTGTGAGGTCACCTGCAGAAGACTTTTTCCTTCTATGGGCGTAGGTATACAAAAAGGGGTGAAGGAATGTAAGGAAAAAACAATTTCCACGTGTACTATTTAGGGGTGGGAGGGGGAGAGGTTTTAGTTAATACGTGATGCAGCCGTCAGGTTGGAAATGTAAACTATACATCAGACTCTCAGTAGGAGGCAAAATATGTATGGAAATATCTAGAGCTGGTATGGAGAGTAGCAGAGATGCAGGTAACAAATTCCAGCCGTCTAAAGAGACACTCAGGGTAGGTAAATCCAGGTGCTCTGCTGGGGATCAGAGACAATCCCGGAGGTGAAGGCTAGGTAGGTAGGATTGACAGGGTGGAGTGTACAGGGCAGGGGCACACAGTCAGCTCAGGGAGAGGTAATAAAAAGAGTTTTGGCAAAACAAGTCACAGGAGCAACTGTAGAGGGAGTGTGTAGCAGGAACAGCACAGGGGAGCTTCCTAAGAAATTCTGCCCAAAGATAGGTAGGTACTCAATGGAGACTGAAGCAATGGGTGCTCCTCAGTTTGCAGGAGGGACCCCTAGTACAATTAAAGGGACATCAGGAGCCCCAGCCGCCAGTGGTTTGCAGGAGTCCAAGGTGACCAGCACACAAGGGGAGAGGCCTGCAGGAGAAAGGGGGTCCAATGTCCAAGTGGGAGAGGAGAGGGTCCGGAGGGGGTAGGGAGGTCGCGGTGACATCCAGCGGCGACTGTGTCAGTGCCGAAACGTGGGGCTCCAAAATTGAGGCCGAGGCTGCTGGAGGTGGTGCTGACCGCAATGACTACAGAGCTGTAGATCACTCCCGGACAGGTAGTCAGCGAGGCTGTGGGAGGTTAGACGTTAGGAGAGGACTGGCAATGACAGCGGGGGTCAGCAGGAACAGGGTATTTAAAGGGTAGTCTGGAGAGCTGCAGGAACGGACATCCACTCTGTTTGGCAGCTAGGCAATGCGCCCCTGGTCTTGTATTCTAATCCTAACCCTCCACCCTTAGTGCCTAACCCTACCCCCCCAGTGGTGCCTAACCCTAACCCACCCCCCTGGGAGTTCCTAACCTCCCCCATAGCCTAACCCTAACCCCCCTGTAATACCTAAACCTAACCCTCCCCTCCCCCCGTGGCTAACCAGCCCTGATATATTTACGATCAGGATGCCGGCTGTCAGTATTCCGGAGTCGGCATCTCCACTACTGTCGGGATTCCGGCGCCGGTCTTCTGGCTGGCAGTGGGGATTCCGGTGTCGGGATTTCAAGAGACAGCATCCCGGCTGTAGGCATAGTAACTACATCCCGAAGGAACAGGTGATGGCTTTGAAGGTGTCAGAATAGAAACACCAGGGAAGATTATATGCCACACAAGAGGAACAGTTTAGTTTCCCCTACATCAGTGGAGTCACTGATGGTGGCGACCCCCGTATGTGCCATTTTGGAGGCATGACCGCATGTCACTCCCCCCCCCTTTTTGTCACTCAGGGAGCTTCTGGGAAACCCCCATCCTCTCCAAGCAGCGCGTCATCCATCACCTTTGCAGTAGTGTTTGGTGACACCATCCGAGGGGGTGACACCAAAATAGCAGAGCAGCTCTGCTATATTGATCTCACCCACTTGGATGAAGTCACTCGGTGCGAACAACAACCCCATAGTGAAGACACTGCCCTAAACTGCTCATTTGCATCAATTGTACTGTAGCTCGTTTGTGTGTACTGTATTTCTGCCTTATTTATTAGCTTAACTTCAACCTTCTTAAATTCTTTTTCTAAATGGCAGAAATGACCTTTATTAATGGTATCATACTTGCCAACTCTCCCTCATTGTCAGGGAGACTCCCTGAAAAAGTAGCAATCTCCCTGTCTCCCTGAGGAGTCTAGCAATCTGTACTCCCATTACGAAGCTGTTAAAAATAAAACATATAAAATATATATTCTAATGGGATCATTAGTATCATTTCCCTGCATTAGCTATAAGGCACAATGACCCCTATGGCTACATGCATTTTCTAAAAAGTATCAGTGTATTTTCATCAACAAATAGATCTTACTGACTGCTTTTGAGCTCATTTACATTTGGATATAAGTCAGTTTATGACACGCCTCTCAGATGTAGCAGTAATCGCCCACTTTACTGCCGCGCTCTTAGGTGTTGTTTTCACAATCTCCCGGAAATGCTTTTTTAAAAGTAGGTAAGTATGATGGTATGCAAGTAATGTCTGCATTTTCTACCCTTTTACAATACCAGTATTTTTACCACGTGCCAAGAATGGCGTCCCACATTATTAGGGTGAAATAATAACATAAGCGCAGCTCCTTTCCAGGCTGATTTTGCTTCCAGAAAAACCCCAGCTGACTGTGTTACATTTATGGCTTATTCTTTCAAAAGAAGACGATTTTGACACTTAATCAACACACAACATGTTTCCCCATCTTCTATCCTGGGATTCTAAGTATTTGTATGAGAGCTGTACAAATATATGTACTTACCTCCATTCAGAGGTTAGCCTTACAAACACAATTAGGTTATCAGTTCACTACACACATCAGTGACATGACACATAATTAGTCAGCAGCATGAGATCCTAATGATTCCCTGTGAGGATTCTGATACTGCTCTATGGATGTGTGCATGTAATGCATCCTCCCCTCCAACGGATACAAGACTAACCACCATCTCTGGCAGGCACATGCTCCCTTTGCCTTCACAGATAAACACACAAAAGACTGTTTTATTTCACTGACATTTTTCGTCTCAGTTTAGCAAGGAGGAAAACAAATAACCATTACCAATGAATCCCTTTCAGATGGTCATAATGTAACATGATGTTGAGATTTACAAAGCAAAGTGTTCCTGTGCCTGCCTGCAGGGCTGGGGCTCTTCTGACATGTAAAGCAACACAAGGAAATGTGTTTCTCATTAGACTGATGTTATGTCATTCATATGCTTATTGCAGAACTACTGTGACATCAAACGGGTTCAGAACCTTGTAATTTACAAGTGTGTGGGAGTAATAATAAACAGTTAAGGATTCATTAGTAATACCAGAAATCCTGCTCTGTTTGCTGAATACATCTTACAGCCAGTTTACATACAAAAAATGATGCTGTTTTTTTATAGACCACTTAAAAAAGTTGAATATATTTAAAAGTAAAAATGGTTCACGTTCACATGACTTAACTTAAGCTATTAATTTAATTAGAATTACATATTTTTCCTAAATGCCCAAATGTTTTCTTGAAAAAAAAAAAAATGAGATATGGTAAGAACTTACCCTTGTTATCTCTATTTCTACGAAGTCCATAGGGTTCCACAGGATACCTTGGGTATAGGCGATGGCGGCAGACATCCAGGCACCACAATTAAATTTTCAGCCTCCCAGGATGCACTGGGGTCCCTCTCCTATACCCCGCCCCCGAGCCTCAGGCCACTCAGTTTCGTAACAAGCCATAGGCCGGAGCAGGAGCAAAAAAGAGAGAGAAGACAGTCTGGAACACACAAGAATCACATTCTCACGAGAAGGAGACGGAGAAACCGGTGACTAGATCAAAGCCCATCTGCAGTACAGGTGCGACAGGGCGGGAGTCCTGTGGAACCCTATGGACTTTGTAGAAATAGAGATAACAAGGGTAAGTTCTTACCATATCTCATATTTTCTACTTCAGGGTCCATAGGGTATCCACAGGATACCTTGGGGATGTCCCAAAGCAGTATCCTTTAAGGGTGGGGACGCTCCTGTGCTGTAAGGAGAATCCGCAGCCGAAAGGAAGCATCCTGAGAGGCGAAGGTATCAAAAGCATAATACCTTACAAAAATATGGACAGATGACCACGTGGCTGCCAATCACCGCTGAGGCACCACGTCGAGCTGCCCACGAAGGACCCACAGACCTAGTGGAAGAGCTTTAATAGAGGATGGAACAGGAAGACCTGTGAATCCATCATGCCAAAGTTAGCGTAGTGGCAGGCCAACCCTTTTTATGGAAATCAGAAAGGACAAAACCGAGAGTCTGATTTCCTAAATGGACTGGTACGGTCAACTTAAATTCTTAGCGCCCGTACCACAGCCAAATAGGCCTCACCAGCAGACAGGACTGGGGAAGTAAAGGCAAGCACTGCCCTGTTCCTAGGAAAGATGAGAAAAAGGGAGGTCTACATGACAGAGCCTCCCATTCTGAGATCCTACTGGCCAAATTAAGAGCCAGAAGGAATACAGTCCTAGCCGTAAGCCATTTGAAATCCACTGAGCCCAGTGGATCAAATGGCAGTCCTCAGAGAGCCCTAAGGACCACAGCCAAATCCCAAGGAGCCACAGGTGGAACAAAGGGATGCTGAATATAACGTACACCCTGCACAAAGGTGCGGACATCAGGAAGAGTAGCAATCCTACACTGAAACCATACTAACAGGGCAGAAACCTGCACCTTCAGGTAAGCAAGGCGAAGACCGTTATCTAAGCCCACCTGTAGGAAAGCCAACCTCTGGATATCCGGAATACCCGAGGAGCCTAGCCTCTAGGGCGACACCTGAAAGAAAGTATACCATACCTAATGGTAAATTCTTGCAGATAAAAACTTCCGAGCTCTTAGCATGGACAGAGCCCCTGTTAACTATAGAGCTGGAAAAACTCCTAGACCTTTAGAGGGCAGTCTCCACCGCCACACCGTCAAGGACAGACAAGCCAGGTCTGGGTATCAGCCAGGATCCTGAGACAACAGGTCCGGGCGTAGAGGCAACAACTTCGGAGTGTTAACTGAGAGGCTCCGAAGATCTGAGTAATAGTGCCATCTGGCCTACGCTGGAGCTATCAGCAGGAGCGTGCCTCCTTCTTGCTATTACTGGAGGAAGAAGGGATAACGGAGGGACGAGGTACACAACTTGGAAGGTCCACTGGACCTACCTACGTCTATCAGAAGAGTCTCATCTCTGAAATGCTCCACTTGTTCACCAGAAGATTGAACACCTCCTGATAAAGAGGACATTTCCCTGAATGCACGTATTGACGGCTGAGAAAGCCTGCTTTCCATCTGAGGATTCCTGAATGAACACTGCCGATGACGGCAGGGATATAGCCTTCCACCCAAGCCAGAATTCGGGACACCACTGTTAGTGTCGCCTGACTTCGGGAACCTCCTAGGTGGCTTACATAAGCCATCATGATGGCGTTGTCAGACTGTACCTGCACGGTATTTCCGTGGAGGACCTGTCCTGCATGCTGGAGAACCTTGAATACTGCTCAGAGTTCTCAGATGTTTATGGGAAGCGCAAAAACTACTGGTGTCCACCTGCCCTGGAACAAGTGTGAACCCGTCACTGCTTCCCAGCCACGGATACTGGCGCCCGTCATCAGAAGGACCCTGTCCGCAATCCCAAAGGGGGTGCCCCTTGTTTAGGTGAGCTTTCTGCAGCCACCAGGCCAGAGAGAGACAAACCTCCGGGGAAAGCCTATTGACTTTATCCTATGGGGCAACCCATCCCATCCGGAGAGGATCAAGTTCTTTAGAGTGAAGCTGGGTACTCCACCATGTCGAACAGCAACATCCTGGAACCCAGGAACCACATTGCCAAGTGAATAGACACTCGGCGACTCTGCATTACAGGCAAAGGTACGCAGTTGCCTGCAGAGATCTTTTCCTCAATCACAAAGATCCTCAGATGTTGGGATATGGAGCATCCTCTGTGAAGAATCAGAGAGGACCATTTCCAGTTTATCAGTCAGCCCTAACGTAACAACACAGATATTGTCCGTTGCATATGGCACTGAAGTATCTCTGGAGACCGTGGTAACAACAGGTCACTCGGATAGGGTAACAAGCGGACCCCCTGCATCCGCAGGTGGGCTGCCATAACTACCATGACCCTGGTAAACCGTGAGGCGCGGAGGCCAGACCAAGGGGCAATGCCAGAAACTGGAAATGCTTATCGACCACTGCAAACCTGAGGAAAACACTGGTGTGCTAAGAAAAGAGGGATATTCAGGTAGTCACCCTGAATATATCCAACGACACCACAAAATTCCCAGCCTCCATTGAATGATGGAATGCAGGGTCCCCCTCCCGAACCGAGGAACCCTTAAGAATTTGTTGAAGGATTCGAGGTTGAGAATGTCCTGGTAAGCCCCATTGGGTGTCTGTACCAGAAAGAGGATGGAGTAATACCTCGTTCCCCTTTGGGGCAACGGAATAGGTACTATAACTCCTGCCTGGAGCATAGAGTGTAACACCCTCAAAAATTACAGGGCCTTGTCCTGAATTGACAGAAGACCTGTAACGAAAAACCGTCTGAGAGGCTTTTACCGGGAAGAGAGGACATACCTTCAAGAAAATACTTCTCTTACCCCAGTGTCCGTGGTGGTCAGACACCAGCACTGGGCGAACTGGAGAAGCCGGCCTCCAACTCTGGGGGCTCCCGAGAGGAGGCCCATCCCGTGAGGCTGAAGGCTTATAGTCCAACTTGGGAGTAGGACTCCAAGCCTGTTCTTATGGCTGAGCAGATTTCCTGGCTACTGACTGTCTTGGAAAGCTGTATTTTAGACTTACCCTGGCCTCACAGGGCCGAAAAGACAAAGTCCCAGACCCTGATGGGACTGTAGCCGATGGCAGACACGCAGACGAAGCTGCTGCCTGCAGGGCCACAATTGCGTCCAGACGAGGGCCAAACAGGACTTGTCCCGTAAAAGGCAAAGCATTCCAAATGGAATCGGCGTCCGCTTTCCAAGAGCGCAACCACAGGGAGCGGGAAGCCGCTACTGCTGCCGAGGAGATTCTGGAAAGGAGTAGGCTATATGTAAGACCGTCTCATTATGAACGTGGCAAAGTCTCTGAGAATTTGCCACTCTCCACCTGCTCTGCTGGAGAGTCAGTGTGCAGAGATCCAGTTACCTACTCAGTGTTCCATGGCTCTGGCTCCCCAGCACACGGCCATAGCCGGCCTGGAAGCCCCTCCAGCAAGGGAATATTGGATTTTAGATATATTTGCACCTTGCAATCTGGAACCTCCTTCAAAGAGGACCTGGACGGCATGGGCAACGTAGCACTCCTCACTAGGCGTGTAACATGAGAATCTACCCGTAAAGGTAACTCCCATTCGGAAATATAATTATCCGCAAAAGAGGTATGCAAAAGGTCAACCGTTTTTGAGGCTGGAACCGCTTAACCGGAATTTCCACGCCTCCTCTAAATGATCCACCTGACCAGATAGAGGAATTACAGTGGCAACACCCTTATCCTTAAAGAAGGCATATTTGGATTTAGCCACGAGGGATATGTAATAACCAAAGCCGCACGGACTGCCCGTAGAAGGCCAGGTATATAGACTTTAGACCCAGACTACGCCTCCTTTGCACTAAGGGGCTCGTGTCTGAAAAAGTCAATAATGTCACCGTCATCAGACGTCATGTCTTTACCCGTCTGAGAACCGAAAGGCCGTTTAGAAGGCCGAAATGGTGACTCCCCCTGTAAAACGTCCATCAGGTGCTATACCATTTGGACAATAAATTCACCCACAGAGGCTCCTGCGAGACCTGGGGGGGCGAAAAGCAGGATACACTGGGGTACCATCAACTGTCCAGGGACCCCTGCATGTGATGAGACCACCACAGGCTGCGATAACCCCTATGGGGAAACGCAGGGGGCGCTGCCCACAAAGGCTGTAAGCATCTTAGCCAGCCGAGGGCGGTCCCCTTTTTTTGTGCAGGCACAGTGACAGAAATGGGGCGTGATATATAAAACAACATGCCCTCCATAAACCCTCAGCGTCTACATATCCCTCCGCTAACTGCACATGATATCAGTACATTATAGCTGGAAGAGGATATCCTCGTTCACTTTCCGACATGAGGAGTGTGAACGGAGCGTATGTGACCTCCCACACAGAAAAACCACGTTTACTGTGAGGTAATAAACACCCTGCGACACCGCACCGCAAGGGCTGTAGCAGAAGAACAGGGATAGGAAAAGGCTGACAGTCAGAAATGAAAGTACAGGCAAACAGCGCTAGCATTTAAGTCACATACAATGCACAGATAACATCCTGCATTACAAGCACTGCGATCAACTACACAGACCAGAGCCTGGTAGGAAACAGTGCTGCATACACTGACCTTAATTGAAGGAGAGGTATGCCTGGGGACCCAGACCGCAATGGCATCTGTATCAGCTTCCAGCAGCGTTTGCCATCCCCAGCACATGTAGTGAGAAAATGGCCACCGAGGAGCAGAGAGAAGGCAGGGCCCGGGGGAGGAGCGCTGACACAGCCCGCTCAGACCGCTGTGGAATGGCACTGTGCAGCGGGGGAGACGCCGGCTGTGAGACAGGGGAGGCGTTCTCCCCTGGTGTGCTATTAACCCCTGGGACGCCGCGCTGTACCGCACATGCTGCGGCCCGCTGTCCCTGGTGGTCTAGTGGAAGGCGCAGGATCAGTACCTGGCCCCACGCGCAGCCGGTCCCCAGGGAGCCCCCTGCCTGGGGACCAAACAGGACTGTGTTACCGGCGGGTGCCCACCGCGGGACCCCGCCGCTTAACTTGTTCCCCGTGCATCCGGCCACAGTCCAGGTAGCCGGGGATCACCGCTAGCTGTGACCCCAGCTACCTATCAGCATCCCCGGATCGGTACCGGCGTTCTGGTACCGGCGGGGTGTAGGAGTGACAGCATGGACGTCAATACTGACTGTCCTATGCTGGAGCACTCTAGTTGTGCAGCCACAGCTGCGAAGAAATATTCAGGGGCCTTAAAAAGACCCCCCTCTGTACGGTGCGACTGGTCCGGCCAGGCACCTATGAAAACTGAGTGGCCTGAGGCTCGGGGGCGGGGTATAGGAGAGGGACCCCAGTGCATCCTGGGAGGCTGAAAATTTAACTCTGTGGTGCCTGGATGTCTGCCGCCATCGCCTATACCCAAGGTATCCTGTGGATACCCTATGGACCCTGAAGTAGAAAAAAACGTTATACAGGTTAAATAGCTGTTATGTAGCCTCACTTCACTATCATTGTATATTCCAACATTCCAGAAATGTATTGAAAATGTAATGGGAATTCCTGGGGAGTGTCACTGGTGTGTCGCAGAAGTGGTTGCGGACTCAGACGCATGATCACGTACACTGGAGGCCATACTCTGACAGAGAATCTGCACCTAACATGGAGTTGGTGCAAGTATTGATGGTGCGACAGATACAGTAGTGGAGTCTAAAAATGTACCAAGCAGTATTTCAGCGTCTCAGTACTTGCACTTTCATACACACAGCTGTACCCCATGGAAGGGCTTGTAGTCGGATTAGCCACAGATGCAAGACCTGCAAAAGCCAGACATGGATGCTGCAGCTTCAGACCCATTACACCAAGCAGCCTAAGATTCCAAAAACATTTCTTCCCAAGTCCACGTCAAATTGTATAGGTATCCCACTGAATACAAAAAAATCAGGACACTTGGGAGGATTGTGGGCCTGATTCAGCAAGGAACGCAGTTGCTTAAACGCACGCAATCGGATGATTGTTGTGTACTGCGCATGCATCGCAGTGCACTAACTAGCCACTATGATCAAGACAGCGATCGCATAGGAGACGCAGACCCTTGGCAGAGTGATAGTGCCGCTTGTGGGTTGTGACAGGGGGTGGTCGGGCGAACGCAAGTGCGCCAGTGCTTTTCAACGGCATTGCAGGGGCGGGCATAAATTAATTAGCCACTGCGATACCATACGTAGCCTGAGGCCTCATAGCATGTGCTAAATTAAGCAATTCCTGAGTGAGGCCTGACCTGCCTTAACAGTGCATATGGGTCCGATGTTACTCGATGTTACCGATTGTTTCGCTATGTTGACAAAGTATACGGATGTGAGCAAGGGGAAGTGGCCGTTCTAATGCGAACGTAATGCGAATGCTAACATTTACATATCCCCGCTGACATTAGCAACTGCATTGCATGCGTATAAGCAGAATAGCGATCTGTAGTCAATCAGGCCCTGTATCAGCACCACTTATGTAACATGACGCAGACATACATAGTCATCAATCGTAGTGACTGCGGCTCTAGACGTGGCAGTGTGAAAAATTACATGCTCACTGCGCCCTAGCAGGAGCTGATTAGATAGAACTACGGCACATCTAATCAGGAATTCCAAACATTATAAATGCCAATTTAAATGATCTTTTTTCAGATATAAGGCATATAATCTTGCTACAGGGCGCAAGATGCCCTGAAGGCAAAACTGCCGCTGCCGCAAGCTCCATTTGTCGGGGTCCCGCTGTGATGTGGTCACTAATGTTGTGCCCAGCCCCTTCCCTGGCTCCCCTCCAGGTAGGGGTATAGCATGGGTTGAGTCACTGGAGTAGAGGTGCAGGGCACCTCCCTCCTTCATAATTATTCAAAGGCAGGGACAATCTGGGTACTGGGGCTCACTGTGTCTTTGTCCAGATCTGCCTTATTACAAGGTGGCCCCTAACAGCAAGTGGCTTGTTTCTTTGCGATCGCTTTGTGGATGCGGACGCCCACCAGCCTGTCTAAAGACGCCCACTTTTGCACGTCATCTCCAGGAAGTGTATGCAACCATCGGATGCATACTCAGCGCTTGTGGTTGACCATACCCTACCGCAAGCACTGCAAGCACTTCAGTGTAAAATTCAATCAAATGACGTGTAATATGACACTGCCTCTTAATTATGCACGCCTCTGAAACGGCGTTGAGACGCTCATGCACGCCTGCGTTCGTACCTCCACCCCTTCTGTTTTTAATGGCCAGCCCCTGCCACCACACACAAACGTCTACTCCTGTCACTCATTCAGCCAGGCAGTCTATGCCTGCTGAGCAAACGCATCCTGATTGCTCACACTGGTTTGCGCACATGCACTGCGATGCGTACGCATGTGCACAATGCAAACATTGGCAGCCTTCGTGCGAACGCTTCCTAGCGAGCAGGTCTGAATTAGGTCCTCAGTTCCCACTACCTGCTACCGCCCCCCACAGCTATAATCCCCCCATCTGCAACACCCCCTCCCCCACACCGTTTTTCTTTCCTGCTCTCTCCCCTCACACAGCTCCAAACCCTCCCCACCTCCACACAAGTTCAACTTTCCTGGTCTCTCTCTCCTCACAGCTCCAAACTCCCCCCTCTCCCCAACACCTATTCCCCTATCCGGCTTTCGCTCCCATCACAGCTCCAAACTACCAACACTCCACCACAGAGGCTCCCCTTTGCTTATTTCTCTCCCCTCACACAGCTCCTAAATCCCCCCCCATCCACCCTCTCCCCTCACTGCTACAAATCCTCCTATCTGCGGCACCCCACTCTCAACCACACCTGTTCCTCTTTCCTCATCTCTCTCCTTTAACAGCTCCAAACTCCTTTGCATACCCCCTACCGACACAAGCTCCCATTTCCTGCTGTCTATCCCCTCACACAGTTCCAAAAACCCCCATTGGCGGCACCACCTCCACCTCCCCCACACCAGTTTCATTTTCCTGCTCTCTCCACTAACTGCTACAAACTTCTCCGCCAATCCTTGCAACCCTGACCGCCCCCTCCCCACACAGGTTCCCCTTTCCTGCACTCTTTCCCCTCACAGCTCCAAACTCCGTCCCTCCATCCATGGTACCCCCTTCCCCACACAGATTCAACTAAAGCAGAAAATGAACATTGAAAGAAGGTAGAGCCAAGCATCATCTTGACCTTCCATACACTGACCTTCCATACAGCCACAGCCTGGGTGGGAGCTACAGTACCAATGGATCCTGTTCTTCCACAGTACATGTTACACTTATGATTAATAATATGTAAAAATAGATCCGCTCAATAAAACGAGTTTAAAAGAATAAAATAATATGTAGTAACAATATATTAGAAATAAAGAGCACTGTAGGTTACATAGTCATCATGATGACATTTAAAATGTTGAAACCATAATATCAACATTCAGGATGTCAACATGTTCATAATGCTGACATTCAATATGTCGACATTCACAATGTTGGCACTGACATAATGCTGTCATTGTAAATCTCGACAGTCAGAATGTCGACACATGAATTTAGGGTTAGGCTGCAGTTAGGGTAAGACTGGGATTAAGCTGCGGTTAGGCTGCAATTAGGGTAGGGTTAGTATTAGGCTGCAGTAGGGGTAGAGTTAGGATTTGGCTATGGTTAGGGTAAGGATGTGGTGAGGGTTAGGCTGCAATTAGGGTACGGTTAGTATTATGCTGCGGTTAGGATTAGGCTGCACTAGGGGTAGGGTCAGGATTAGGCTGCGGTTAGGGTAAGGATGCGGTTAGGGTTAGGCTGCAGTTAGGGTAGGGTTAGGCTGTGGTTAGGGTAAGATTGTGGTGAGGGTTAGGCTGCAATTAGGGTAGGGTTAGTATTAGGCTGCGGTTAGGATTAGGCTGCAGTAGGGGTAGGGTTAGGAATAGGCTGCGGCTAGGATTAGGCTGCAGTAGGGGTAGGGTTAGGAATAGGCTGCGGTTAGGGTAAGGATGCGGTTAGGGTTAGGCTGCAGTAGGGGTAGGGTTAAGATTAGGCTGCAGTTAGGGTAAGGATGCGGTTAGGGTTAGGCTGCAGTTAGGGTAGGGTTAGGAGTAGGCTGCAGTTAGGGTAAGGATAGGATTAGGTTGCGGTTATGGTTAATAGAAAGGGTAGAGGACTGCGCTTCTCGTGAATGGTCAAGTGTTTTGGATTCTAAAACTATGTGAAATAGGGGGGGTTGAGGTTATTGGACAGTGGTTATGCAGTTCAGTACTGTAGGAGTACCAGTTCCTAATAGGAGTAATTTATAATTGAAAAAAATGTATGAGCACTTACCTGGGTGTCAGTGTAGGGGGGTGGGTGCGGTTAGGATGCAGTTAAGGTGCGTATCCACTACGCGATTAAACAGGGCGATTAAACGATAATTACATCGTTATTGTTCAATCGCTTGTTATTCATTTGCAAAATGTGCAGTTTAATGTCAAAAACGACCAGCGATGCGCACGCTCGCTGGTCGTTTTTGACATCTATCATTACCCGAACATGCTGGTCAACCTGATGATAACGACTGATCGTTCAGTGTAGGCACATCACAGACTGTGAAACGACTGTACGATTACAATGTCGTCAAATGGATACGCGCCTTTAGGGTTAGGATGCAATTAGGGTAGGGTTAGGCTGCAGTTAGGGTTCAATTAGGGTTATGGTGCAATTAGACTGGTGATTAGAGTACAATTTGGGTGAAGGTTAGGTTAAAATTGCATTATTAACATTTTGAATGTTGACATCTGAAAAGCATTAAGAAGTGAAGCAAGCAGCAAATCTAATCATTGTGCAACAATTGCCTACTCATCAGCAGCCACAGAAGGTGTCACACAACAGCATTATAGTGGTTTGCAATCACATCGCTCTTCTGGAGAAAATTGGAGGAAATGTATTTCTAATAAGGTTGCTGTACCAGAGTGGCAGTGTCCTGGAAATTTTGGGAGGAAGGATTGTGTTGAAGGCAAGTTATAATTTGGTCGTCCCCCCCTAAAAAAAAAGGTTAAATAAATATGGTGCATATCTATCTATCCATACGCACAAAAACACTAACATAGAATATGTGCATTTGTTTCTGTTACACCTATTTACTAAAGTAAATTTGCAGAATATCCCCCAAAACACCCTTTTTCGGGTATATACAGCTATGCGTTAGTCACAGATAAGATAGTGACCTGTATAGTGCAATTAGCATGAGTCTGATAGTCCTCCTGATGGAGGAGAAAGCCACCTGATGTGGGGACTTTGAGGACTGAGGGCCTGATTCAGACCCACTCGCAAGCGCACAACGCTCGCAAGCAGGTTGATGGTCCTCCACTGCGCATGCGCCGCCTCCGCCGTGCACATGCACGAGACCCGTCCTTCGACGGATGCTCCGTCACTACGGGTCTCGCTACAAGACGGGGCGGCTGTCGATGTTGATTGACAGCTCACCCGTTTTGTAGGCGGGGCGGGGAGGTGGCTGCACAAACGCAGGCGTTCCCTTAGGAACGCCTGGCATTTGTGGGCGGCCCTACTGACATCACTAGTGATGTCAGTAGTGGACTTCCTGCTCTATTAGAGCAGGGAGTCCACTCGGACTTGCGAGAGCCGAGACCCTACCACAGGGTCGAAAAAGAAAAATAGATATGAACAGCGCTATAGTACCTAGTTATAGGTCATAAATCAATAAATTTATCAGTATTGTAATAAACAAATATAGATATATCGAAAAAGTCTGCAATGTCAAATAAAAACTGATAGAAAAATATATATAATATACATAACATCAATACATATTGCAAATAATTATAAGTATCTATACGGCTTGATTGAAATTATCAATTTATTATGGGTATAAAAATATATAATAAGCATACATTTCATGAATATTGAACATCAAGGTTTAAAAAAATGAGAGAGAAAAAATTGATGACAAAAATAATAACAGTCATAAATAAAAAAATGTCCATAAAAAATTGATGAATCTAGTGAAAAAAATATATTTTAAAAGCAATTGATCATGATAGAGGAATCTCAGAGAACAGTCTCGATTAAGTAACAGTTGGTGATAATAATGTTGCAACAGTCACTGGCCTACACGTGTGGATATTATGCAGTTAATATTATTTACCAGACTTGGTTATGATGTCCACGACCTGAGAACTATGCAGAAGTACCTGCACTGGCGTGCTGACGTTTGGAAGTGATAGGCTGGAAGACAAATGAGCGGTGCTAGTCCGGAAGCAAGTCCACATAGGAATCCAAGTGTGTGTTGGAGGTGGTGGGGTGCTAACTGCGTTTCGCTGTGGTAAGACCCACAGCTTCCTCAGTAGCAAAGTCCCCAGAGTACAATAGAGGGCTTTATATACCCTCATACAAAAGTTATGTTAATTACAGATGATCCAATAACCTAAATGGCGATTTCTGATCCAATACGCTAAATGGCGATTTCTACAACCTAACCAAATCACTTGACTCCTGTTTACAAAACATTATCTGATATCATGACCCGCTGTAGAAGACTAACCTTAATTTTCATAGGTCGCATCGGGTCACATGGTTTATATCACCATCATAGCTGGTCATCCACAGCTGGTCACCCACAGCTATGCGAGCGGCCAGGAGTCCGCTCTAAAATTCAGAGGGACGGCCCTGATTCAGAGCGAGCGCTCTGTCAGAGCATCCGGCTCTGAATCAGGGCCATATTGCACTATTAGGCGCTTGTCCTTTTCCCCCCTTTTCTTATTCCTAGAAACTGACCATCTTACCAAGCAGCAAAATAGAAGGACTGAGCAGCCACCTGTATAGAGGAGGAAAAAAGTGTGAATACTGAAATTGGGGAGAAATCCATTGTATTCCCCCATCTGATATACAACAACATTTCTTCTTCCTGGTGACTAGAGATATACCTATATATACAAGACACAGCGCTACTATTCTGCTACTTTTACATGTGTTATAGCATGTAGAGGCATGTATGGGAGGTCTAAGTGGCATGTGGGGTGGTCAGAGTGGCAAGTGTTATATTTGGAAGCAGGTGGGGTGCTTTGAGTCTGGAGGCACGTAACGAGGTCTGAGTAGTATGTGGTGGCATGCAGGGTAGAAAATGTGCAACGCCGCTCTCTTTTTCAGGTGTGTGGATAACTCCCAATTATGGGGTTTTGGGACATAAGTTCATGCATACATATAATTGGGGGAGGGGGAGCAAATAGCATGTGCTTCCTTTTCGGACCCCTGATGATGAATGGCCCGTTAACTTAAATATGCGGAAACTAGTGTTTCTGCATAGTAAACGGGCCATTTAGTGTTAATGAATAGGCCCCTATATCTTTTGGCCAGAGAAATATAAGAAACATATTCAAGCATGGTTCAGGAATTCTTGGCATTAGTACATTTTGGCCAGTCTTGTGTCAATATTTTGTTTTCATATTCAGAAAACCAAATACCAAGAATGTAGGTTTTAACCCAATATAGGTTTTTATTTTTTCATTAACGTCATTATTAGAAATACAAATTTTACATATATGTGAGTGCATCATTTATTTTTTCTTAACAAATGTAATTACTATTGTACTTGTCATGCTACAGATCGCTGTCCAATAGAATAATTAAGTGAAGAATCTCTACTATCATTCGGCATCATGGCTTCGTTAACAATATCCCCAGATTGAGCTGCATGTGCATCCGACTGGGGATATCGTTAGCGACCCGCGGCAGCGCGCATCTTTGGTCGTTCAGACCATACACACTAGATGATATGAACGATATATCATTAAACAAAATAGTTATCCTTCACTTTTATCGTCTAGTGTGTACGCAGCTTGATGCAACTTTTTACCAATATAAAACATTGTCAGAGAGCAGTGTATCCATTATATAGATGTTAGTCAGGCAAAATCTCACATACTGTACGTGAATTTGCTTACGCTCCTGTTTGACAGGAAACTCTCCATGTAATTGTTGGATAGCAAAAGCCAATTTCTGAGTGTTTCACTCAATGCCATCTTTGTTCTAAGTCTACTGCGACTTCACTGTCTGATTAGCAAGAACAATACTAGGGCTATCTTGTTCTAACACTTTTCTAAACACATAACTAAAACACTTCCAAAATCTCTTTATGGCTGATTACAGTGCTGAGGAAAAATAAAAACCATATTGATAGAGATAAACAGAGATGTGTCATTCATGACCTAGAGTCAGAAGGTACAGAAAAGAAAACTGCATATTATTTTCCAGCTTCAACTTGTAACCAAGAGAGGAATGTTAAAACATTCTAAAACACTTTTAAAGTAAAAACAATTTATGCTGAACAGAATAAAAAAATCACTGGAAAAAATATAGATTTTGAAAAACTGTATGTTGGGTTCACACTGAACCTGTCACTACCAGTGCATACTTACCGCATACATGCCTACCCTCTTGGAATTAGTGGAAGGCTCCTGATTTTTCGGGTAACCCCCTGCACCCCTGGAAGGGTAGGCATTTCTCCCGCATTTCCGTCCACTTCCTAGTGAAGTGGGCACATTAGGGAGCATTTCCGTGGCGATTGCGGGTCTCCGTGTAGGGGGTAGGGCTTAATGACACGATTCTTCATGAATCACATAATTTGACCTCACCCCCTATTTAAATACGAGCCTATTGTGGTAACTTATAGTGAGGGGGTGTGGCTTAATTACGCAAATGGTCAGGGCAATATCAGGCAATCCTGTCTGTAAGGTGGGCAGGGAGGTGCCATGATGACACAAATTACATTGTTCTGACCCGCCAACTCATTGAACATAGAGGGCCCGATTCGCATCTAGTAAGTTTTAGCAAACTGTGCATGCGCCATGGTGAACATATGCATTTTTGCATATCTCCGGGCAATTCTGAGTCAGACAGATCTCCGATGTCTCTCTCTGTCCGTGAAATGGGTGTTTCTCGGTGTCAATTGGGAGAGTACGCATGGAAGAGAACCAGAGTTGCATCATATTCTGAGTAAAGGGCATGAGCTAGCATACGGAATAAAATGAGGCTGTGTGAAGTGTACGCATTAAGATATATATATATATATATATATATATATGTTTGCATTAACAATCTATTCGTATTCAGAATGCGGCCGCACTCTGACCTGCGTGCGACACAATCACCATACGCCTTCATTTGCTCATTTTATTAAGTGAATCTTGTCATAGAGACACAGACATCCCTTCTTTTCATACCACCCTGCATCCATAGAGGGAAAAGTAGCCAAGTATGTAAGATTTTTAAAAGAAGTGAAGAATTAAAAGGTACTGTAAAATAGTACAACTCACCTTTTATAAGGATTTGTTTTACTGAATATGCTTTCTTATGCCAATTTTAAAGCAAACATTTTGTAGCCAAGAACTGAAGGAACATGAGATTTAGCAGTGACACGCATACTGGTTCACAGAACTAGGTCTTGTTCTAATATATTTATACGGCAATTTACTTTATCACAGTCTAGATATGTATACTAAGGGCTCTATGAGCTACTGTACGTAGATTCACAGTGCTCCGATTTCCGAGCAGTGCCATATGTTATACTCTTTATTTGATTATTACATTAAACACAGCAGAGGTGATGAAGGATTTTGGAGTGTGGAGGAGGGTAGAGAGCGGCCATGTGCTGGTTAGTAATTACTATAATAAATACAGCTATAGGACTGCAAAATAATAATAACGGTGATGATAAAAAAGCAAGCTAAAACACATTCAATGTGGTTACAATGGTCATCCATTGGCCAAGGTGTTTCCTCCTATATTATATTTTATTACTACAGGTATTAGTATATAAATCTAAGCAAGTGAAATCTAACTTTTTATTTTAGAAGGTATTCTGATATAAAATCAAGATGTAATTTCTGTTAAGGCCGCCTATAAGATGAAACATATATTAAGAGTAAAAAAAACAAAAACAAAACCCTTTAAATTCAACTCTCTTCAGTTACACTATTATCAGTCTATATAATGTTTATATATTAACTGAAGCCACCTAAGAAATATAGGACAGATTTGTCTCCAGTTCCTCATATATAATTTATTTTAATTTGTAGCTTACTGTACTGTAGCTTATGGGGCTTTTGTTTTCAGACCACACTTTGGTCTGAAAACAAAAGTCCCATAAGCTACAGTATGCTCTCAACCTGTTGTATGTATCCCATTACCTACAGAGGTACACCATATAGTTTTAAAGTATACTGAAACATATGTATTAAATGTCAAAACAAATTAAATTAGCAAATACTATGTTAAATGCATAAGGAGTGCTTTGTGTGATATTATTGAGTATTTTTAATGTATTTACACACATTAGGGGCACTTAATATAAAATGAACACACTAGGGGTTACTTGGTAAACATTTACACACTGGAGCACATGCTTATCCACTTAACTGGCTAATATTTTTTCCAAAAATGTCCCCAAAATTAAAATTTTTTTACATTTTCAAATTATACCCGATTCTGTATAATTTTTTAACAAAAATGCAGATTTGGTGCAGGCTATTTCAGATCAGTAGATTTTGTGCCAAATTGGAACAGACAGACACAACATTCTTATAACATTAGTATAAATTATATAGTTCATTATAAAGTTAACTGTGCCTCCTGAGTCCAGTGGCTGCTGGAAGATTAGCGTCCAACAGTCGCTGGTGAGCATATTTGACACAGTCGCATCAGATGCGACCACGTCAGGGAAAGCCCAGCTTGGCGTGGTCGCATCTCATGTGATGAGGCAAGGAAAGTGGTAAAAAGAAACTAAGAAACGTAAGATATATGTAGGGCCGTTATTAGGGGCGGGCGTGCTGTGCCCGCGCAACCCCTGCGATTGCACAGCTCACAAACCCACTACAATGCTGCGGACATTAAATGAAGAGCCGGGCAGAGGGGCCATCCGCAAGAAGATACAGAAGGACACAGAAGGGGGTGCTGGCAGGCTGTCTGGGGACACAGAAAGGGGTGCTGGCTGGCTGAGGACACAGAAAGGGGTGCTGGCTGGAGACAGAAGGGGTTGCTGGCTGTCTGGTGGGACACAGAAAGAGGTGCTGGCTGCCTGGGGACATAGAAGGGGTTGCTGGCTGGGGACACAGAAGGGGGTGCTGGCAGTCTGTCTGGGGACACAGAAGGGGGTGCTGGCTGGCTGAGGACACAGAAAGGGGTGCTGGCTGGGGACATAGAAGGGGTTGCTGGCTGTCTAGTGGGACACAGAAAGAGGTGCTGGCTGGCTGGAGACATAGAAGGGGTTGCTGGCTGTCTAGTGGGACACAGAAAGAGGTGCTGGCTGGGGACATAGAAGGGGTTGCTGGCTGGGAACACAGAAGGGGCTGCTGGCAGTCTGTCTGGGGACACAGAAGGGGTTGCTGGCTGGCTAGGGACACAGAAGGGGGTGCTGGCTGGCTAGGGACACAGAACGGGGGCTGGCTGGGGACATAGAAGGAGCAATCTGCTTTTTTCTGTGAGGAACAGTTATTTCCTCTGTGGTGGAGTAAAGTTATTTCCTCTGTGGGGGAGCAATGTTATATATCTCAGTGGGGGAGCAATGTTATATATCTCTGTTGGGGAGCAATGTTATTTCCTCTGTGGGGAGCAATGCTATTTATCTCTGTGGGGAGCAATGCTATTTATCTCTGTGGGGAGCAATGCTATTTATCTCTGTGGGGGAGCAATGCTATTTATCTCTGTGGGGGAGCAATGCTATTTATCTCTGTGGGGAGCAATGCTATTTATCTCTGTAGGGAGCAATGCTATTTCCTCTGTGGGGAGCAATGCTATTTATCTCTGTGGGGGAGCATTGCTATTTATCTCTGTGGGGGAGCAATGCTATTTCTACTTCAGGGTCCATAGGGTATCCACAGGATACCTTGGGATATAGGTGTGACGTCAGTCGCTGGGCACCATAGAGATAAGCTTTTCAAGCTCTCCCAGGATGCACTAGGGTCCCCCTCCTATACCCCGCCCCCGAGCCAAGGCACCTCAGTTTAGTTTGGTGCCCGGCCGGCGTCGGGTGCACCTGTCGGAGTGGGGGCTAGAAGAGCCCCTGAAGCTTTCTTCAGTGCAGCTGTGGCTGCACATCTGGATGTACAGCATGGACAGTCAGTCCTAACGTCCATGCTGTCTTCCCTACACCCCCGCCGGTACCAGAACGCCGGTACCGATCCGGGGATGCTGGTGAGCATCTGGGGTCACAGCTAGCGGTGACCCCAGATGTTCCGGACCATGGCCGGATCCAAGGGGGACAAAGGTAAGCAGCGGGGTCCCGCGGTGGGTCCCCGCTGGTCACATGGTCCTAAGTCCCCAGGCAGGGGGCTCCCTGGGGACTGGCTGCAGCGTGGAGCCAGGCGACCAACCTGCGCTTTCCACTACCCCCTGGGACAGCGGACCGCAGCAGAGTGGTAGCGCTGCGGCGTCCCAGGGGCTAAATGCATGCCAGGGGAGCGCGCCTTCCCTGTCTCACAGCCGGCGCCTCCCCGCTGCACACAGCCCTCTCTGCACGCTGCCGACTGGTCCTGTGGCAGCGCTCCTCCCCCAGGCCAGCCTCCTCTCTGCTCCTCAGCGGCCATCTTCTCCAGAACCCATGGTGAACGCTGCTGGAAGCGCTGGACGGAAGCATCGTGGTCTGGGTCCCCCCGCATACCTCTCCTCCGCTGTGGTCAGGTCTGTGTATGCAGCGCTGTGTCCTACCAGGCCCTGTGTCTGCGTAGTTGAGTGATCAGCGCTGTTAGTGCAGGAATTGATTTTCTTTGCATTGTATGTGACTGTGCTAGCGCTGCTGCCTGTAACTTTTCTCTAAACTGTCAGCTTTATTACTGTCCCTGTTCTTTCTGCTAAGCCCTTGCGGTGCGGTGCTGCAGGGTGGTCTCTCGCCTATTTCAGTTATAATTGGTGAGAGAGGTCACATACGTGGTGCCATCATGTCCGAAAGTGATTTTCCCCTCCGGCTACAGTGTACTACATGTAAAGTACCGTTAGCGGAGGGGGAGGGTAGCGCGGAGGGCCTTTGCCGGCAGTGTTTGTCCATGGCGCGGCCTCTTACGGTTACAGCACCGGTACAGGAGCCGCCCTGGGCTTGTTTCGCTCAGGCGCTTACAGCCTTAGTGGGCCAGTTAGCTCCGCAGACCGCGTTTACACCGATGGGTTTATCCCAGCGGCCAGTGGTGTCGTCACCCATGCAGAGTTTCCCACGACAATTGGTGGTACCCCACAGTCTCCCTATTTCCCCGCTCCCGGTTTCTCAGGAGCCAGTGTGGGTTAACGAGTCCTGTACAGCACTTGTCGGACGTGTTGTAAGGGGAGTCTGTGATGCGGCCGCATAAACGGCCGGTGGCGTCTCTGTCGGCTCCTTATGAGAATGACGAGGGGACGTCTGATGATGGGGAGATTCTGGATCCTTACGATCAGGAACCTCTCCATACTAAGGACGCTGATGCTAAGTCCAAAGTATATATTCCTGGACTTATTCGGGTGGTCCGCACAGCCTTGGTGATTGAGGACGAAGTTCCCCCAGCGGCTAAATCGAAGTATGCCTTTTTCAAGGATGTGAAGGGCGATGCCACAGTCTTTCCTCTTTAGGGTCAGTTGGTGGACCATTTAGAGGAGGCATGGAAACAGCCTGGCAAAAGATACCAGCCGCAGAGATGCCTGGCCGTGGCTTATCCGTTCGCGGATAATTATTTTGCAAAGCGGGAATCCCCTGCACAGGTGGATTCTCACGTGACCCGTCTTGTCCGTAGTGCCACATTGCCGATGCCATCCATGTCCTCCCTTAAGGATGCTACGGACCGCAAGGTGGAGATCTGCCTGAAGTCCGCTTATTCCCTTGCGGGGGGGGCAGCACGGCCGGCTATGGCCATTTGCTGGGTTGCCAGAGCGATGGAGCGCTGGGCGGATTCATTAGAGGCTTCTTTTGATTCTGACTGTCCGGCCGAACAGGCGGAGTTGATTGGCAATCTCCGTGATTCGGCCACCTACATCAACGAGGCAGCCCTAGACATTAGTACTCTGGTGTCTAGGATTTCTTCAGCAGCGGTAGCTGCTCGTCGCACCTTGTGGCTGCGATCCTGGAAGGCGGACGCAGATTCCAAAAAGGGTCTGGAGGCGTTGCCGTTTACCGGAGAAGTTCTCTTCGGTCCGGATCTGGATAAGATTGTGGCCACGCTGGCGGCAGCCAAATCGGCTTGTCTCCCGTCGGCCGCTGCTCCTTCTGGTTCTGGACCATCGTTCTTTCGGTCATCTAGGGCCCAGGGCAGGCCCAAACCACAGTCGTTTCCTCGACAGGTTGGTCCTAAGAAATCGGCCAAGCCCCGGAAGCAGGCATGGAGTACCAGACGTCCGGCCCCCAAGCCAGATGACAAGCCTGCGGCCTGACGGTCCGGGCCTCCCTTTGGGGGATCCCAGGGTGGGAGGCCGCCTGCTGCAGTTCGCCCAGTGTTGGTCAACCACTACGACAGACACTTGGGTTCTGGAGGGGGTTTCCCACGGATACGCCCTCTCCTTCCGGCACAGACCCCCGGCTCGATTCTTCACCACGGGTCTACCATCAGACCGGTACAAGGCTACGGAGCTGCGGAAGGTATTGCACACTATGCTCCAGGCTGGAGTTATAGTGCCTGTTCCATTCTCCCAGAGGGGCCAGGGTTTCTATTCAAATCTATTTTTGGTACAGAAACCCAATGGGTCATATCGTCCGATTCTCAACTTCAAAGCACTCAACAAGTCTTTGCGGGTCCCGAAGTTTCGGATGGAGACCCTGCGGTCCATCATTCTGGCGCTGGAACCTGGGGACTACATGGTGTCATTGGACATACAGGACGCTTACCTGCATGTCCCTATTCTTTTGCGCCATCAACAGTTCCTCAGGTTTGCAATCCGCAGCGACCACTTCCAGTTTCGGGCGTTACCTTTTGGCCTGGCGACAGCACCACGTGTTTTCACCAAGGTGATGGCGGTCATGGCGGCTTCTCTGCGGCTGCAGGGAGTCCGCATGTTGCCGTACTTGGACGACCTGTTATTGGTGGCAGGATCTCCAGTGCTCCTGTTACGCCACTTGGACCTGACCATTGCACTGCTGCAACGGCATGGCTGGCTAATCAACTGGCAGAAGTCCACTCTAATCCCGTCTCGGAGGATTCTGCATCTTGGAGCCTTATTGGACTCGGGACAGCAAAGGATCTTCGTGACGGAGGACAAGATCTCTTCTTTACAGTCAAGGGTGCGCAGTTGTCTGCACAGCCGCCGGGTGTCCCTACACTCGGCGATGAGGTTACTGGGCTCCATGGTGTCGGTGTTCGACATGGTGGAATACGCCCAGTTTCACTCCAGACCTCTGCAGCGCCTGATCCTGTCCAAGTGGAACGGGCTGCCTCAGTCTCTGAAGTCCCAGACGATTGTGTTCACCCCGGAGGTTCGCCTGTCCCTTGCGTGGTGGTTACAGACGACCCACCTCAACAAGGGACGTCCGTTCTGGGTTCCAAATTGGGTCCTGTTGACAACGGACGCCAGTCTTCGGGGCTGGGGAGCAGTTTCGGGTCCACACTTGTTCCAGGGCAGGTGGACGCCGACAGAAGTGGAGCTTCCAATAAATATCTTGGAACTCCGTGCGGTCTTCAATGCTCTCCAGCAGGCACAGCGGTTTCTCCAGGGTCACCTGGTGCAGGTCCAGTCGGACAACGCTACCACCGTGGCCTACATAAACAGGCAAGGAGAAACTCGCAGTCGGGCGACTCTCGTAGAGGTCTCTCGGATCCTGGTTTGGGCGGAGCGCAATCTTCCGGCCAATCAGCGGTCTTCATCCCGGGAGTGCTAAATTGGGAGGCGGACTTTCTAAGTCGCCAGGACGTTCATCCGGGGGAATGGTCCCTGCACCCGGACGTTTTTCAACTGCTGGTGGACAGGTGGGGTCTTCCAGAGATCGACCTCATGGCGTCCCGGCACAACAACAAGTTGCCGGTGTACGGGTCTCGCACAAGAGACGAAGGGGCGTCTCTGGTGGATGCTCTGTCCGTCCGATGGACGTTCCGGTTCGCATACCTGTTCCCTCCGGTCTCCCTTCTTCCACGGGTAATCCGGAAATTCAAACAGGAAGGAGGGATGCTCCTGTTGATAGCTCCCGCGTGGCCCAGACGGCACTGGTTCTCAGACCTTCAGGGTCTGTCCTTGAACAGTCCTCTGCGGTTGCCGCTACGACCGGACCTTCTGTCTCAGGGTCCTTGCCTTCACCCGGACCTGACTCGGCTGTCTTTGACGGCGTGGCTGTTGAGACGGCCATGCTGAGGTCCCGGGGGTTTTCTAGCTCTGTGGTGCGTACCATGTTACGAGCTCGGAAACCGTCTTCTGCGAGGATATACCATCGCGTGTGGCATACGTTCTTCCAGTGGTGTCGACCGAGAGGTTATGCACCGCGGGAGTTTCGTCTGTCTCGGATTCTCGCCTTCCTGCAAGCGGGACTAGATCATGGGCTTCGCCTTGCTTCTTTGAAGGTACAGGTTTCGGCCCTATCTGTCTGGTTTCACCGTAGGATTGCTACAATCCCGGATGTGCGCACCTTTATGCAAGGTGTTCTCCGCATTCAGCCGCCCTTTGTTCCACCTGTGGTGCCTTGGGATTTGGCTGTGGTCCTGAGGGCTCTCCAAGGACCGCCGTTTGAACCACTGGGCTCAGTGGATCTTAAATGGCTAACAGCTAAGACTGTTTTCCTTCTGGCCATTGCTTCGGCCAGACGTGTTTCTGAGTTAGGGGCTCTTTCTTGTAGACCCCCTTTCTTGGTTTTTCATGGGAACAGGGCAGTGCTCCGCACTCGGCCCGAGTTTCTTCCCAAAGTTGTTTCCCAGTTTCATGTTAACGAGGAAATCATTGTTCCGGCCTTTAACTCACCGGGTCTTTCCGTGGGTGAGGCCTCTTTGGATGTTGTGCCGGCCTTAAGGACTTATGTTGACCGCACTTCTTCGTTTAGGAAGTCGGACGCTTTGTTTGTCCTCTATGGCTTCTGTAAAAAGGGTTGGCCTGCTTCAAAGCAAACTTTGGCAGCCTGGATCCGTATGGCTATTTCTGAAGCTTATCTTCATGAAGGCCTACCACTCCCTCCTCATTCCATTAGGTCTGTGGGTCCTTCGTGGGCAGCTCGACGTGGTGCCTCGGCAGGTCAGATCTGCAAGGCTGCTACGTGGTCCTCTGTCCATACCTTCGTGAGGTATTACAGGTTTGACACCTTCGCCTCTCAGGATGCTTCCTTCGGCGGCGGATTCTCCTTTCTGCACAGGAGCGTCCCCACCCTTAAAGGATACTGCTTTGGGACATCCCCAAGGTATCCTGTGGATACCCTATGGATCCTGAAGTAGAAAATATGAGATATGGTAAGAACTTACCCTTGTTATCTCTATTTCTACGAAGTCCATAGGGTTCCACAGGACTCCCGCCCTGTCGCACCTGTGCTGCAGATGGGCTTTGCTCTGGTCACCGGTTTTCCGTCTCCCTCTGGTGAGAATGTGATTCTTGTATGTGTCCAGACCTTTTTTCTCTCTCTTCCTTCTCCTCCCCCCTTGGCTCGGGGGCGGGGTATAGGAGGGGGACCCTAGTGCATCCTGGGAGGCTGAAAAGCTTAACTCTATGGTGCCCAGCGACTGACGTCACATCTATACCCCAAGGTATCCTGTGGAACCCTATGGACTTCGTAGAAATAGAGATAACAAGGGTAAGTTCTTACCATATCTCATATTTTATCTCTGTGGGGAGCAATGCTATTTCTGTAGGGAGCAATGCTATTTATCTCTGTAGGGAGCAATGCTATTTATCTCTGTAGGGAGCAATGCTACTTATCTCTGTAGGGAGCAATGCTACTTATCTCTGTGGGGAGCAATGCTATTTATCTCTGTGGGGAGCAATGCTATTTATCTCTGTAGGGAGCAATGCTATTTATCTCTGTGGGGGAGCAATGCTATTTATCTCTATAGGGATCAATGCAATTTCTCTCTGTAGGAAGCAATGCTACTTATCTCTGTAGGGAGCAATGCTATTTATCTCTGTGGGGAGCAGTGCTATTTATCTCTGTGGGGAGCAATGCTATTTATCTCTGTGGGGATCAATGCAATTTCTCTCTGTAGGAAGCAATGCTACTTATCTCTGTAGGGAGCAATGCTATTTATCTCTGTGGGGAGCAGTGCTATTTATCTCTGTGGGGAGCAATGCTATTTATCTCTATGGGGATCAATGCAATTTCTCTCTGTAGGAAGCAATGCTACTTATCTCTGTAGGGAGCAATGCTATTTATCTCTGTGGGGAGCAGTGCTATTTATCTCTGTGGGGAGCAATGCTATTTATCTCTGTGGGGAGCAGTGCTATTTATCTCTGTAAGGAGCAATGCTATTTATCTCTGCAGGGAGCAATGCTATTTATCTCTGTGGGGAGCAATGTTATTTCCTCTGTGGGGGAGCCAGGGATTAAAGTGGGCTGGAACTGTGTTCTGTCACTTCTATTTGGAGGCGGAACCAGTTCCACCTTTTTCGGCCCACCTCACCCGGCGCCGCAGGGAGGCTTCATTTGCCGGGCGCCCACTGAGATTTTGTTACCAGCGGGCGCCCGCTGAGATTTTGTTACCAGTGGGCGCCCGGCTCCATCCCCACAGCGCCAGCGGCAGCCAGAGGCTGGAGTTCACTCCTGAGCTCCGGCTCCCGCAGTGTGCACTATGGGAGAGACGTCATGACGTCTCTCCCATAGTGCTGAGGAACAGCCTGTCGGACGGCCGCAGACTCAGGAGCAGGGCTTAAGGTAAGTTTTGTTTTTGTGTGTGTGTGTGTGGCATTACTGCAAGGGTCATTACTGTTGGGGGCATTACTTCTAAAGGGGGCATTTCTGCAGGGGGTATTACCTACAGGGGGTATTACCTACAGGGGGCATTACTTTTAAAGGGGACATTACTATTGGGGCATTACTGCAGGGGACATTTCTATTGGGGGCATTACTACAGAGGGCATTACTTCTGGGGTCATTACCACAGAGGCATTACTACTGGGGGCACTGCATAAGGGGCACCACTACTGTGGGCTCAGCATAAGGGTCACTACCACGGTGGGCACTGCATAGGAGGTACTATCTCTCCTGGGGGCACTGCATAAGGGGCACCACCACTGTAGGCACTGCATAAAGGGCACTACTGGGGGCACTACCACTGTGGGAACTGCATAAAGGGCACCACTACTGGGGGCATTGCATAAGGGTCATCACTACTGGGGGCACCACTACAGTGGGCATTGCATAACGGGCACTACTGCTGTGGGCTTTATGTGTAAGGGGCACTACTACTGTGGGTATTGTGTAAAAGGGACACTGCTGCGTGTCATAACATGAATAAGGGTCACTACTATGTGATGTAATGTGAATCAGGGGCACTATGTGTGGTGTAATGTGCATAAGATTGTGCTACTGTGTGGCATAATTTGAATTGGGAATACTATTGTGTGATTATGCCCCTTTCTTTTGAGACCATGCCCCTTTTCCGGCACGCGCCTACGGCGCATGCTGTCCCTTTGTTGACAGAGCGCAGGGGGGGTGAGTTCCACTTTAAGCACTGGGGGGAGAATGTTATTTCCTCTGTGGGGGAGCAACGTTATTTCTTCTATTGGGGATCAGTGTTTTTTTTCCTGACTAATGGTGTGCCTTGAAAATTTTAACAGGTTTTGCTGTCCCTAATCATATGGTTATTTTAAGGTCATTTATTCATAAGGTAGTCTATTTATTTGAGCCCACACTCCTCATTGTGAGACAACGCCCCTTGCAGTGAGACCACGCCCTCTTTCTGGGGCACGCACAAAATTACTATTAAGCTTGTTAGGGGGAGGGTCGATTTTTGAATGTTCGCACTGGGAGCTCTAGCCCCTAGTAACGCCTCTGGATATATGTGATAAATTCCTCAGCAGGTAACTTTTGTGGAGACCGGCTTAGTAGAAAATACATTCTTATTTTTAGAATAACAGTGACCAACCAGTAAAAGCAATCCATTATTTGTTAAAGGTATGTATAAAGAAATCTGCTATCTGTATTAATCAAAGTACTTGTAAAAATAAATATTTGTTGCATAAAAATATGCAAATAAATAAAACTAGACCAGTGCTGTAGTTATAAGTTCCAACTTATAAAAAGAGTAATGATCATTCCTAGTTGTTGGAAGAAGTCCAAAGAAAAGCCGGATGATCACAGCTTGCAGGCAATCGAAGTTGAGAACATGGGAAAATAATCATATGACAGCTGTGTGTGGCCTTTCAGGTTACCACTGCGGCCTTAAATCATTGCAATGTGTTCTGAGGTTGTCATCTAAAAGGGACTACTGTAGGTTGAAGGAAATATGTTCTACCTGTTGACTTAGTTAGGAAAACTATGTTCATGCCTTTAAACAATATTTTTTCATAATATGTAAGTAACCACGATCAGATACACAGCTAAATGTACTACAGTGGTTGAGAAATAACTAGGATGACAAACTACATTTTAGGAATATATAGGAGCATTTTAGTTACAATACAAATACATCCATGTGTGATGATATGCACTCACTTGGTCCAGAATGTGGTACTGGAATATACAGTATGTGTTGAAGTTTAGATGATTTTATGCCTCCAAAATTGCATGAAATCAGAGACAATCACCAAAATTGCATGAAATCATCGCCTGAACGAACCCTAAAAAAATTACACTCCATTACTCTAAAATCCTCAATCAGCGTTGCCATACAAGCGAAATCTTACATGGTTCTAAAATAATCAATCAACCACCACCCTGCGCTATGGAATGTGGACCTCATACAGAGTCTCTCGCTAGATGCGATCGCTCGCCCCCAGCGTATGTAAATTTGTCAAAGGGACGCCACGGGAAGCAATCGCTCGCCAAGGCAGAAGCACGCCCAGCATGTCTTAGCGAGTGGCCAGCGTACGCCCAATCGCACAGGCAGAGCCGCCCACCAGCACACATCATCTATAGGAAGTGTATTAAAACACTGGTACATCGTGGACAATCGGAAGCGATCGCAGCGCTTGTGGTTGCCTTACCCTACCGCAAGCAATTTGAGGACTTCAGTGTAAAAAACAGGCATGTGTCGTGTACTATGACGTTGTGTGTTAATTATGCATGCCTCTAAAACGGCGTTGAAACACTCAGGCACGCCTGCATTCGCACCTCCACAGCCCCGTTATTAGTGTCCTGCCCCTGTTACCACCCACAAATGGCCTCTCCTGTCACTCATTTCACTGGGCTGTCTTTGCTGGGCGAGCGAGCGGCCTGTGATCGCACAGAGTAGTTCGCGCACGCGCAGAACGAAGCGTGCGCATGCAAACCATCGGGTTGCTTGCGAGCGCACAGTGCTAGCGAGAGACTCTGAATGAGGTCCTGTGTCCGCTGCTCATTCCACTACAGGTGTACACCAACACCACAATACAGATCTATAAAAGACCAGAGTAGTGGACACTAGTGCTGAATTCCAAAATTAGTAAAACTAATTCTTGTTACAGTCCTGATATATTTGTTAATTATTATGAAATATGTCTCTATGTAGTGATGGTTGTTCCCTTACGTAATACAATCTGCATCAATCTCCAGTTGCCCACGGAAACTGCAGCATATGAACTCCCAATGGCAGAACACTTATTTCAGCAAGCTTGGTTTGTTCATATAAGGGTTTCTTTAAGCAAAAATGGTCCCGCTGATTGCACTCTGGTCAAACCTCACATTTCATTAAGTCCAGGCAAGTTTGCAGCTTCATCAATTCTCACATGCAAGGATGTATTAAAAAAGGGGGAAAAGTGGAAACTTTTGTATAGTTTCACTATGTAATAAAATAACCCTTGCGGGGACAGGTAAAAAAATATAAACAGCAGGTATCGTACCCTCTCAAGTAGGAGGCTGCGCACAAAGAGCCTGATTCAGACCCTCTTGCAAGCAGGTCGATGGTGACCCAGTGCGAAGGTGCGGCGCGTCGCAAGCCCCGTAGTGAGTGAGAACTTCACTCGCTCTGGGGCTCGCAACAAAATGGGGTGGCAGTCGATGTTGATTGACAGCTCGCCCTGTTTTGTAGGCGGGTAGGTGGGGGGGTGGCTGTACAAAGGAGCCGTTCCTAAAGGAACGCCTGCCGTTTGTGGCCCTACTGACATCACTCTATTAGAGCAGGAAGCCCACTCGGCATTGCGAGTGCTGAGACCCTACCTTAGGGTCTCCTCGCAATGCCGATTATCGCGACCATCTCCAGGCCGCTCGCACAAGCTGTGGATGGTCATCCACAGCTATGCGAGCGGCCTGGAGGCGGAACGTAAAAAAAAAGATGCCCTGATTCAGAGCGAGCGCTCGCAAACAACATCCCGGGTGGTTTCAGAGCAGATAGTTCGGCTGCAGCCTCAAGCTTAAGGTAAGTCTGTGTCCGTGCCTGCGTCTCTCCCTGTGGTCAAACAGTCTGCAACATCACCGCACGTTTCAGAGAGAGCTCTCCTTTTTCAACATGTACTTCTGCTTCACAGGATATTCAATTTACACCCTCTTCCTTTTTCCAATTGGCCATGGGTGGTTCCTACCTATATGCAGGTGCCTCCCATAAAGTCTAATACACAGCCTCCATACATAGGAATACAGCAAATAAAACCACAGCAATAAGATATAATGCATTGGAGAATCATTAGATTTCAGAATGCAATTATATAATCAATATATATAACACAATAAAGGTTATACAGCATAATATAATTAGGTAATAACAAGGTTGATCATGTAAATAAAAAGTATGGTGGTTGCTCACATCAGCTTAATGATACAGCACAGGTGCTTGTAAAGGGCAGGGTTTACACTGAACCACAGAAAAAAAGGGATATTTCCTCCAGCAATATCAACAAAAACAGTTGAATCCTACATGATAATAGAAATTCAGAGGTATTAGTAGCATACATTTGCAAATATATGATTAAGCGCCGGGCCAACGTCAAGGCTCTTCTATACTGGCGTCCCTAACATTAAGGAGTTCACATCCGAGGCTCAGGGCACCCCAAAATAATCCAGCCAAGGACCATCCCCAGGGCATCACACGAAAAAGGGAAAAAAGGTGATAGTGAAGTGTAAAGTATAGATGTGTAAAGATAATCAATAAGTGTTAACATAATGAGAAAGAATTAAAATTACATAAATAACGTACAAACAAATAGAAAGGTGATGAAAAATTATCTATGTGAATTAAGTGATGATGCTCTGAAAAAGGCCCAGCCAGAGCAACTCCGGGGGCCACACACCCAAATGCTCACCCTAAAATAATTATTGCTACCTAATAGTAGCACCCACTCTGGGTCATATAATTACAAATTAATGCATAATAACAGCACATGTTTAAGCCGAGAGCTGACTAACCTAGGAGGTACCCCAGAATCCTCTAAATGGCACTATACGGACCAGCACATCCTCCCAATGCTGGCTCCCTTCATGCCTCTCAGAACTGCAAATAAAAAGTATGGACGTGAACTACTTAATGTGAGGGACGCCGGTATAGAGGAGCCTTGACGTTGGCCCGGCGCTTAATCATATATTTGCAAATGTATGCTACTAATACCTCTGAATTTCTATTATCATGTATGATTCAAGTATTTTTGTTGATATTGCTGCAGTGTCCTGGTGGGAATATCCCTTTTTTTCTAAGACTGATTATGTGTCTAACAAATGAAAAACATTACTAGTTTACATAAATTAAAAAACATACAACTGTTAAAAATAGTTATAAAATATAGTACATCTATAAAATTCTGAACACAGTTTGCGTATATAACAGTATAATTAATATAATATAGAATGGCAAGAAAATATTGCTGGTCGTGTATTTAGCAGATCAGAAGCATTACATGTACTCAAACCTCACCAATTAACTTCCTCTCGCCACCTTACGTTGGTCCCTCTTTCACATGCCCCTTCCTTATCTTTCCATGTACCAAAACTATATCTATGTTTACCTTTCTTGTTTCAGGTTCACCAACAACCTTTACTGTTACTGTAATTGTATAGCCTTAATCTTTTTGAATTTATTGTATACTAGCTGCAGTACCTGGCGTTGTCCAGGTTAAAATCTTCAAGTTATTAAGTTAGGCATCCCAGAATAATTGCCACCCATCTGTGAAGTTTTCATACAAATACATCCAGTGGAAGGCCCAGAACAGGTTCCCCAGGTCAAAGTTCTGTGCAGCGTACACCAATGGGAGGTCCGACCAGGACCTAATCTTCAAGTTATTAAATTAGTCATCCCAGACCAATTGCTAGGCATCCCAGACCCATTGCCACCCCTCTGTAAAGTTTTCATCCAAATCCATGCAGAGTAAGACCCAGAACAGGCTTCCTGGTCAAAGTTCTGCATAGCGTACACTAACAGTAAGTCTGACTAGGACCTCAACCCTCTAGAATGTCTTCAGAGATCCAATGTTACCACTGTGACGTTTTCATCCAAATCCATCCAGTGGAAGGCTCTGAACAGGTTCCTCAGGTCATTGTTCTGCCCAGCGTACACCATCTGTGAAGTTTTCATCCAAATTATGTGATGTTGTCCAAATCCATCCAGTGGAAGACCCAGAACAGACTCCCTGGGTCAAAGTTCTGCCCGGCGTACTCCACTGTGAGGTTCGACCAGGACCCCAACCACTCTATTAGTCATCCGAGACCAATTGCCACCACTCTGTGAAGTTTTCATCCAAATCCATCCAGGGGAAGGCCCAGAACAGGCTCCCCAAGTCAAAGTTCTGCCCAGTGCCCCAGGGTCAAAATTCAGCCAAGCTTACACCAACGAGGTCAGACCGGGACCCTAACCCCCCTGAAACCTGGCCAGGATCCAACTGGACCACCTCATGTTGGTTTCATCCCAATCAGTGCAGGGGTGTCTGAATACTGATCATCTTGATGAAACCATGCTGCACTGCAGGTGGGGCAGATTTAAAATGTGCAGTGAGATTTAGATTTGGGAGGGAGGTGTCCAAACTGACATCTAAATTGTAGAGTAATAATAAAGCTGTGCAGTATTTGTGGGCTACATGCAAAAGCAGCCAGTATTTACCCCACATGTAAAAAAATGTATGTATTTACACCTGTTGCATTGGTTTGTTCAGGTTCACAGTTGAGAGAGATATCTCACTCTGGCCTGATTCAGAGCCGGACGCTATTTGCGCTCGCTCGTTCAGAAAAAGGGGCCGGATATTTAAATAGAGAGCTCGCTCTTTGCGGCCTGTTTACGCCTCTATGCCTGAACGAGCGAACGAAACATGCGCTCGCTATTTTTAAAAAAACGCCCCTGGCCGCTCGCATCCTACGTCATTTCCGCTATTTATTAGATTAATCGAGTACATCGAAAGGCGTATGAACTGCTTGCAGTGCTTGTGGTAGGATTTTCTTACCGCAATCATGCGAGCAGTTGAGGCTAAAAGACAACTGCTTTGTTAATTATGCACACCATTAAAATGCCCGTTTTGACCGTTTGGCACGCCTGCGTTCGGATCTCCAATCCCCGTTTTCAAGCACCTTCCCCTGTTACCACCCACAAACGCCTCATCCTGTCACTCAAAATAGCAGGCATTCGCTATTTTGCGAGCACACAATTTCCGACCGCAATGACTGGTTCGCGCATGCGTATTACAACCCATACGCATGCGCAGTTGTGCGAACATCGCTCGGAGCGAACGAGCGGCCGCTTACGAGCGGCTCTGAATCAGGCCCTCTATTCCAAAGTCTGAATCAGGCCCTGTATCTTTGCAATACAATATGAAGTATCACTGCAATTTATTATTTAATGCGATGTCGCATACAAATCATCCCTTACACTCCCCTCCCCGGTTGTCTTCTAATTTACCTTTGTCAGAAGTGTATTGCTCTGGTAAAAAGGTTTTTCAGTATTGGATGCGCTAAATCAAGTAATGCACATGCACAGCTGTAGGAGCTGTGCATGCCATTATAAACCTGTCCTTTCAACATAGAGTGTATGTGTGGCTTGGAGAGGACACACATCCCCTGTAAAAACTTGCAATTTTTACCATACTGCAGGAGAAGTAAAGTCATACATGCGCAGTACATATTAAAAAGACTTTGGATGCCGAAGTATATATAACGACCTAGCTTATAGCAGTTTCATAAACTGCTCCAACATCGCAGTCCTCATACCAGGGGCTATAGGGACTCGATACTATGAGCAATTAAAGGGATCACAGGAGAACCAGTGATTTTTGTACGCTAAACCTGTATGTAAATTGCCCAAATCAGTGAACGCATACTTGCCTACTCTCCTTGAACCTGTGGGAGGCACTTGATTTTTTGGGTAAGGAAAGAATCAAGAAAGGTACACAATCAAAATTTACTTACAAACTCATAAATAACAGTATATAAACTATATCACTGTCAGTTCATGTATACAAATACAAAACAATACATTAATTTATCAAACAGACGTGGAAGTAAAAACAGTGGACTTAACAGAAAACATAGTAAAATCACCATAGCTACATTTTGGTTTTCGCTTCCCAATATTTGTTCCAACCAAACCATCTAATAAGAGGATTAGATGCTGAAGAGGAGTTGATACTCCCGCTGTCTCGAATTCATAATGTGATTGTAAATTTTTTTCAATAGGGACTTGGAATGTGAGGAGAAAGCCAATGGTGCGCTAACATTAATTTAGTGGCAATAAGGATATAGCCCATAATGTAACGATCATTGGTGGACAAGCCACCATGGTACAAGTGAAATATGGCTATTAATGGAAGTGGTGAAATAGAAACATTCAGAAGTTTGGATATGAGAACACCGAAAACCAGGGGTTAAAGTGGGCAGGAACGGGGTGGAACTGAGTTCCGTTACCTCTAATGGCAGGTGGAACTAGTTCCTCCACCCACCACCTAGGGAACAGTGGTGTAACTAAGGTATTTGGAGCCCAGGGCAAATGTAAAAAATAGGGGGCACCCTATGTGCGCGCGCCGTGGGCACAAGGGGTGTGGTCACTAAAAAATGAGGCGTGTCGACATGACACAAAGCTTTCTCATCACTCTGAACACTCCTTTCCATATGCACCTTAACCCCAGTAGTGCCCCTTATACATTACCACCAGTATACAATGTCCCCAGTAGTGGTCCCTCTTATGCAGGCCCCTTGTAGTGCCCCTTATACAGTACCCCCAGTAGTGGTTCCCCTAATGCAGCACCCCATTAGTTCCATTTATAGTGCCCCCAGTAGTGGTCCCCCCCTATGCAGTGCCCCCAGTAGTGGTCCCCCTTATGCAGCCCCCCATTAGTTCCCCTTATACAGTGCCCCCAGTAGAGGTCCCCCTTATGCAGTGCCCCTTATATAGTGCCCCTAGTAGTGGTACCCCCTAAGCAGTGCCCCCAGTAGAGGTCCCCCCTCCAGATGCAGTGCCCCCAGTAGTAGTAGTCCCCCCCCCTCCGATTAGTGCAGACAAATACAAGTAAGAAAAAAACAAAACACTTACCTGAATCCATGCTCCAGCTCCGGCCACTGCTCCTGCTGCATGTCAATCCTCACGGGTTGGCGCGCTCTGCACTATGGTTGAGACATCATGACATCTCTCCCATTACCCACTGCAGGAGCCGGAAGGCGGAGCTCATAAGTGAGCTCCACACGGCTCTTGCAATGGGCGCAGCAGCCAATGACAATCTGTGTGACTCTCATTCACTGCTGGTTAACACACACATCGCCACCGTGCTGACGGCGATGTGTATGTAAAAGTGCACAGCGTGTGCTCGCCTCCCATCCTCCTCCTGGCGCTATTGGGTAAGCGCCCAGGGGGAGGGAAGGGGCTTGGCTTGGTAGTGCAACACAGGACCGGCGCTGGGCACAGGGAAGCCTAGCACCGATCCTGTGTATAATGTGTACTGCTGACCGCACTCACTGCGGTCGGCACTACACTGGCTAACTAAGATGGGACGGTACCGTGGCCGGAGGCCCCCTGCGCCGCTGCTCCTACGGCTCCCGGGGCACACGCCCTGCTCGACCCCCCCTTAGTTACGCCACTGCTGAAGAGGCTCAATTTCTTCAGAGGTCCCTTATTTCAGGGAAACCAGCATATAGGTAAGGAAAGAATGAAGCGAAGGCCACACATAGGGGTTGCAAAAAAACATTGGGCATCCAAGACAAGTTTGTGGGGACCCCATAAAAAGACTCAGAGGTATGGCAGAAAAATAACACTGATGATATAGTGCCTAGGCGCCCCCCAGCCATTCACTTTACCATTTCCTATACACAACAGTGTGTTTGTAAAGAACAGTTTTCACACTTGTTTTGGCTTGTCAGACTAGTTTGGCGGGGAGGGGTGGGGAGTAGGCGGCAGGAGAGATGAGTTCCTCCACCTCTCCAGGACAACTATAAGCCCTGCCGAAGACCATAAATTAGTAATATTTGGGCAAGACCAAAAAATGTGCAGACGAGAACCCACATTACCACAATCGCATAAATTAGATTGGGATGGTCAAAGGGTATGCATTAGGACTGTGAAATATTATCAATGGAGTAATTTATAAAATTGCACAGGATGGGAGATGCACTTGGAAAGGCTAAAGCAGGTTCAAAAGATTAAATGCCAATCTTCTTCAGATATTATGCAAGTGAGGTCTGTCTCCCATTTCAATAAAGATGTAAATTTAGTAAATTCGTAAAGATTAGTGATATATGAATACCACCACATAATTCCCTCTCTGCCTTCTGTCTTGAGAAATTGATCATGAAGAAATTTGGGAAATTTGTGCACAATATGTGGTGATGGAGTAATACTACATAGCCAATGCCTCAGTTGTAAGTACTTATAGAAGTCCCTAGAAGGGAGTGAATATTGTGATTGAATCTGGGTGCAGGATAATAAATTACCAGAGGGCATAATCTCAGCCAAGGTAAAACTTCCTCGGGCACCCCAAGTCTCAAAAGATAAGTTCGGGATCAAGGTAGCTAAACATTCAAGGGAAAGGTAAGTAGATGGAAAGTTAATGTCCAGTGTCATAGAGGCCAGTTCTAGCAAGGCTTTGTGGGAGTCAAAGACCGAAACTGATCTCTCTAATAACTGTACCGTTACTGATGAAGGCAGCCAAAGACAATCTGTGAGTGGAAATAGGGAAACCATACCGAATTCCAAAAGGACCAACGATTTAAACCATACATTAATTTGAGAGATTAGTGTGGCAAATTGGTAACATTGCAGAACAGGAAAAGCTAAACCTCCCTCCAATTTTGGGAAAGACCTAGTTTTCTTCACCAATCTTGGTTTCTTACCCTTCCAAATAAATATGATAAATAGTGCATGAAACCTATTAAGGATAGTTTTGGGGACTAATAAGGGAAATGTCCGAAATAAATATAGTATCTTTGGTAATATTACCATCTTAAGGGCCATGATACGACCAAACCAGGATACATTTTGCATCATCCAATCAGTTATCAATAATGAAATTTTACACAACAGGGGTAAGTAATTTGCCGATATTAAACTGCCAGTAGTAGGAGTTAAATGGATCCCTAAATTCTTGATACTGTTATCCTGCCAGGAATAGGGATAATCTGATTTTAGGGAATGTAACAGAGCCAAAGATAAATTAATAGGAAGAGCTTCGGTTTTAGAACCGTTCAGTCTGTAATATGATACTCTAGAGCAATGGTGGCGAACCTTGGCACTCCAGCTGTTGTGGGACTACATATCCCAGCATGCACTGCCAGAGTTTTGCTATTAGGGAATGCTAAAACTCTGGCAGTGCATGCTGGTATATGTAGTCCCACAGCAGCTGGAGTGCCAAGGTTCGCCACCACTGCTCTAGAGTAATTCTCTAATATTGAGTGTAAATGTGGGTTCTGTAAGAGTCAAAAGAACGTCATCCGCAAATAAGCTGATTTTAAATGTCTGACCAAATAAGGCAGGGCCTCATATATAGTGATTGGACCTAATAGTCTCTGCTAGGGATTCGATCGCCGGTGTGAACACCGGCGGGGATAATGGGCATCCCTGGCATGTGCCATTAGTGATCGGGAATGAGGAGTATAATATGCCATTAACAAAAACTCTGGCCAGTGGATTTGACTACAGTGCAAGGATCAAAGATAGTGCTAAACCGCTAAAGCCAAATTTATGAAGGACAGCTTGAAGATACCCCCAATGCAACCTGTCAAATGCCTTCTCGGCATCCAACGACAACAATAAAAGGGGCTAATCAAATTCCGAGAAGGCAGTGATGATATCAATGACTCTTCTTGTCGGGAGACTGATGGCCTTGGACGAATCCTACCTGGTCCTGATGGATAAGTGCAGGAAATAAAGGGTTAAGCCTATTCGCTATTGGTTTTGCATAGATTTTTACATCCGTATTGAGGAGTGCAATCGGTAACATAACCAGCTTAGGGAATGCAACGATTCTTGCTTCAAGCATTTCATTAGGGAAGGACCCTGTAGAGGAGGCCTCAGTAAAGACTTCAACCATGATAGGAGTTAAAGTGTCTCTAAAAAATGTTAAAAAATTTGTTCATATATCCATCTGGGCCAGGGGCCTTTTCTGAGGGAGGGATTCAATGACTGATTCCATTTGCATGCTGGTCCAGGGGTACTTAGTTTCTTAGTTTCCTCGCAAGTAGATGTCCTGCTCTGTCCCCCTGGACATAAACATTTTGCCTTAATTTAAACAGAGTTTTGTGAACATCTCTCAAAGCTAAAGGGTTCCACTCCTCTCGGGCTCTAGGCAGGTCACGATAGAGTTTGGCATGTTTTCGGGGCTAGTTTATGTTTAGATTCTAGGTCAGCAAGGCAGAACTCGCTGTCGGCTTCATGAGACATGGCTGCCTTTCGAAGGCAAGCCGCAGCTTGAATAGTCGACCCTCTAACCACTGCCTTTAAGGAACACCAAAATGTGAAAAGGGAAGTATCTTCCGGTTTATTAGTCTCTGAAAATAAAGAGAGAGTTGAAAATAGTTTGTTTAGCTTCTAGGTCCAAAAGTAAGTGTTCACCTAAATGCCAGGGATCTAGAGGGGTTCGAAAACTTGCAACATCAAAACTGAGGATTAATGCTGCATGGTCAGACCATACTATTGGCAAAATGGAGGATTGTTTAATATGTTGCAGGGTCCACTTATCCGAAAGGGCCAGATCAATAAGTGAATAGGAGCTATGAACGTGAGAATAGAAGGTATAATCTCTCTGACCTGGATGTTTGGCCCTCCAGACATCATATAAATCATATTCACATAAAATATGCCTGAAACTGAGAGAATGATCATGGGTAGGATGGGAGTTTTAAATTTAGTAGAAGATTTGTCAAGGGAGGGATGAATGACCATATTAAAATCTCCTAGGATCAAAGTCGACCGTTTACTACAAGCTTGAAGGACCTTCCAAACTTTCCTGGTGAAAGTGGATTGTTTGGTGTTGGGGCATACACTGACGCTATCGGTACTGACCTGTCATCCAAGCGACCTGTAAGTATTAAACACCTGCCATCTAGGTCTTTCACCTGATCCAAAAATTACAGGAGCTGGAAAAAAGTATCACAACCCCTGCCTTTTTAAAGGGTCCATTGGACATATAGCAATAAGGGAATTCCCTCCAAGTTCCAAGAAACCAAAAGCTGAATGCCATCAGCTGGGGTTGAGATGACATTTGTGGAACCATTTATTCCGATTAGTAACTTAGTGGGGAACCCCCAATGATAAGGGATATCCGCTTTTTGGAGAGCCCTAGTAACTGGGAGGAAGGATCTCTGGAGGGCTAGGGTAGTAGCCGAGAGATCCCCAAATATTTGGAGATCACCAAGAATCAGAGAGGATGGCTCAGATGGCCTGGCTGCACAAAGTATCACTTCCTTTACGTGGAAATAGTGAAGACGCATTAAAGTGTCTCTAGGGGCTCCGGTTGGGGCATTGCGTGCTTTGGGCAATCGATGAATGTGGTCCTGCAGGAAATCAGTAATCGGGGTGGACGGAAACAGCTTCATGAACAGATACGTTGCATATTCTTTCAAGCCCGCTTTGGAATCTTACTCCGGAATACCACAGATTTTAATATAATGGCGTATTGACCTATCTTCAAGGTCACCAACTTTACTTCTAAGGGATGTTACTTCCGCTTGAAGTAACTCATGTAGGATGATTAAATCATTATGTGACTTAGCCTCTTCCTCCTATTTGTTTTTGAGGTGATCAGTGCAGTTCCCCAAATAGTCAACCAACTGTTGACAGGTCTGTAGGGCAACTTAGAAGTCAGCGGAGATATCTGCTTTAAAAGAGACTAATGGTAACTTCATAGACCCCATGGTGAGGGGTATCATCCGGCATGATGTTCTGCTGCGATGAGAGTGGCGGTGAGTAGTCGAAAGGCGCACTAAGGGGGTCATTCAGACCCGCTCGCGAGCGCAGGACGCTCGCAAGCAGGTCGATGTTGCCCCACTGCGCATGCACACGACGGAGGGAGCTCCGTCGTGCGCATGCCCGAGACCCGGATAGCGACGCTCCGGGTCTCGCACCAAAGGGGGCGTGCTGTCGATGTTGATTGACAGCACGCCCCCTTTGGTGGGCGTGCCGGGGGCGTGGCTGCCAGACGGAGGCGCTCCCATGGGAACGCCTACCGTCTGAAGCCGGCCCCACTGACATCACTAGTGATGTCAGTGGGAGTGATTTTGGCTCTGATAGAGCCAAAATCACTCCTGGGCTTGCGGCAGCGAGACCCTACCGCAGGGTCTCCGTCGCAAGCCCGATGGTCACGATGGTCTTGACCATCGCGACCATCATCATGGATGCTCGCATAAGCTGTGGGTGGTCACCTACAGCTATGCGAGTGTCCAGGAGGACGCTCCATTTTCATGGAGGAGGGCCTGATTCAGAGCGAGCACTCTGGTCAGAGCGTTCGGCTCTGAATTAGGCCCTAAGTGCAGATAGTTATTTAGTACTCTTGCCTTGCGCTGAATCAGTTTTAGAGCCTTGTGACTATGGAGAAGGCTTAAAGAAGCTTACAGGTGGAAAAGCTGGTGGAGGTTTCTGACTTTTAGGTGCCATGAGTACATGGGACAGCAATCAAGTAAGGAGAAAGGAACTGGCGAAAGCTGACAGTTAGCAGCGTATCTAGAATAACTCCATCTTCTAATTAACCTGACCAAAGGCAGAACATATATAAAATGTAGAATGGAAGTTCGTAGGATTGATATGGGTGGACGTGCCTGCACCGTACCGCATTATGCCCTGGTCCTGTCACCTTGAAAAATGAAGCTGGGTGCCACTTTGTAATAGCCCCACTAATATTGAGGGGGCAGGTCCAAAGCACCCTAAAAATAAAGACTGCCAGGCAAGGAATAATACCCCCACTGAGGATCTGGATAGTGGAGAGGGCGTTTACCTGGCGGAGATTGGAACCAGAGCCCCTGTTGTCAACCCTCCTTGTGAGAGAGGAGCAGGTTGAATGCAGGCAAAATGGCCATTACCTGTGTGATGGGCTGGTAGTGTTGCACAGCAGCACAGCAGAGCCGCGCTGAGGAGTTTCCCCCGGGCCCACACTCACCAGCGGGTAGGAGGTGATGAGTAAGGTGAAGCATCCGGCAGAAGAAGGAGGACAACAATAGGTCCGTGGTGCCACGGTCCAGTTCACGTTCGCGACCTCTGCGCTCCCGGAAGTCCGCAGCAGCATCCTGATGCAAGAGAGGTCCTGGCTTGTATGGGAAGGTAGGCCACACCCTGCAGGAGCAAGAAAACTTGTTCCCTGGCTCCGTGACACATGCCCCCCCATTAGCACCAATAAGGCAGGATAAAGGAGGACCACAGGGGTTCCCAGTGGATGTGAATGGGCCGGTTAGTTAGAAGGCCAGACCGGAGCTCCACAGATGTATGCCTGCTGCCTAGGCTTGCCAAGCCACATCCCCCAACTTTGCTAAATCTTAATTGCACACCATTGAGGTGCGCAGGAACATTGGGACTGTTCACCCTATTGTAATGGACCAATGTAATCACAGCAGACATTGCAGGATTTACGGCGGCATATCACCCTTAATTGAATCGGCACCTTTATCTTAGGTCATGTAACCGTGTGCTGTTTGCTTCATGAAAAATACAGCATGTCAGAATCCATGATTGTTGTCTGGAATGAAAACAGCCGCCAGTTTAAGCTTCCAGTGGCTCCTGTCACAGACAACCTTTCCTCTCCTTTCCTGCGTTTCTGACAAGGGTTATTGTTCTTTTCACAAATTTTTCTTTATTTTTATTCATCATTACAGAGCAAGTTACTTTCTGTGCAGGGTAATTTGGGCTTGAGTTGGTATAACTGCTTGTGACAAGACTATATCCTCTTAAAATGCTGGATTGCAGATAGTTAAAAATAAATTGATGGATCAATAAGGATTTTTCACTCCTATTCTGTTTATCTCAATGTGATTGCATCCCTAACTGTGTGTCATGTCCCATTCCCTCTGTTTTAGTCTCAATTTTCTCAGTGGTGGTTCCCATCCTATTTTTATTAACTGCGAAGAAGCTCAGTCAATAACAAGCTTTGCAAAAAAATTAGTAGCCTGTTCTAGCCTGGACTGTTTAAGGAAACCTTATGATATTAGTGGTAATACATGTAAATCCTGATTACATAACAAAATACAATTATCACCAATTTGTTGAAACACATAGCAACCTATTGGAGGAGACTAGACGTATGTAAATTGACGACTGGTTATGTGTAACAGCCTGTGTGCTATATACAAATGCTATTTACGATTTATGTTTGTAGTTGTAAACCTATTATAATCAAGGTGGTTATCATTAACAGTTATATATTTCATTATTCCTTGATCACTGAATGTTTACAAAACAATTTCCCCATCTATAGATATATTCTTTCTAAGTTATATGACTTGGTCAAGTTCTGAATTCTATCATTTACAGCAGCATAATTCACAGTCATTGCCATTTTGCATTATTCAATCATTTAAAAAATATTTGTTTAGCTCTAGTCCCAGACAAAGCTGTGTATGAAAGAGTTAACTACATTAAAATATATCACAAGTTGATGAAATGTAATATACAGAGGGTGAGAATGAAGCCAGTTTCACATTGAATTTCAGCTTTTATTTAGCAAAGAATAAAGTTTATGAATTAACTGGTCTGATGTGTCGGGACAAATTTTGGAATAAGGCAATTCCGGAGCACCTTTAGCGTAACAGGTGCATTGCAGCAGTGCTCCTATCGCTATCATCTCAATATGCAGAAAACAGATATGATCAGATTTATTAGAATTTTATATATATATATATATATATATATATATATATATACACACGCACATATATACACACACAATCTCACATGCATATTTATATACACACACACACACATATATATATATATATACACATTTATATATATTGTGATATCTTGGGGGTAATTAGCTCGGCAGAGGGTGAATGGGTGCAGTGTTTAGGTGCTTAATGAGGGTCCGCACACAGCTTTCAAGTAAAATAAATGAGATGGTGCTGTACTTCCAGCAGGGAAAAACAGGTACAACACAAAGGAACATAAAAGAATAAACAACCTAGCCCCTGTTTAGGGCGTCTAACTCACTTCTTGAGCCCTCTCTATCGTGGTGCAGCTAGTCTGTCAACAAAGTCTCTGCCTGCTTCTTGCAGGTCTATTGCCGGCTCCAGCCTGGCTTGGCTGCCACAGCTACACAAATACAGTCTGGGTGGCCTTCCCTGTATCCTACAGATTTAGGCCCTGGCTTCCTCAGCCTGCAGCTTCACTGCTTTCTTGTCATACAGTCTGAGAGTTTGTGGTCCGCCCTTGCCTCCTGCAGGTACAGACCCAGGCCTCCTGGCCCCCAATGGCTCACACAGCTTCACTGGGCTCTCTGGCTGGGGCAGTCTCACAACGACTGTCTCCCACAGCAGCCTGACTGGTCTGCCTCCTCATCAGCCCACACCTGAGCTCTCTCCACAAGGCAGCCATTAGGCACCTTCCCACAATGCTTTCCTAGTCTGTGTGGCGGATCTCCCCTGCCCTACACAGAATCTGCTGCTCACCAGTGCCACCTCCCCAGCTTGAAACCCCTGGGTTCAGCGACATGGGACGAGGCATTCTCATGACGATGTCCCTCTTCACTCTCCTCATGAGGGAAATCAACTGTATCCACGGTCATACAGACTCTTGCAATCTCTGGCGGTCTCATCCTCCAGATTCCAGAATTTATTTTCTTCCAAACTTTTTTCCTCACTTTATGGTAGCAATGATACTTCTTGCTTTCTTTATGCAGTACTTGAGGGTCATCAATTGGGTACCACATCAGGCATCAAGAACTTGAATTTACTTTTCCCAAAGCGACATACTTCATCTTTACTCTTGACACTTAAACCTATTAAAGGCACATCTTTTGGCCAACTCCTACTTGTCACATCTTTAATCTTCAGCCTTAAAGCCCTGTATTGGCTACTGGCATACTTCACTGATGGCCCTTTGAAAGAAGAGGAGCAATCAGTATCTTGAGAGTCATCAGCATCACAAATTCTGGACCTTGGCTTTATGTCAACAAACAACATACTCGCACAGTCACCCTCAGATTCCGGACTCCCGTGTCCACATAGGATACTTGAATATTTACTCCATTGATCCACATAACTTATCTCACGGCTTTGATGGCTATCTGCCACTTCATTAGGGCATAGATCTCTTGGATTTTCTTCTACTCCCGATTTTTGAGCCTTGAAAATATAATGAACTTCCACATGCTCCACAAGCACAGGTTGAAGTTTACTTTCCACAGAGGTCTTTATTTTCCAATTCAGTTTAGCTGGACATTTTGCTTCAAGCTTTGTAAATTGAGACCACTTCACTTCCTCACAGATAAATTCAGCTGTATTGCAAGTTTTATCCTGGTTGCATGACGGCACTACTTCATATACATGAGATTTACTCTTCACAAGACTGTTACCATTAACTGCCTGTAAGGTTCTGTTTTCCACTGCAAAAATGCATGGGGGGTTGGGGGGGATACACAAAATACTGCAGCTGTAGGTAGTGCTGCGAATGTGCTGGTTTTATGAATTTAACAGCGCATGTGCAGCACGGATTCCAGCTGTAGTAAGTTAGTGTAGATAGGGATAACTATTTCCTGAAAAGCTGTCATCGCAAAAATGACAGCTTTTCAGAATAGATAGTTATGGGGAGGAGGAATGATGAATTCCTCCGGTAATTAGGTAGAACTCCATCCGAGTTCTAAACCTAATTACCTCCAGAGAAAGTTTAGGTATGATGAATAGGCCCCTTGGGCACATTCACATCACTGTGATCATATAGTGACTTCAGAGTCTCATCTTTGGAAGCCATCAACATCATGCGATCACCATCTGTATACGTCAGTTCTTTATTATCAACTTCGGACAGTTTTGCAATCTGGACCTGTGCCCCTTTTGGAGGACTTCATACCGTCAGCTATCACTGTAAGCTGAAAGTCACTGCAAGGAATCTCATCTACTTTTACAATACTGTCCGTTAGGGAATTTCCCAACTTTGAAATTATTTTCTTTTCTTGTACACTGGTACTGTTAATGAGGACATCTCTATGGTCCCACTGCTCATCACACAAGACATTACGTACCGGTAGTATATCACTCTGCGTGCCAGCCTTTTCAGGGTCAACCTGTAACGATTGCTGCTTGTGTTTATGTACTTTTGCCACACTGGGTTCAGCGAAGACATCGGACGCCATTTTAGGTCCAGAATCCAACTTCAGAATGTTATTTAACTTCTTTTCCTCTAATTTTCCCACTACCATGAGGAACGTTTTCTGAGACGCAGACAGCTGATCTTCCAGATGGGCAATTTTTGCCAAGATGCTTTCCAACTTGCTCTCGGATTGCAGTAGATTGCACTCCACGACTTCAAATTCAGCAACTCTCAACTTTTGTACAATTATTTCAGACTCTGCCTTGTTTAATTCACATTGCAACTCCATTTTTATGGTATTCCTCTCCACTTGGAATCTTTGCAACTGGTTCTGTGTACTTAGCAGACACTTCTCAAGGTTCTCAGTCTGTTCTTGCAACTTCCAAGCCCTGCCATGGGAAAGGTTAAGCTCTCTCTCCAAAGATTCATTTTGCTTGGCGGCTTTATGCACACTTTACTCCAGGAATGCATTTCTTTCCGTCAGACATTCTGAAACTGCTCTAGCTGCAGATCAATGGGATTGAAGAGTTTGTACTTGCTCCTTACAGCTGACTTTAAGACGGACCATCTCCATCTCTTTTCCTTCACGGTCAGTTTCCCACTGGGCACGAGTCTGCAGCATCTGGCGATGCTTCTCTTTCACTTCACAAAACTTTTCAACCAAAGAACTTTTTTCCAATTCACAAGCTTTACTTGTGTGGACACAATTAAAGAGTCTTTTTCTTTTAACAGCAGAGCCAGATTCGCCACTTTCACTTGCATACGCTCTGCATCACTCCGATGCCTCTGAACACCTTCTTTCAATTCCTCCACTTCTGCTGAAGTACCACACAATTTTACTGCAATTCAACAACATCTTGCTCTAATACTTAATTTTTTGCTAGGAGCACATCATTCTCATACTTTGTAACACAATTGAAAAGTTTAGGTTCCTCAAGGCGTTCAGACATAGCTGCCAATTTGAAGTCTGTCTTCCTGCTCAAATGCCATTTTCAAACAGGACAATTCACTCCGTAACTTCTTTTCAGCTTGTTCATGAAAATTTCGCTCATCAGCCAATTGTTCCATTAAGTCATCAACCTTCCCAGCATAATACATATTACTACCATTCAAAATTTTACGCATACTGTCAAATTCTTCCAGGCTGATATAGTCCTTTCTGGACAGACCTTGCACCATACACTGAACACACACACTGACATCTTTATATTCAGACTGTAAACTCCAGTCCGGGTTTTCCATCTCTCTAGACTGAGAATTAAACTTTGTAGCAAGAATTCTGCCATTAGAATTTTTCTTTTTATTTCCCATGATTCTTGGCACAAAATACACAGGAACAATTTTGTTTTATTTTCACTATATCACACTTTGTCTTCAAAAGTATTTTTAACACAGCATAACATTTTTCTTCATGTGGCACTACAATTACCAGCATGTATCAAACAGTCTCAATAGCATATCAATAGGAACCTCTGCTCCCTCAGTACCACACCTTGACTTAATGAGCATAAGCAATTCACCAGGATAAACCACACAATTTCTTTTAACCCTTCCAATGCTGAGGAAGTGCACATTTCTCTTCACAGACAATATACTTGCACTTTTCACTTTTGCAAAACACTTGAATACTGTACTTCTGTTTGTGACAAACTTTGCCTCTCCCATAAGCAAACAATTGTCCACCAACTTGTGTAACACTTATTTCTCTTTCCAGGGAAAAAATGTACACTGCAGCAATAGTGCACACTTGCAGACAATTTGTTTTGTTTAAACAACACTTCACAACAGACTTATCTTCACTCAAACCTTGACGAGCATTCCACCATGCAGGTGCAGTGAGCCTCATCATGTCCATTTACTTGCTGTAATCCACTTTTTTTCCAGCAGAGCTGTCTTGCGTAGACCTTTATGCGTAGAATCTTCGTGCCCGCATTCTCCACCAAATGTGATATCTTGGGGGTAATTAGCTCAACAGAGGGTGGATTGGTGCAGTGTTTAGGTGCTTAATGAGGGTCCACACAAAGCTTTCAAGTAAAATAAATGAGATGGTGCTTTACTTCCAGCAGGGAAAAACAGGTACAACACAAAGGAATAGAAAACAATAAACAACCTAGCCCCTGTTTAGGGCGTCTAACTCACTTCTTGAGCCCTCTCTATCATGGTGCAGCTAGTCTGCCAACAAAGTCTCTACCTGCTTCTTGCAGGTCTATTGCAGGCTCCAGCCTGGCTTGGCTTGGCTGCCACAGCTACACAAATACAGTCTGGGTGGCCTTCCCTGTATCCTACAGATTTAGGCCCTGTCTTCCTCAGCCTGGGGCTTCACTGCTTTCTTGTCATACAGTCTGAGAGTTTGTGGTCCGCCCTTGCCTCCTGCAGGTGCAGACTCAGGCCTCCTGGCCCCCAATGGCTCGCTCAGCTTCACTGGACTCTCTGGCTGCGACAGCCTGACTGGTCTGCCTCCTCATCAGCCCACACCTGAGCTCTCTCCACAAGGCAGCCATTAGGCATCTTCCCACTTGCTTTTCTAGTCTGTGTGGGCGGATCTCCCCTGTCCCACACAGAATCTGCTGCTCACCAGTGCCACCTCTGGTGTTCTAGAGTTAGGGAGGACAAAGGCCACTAGTATACTTCAGGAGACTCAATGGGTTGATGATGAATCACATCAGGAATTGTGGCACCCTTGATTTGAGGATTAAAAATTAAAATATCACCTAATTTTATTGTTCCAGCCCATGTGTTAAGAAGGATTATTTGTGTGCAATGGAGTCTAATGAGGACCTATTGTTATATATAAATATAGAAGATTGTTGATGACACAGGCCGTTTGACCCGGAAGTAAACATAGAGAGGAGACAAAGCCTGTGTATCACAGTCTGAGCCACATTGCCTTAAGGAAGAGAGCTGAGACTCTCGAAATGCATTGGCCTGTGGCACAGACTGAAGGTTGTTAGTGTGGATGTTCCTGACACTATCCCCTGGCACAAAGGAATTCAAGGTGGAACATCTGGAGGCATCCACGCTGTTGTTTTCTACAGGCTTTTATGCAAGGGGATGTCTGGTAATTACACATCTTGTAACCATAATTTTTTGATGTCCATGGAGTTCATCATATTTGTCTATTAGAATGACATTTTTAGGAACTTTATCACATTTCATTGATTATGTGTAAATAAACTATTTGTTATTATTGGATTACACTATGGTTCCTTTTCCATGTATTGTGTTTTTTATGATACTGGACACATAAGGAAAAAGAGAACAAACAGATACGGGAATTATCCAGATTACATATATAAGGAAAGTACCTGTTTTTTTATGATATGTGAACCTCCCGGGGTGGTGCCTAACCCTCCCCCCTAGGGGTGCCTAAGCCTAACCCCCCCTCCCCCAACGCCTAACCCCGCTATGCTCCGTAAACCTAACGCTAAGGGTGCCCCAGACTTACCTCATTCGGGTTGGCGTGCTTCAGCATCAGGATTAAGATAGGCATCAGTATTTCATCAAAATACTGATGCCTATGTCCCTTGGCGGGAATCAACTGTCGGTATTGAGACCAGCGGCATTGTGGCCGTCGGTCTCATAACTACATCCCGTTTGGAGGCCTCCTGGTGCAGATGCTGAGCTTTCAGTGTCGCATGGTGGTGCAATGATTTGTTTTGCGGTCTTGTGGGTTCATGGGAAAACATACTTGTAGGTTAAATGGTACACATACAGTATGGTAGGGGATATATTTTGCAAGCTCCACTGCGACACGGACTGATGTGAATGGCTAAATAGTCTCTGTAGAGCACTTTGTAACATGAGTGTGCTATATAAATAGCTGTTAAAAAATACATTTCAGTTTAAACAACAAGTGGGACTCTCTTCTCTATACAGTACTTGTGCAGGCTAACCTGGCAACAGCACTGGTCAAGCGCAAGACTTGGGGGTCTATGTGCTAAGCCTTGGAGAGAGATAAAGTGGATGGAAATAAAGTACTGACCAATCAGCTCCTGTCATTTTTCAAGCACAGCCTGTTGTTTGTCGACGGCCAGATGAGTAAGTGCTGCAAACCTCTGAGGCCCAGCACAGCAGCCAGCTAAGCTGAACTTCTTTAGTGATGTGCTATGTAAAACACTGGTAAGCACAGATCAATTAGGCAGCTTTGTTACTGGGTCTCACCAGAGGCAAATGCTGGTATATAGAGAAGGGCCACACTGTGCTGATTCTCAAGAAAGGACAAAACAACAATCCTTTGTATAGACTATCACCAGTTGAACATTGTGACCATGTTTGACTTATATCACCTGCCTATTAATTTCTAGTATAAAGAATTGGCTGGAGCAAAAGCATATTTCCACTCTTGGTTTCAGTAATGAAGATGATGATTATCATCATCATCATCATCATTTTGTATTGTGCCACAATTATGCAGCACTATACAGGGAGAATGTCTGTAATTGTCATCAGTTCATGCCCTACTGTAGTCTACAATCTAAAGTCCCTATCACACTTTTATTTTTAGCGTGCTGCCTTCCAGTATGTTTTTGTAGTGTGAGAAGAAACCAACTTTCTTCTCACACTACAAAGAGGAAACCAATGTAAACACGGAAAGAACAAACAAACTTCACATGATAGTGCTGTGGTCAAGAATCAAACTCATGACCCCGTGCTACGAGGCTGCAATGCTAACCACTGTGCCACTACATTGCCCCGGGTTCTGAGTATTGGCCTGTACCACTGGATGCAGAGGATCATGTACCATCAGAGTTCATTAACAAATTTGGCCTGTATGAGTTCAAGTTCAAGCTGTTTGTAATGAATGCAACAGCCCCCTAGTCAATCACCTACTAGGGTTCAAAACATTTGCTCAGTCTTCTTAAATTACATGGGGAAATCATATAGAGCAGGCCTGGCCAACCTGTGGCCCTCCAGCTGTTGTGAAACTACAAGTCTCAGCATAGACTGCTACAGTTTTGCTATTAGGGAATTCTAAAATTGTGGCAGGGTATGCTTGTACTTTCACAACAGCTGGAGAGCCACAGGTTGGCCAGGCCTGATATAGAGAATGTTGAGAAGGTGTTTGGTGCATATATGACAACAGGGTAGATAAAGTAAGAGCAAGATGGGAATGTCAGAGGTGCAGTATTTGGGTCATGGGCTGGTGGGAGGATGAGTTAGTCCAGAACAAGAAATGGAAGAAGCAACGCATGACTGTTATTCCTCAAAGTGTCGGCATTCGTGGGAACATCAAGTTAATACTGATGATTTTTCCCCATCACTAGCACCACAGCTAATGACCCTGAAAGAACAATTTCCCAAGGTGATTAAGTGGACACTGGGCCTGATTCAGACCCGTTCACTAGATGCGTATGCTCGCTCCCAGCGTATGCAAATTCGGCTAAGTGACGGCAAGACAGGCGATCACATGGCAAGGCATAAGCACGCCCACTATGTCTTGGCGTGCGATGGCGGTGTGTATTCAGACGCCCACCAGCCTGTCTTAAGATGCCCACTAGCGTACGTCATCTCCAGGAAGTATATGCAACCATCGGTACATCGGGTTCCATCGGAAGTGAACACAGCACTTGAGGTTGACTATACCCTACCACAAGCACTGCGAGCACTTCAGTGTATAATTCAACCAGGTGACATGTACTATGACGCTGGCTGTTAATTATGCACGCCTCGAAACGGCGTTAAGATGCTCAAGCATGCCTGCGTTCCCACCTCCACTCCCCAATTTCCAGTGGCCTGCCCCTGTGACCACCCACAAACGGCTTGACTTGTCACTCATTCAGCTGGGCTGTCTCTGCTGGACGAGCGAATGCTTCCCGATCGCTCGGTCTAGTTCGCGCACGCGCACTGCGATGCATACGCATGTGCACATTGCAAAACATCGCTCGCTCCGAGCGATCGCTTGCTAGCGAACGGGTCTGAATCAGTCCCACTGTCTTCTTGGCTGTTATTTAAGAGGCCATAGTCAGGCCCTATTTATATGTCCAGCACTTCACTGTGGTGACTGATCACAATCCTTTAAGGTTGCTACACCACACCAGGGGAACAATGGTAAATAGATGTGGTGGAGGACTGGGCTTCAGATTTATGACTTACATTATTCACAAGCAAGGAAAGGCCCACAGCAAAGAAGATGGACCATCCCAGCAAGAGGAATCGGATACCCAGCATGACCTTCAGTAACCCCAGAGTCTGTGGACCCAGAATCTAAATTACTACTGCCCCAAGTTCTGGCTACCTTCTTCTAGAGCTGGTTTTGGCTTAGAGGTGGTGCTAGACACTGGAGCAGGAATCTTGGGAGGTACTTTGACTGAGATATTTAAATATGCTGCTGTATTCCTGAGAGATGTCTATACCTGCAATTATATTTGTAACCAACAGATAAGAGCTAACACTATTAGTCATGACTGTACTGCGTTGAACACACTGTCCCAAGTCAATGCCTGTCATCCAGACGTTCAGTTCCAAAGTAAGTGGTTCAGAGAATCCAGTCAAAACACACCACCTTCAAGAAAGCATTTCCAGGTGGGAGAGAGGGAATCTGGTGTTGGCGGCAAGTATCCTCCATTTATTGGTGGCACCATGGTGGTGCACAGTTGATACATATATCTGGTGAATGTCTGCTGACCAAACAGCAACTGTAAGAGCGGCTAGTAACAGCAGTTTACTGACGAAGTCTAAATCTGTATAAAAAAAACTCCCCGACAGGCTGGCAAAGTAACCCAGTCTGCATTAATCGATACATAATCAGTGCATGATAATTTCTCATCATAGATAGTAACATATGGCTTCAGATAAAGTCTAGTTTTAATTTTCAGAAGCACCAGCTATTGGTCCAGAAAAGTATTTACTAATCCTCAATAATATGGTGGCCAAGACATACGTGTGCTGGGGAAGAGCTGTATTGTGACCAAGCTTTGAGAGAAACCTACATCAATACTGACCCTGACGACCTGGCAGGGCAATCATCAGTCTGCACTGGGAGCTTGCAAAATGACATCTCATCACAGATATCAGGTACCACTTTATAAGCCACTTTACTTATTCTCACTGACTGCCCCCCTATCCTTGTTGTGTATGCAACAGAGCCCGCCTAACTTCCATAGCGAGCAGCAGCGACATCAGTGTTATCTATTTTTTCTCACGCACTGGCCAGCATGACTCTCTCATCAGCATTCTTAAGCTTTGCATGACAGCTGACAGCAGAATTTAAACTTACATTCTCTGTGGTGCCTGCTATTTCTTTATTTTCACACACACTATTGATGTGGTTTCAATGTTGCTGCTAGTTAAATATTCACCTTTATCATTTGTGAGATGTACTGTACTATGTTCTACTATCTCACTTAGGAGGTCTATCATTGTGATACAATCTTCACTTTGAAAGAAAGTCCAGCACAATTTTTGTGTTAAATTAACAATTTTCTGCATACATAAAGTAAAATTTGATTTATGTCCAGAAGAAAAGGTCAAAATTTGCACTCTGGGTCTTTAGCCGCCAAGCTATATTTGCATTATGTTTTTTTTCCTTATTTGATATGTAAATTTAGGAAGTAAACCAATATTCTTCACAGCTATTAAACTAGAGATTTGATACATTGATGTCCAGCTATTACTCTATTTTTTTTTACTTTTTTTGTTATCAGTTACATTGGTATCAGAGCTTCTGTACTACTAGGTTATATTTTGTTTATGATGTGAAAATATATACTGTATATAAAAAAGGCTACAGAGTGTTATCTGCAACCACAGAACTGAATTGATACTATGAATCCATGAATACCTATTTATATTCTGCAGCCAACTCGATGTTTGAATCCCTCATAAATATATACTGTATATGTTTTGACAGTGCTTTTTCAAGTTGCTTTGACTCTGGATGATCAATCTCTATATTATAGAGATTAAAAATGTAGCTGTTTATACATCAGAGTCCACAATTTTAAAACTTCTGTGTTAACATTTGCACCCCAGTGCTTTAAGTTAAATCAACCTATACATATTTACTTATGTGCACATATACTTATATATGTGTATTAATCATATATAGATTTAATAGTAGTGACTAAATCTACCTTGAATTATTGCTGTATTTTCACTGCAATTTTTTTGTGTTGGCTAATGTGTTTATTGCAATATATATATATATATACTGTATAAACACACACACACAGTGTATATTTGTTACAGGGTCACGATTTATCCTCTTGGTGACCATGGTCATATATATCCAATATTTTAAGGGTGAATATTAAAAGTTAAGCTTTCGAATTATAATTATATTTCTTGTCCATGTCAGTGTTTATATCACGATCCTGTTAGGGAGATCTCCAACTGAGTAGCTGGAAGTCAAGGTCCCGGGTTGGGAAATGAACCGGAGGTGAGGGGCCTTGATATACGTCCTCCTCATCCAGATGTTGGTGAGACCTGACCAAAGGCGCGGAGTCTAACCTACCGGGAGGTGTTCCCCAGTGACCCCTCCAATTGGGATTTGGGTTTTAACTGCACCCTGCAGACAAGTCGCGGCCCTTTGGTCAGGTATCCGGTACAAGTGGGAATAGAAGAACACAATCACTGGTGAGACACAGTGGATTAGCACTAACAGAACTAAACTGTGTTTAGAGTGTGCTTGGTGCAGAACCTGAGGTAATGCTGACACAGAGAACAAATAACACGAGACAGTACTTGATGAAGGTACTGAGTACACTAGTTGTGGCTTTAGACGTGGCACTGACACTGGAAGATGGTATCAAGATATGGTACTTGATGATGGTACTGAGTACACACTCTGCGGCTTTAGACACAGCACAGTCACAGAGGAATGGTGGTATCACGAGATGGTACTAGGTGAGGGTACAGAGTACACACTCTGTGGCTATAGACGCAGCACTGTCACAGAGGAATGGTATCACAAGATGGTACTAGGTAAAGGTACAGAGTACACACACTGTGGTTTCAGAGGATGGTATCAAGAGATGGCACTTGGTGAAGTTACTGAGTACACTAGCTGCGGATGAACACTGGAAATAGCTCTGACAAGAGAGGAGCATGGAAACTGGAACGTAGTAACGGTAAGCTTACACAAGAAGAAACGACGTTGTACAGGCAACTTCCTGCTGTCCAGAGCCCTGATATATACCCTAAGGTAGCAGACCATTGGAGGACAGCGTCACCTTACAACAGCCACGATACCATTGGGTAAAGGGTCAGTCAGGCGATGAAGACTGTCATGGCTGCGCCCATGACGGCAACCGCAGTAACCAAGCCACGGAGCAGCACATGGATGTCCAAGCGGTCCCCAGGCACAGGGGCGAATTGGGCCGCTGGGAAACCGGGACACTTCCCGCTGGGCCGGTTCAGAAGTGCCCTAGCCCCCCCTCCGACAAGGGTCAAGAGATGCAGTGTGACTGTTTTTGGCACTTTTGGCCCGATCCGCGGGCTGAGAAGAGGCAGGGAGCGAGCAGTTTTCGTGGGCAGGCTAGCTTTATCCTTCTCCTGCAATCAGCAGTATTGCCGAATGGAGCAGAGGCGGAGCAGGGCTGCGGTTTTGTCATGCTGACTGCCAACAAGTCTGACCTGCACTCACTGTCTGTGACAGTGCGGCTCCACCTCTTAGCTGGGGATGAGTCTGACACTATAAAATTGCCACTTGGCTGGCTCCGCCCCCTCTTCCATGTTAAAGGTTTTCAGTGCAGGCTTATAGAGAAGTGCTCCAGAACTCCTGACACTGCGTTGTTTGTGCAGGTCGAGCATACGGGACACCAAACTCCCCGGGTGCTCGTCTAACAAGACCACCCTCTTATAACTGTGACGTACTGCTCTGGATGTTCTCAGTCTGCTGAAGTGCACTGCAGAGTCAGTGTCAATGAGAGTATCCCCCAATGTCAATTACATTATTATTCCACCCCGAGACTCCGCCCCTTTTTCTTCTCTAAGGCTCCGCCCCATTCCTTTTTTTAACCTATCTCTATAATTTTCCTCTCCCTGAGGCCCCGCCCCATTCTCTCTCCTTACCCAAGTGCCTGGCCCTGGCCCTCTTCTCCAGTCCTGGGCTCAAGCAAGCTGTCTCCACACAGTGAGCAGAGACAAGGGAGCCTTCAGCCAACTGAGGTCAGTATATGGAAGGGGAAGGGTCTATTAAAGCAACTTGTAGGTGGATTGGGGGTGTATTAATATCATGGGAGCACTTTAGTGTTATCAGAGAGGTACATTGAAGTTTGTGTAGTGATATCATGTGAGAGTGTATTAATATTACCCCACACACACACACACACACACACATCATCTAGATTGAGATATAAATATATATATATATATATATATATATATATATTTATATCTCCTAATCTCTATAATCCTGCTCTGTATGGTTATTTATAACACTATCTGGATGTTACCACGGTAACAGTCTCTCCATTGAGCCGTAGTTTATTATATTATGGCCTTTTTCATACACTATATATGTACTTGATATTTCTCATATGTTAATTACATGAATTAAGTCATGTATTTTGATGTCAATTCTAGTCCGATAGTATGTTAGTGATGGGTCACATGGTGTAATTTTGACGTCATCTGGAAGCGTTTGCATACTGGAAGAGACGCCAGATGACACAAGATAATTTACTTGGTGTATGGGGATATAAGGTAAGATTTTTTTGGTGTTTTATTGTATCCCTGATGACAATGTATTACATAGAAACTTTAATGTAAAGGTAGTCTGCTGTTCATTTATTTGAAGTAGCTGAGTGCAGAGCTTGATGTATGCTATCATGGACTCATGGACTCTCTTTGTGAGGGCAGCGGAATAAGGGGTCTATTCACTAAGTCTTGGAGAGAGAAAAAGTGGAGATAAATAAAGTACCAACCAATCAACTTTACAGGCTGTGCTTGAAAAATGACAGGAGCTGATTGGTTGGTACTTTATCTCTCATCAAGGCTTAGTGAATAGACCCATAACATACCCGATTATAATTTGGAGTTCCGTGGACACAGTTACACATACACACACTTACACGCACAGGGGTCTCAAGCAAGTGTCTTGCCTAGGGCCTCATGTTCTCCTAATCCAGCTTTGCTGCCAGACCATCTCTGAATGAGAGACAGGAGGGTTCACAGTGGCAAAAAAAAAAAAGTTGGCACTTCAGGACATGATATGCATTTATTTATACTAAATATTAACAATGTCTTGCTTTGTACTAGTTTCCAGAAATCACTTTGCTGGAACTTGTACTTCTAGACTAGCTATTTGCTTATAAGCGTGTTTTGTATCCATAATGATGCATCAACAATGGTGCACTGTACATACATACAACTTGCTTCACATTAATAAGAAGAAGATTGTAGAGGTGAATTTAGGGCCTGATTCTGAGTTGGACTCAGCTGCGTCCATGTCTGCATCTTTTGCTGGTCGCTTGCCTGCGACTTTATGCAAATGCCATTACATAGCTCTTCCCTGGTCTACAGCCATACAAAAGGGACACCCATTTATAGTATCTGTAGACGATGTAATACCACCTGGTGCTTCTTTAGACGCCACCATTGATCGGTCCATGGAAACTTGCACCAGCCCTATGGTAGGTGCAGTGCCTCCATCCGAGTATAGCCTCCAATGTGATGTATGTTGAGTGTCTGTGTACACAGCCACTTTCATTGACACACCCACGACACTGATAACATGTTCATAAGAAGTACCATCTACATGCACATGAATAGCCACTTACCAGTCATGACCCAACCCTGGTTTTGCCTATCACATTGGCCATAATTAATTTTATTTGGTTCTGGCCATCAACCCATAGCACCCAGTTTCGGAACCACTGGTATAAAGTATACATCTTTCCAGAAGACAGATCCCGCCCCCTGCACAGACCTCACCACTTGTCAAATCTCTGACCCCCCTCCCCCATTCTGGGCTGCTTCCATCAATTTCCCGGGCTGGTTTTTCATCCCAGTCCGGCCCTGCCCAGGCATAATCCTCAGCGTGTCACTCGCCGCCGCACCTGACGGTGAGTGACGGCCGATCCTAGGCCGCAACCTGACAGTTTATAAGTGTGCCCCATCAAGAGAGTTTTTTATTTTTTTACTTAAATGCGATCCCCCCCTCAGAGTACTTCGTACCACCAATGTATTGGTTTACATTTTTACATTTATTTCATTAGCAGTTGGTCCTTATAAAATTTTTGTTACATGTTTTTGTTTACTTTCCTGTAAGGAATCAAACCCCCTCCCCCCCAGTTTAGATTTAAAATGCTCAATCTGCAACCATCTCTTTATGCTACTACTTGAGACTGTGAGGTATTTTAATATCTTTTCTCTGTATTGTATAATACGCGCCTGTGTCATCATATCGGGCAGGATTTGTAAGGGGGGTTCCATATATGCATAATGCCGCAATTATTGGGTCGAGGAGGAGGGCGCACCCCTCCTCATAGGCAGCGCCGAAACTAAGATTTTTGTCACCTGGGGCTAATTTGTCGTTCCCCCCGACCATCATAAGATGACCATTTCTGACATAAATTTAATATCCATCCCTTAAAAATATTAGTTAAGCTTTCTTAAATAAAACCATCAAATGTCCAAATTATTTTGTAAAAATTACAAATATCGACAGAACAAACTTATTACACTGTACACATAATGCCACATATTGTAATGCCCTTTTATTATTATTATTATTATCATTTATTTATATGGCGCCACAAGTGTTCCGCAGCACCTTACAAAGTACATAAACAAATTGTACACAAGCGACTTACAGAACAATACAATACAGGACCAGGACATGGATAATATACATTGCTACATTAGCGACCATTACCCCCAGATAAGCAACAGAGCATAAGCAACCAAGTGTTAGGTGCCCTAGTGGTGAGTAAGAAGTAGATGAAACTAAAGTAAGGAGAAGCACAAGAGGGTAGAGGGCCCTGCTCGTAAGAGCTTACATTCTAAAATTCCTTTACACATAATGCCACATACAGGGCCGGCTCCAGGGCTAATAGCGCCCTGTGCAGGCCGAGTGCCGTGCGCTTATCGCGCATGGCACAGCCGCGCGCGACCAAAATTGGGGACGTGGCCTAATTACCATAGGCCACGCCTCCTTATGTGACGTTATCTGAGGGGTGGGCGTGCCCACACGGCACGCCTCCAAATAACGTCAGGCTGGGGGGAGTCTCACTAGTTGGGCTTCCCCCAGCCCTCTCACGGCACTAAATGGATGCCACGCGCATGTGCATAGCATCCATTCAGACTCCGGGGTCCCGGCACAGCAGCACAGCTGCGTTTTGACCACCCACAGGACACTTCGGCCCACGGGTGGAACAGCGGGACATTACTGTCCCGCTGAAATCGGGATGCTGGGGAAGGGTGCGCTGTCTATGTGTGGCGCCCCTGTTCGACCATTCAGGTTGAACACCCCTAGAGCCGGTCCTGGCCACATTTTGTAATGCCCTTTATACATAATGCCACATATAATGCTCTTTACACATAATGCCACATATTGTAATGCCCTTTACACATAATGCCATTTACACATAATGCCACCCCCTGCAGCAGTGCCCCTATAGTAATGCCCCCTGCAGCAGTGCCCCTATAGTAATGCCCCCTGTAGTAGTGCCCCTATAGTAATGCCCCCTGAGGTAATGCCCCCGTAAAGCTCCCTGTAGTGCCACTTACACAGGAAAAAAAAAAAACAATACTTACCTTAAACTCTGCTCCAGCATCCGCCGCCGCCGTCCGGTCTGCCTGACTGCTCCTCGGAACTATGGGAAAGAGGTCATGACGTCTCTCCCATAGCGCCCATGCGGGGAGCCGGAAGCTGGAGTTCAGGACAGAACTCCAGCCTCCGGCTACAACTGTGCTGCCAGCGAGCGCCCGGCAAATGGAGCCTCCCTGCGGCGCCGGGTTGAGGTGCCCTGGGGGTCACTGGCGGCGGGTGCAGCGGCGCTGTCGGATGCAGGGGCCATGGGCCCCTAATCCGGCACCCATTGCACACGCACCTCCAGGCCCCTAGTTGCGGCCCTGCTATAGGCCCACAAATCTTGGCTTTTATGCCACAAGGGAACTGGCCTCTGATCGTGGTTCTCGAAATAATGTCAATTTTTATTCAGAAAATTAACAGGTCTTTATGGAGATTGGTTATTGTCAACCTGTGACAAAGACACATATGTAGCTATGAAATCATCTGTGCGATATGTCTCTGCCTTTCATCCATACTTGCCGACTTTCTGGATGACCCCTCAGTCACGATCGTGTCATTGTGGCCCCATCCCGTTATGCAATTCGATATTAGTGGCATTGCAAAGCGGTAATGAGGCTACGAGTAATGGAATGAGGTTACGATGATGCAATTCAGCACAAATCGCGTCATCGTCTACACATTTAACTCTGTAAATGGGCGGCGCCGGGTGGACGCAGGCAGCTCCTGGAGACTTAAATACTCTTCCAGATGGCTGGGATCGCCACTAAAGATTTGGGAGTCTCCTGGCCATTCCAGGAGAGTAGGCAAGTCTGCGTCAAACTTGCCTACTTTTATTTTCTCCTTCCCGGGAGAAGCCCGGGGAAGAGAAGCAGTGCGATGGGGGCGAGGCCTGACGGGTTACGTCATTAAGTCCTGCCCCCTTCATGGGAGATTGCCGCAATTACCGCAAATTTAAATAGGGGAGGGGCTAAATGGTGCGATTCATGTTAGAATTGCGTCATTAAGCCCCGCCCCCTACACGGGGACAACCGATCACTGCGGAAATTCTCCCCATTCTGCCCACTTCACTAGGAAGTGGGCAGAATGCGGGAGAAATGCCTACCCTTCCGGAGGTGCGGGGGGTTACCCGAAAAATCGGGAGCCTCCCGCGAATTCCTGAAGGGTAGGCATGTATGGTTTGTTTTCATCTCTATAACACTAAATAGTCCCTCATTAAATGAATACATGGTTTGTAATAATAATAACAATAATAACAACATAATTTTCAGTTTTGTAAACGTACAGTTTGACTGTAAGTCAAACTGTACTTTCTGGCAAATACAAATATATATTATTAATATACAGATCAATAACTAGGGGTGTGCAAGTGGAGCCACTGCACAGAGCGCAGGTCCCTGTGGGCGGCACAGTCGTTGCCCCACGGCACTTGCATGTGGCTTGCAGGGCGCCTGGAATGTGACCCGGTCAAAATCCCGACAGTTGGGATGCTGGTGCTTTGAATGCTGATGTCGGAATCCCGATACCTTTTAGAATACCTGCGCCGGTATCCCGACGGTAAGTACTGCGGTTAGGGGGAGGGTTAGGCACTAAGGGGGGAATGTTAGGTTTATGGTGTGGGGAGAGGGAAGTTAGGTTTAGGCACCAGGGAGGGAGGGTTAGGGGTAAGGAGAGGGGAAGGGTTAGGACACTGACTGACAAGTGTTGGTACCCTAACCCTGTCAGGATGCCAGCATCAAGACTCTGACCACCGTGAGCGCCAGCATCCCATACCTAACCCCCTGGAACGTGCACCCTTCAGCCACTAGCGCTACTGCAAAGCTGCCAGGACAGGATCTCAGAGAATTCTGAATACACTCCGGGCAGCGGAATATGCTCTATATACTGGATTGGCATTCCTGCACTTGACATGAAAATGATGTCACGTGCTTAGGGGGCAGGGCCAGAACAGGGTGGCATAGAGCCCTGTTATGACATTGTTTCAGAGTTGCCGACTTCTAGCTCCCTCCTTCCGGGAGGGAGCTGTCGGGTGTCCTCAGCAGGGGGCGTGTCACATCAAAAGGGGGCGTGGTCCGAAACACGATGCATCAACGTGGGGCAGGGCATAGGCGTGACAGCGCGATAGCGTCAACACGGCCCCGCCCCCTTATCACAATGCATAGATAAATTACATTGTGAAGCAGGGGGCGGGGCCACAGTGACGCGATTCAGCGCGAATCGCGTCACCCCCTCCCCACTTGCTGCCGGGGATTATACTGTATTCACGGGGGTGGCCAGATGGATCGCCGGGGACCGGGAGGCTTGCCTGCCTTTCCGGGGGGCCGGGAGCCACACCCGATTTTCTGGAGGATCCAGGCCAAATTGAGGGGGTAGGCAAGTATGCATTGTTTATATATTAAAAGTTAATTGTAGAGCGCACATATTATGCAGCTCTTTACAGAGAATATTTCAGTCATTGACATTAGTGCATACAGTATATACAAATATATAAAAATATGAAGACAGATAACTAGGCCAGTCAAGGCATAAGTGCTTGATAATTCTCCATGAGAGGTTGATATAAAATATATTGCCTCTCATTCCTTACAAATACAGTATATGTTAGGATAGTTTTAACATGCAGGTGTGACCATAAAAATCTTATTGCCTTTAGACAGGATACCATTTCCTTCTAAATGCGTGTTTTACAGGTGACATCAAAAAATACAGATGTGCTTAAGATATAGATTTATATAGGTCTTCTGTGGGTTAGGAATGTTGTATGCCAAGGAGTTTGAGCTTACAAGAAATACATGTTTTACTGTTCTGACATCATTCTAACTGTAGGGGAGATGCTCTAATTAAAGGCAGGTTAAGTTATAGGTAAAAAAACAACAGCCTGTTCTTTAGTTTACTTGAAAATGTGTATGTTCAGAGAATAAGCCACAAAATATTTCATTTTTAAAACGTACATACTCAATTACTAATTTTAGACCTGTATTACATTAAATACTATATATGCCTCTCTTTTCATTTGCACTTTAGTAAAACTGTTTATAACACAAATGCTACAGGAACTCCAATACTATATGTTTTTCATTTGAATGTGACTAAATTCAATATTTAGGGTGGCATGGAGCCTGTGTGTGAGCTGAGGTTGAGAGTTAAAGAGCAGTGATGGCTACAGCACAAGGGGTCCCCCTCTGAAATTCATTGGATGGGGGATGACCTCAACAGGGAGCTGTTTGTTTCCAGTGTTGGCCAATGGTAAGGCAAGGGTTAACCTGTAAGCGCATGCATCCCTGAAATAATAGCAATCTCCCAGACTCCCTGAAGAGTCTAGCAATCTCCCTGATTGTACCCGATCTCCAATATGTATCTGTTATATAAACCCCCCTCCCCCCCAGAGATATATACATTCAAATAGGATCATTAGTATAATTTCCCTGCGTTGGTTATAAAGCACAATGATCCCTATGGCTACATGCATTTTCTGAAAAGTATCAGTGTGTTTCCATACTTAATTTTCATTCTTTCTAACTGCTTAACCATTTAACTGATGATTTTTTTTCCCTGTAAACTGCTCAAAATGTGTTGCTTTTTATTATTTAATTAAGTTTAAAATATATTTTTTATAAATTTAATTATTTTATTTTAAAAATATTTATCTATGGGGTGTTTTACTACCCCTCCATCCCCCTGTGTCCATAGGCCCCCATTATAAAATAACTTCCCACCCCCTATAGGCAATAGACCCCCCAGATATCAGCCAAATGGTGCTTGGGGGGGAACAAAGTGATCCCCGGGATATGCACCCTACAGTGACACTTACCTGCGTTTGAAAAAGCATTTCCGGGAGATTGTGAAAACAACACCTATGAGCGCGGCGGTAAAGTGGGCGTTTACTGCTACATCTGAGAGGTGTACCATAAACCTGACTTATATCCAATTGTAAACTAGCTCAAAAGCAGTCAGTAAGATCTATGTGTTGATGAAAACACACTGATACTTTTTAGAAAATGCATGTAGCCATAGGGATCATTGTGCCTTATAACCAATGCAGGGAAATGATACTAATGATCCCCCATTTGAATACGATGGTTGTTTATTGAAAACTTTGAAACATTAGTAAAAGTTGTCAAGATCTGTGATATCTCTGACATTTTAGGAATGATAAATAACAGCAATACTTAAATGCATCATAATCCGGCGGAAAAAAAAATAGCTTGATATGCTCCATATCAAGGTATGTTAATCATTTCTTATTGTTCCAATGTTACTGTGTTCTCCTATCTCAGGGATCTAGCTGTGATCTGGGATAACAGGTTTCCATATCTCAGCTACTCCACTGTAAAGCCAATTGTCCACTGGGAATACAGGGCTTCTATAAGAGGATTTAGAAAGAAGCCCAATTATGTCTGTTTTCTTTCTAAACCTTTTTTCTAAATAACTTACAACTTTACAACATTGTCTTTTTATCTGTTGCTAACTTTAACTATAGTATATTCTCACAGAATGGCTTAGGCTGCTTATCTGATGAGCTGGAATCTTAAAGCTGCTTCATATTATTTACAAGTGTATCTAACTCTTGTAAGCCGAGTGTCTTGGCCTAAGCTCTGATACTGGTTCGGTCTTTCTGTTGATTGTTAGAGATAGATTTCTGGAGCATTGGTTTTACCCCAAAAATGAAGAAAAAGGAAATAACAGAATATCACCTTAAAAGATTCACTTAAGAAAAATCTATGTCCAAGCTACTATTATTATAGAACTGGTTAAGGGTTTCTATGTTTTTTCATAAATTATTTAATTGATTAAATAGTTAAGCTGGCTCTCATCATAACTACTGAATAAATCAAACAAAAGTAGCCCACAACTATTCTGCAGGGGTTGGGTGGGAATGCTGGCACTCAGGAAGGATCCCAGCTCTCAGAAACCTGACTGGATTACAATGTCGATACAGAGAGGTAACACAGAGGGTTAGGTACACCTTACCCTCCCCCACCGCCTTACCGTCCCCCCCCACAGCTAAACCGTAACCCTCCACCCAGTGCCTAACCCTAACCGTTGGGATGTCTGATATATAGCAGTAGCAGATTAAAAACTTTTAAAGATATATTATGATCTCACTTCTTAGCACGATTTGAAGGGTAAGACCTGTACCTCACCACTGATAAGTCAAAGAATTAGATGCTCCTGGTAATAGTTTACAGCTCTATAGGAACTTGTCCAAAACTACAACAAAAAGCGATACAACACTCTAAAAATGGACCACATACAGATGTGTCCTTGCTCATCTAGCCTCAATCATGCATCACGATATGCCTGGAGTGAGTGAGCCACCAGGTCCCATGCAGTCTGCTAGCGTTGGGCATCCTTTTTTGCCTAGAATGCGTCTACTGTACGTCGCAATATGGTGGGACTAGGATGCACCAGGAGACTGTGCTGATTAATTTGATATGCGACACTTGTATATCTGTGTGCGACTGAGTCTGTAAAGGAACCTTAGTGGGGAAAAAAGCTGCAGCCGCTGCATCGTAGCACTTCGCATGCTGATACAGACAGATATAAAAGTGTCGCACAGCAAATTAATCAGCAGGCTCCTGGTGCATCCTTGCTACATGGCTTTGCAACTTAGACACATTTAGGTGACGCCTCTCTTGTGCCATCATGGCCCAGCTCTCTATAAAATGCTGAAATAATCAAAATTTTAAAGCGCGGGGGATACACACACAATGGCACTATTCAGCGCAAAATGTATAATCGAGTCTCTCAAACCATCACTTTACTTGGAATGTGGGCGGCAGCAGGCAGACTCTAAGAGAATTGCCTACTTTTCCAGGTGTCTGGAAGAGCCACCCGAGATTCGAGTCTCCTGGGCATTCCAAGAGCGTAGGCAAGTACGTTGTAGGAGATTTAGCTATGGCAAAGTTCATTGACTAATCCTGTCAACTGCCATTGTGTAATGAACCGGTGAGCAGTGACCCCTATAATAGTCACTTCTGTCTGTTCACAGTTCAGTTCACGGGAAATGCTCCATGCAATATTTTAGATGCTTCAACATGCACCAAGCAGTGAAATGGCAAGGGTGGCTGGCATAGGTAACAATAATTACTTATGATAACTGCATTTTATGTTGCAGGTAATCAAGGCCAGAACAAGGGATGTGAATGCAGTGCAAGGTGCAAGACCAAGGGGGCGTCACCACTGCCGCCCGGGTGGTACCTGAATTTGTAATGCGGCCGACCATAAAGGGAAACTGTAGGTAATGCTCCAATCTAATAACAGTGTCTGTAGAAAAATGTATCAACTTTTATATTCAATGACATTTAAGTGGGCAGCAAGGTGACTCAGTGGTGAGCTTGTGGCCTTACACCACTGGTGTACTGCATTTGCAATTGGTTTGCATGTTATCCTTATGTCTGTGAGGGGTTCCTCCCATGATCCATATATTTTCTGGTAAGCTAAGTGGCTTTTAGCTAAATTGATCCTACTATGTTTTATGTGCCTACTAGCTTATATGCCCGGTTTCTCACCTGTAGACCTTAGATATTTACGATTTCCATTTACTTCATCCTATTTTAACTTAACTTATATGCTTAGTTAATTTTATGCCTCTGGGATAACGGAGCATAGTAGTATACATTTGAATAAATTGAGTTTTTTTTAAATTTTCCTTAATATGAAGGTGGGTTATAAGACGTATGTAAAGCTTTGTTTTTCTCTACCTAAGGTTTTCTTTGTAAACCACATTGGTGATTCTCTCCTCAGATGCTAGGATCACCAGGCCACGTAGAAACACCTAAGTGAGAAGCAGTCCTACCTCAAATCAATCCCTGCCACCTTCAGTGACTGCCCCTGGTGATTGTTCATTGCCACTGTAAAGCAGACCTTGAGGGGGAACTGCAGCCTCTTCAAACTCAAAGGGGTACTCTGATGGTATGAGTGGTATGCGTGGTATGAACACCAACTCCCATTAACATTCAAAAACTCAATTGCCATGTTTGAAATCCAAATAATAATCAAGTGAAGTACCGTATTACGATCCAAAATTAAGGTAAGTTTTCAATATTCAAATGCAAATCAAGTGATATTTCTAAAAAGTCTTTGGCAGCTCTAGGGGTGGGGCTGTAGCGCAGTCCAATATTCAAACAGGGGAGACACATCAACTGTCACCCCAAATGCTGCCAAACATCACTGGCAATTGGTGTGGCTCCTCTATTTGAATATTGGCATCCACACCTCTGGAGCCACCACTCGTCCTAGACTGGAATGAAACTTGGCGTGAAAAAAAAAGGCGGGCGCTGCATTGTGGCATTCCTATACAGATCAGACACAGTCGCATACGGATATACAAGTGTCACATATCTAATTGATAAGCCTCACAAAAAGGTTTTTTTACATCGCGTTGAAACGAAGATGCACATTCAAGCAAAAAAGACACTCAGCACAAGCAGACTAGCTCGGGACCTGGTGCACCGAGAAGGACTGTTTGGCACGACAGCGGCAATGGTGAATGAGGACACATCTGTAAGTGCAGCACATAAATGCTGACACCTCTATAGCACACTTATACATAAACACACTGGATAATCAATTTATACACCTTTTCTTTTATTAGTTAGTCCATTGACTACTCTAGGTAAAACAGTTCCCAAGACACTATCAGAGCTGAGAGGATATGTAAAGAAGTACTAACAATTTTTTTATTTTTTTTATTAACAAAAACATTTTAATATTAAATGTATTCTCTAAAATGGACCACAATAAAGTACACATTGATTAGAACCAAAACACGAACTCATTGAGAAATACATATGTTAAGCCATGAGCAATAGTGAAAATAGCCATATCCTGGGGAAGTTCAAACTGGTTATACTTAGGATGGAATGTGCTACACCGGAGGGTCAATACTAAATATGGAGTGAAGATAAATGGTTTCTGTAAATGACTGAGAACAATAAAACACAAGAATCAGATGTTGGACACATGCCTTTGAGGAAATGATCAAAACACAAATTGTATAAATTAAGCATATAAGACATTTCATTTCTTGTCTTGAGGATACATGAATCATACTGGTAATATGTAGATGAATTTTCCTAAGCATCACATAGTAATGTTTTAATTGAACATGTGGCTATAGTTTTTACTGCAAAGTTCCATAAAGCTATCCATTGTACCTAAGGAAAAGCATTGAAGATGATTAAGCAGTATATTTATAAAGCAGTGATGACCCCTTTATCTTGCTTTTTGGCTAGAGAAAAAGGTTATCACTGCTTCCTCCTATTTAAGAGGTTAAAGTGCAGATAAATCATGGATTTCTGTCACAAGCCGCCGCACTGCTAATGCTGTGCAAAGCAAACGCCGGGGAAGCGTTCGCTGATAACGCTGAGACACAGGTCGCACCCCAGCACCTGTTGCTTGTGTCAACCCGGCAGCACTGGCTGCACTTCAGCGTCCTCAGGGTCCGATTCAGACCTGCTCACGAGCACATGGCGCTCGCAAGCGGGTCGATGGCCAGGCAGTGCGTGCGCAAGCCCCGGAGCGAGTGAGAACTTCCCTCGCTCGGGGCTCGCAGCAAAACGCGGTGGCTGTCGATGTTGATTGGCAGCTTGCCCCGTTTTGTAGGCGGGTCGGGGGGTGGAACGCCTGCCGTTTGGGGGCGGCCTACTGACATCACATGTGATGTCAGTAGTGAACTTCCTGCTCTATTAAAGCAGGAAGCTCACTGGGGCTTGCGATGGACGAGACCCTACCACAAGGGTCTCGTCACAAGCCCGATGGTTGCGACCATCGTGACCATTGCCAGGCCGCCCGCTCAAGCTATGGGTGGTCACCCACAGCTTAGCAAGCAGCCAGGAGGTCGGAGATAAAAAAAAAAACAGACCGCCCTGATTTAGAGCGAGAGCTCGCAAATAGCGAGTGCTCTGAATCAGGGCCTCAGCACGCAAGTCAGCGTACTCACTCTTGTGCCAACCCGGCGGCACAGGCCACACTCCAGTGTCCTCAGTTTGCAAGTCAGTGTACTCGCACTTGTGTCAACCCGCGGCACAGGCCACACTCCAGAACCAGTGGCTTGTGTCAACCTGACGGTACAGCTCGCAATCCAGCGTGTTTCCTACAGTCTTCTGTTACAGCAGCCAGCCAAGGCGCTTCCGGTCCTCAAGGTTGCTACCGGCCCAAAGGCCGCATCTCATCTTCAGGCCCACAGGCCATGCACAGCCAAGGCACTTCCAGCCCTCAAGGCTGCTACCGGCCCAAAGGCTGCATCTCATCTTCAGGCCCACAGGCCACAGCCAGCCATGGCACTACCAGCACTCAAGGCTGTTACAGGCCCAAAGGCCGCAACAGATCCCACAAGCTCACAAGCTTCAGCCACTCTTTCCTATCAGTGGTTTAAGCTGCTACACGGCCGCATCTAGCCAAGATATACCAGCCCTCAAGGCGGTTGCAGTACTTTCTTATTTACATATATCCACCGTCCTTAACAATTTCTCTTGTGGTACCTCTTGTTTCGCAAGATACTGCATTTAACAAGTGGCGGAAAGTGAAGAGAACCTTCAGATGGTGTTACCCAACTTATACCATTCAGTGGGGGAATCCCCTCCATGTCATGTCTCAATTGAGTATATGACCTGAATTCATCACCACCATTGTGACTGCTGGCGAGTTGTGGAAAACCAATGCTTAGTAGTGGGGTTTTTGCTGAGGCATGGCATATTGCTTAAATAACACATTCTATAAGGGAGCGATATGAAGTAATATGGAATATTAATTTGCATGGGAATATCTTAACTGACAATAAACAGACTCCTCAATAGTGTATGGAATTCATTAAAATTGGATTAAAAGGATAAAGGGAGATAATTTATTAAGGTAATATCTCTCGTTAATCATTCTTCAGATGGCGTAGGATGGATAGGGCTGGAGTGATGTCTGCACATATGCAGTATCCAAACTGCCAGAAAATGGATAGCGACAGCTATCACTATACTGCAAAAATCTTTGCCAGGACAGGCTCCTATCGGAGCAAAGGATTTTCATTACATACTCACATAAGCATATTATTTTAATTGATGCGATAAGAAGTTATACTTTTTAGGGGACCTACTGCCGCCAATGATAAATATACAGCATAGTTTTGAATTGGTTTATAGATTTAGAAATAGAAAGCAACAACCATTACATTTAGAGAGACTGGAATAATCCAGTAATTGGTTAAAAGCGTGCCTACCTATATTATATTGTGAAGGGTGTGGTAAATGGATAACACAGACTCAAGTGGGATACCATTAATTCTACTGAAGCTTACTCCCTTGGTGCCTGTAACATTATAAAACAATTCTATGAATAGCCTTTTCAACCTGATTATGTCCTTCACAACCCAGTGTTGAAACTTTATTCTATCCTTGGTTAGAGAATACAATACATACAGTTAATGAAAGCGTAGTGCAGTGCATATGGTCAGCGAGTGTCATCATATATCACCTATTGGAAGCTGATGGTCTTATGTACGATTATAAAGAGCTGGTCATTGATATGCGTGGCAAGATGCAAACTTCCCAAAAGTAGCATAACTGATTGTAATGGAGCGTAGCTTTGACAAAATGGGGGCATGGTTAGGCAGATTGGGGTAGTTTGGAGGCATGGCTTGTATAGAGTGTGGCACGGCTTAATTCGTACAATTTGCGTCAACAATTGGGAAGTGTGTAAGGTGACATTAGGAAGAACTGAGATGTTGTTTATGGAATGTTGTATTTCTACCAGAAAATTATTGATTCAGCCATAAAAATTGCTTGCTGTGGAACACTGAGGGCACATGATGACATGGGCTACCATACGTGTTTTATGTGTGTGGTTTCTCTTCCAGATATCACAATAATGTGTTGCCTCAAATTGTGCTTCAAACTTTAGGTTCTCACTTTCTTGTTCATTTACCCCTCAACCAAAATTGCGAATAGCCTCTGTTTCATAATACCAGAATAACTATGAACACTATCATGTTAGGTACAACAGTTTTACAAAAAAAGGTATTATTTAGGGCACATATCCCAACATTTGCCTAGTGTGTGACAATGGCAATAAATGAGACATACCTCCCAGCAGTCAGGACAGGCATAGTAAATGAGCAGTGCACCGAAAATAAAGTGACTGAGTATTATATAATAGTATGTGATGACTATTAAAATATATGTAAGTCAAGGTAACTCATGCAGTTGCTAATATCAGTGGTGACATGTGAATGTTTGCATTCGCATTGCAATCGCATCCTGACATAAAGAAGCTTCCCCATACTCACATCCGTGTACTTGACCAACATAGTGAAACAATCGATAACATCGAGTAACATCGGACAGTTAGGGAAGCCCAGACCTTACTCAGGAATTGCTTACTGTTGCGCACTCTATGAGGCCTCAGACGGCATTTTGTATCGCAGTGGATAATTTATGCACGCCCCTGCAATGGCATTGAAACGTACTGGCACACCTGCGTTCGCCCAGACCCCCCCCACCCCCCTTCACCATCCACGAACGGCACTTCCTGTCAATCACTCTGCTATGGGTCTGCACAGCCTCTGTGGTCGCAATTCCAAAGGCAGCGTATGACTTGCACGCCAGTGCATATGCAGCGCAAAATAATTGACCGATTTTGTGCGTATAAACAACTGCATTCCTTGCTGAATCAGGCCCAGAGTCATAAGATATGGTGATCTGAGCTGTGACTGACCTCTCAGGCAGACCAATAGCATCCAGTTGTAGTTTAAACTGTGGGCTAAAGAAAGTACCCTTTATACAGTACAAACAATACATTCTGTGGCCAATTTGTATCCACACTAGGGTTGATATCAGTTCTTGAAGCTTCAATGGATCACTATCCACCTTAGAGCCTACTTCAAACTGCTCAACGTCATATATAAAATCCTTAATCACTCCTCCCCATCATATATCTCTAACCTAATTTCTGTCCACAAACCCTTGAGGTCCTTCTGCTGTAACACTAATCACAACTTCTCCTCCACCATAGTTTTCTCTTCTCACTCCACCTCACTGTAAGTAAGCTCTATTGGGCAGGCCCTCTTTACTTTTGTTCTTCCTTTAGCACTGTCCATGCCACCTGTGCTCATTTTCTTTTGTCTCCACATACGTTCTATTGCTCTGAAAGTGTATGGAGGGAGGGGATTTGTGCCTCCCCCTGCCTGCAACTTACCATCGCTTGCCCTAACAAGATAGTTAGCTGCCCATATACTCGTCCAATCTAGGCTGCCATTTTATTGTTGTATTATGTTCCAAGATATGTTAACTTTGTGGTGCCTTAAAAATAAAAGATAATAATTGAATTCTGTGAAGTTTTCTAGACATCAGGATTATTGTATTTGGGCATGCTATATTGATCAAGTTGTATAATAAGTGCAAAGACACCAGAAGTATATGTAGCACACATCCTTTTATGATCATGAAAAAAGGGTCTGTTCATTGAGCATATATAATGAATTATACTGTAAAATAGCATACAGCTTTGGGTTATGTTGAGATGCGTAGAATGCTTTATATTATCAAGCTTATGGTGCACTTTGAAATAAAAAACCCACCACATTTTATACACCCTTTAAATGTCTCACAAAGTGATAACAAGGGCATTGACTATACCTCAAATGTGAGAAAATAGTGATGCCACTTAATGAAACATAATATGTATGTAGCAAAACCATTTAAAAATAAATAAAATTATCATGCAAAATACACATTACTGAAGAATGTGACAAAAGCTACGACTGATAAAGTAGACGATTAAACAGAAAGCTCTCTTCAAACACTATTTTTCCACCATAATTCTGCAAAAGTAATGACACCGTAAGATGTAAATAATATACCTTCTTCATTTCCTTATTTTTACATTAAAACACATTAATTCTGCAACTCAATAATCTGTTAGATAAGATTGATTGTAGACTCCAAAATCACAAAATTTCAGTATATTTGCAATTTATGTAGTAACCCTATAGCCTCATGCCTTGTGTGTCTCCAATCCCTTAATGGCCTCTACAGCCTGAAGCCACCCATGTGTCTCTCAAGGTTAATGCAACCCAAATCTCTCAAGCCTTATACCACCTGCTCCCTCCCCAATGTCTCTTTTATCTCTGTCTTTCTCTGTCACTCTACCAGTCTCATCTTTATCCTTCACTTCTCCCTTTCTCTTTTTGAGCCCCCTTCTTCCTGTTGGGTTTATGGATGAGGCTATGGGGGTGTTGTGGTTAAGAGGGCATCATCTCCAAGTACTGACATGTGTCCCACCCCTCCCATCTCTGCCCCTTCACACTGCCCCCTGCCCCTCCATCTTTTTTCGTCAACCCTGTCTCTCTCATATTTGCTCCCATCTCTGTATGATCTCTGTTTGCCTCCCCGTTAGATAGGGGGAGGTGGTTTGTGGGTGGGGCCGCAGTTGAAGTTACGGTTGGGTGCGTGTGTCGGAGGTGATCGCATTGGCTGGTAGATTATGAGGGTGCATCATGGGGGGTGATTTTAATCCAATCAGTATCAACTAAGTTAATTAATCAACTGTCAGCTGAAAGAGAAGTGTTTTAAATCCATTATCAACATTGGATTTGTTAGATAATGAAAATAATTCCAACAGATACATAAAATTTGAAAACAAGTAACTTTGGTGCATACAGTACAAAGGCTATTCAGAGACTAATAAGCATAGAGACATTTACGGTACCCTTTGTACAACAGAGTCCAGTCTGGTGTGGTTACAAATACATATGGAGTGTTATTATTATGGTGACTAGTACCCAATACAAAGCCAAGTATGTAATGCAAAATATTAATACAAGCATGCTTATGGATATGTTCAGCAGTATAAATAATAAGCCAAATAATATGAAATAGTAGTATTTATTATGTATAATTAGAAAGGCCTTGTTATGCCCAGGGGATGTAGTCGGCATCCTGAAGGTCAGGATGTTCCTCTTTACATAGTTTGTGAAAGCCTATAGTAGAGGAAGAGCCACAAATCTTAAAATGAACATTCCTATTGTAAAATCCACAGCATACACTGTATAAGAAAAACAATTGTGACAGTGCTCTAAGAAGCCAGTCTGGTTTAACACTACTTAGCCTGGGGATGTCAAGTCTAACGGGGGTCAGGTCTTCACTAGGGACCCCAACAAGATAGTTTTGGTTCCAGTGCGTAATTCCCACATTTTGCAGCCCCCAGGGTAAGCACTGGATGTGGCTGGTTAGATTTGGGTAGTACAATAGCAGATGAACTAGAGTCAAAGTGTGAGACAATGGCTAAGGCAGAAGCATAACCCAAGGACAGGCAAGAAATTATGGCTAGCAGCAAATGATGTAATGATAAACACTTCAAGTTCAGGGCAGGCAAGAGGGTATTTGGCAAACAGGCTGAGATGAAAAGCAACAGTCAGTCAAATGTGTTCAAACTGACTGGGTCAATAACCGGTATCAGGCAGAAGTGCAGGGCAGGTATTTAACAGGAAGCTGGAAATAGCACCAGTATTGGTTTGAAGATGGAGTGAAGCAGTAAAAACACCTGATCAATAATAGTAGGTGCATCCCAATAGCAACCACATGTAACACCCCAATACAAATATTTTGAAACAGAAAAAAACAAACAATGTGTGTTTCATTGATTCTAATACCTAAAACTATATTTTTCTATCAAATAAAAGAATGACAATTCACTTACCAATGGATATTAAAATCTACTTCATGAAAATATAGGTGTGTCCTCATACACCTATCCTTTTTGCGCCATATGGCACTAGATGCATGGCATGACTTAGACTCTCCACCACAGGTAGCGATTCACAGACTCTTGGGGGTATATTTACTAAAGTGAAAGTTTTTAGAAGTGGAGATGTTGCCCGTAGCAACCAATCAGATTCTAGCTATTATCTTCTAGAAGGTGCTAGTTAAATGTTAAGTAGAATCTGATTGGTTGCTATGGGCAACATCTCCACTTCTAAAAACTCTCACTTTAGTAAAGATACCCCTTGTACTTTTTATAAATTTAGCATCTTATTCACATGGTAGCCACATAGAGTCGCTTATATTGTACTAGGAACTAGGATTAGTGCTTTTATTGCAAAATAATTGGTACAAAATTAAAGATTAAGCACAATGATACTTATAGGGGTATTCAATATGGAGCGAAAACTCAATTTTTGCAATGTTTTCGCACCGATGACGTCATTTTCGGAGGTTTTGGTTTTACACCGTATTCAATTTCAAAGACTTTACGCAGGTTCGAAAAGTCTTTGAAAAAAAACGGGGATAACTTTTCACCACTGAATAGGTGGCGAAAAAAAGTGCAGAATTGGGGTTTAGGGGTGTAGACTTAAAAAAAAATAGCCTGCACCCCTGGGAATGACATTTTAAAAATAACTGTGTCAAAAAAAGTTTAAAGAAAAAATAGGGACACCCCAAAAAATTTATTTAAAAATTGGGGCAAAAAAAAAAGAAAAAAGTGTTTAACAATAGGGAAATAGGTTCAGGGCTATTCTGCAAGTATGCGACAGGTGTTTTCTAGAATAGGCTATTAGCATAGTTGCAGAATTTTAAAAAAATTACTTTAGGAACATAAAAATATGCTAGCACCCATTTTCATGTACCCCAAATTTGATGGGACCACTTAAAAAAACGAAAAAAATAACCTAAGTGCTCTTCTGCAACACTTCTTCAATGTCGGGAAAAAAACACCTGCTGCGGCTATTGAAATCCCCGACTTTCATTTGCAGGCTAAAACGGGGGTACCCATAGTGATCCCCCATGTTTTTACAGTTTTAGGGGGGTCCTACAATTTATTCCAGGTAAATTTAGTTTTTTACGCAGATCCCACTTCGCAGGTTCCCGTTTTCGTAGCTTTTATATTGAATACGGGGATAAAGCGAGCGCACCCGATACTTTATCCCAGGAAAATCTCCAATGTAGAGCGAAAAGTCCAGCACGAACTTTTCGCTCCCATATTGAATACCCCTGTTAGTGTGAAGCCTTTTTACACAGGTTAGCAATGTCAAGTCTCAGTGTCCAGGGTACCAGTGCACAGAGCTGGATTAATAGAAAGTGCGGTGCTTAGTGTAGCATCGCTGTGCTGCCTATGTAGTTAACAGGAGGGAGGGGGCGTGTTTCGAGGAAGTGGCGGGTCTAAATGGCACATTTTACAGTCCTCTGCCTGCTGGCATCATGGGAGATAGGAGGACAGAGCTGCTAGAGTCCCTCCCAACTACCCAGTGACAGACAACATAAAACAGCCAGTACCTGGCCTGCAAGATAAGAGAGAGTTTAATTATAAGATGTGTGTGTGTGAGAGTGTCTCAAACTCTGTGTGCATGTATGATCGTCTGCATGTGTGGCTGTATGTGTGACCCTGCATATGTGACTTGAGGCATGTACACCAGTGATTCCCAACCTCGGTCCTCAAGGCACACTAACAGTCCTGGTTATAGTGATATCCATGATTGTGCACAAATGGTTAAATCAAAATAACTGAGGTACTAATTAAGTCACTTGTGCTCAAGTATGACTATCCCTAAAACCTGGACTGTTAGTGTGCCTTGAGGACCGTGGTTGGGAACCCCTGATGTACATGTTAAATAAATTTTTATTTAATGATGTAATTGATGTGAAAGGCTCTTTAATATTTACCACCTTCTAGTAACTCTCTGTCATTGAGCCCAATTCAGAACTGGACTGCGAATTTTGCCGCATCATGACTGTGACTTAAAGCTAAAGCCGCAGCCAATGAGCTACCTCCTGAGACACTCACTGGCTGCATCGTAAATCCGCCGTTGCGCATACAATGATGCACTAATAGTTGCCAGTCGGTTGCAACATCAGACATTAGAGCAGCCCTATGGAGACGCAGAATGTCCATCAGAACATGGCTGGCAGTGACAGTGCAACATGTCCGCATCTGGCTAGCCCTTCCCATTACCTCGCAGGACCACTTACCAAAATTGCCTCTCGTCTAAATTCATTCCTGATGGCTGCCCATACGCATGCCCAGACTTAAAACATTGTCCGTTTGTGTCCAGCACCGTCCCAGCATCTACCTCTGAATCAGGTCCACTATCTTTATGCACTTAATTTTAAACTATAGGTTTTAAGAGTGCTATGTCCCTCAAATCCTTAATACGATGCATATCTTGAAAACAAAAATTGTGGTGGATGCATGGCGCAACTTAAGGTGCGTATCCACTACACGAGAGTGGAAAGACTGTACGATTACAACATTGTAATCATATAATCGTTCATCACCCTGTGTAGTGGATAATGTGCCCACACTGAACGATATTGGTTAAGCTAAGATTATGTTACCATTTCAAAGTGAAGTGGTTACAGGGCTCGCAAGTTAGTTTTTTATTTACATAAATAAAATCGTTCAGTGCAGGCACCCTCCCTCATCCCCAACATGCACAACCTGTCGATATCAGCAGGTTGGCCTGCATGTTCAGGTGATGATAGATGTCGAAAACGACCAGCGGGAGTGCGCTTCGCTGGTCGTTTTCACCATTTTACTGCATGATTTATGAACGATTAATGAGCAATTGAACGATAACAATGTCGTAATCGTTCAATCGTCTAGTGGATACCTGCTTTAAGTCACAAAGCCTGTAGTGCGCCAAACAGGGCTATTTGAAGCAATTTGAAAATAGGTGTATGTGGACACATTTGTAAATAAGAAAAAGATTAAAACAAATTCTACAAAGCTGTTTCATATTTAAAAATGTATCTAAAAATGAAACATATATACTGTAGATATGAAACCTTATTTTGATATAGTACAGAAAAAAAATCTAATTATAAAGAGAGGGATGCAAGTGTCATTTACTCCTGAAAAAAATGAATATAAATTAATTTAGGTCACCAAAAAAGTTTGAGTATGCACAGAGTCTTGAAATTGAAGCAATATAACCTTCTCCTAATGTAATGTAGACCAACAAATGTTAGTCCAATAGAATCTAGTTACGTATTTTGGAAAAGTGAATAGAACTCTACATAGTGACAACTTTACTATTTCAAATATGTTTTGTTATCCTCATTTTTTGTGTGACGCGCAGATTGGAGTATTGGAGTACACAATGGCAGTTGAATTTGTTACATGAAATGGTATCAAGCATTTTATAAACAGTTTTATTCTCAGAATAATCACTAGATTAAAAATATGTCAATTTTTCAAATGTTATTCTCTGCCGTTCATATAGTAGTGAAAACTAGTGGATTTTTTTTTTCAACCATGTTTCATAGTGACCTGTTCGATACGGAAATATATCTTTCATAAAGAGATATGGAACTTTTTTTATATCTAATGTGGGGTTTTGGGGTAATATAGCTTTAGGTTTCAACAGTTTCAGGGAGTATATATCAATATTTATTTAGAGTAACATGTAAGGTTTAGGTGTTACTGCTATGCTTTGTGAGAAATTAAAAGTCTTTAACTTGTTTGTCTTTGTATTTTAATAAAGTGTTCCAGTTTAAGGACCGTATTTATCAAGCATTTTCTTTCATAAATTTATGTAGAAACTGCAGATGTACTAATAGCCTAAAGCTGATTTCACAGAAATCTCCTGCAGAAGGCTATGTAGCACTGCAGATCGCCGTCCACATCATTATCAATGGGGCCTACGATCTGACCACTATGCATACTTGCCTACTTTTGAAAAAGCATTTTAGGAAAATTGTGAAAGAAACACCTACAATATAAGTGCAGCATTAAAGTGGATGTGTACTGACAAGAGGCGTGTAATAAAATTGTTTTTCATCCAAATGTAAATAAGACCCAAAGCAGTTACTAAGATCTACATGCTGAAGAAAACACACTGATACTTTTTTCAAAAATGTGTCTAGCCATAGGGATCATTGTGCCTTATAACCAATGCAGGGAAATTATGATAATAATGCCATTTCGATGTATATAGCCAGGGCCGGACTGGCCATCTGGCACTTCTGGCAAATGCCAGAAGCGCCGATGGACAGGTGGGGCGATCTGGCCGTCAGCATGTGTACTATACAAAATGTCTCTCCTAAAATGGCCACCGCCTGAGAGAAGACAATTCTGGATTAACATCTTCTGAACTGCTAAAAATAGGATTTTTTTTCCTGCTACAGCGGCCTACTGCCAGTGGCCATACCAGGCTCTGCCTCCAGACCGAGCCCCCCCCACGCGGACCGCTTTTCCCCGTGGGGGGCTTAATTAAAATTTGACCCGGCAATTAGCGGCTGTTATAAGAAGCTGCCCTGATGGAGGAAAATCCCACCTCTGCTGTTCGAGTGTGTTAGCGAGTGAGGTCCCTGTTACTGCAGGGGATCTCCATTGGACCAAATGTAATACCAGGTAATAAGAACTACCTGAAAGGTAAGAATTATATTGACTTGGGATAAGTATCCTATAGTTAATATAATCATTAAGTCCCCCAGGGCATTTGGGAGCTGTGTATTGCTGAACACATCTCTCGGGCTGGCTATTGATATAGAAAATCAGCCCCCTGAGCCGTGGCTTGGAGGCAGCTGGCTGCCAATCATGGAGACCCGACTGCTGCCTTAGACAGGAAGGTGTAAGCAAGAGAGGCCGGGCTGTGGGAGGTAGGAACTGGCTTGCCTGTAGCTCATTCCATCTGTGTCCCCTGTGGCCGCACTCCTACATCTGGGGGCTGAGCCCTTGGCTTAACCACACTGCCCTGCATGTTGTAGTAAAATTGTGGAAGTGGTTGGTTTCTGAGGAGGAGAGGAAAGCCACCAGAAAGCAGCTTATGTTGGGGATCAAGACCGGCTACTACTAATAAACAAGCGATGAAGAAAGAAACGTGCTCTGAATTTAATTGATAAAATTCATTCTCATTGCTCTAACTCCGTTACTTATGATCCTCTCGCAATCGTTAAAGAATTTAGGCAGTTCTACACTTCATTATATAATCTCCCGACCCCTTCTCAAGGTGTCCCTCCCCGGTTTGCTGACCTGGAGACATATCTAGCTGGCACCCCTCCCCACAAACTTTCCCTGTCCCATCTTTCCTCTTTAAATGCTGATATTACGCAAGACGAAGTGCGAGTAGCCATTAAATCCATCAAAGGTTCCTCTGCCCCTGGTTCCGACAGTTTCTCGGCTCAATACTATAAAAAATTTGCTGAGAATTTAGTTCCCCATTGTGATATCGGCCTATTTCCCTACTCAATGTAGATCTAAAACTCTATGCTAAAATACTGGCCACTAGACTGAATCTCCTTCTACCATTTTATTCCCAGGCGACAGGCCCCCGACAACACTAGTAGGACTATCGACCTAATACACACCATTCATGATGGCAAAACTCCCTCCTTACTGATGTCATTAGATGTCGAGAAGGCCTTTGACCGAATCTCATGGCCATTCATGTTTGGAGTCCTTGGGTCGATGGGCTTCTCTGGCAAATTCCTCCAGGGTCTCTCGGCCCTCTATCACTCTCCCTCTGCCACCATCTCCGCTAATGGTTCTACTTCTGCACCGTTCAGTTTATCTAATGGTACTCCCCAGGGTTGCCCCCTTTCACCGCTTATTTTTGCCCTTATTATAGAACCCCTGGCTGCTAGAATTCGTGCTAACTCAGAAATATCTGGAGTGTGTGTCGGGTCCCCGGAGCACAAATTGGCTCTATACGTGGATGACATATTATTGTCCATTACGAACCCACCTACTTCGCTCTCACCTATTTTGACTGAAGTATACAGTTATTTTTCTGGTTATAATATTAACCTGGATAAAACGGAAGTCCTCGATTTTTATATTACACAAAATGATAAAGTTTCTCTGGAAAGTCTCTTCCCATTTAACTGGCGTCTCCAAAAAATGAAGTATTTGGGTATATTTATAACCAAACACTATCAACCTTTCCAGGCTAATTTCCCCCGTATCCTCTCCCAAATCAAATTAGACCTTGCTTCATGGTCCCCTCATTTCATTTCCTGGATAGGTAGTATTAATGCGATTAAAATGAATTATTTTGCGTTGGAGTTCAAGCCTGCAATCTTCTCTGGAAGGAGGGGGCGAGTGTGCATTATTACTATACATGTGGACCCTGCACCAGTCGAATGTGAATTAGTGTGGTTGTGTGCCTGCTTGGACTGAACATATATATATATAAAAATAAAATATATATATATATATATATATATATACACACACACATACATACATACACACAGGTGAAGGCCCATATCCCAGGGAGTGTATTCAGACCATTTCTATTTGAAGTTTTGTACCGCTGAAGAAGTTCCTTGCGTGGATGAAAAGCATAGGGTCATTGATTTGATAGCCCACACCCATCACATGAGAGGTCCACCTAAGAGCTCACACCCGCAAGGGTGCAGGTGGTGAATAACATCATCTCTCCAGTACTGGGGCTTCAACTGGTTCTGCTGGGAATATAGGACACGTATTATATATATAAATATATATTACATACATACATGGATAAAAAGAATAGGATGCGCACAATGGTGAAGTATGTTTAAAACTCAATTCTTTGCTAAAAATAATTAAGAACCTCTCACATATAATATTGTGATATATGGAAATATCACAAACAGCGCATAAAGTAAAAGGACCTCCGGTCATTCCACATTAGCCGGCACCCCTGGTGTCTTCTCCAATTCACCAGTGCTACCTGGACTGATGACGTCACAGCGTCTCCGTCATAAGCCAAGCCCAAACATGTTTCATCCCGAAGGACTTCCTCAGTGGGTGGGTGGAAGTCCTTCGGGATGAAACATGTTTGGGCTTGGCTTATCTTTGATAGAGCCCCAGACTTGTGGAGCGAAACGCATCAGTGGAACCCTTTTGGATACACTAGGATAAGCTGAAAATACCTGAGCACCTGCTAAGCAATACAATTCGAGACGTGAGACCAGCGATCCCGGTGGATACATGTTGGAAGTTGGAGGTGAGACACAGCTGGAACATCACCACCGCAACGCAAGGTTAGCTGCTGCATATCTGTCTCTCCAGGTGCACTAGCCTCCTCCGACACCCACACGTTCCTACTATACTTGGATATGGACATATCATTAATACTTACTCAATTCTTGCATGAGATGTCACTCAGGATATAAAGCTCCACAGAGCAGGTTTTGATTGAGCACCAAAGCATTTTAACTACTGGTGAGAAGATTGCATTAGGAATACATGCAGGTGTGGACTTTCAATGATTATCTCATACATTCATTGAATATTTTTATTCTTATATACATTTTTGGATCCACCTCTTTCAGCATTTTTCCTTTATATTGAGATATTGTGTCTAATAATTATATAATAATATTGTTATTGTGAGTGTTCTATAATTGCATTTTTTATTTATATTGACCGGTCAACCAAATAATTATTAGTAAATTATTCTTATACATTGTGTCAATTGAATTTCATCTACATTGATCTTCTCGTAAATATAATTAAGTGCAGAGATCTACATTATTTATACTTTTAGATACTCCTGGAATCCAGGTGCTTATATGTTCTGCCACAAACGCATTTTATTTTTCTGCTGCTAATCTAATACAATTATTACACTGATTCATATTCCTTGTTTGGACAATTATACTTAAGATTACATTTAATTAGCGCTGGGTTTTGTTCTTTTTTATTGCAATTACATACCTCCCAACATTGGTAGCTAGTGGGTCAAGACCCTTGGCGTGTCTAAGGCGCGCCCACGCCAGGAAAGGGTGTGGAGTAGGGATGTGCGCCGACCCCCATGTTTTGGTTTTGGATCTGTATCTCCTTCAAGGTTTTGGATCTGGATTTGGCTTTGCAAACCACCCTCAAGGGTTTTGGTTTTGGATCTGGATTTTTTAAATAAAAAATAGATAAAAACAGCTAAAATCATGTAATTTATGCAATCCAAAACCCGAAATTCGGATTTAAAATCCGAATTCCGAACCGCAAAAAGATTAGAACCACAACCGGATCTTCTCAGGAGATTAGAACCGAGATTCGGATTTACCCAGATTCATGAAAGTCGTGTGGATTCGGATTTCTGGAGAACTGAACCGCACATCTCTAGTGTGGAGCCTAGTGAAAGGAGGCGGAGCCTCACAGCATTCCCATTTCTGTCACTGTGGGGGTGTGCCCAGCACTCTTCGAAATGCTGGGCTGCCCCTAGGCTCTCTCTGCACTTTGAATAGAATCTGAGTGCATGTACAAGGGTCTATTCACCTGCTGCTCCGTTATGAAGAGCAGCGTTATGTGCTCACCCCAACTGCCCACCCCCCCACTGCAGAAACTGATGTATTTGCTGCTATTTAAAGGGTCATTGATCACACAAATTCGTCCAACACCTTTTGCTGTCATAAATCCCCACAGCATAACACTCACTGGATCAGAGCCGTAACTAGACTTTTTGGTGCCCTGTGCAAGAAAGAGCATTGGCGCCCCCCTCATTTTTCAAAGGGACAAAATACTCCCAAAAAAGGGCCATGGCCTCATGGGGAAGGGCCAGGGAAGAGATGGGGGAGGCCAGGAGATGCTGGGGATGAAATAAGAGGAAGCTACAAGTGAGAATGATAATAGACAGAAATTTGACAGGCCCAAACAGCGCCCCCTGACATGTGGTGCCCTGTGTGAGGGCACCGGCCGCACTACCCTAGCTACGGCCCTGAACTGGATGCTTCACAGTAGGTGTTGTGCACTCCGGTAGCAAATCTTCTCCAGTTCTTCTGTGGACATATTTAATTCCATCACTACCAAATATGGATATTCTGGTTTTGACAATCCAGATGACACTGTTCCATTGGTTTTCTGACCAATTAATATGCTTTTTAGCTCATTTTGTCTTTGTTTGAGAGATAAAAGAGGCTTTTTCCTTGGAAATTCTGGCATTTAATCTAAAATATTGAAGTCTGCGTAGAACAGTCCTGCACTAATGTTTACATCACATTCACGTAAATCATTTTGAATTGCCTCAGATGATTTTCTTCTGTTACTCCACAGTTTTTTCATTCTTCTATCACAGCATGGCGTTGTGGATCTTTACCTTTACCAGTTTGGTTTTGAATCGCCTGAGCCTGTTGATACTTATTCCGCAGTGTTGAATGCCTGCTTTGGTTACCATCTTCAGGTAAAATAGTCAACTCTTTTTACTTTGCTTGTCATCCTAAATAAGTTACACATCTTACTTCAAGAAATTAAATAAAACACAAAAAACAGCGACCAACTTAGTGATAGTAAAACTACTAAATAAGATGTTTTACTATCAATTCTGGTAGCAACAAATGTGCTCCTTATCTTTATTTAGCTATAACTTTTTATGTAATAAAGTTCTTTGTGGCGAACTGCATTATGTTGTGTATAAAAGAATCTTTCCAGTGATATATATCTTCATAGGATATTCTTTAAAAATATTGCAAGTATATGCAATTAAACTCCAAACACACACGTTTCCCAAAAGGTTTCCACAATTTCGGCCACTAGTGTATCTATTAGGTGCTTCAATATTCAGCAGAGTTGAAGGGTATATGAAATGAGAAATCTAGGAAGATGCCAGAATCCACACCCTCCAAATACCTCACATGGTTGAGTATCTTCCCTTTCTGGGCAAAATAAAGCAACCTGCAAATGACGTTACACGTTACATAAAGTTCTGGGTACTCTGTCAAAGTTGATAGATTTATTGGAGTCTTGCTGCAGGATTTTATTAAAGATTTTCATCAGGGGAGCGATGAGGCCCTGAATTGGCAAATCCTCTGGGAGTCCCAGGAATCGTAAGTTGTTCCTCCAGCCCCTGTTATGTGGGCCATATTCTGCAATAAGCAGAGATCTTGCTCCTGGTGGGTTCTCACAGCTCATAACTTATTTTGGTAGTCGACAAAAGTTTTGCTATGGTCCTCGAAGACTGAGGGCCGGGTGACATGACTCAAAAGAGTTGCTTGAAATTTAGCTACCTCAGTAAGGACTGTATCTTGCAATTTAATTTCTAGTAGTTCAAACTCCTTTTTAGAGGGAAAGGTTGAAGCGATATGCACATGCGCGTCTAACATCTATGCAAATGTATTTGACTAAACAGTCATCCAATGAAGCCTATCCGGATTTGCTGGCATCCATAGCATGGTATACCTAACTCCATCCTGAAATGGTGTTAGCTTGTTAAATGGATCTCATGCCTCCATTCCCTTAGGGGTCTATGGGTACAGCCGTTAGTGAAAGAAAAGTACCTCAGGAATATTCAGTCATTTCAGAAAAGATGAGCTAAAGGCTTATCTCAGCTTCATATATAGATCCCTTCATTTCATAAGTAGACACTAGTTTACAGCATTAGAGCTCTGATGCTGAAACTATTAGGTCATATCCACACCAGTGAAAGTAATGGTGCTGCTAGCAAGAATATATTAAGCTTTTTTAAATGATATTCTCCTTAAATTCTAAATGATCAATAAATCATTGCACAGAAAGAAAAATTAAATTTCACATAAAAAAACTGAAATGAAGTTCACACCAGGCTGTGCCAAAGCATAAACAAAGCTAGGAGGCAAACCAGGAAACGTGATAGGCAAAGAATATATTTTAGTCTCCAGTTAATTTTAAGGACTGTCTATTTTTTTTTATATTTTAAAACAAAAAATAGACTGGTTTAGCTGAGACATCAAAATGCCTGGGGAGCTAATTAAGCTTGATCCAGCAACTTGGGACTATAACATATTCACTAGCATTTTTAATTAATTTTCAGGTGAACCTTGCTGCTGAGGAAATTAATCTAGGCGCATCAAGTACAGGGACTTGGGGGTAATGTCTACCTCCCAAGTGTTCCAACTTCAGCAGTCCCCATTTACAGACCTTTAAATGGCTTAATGGTACCTTTGACAGAAACAGGGCAAGGTTGATTTATAAAAAAAAGTCCAGACTGAGGGGAAAGTGGGCACCAGGGATGGGGCTCATTTTGTCCCAATTTTGGGAAGTATAATATTGCAGTTTTTGCCATTTTAAATACAATCAATATACAGAAAAAGTGGCATTGTTCTCTTCACTCTTCAACTTTTAAAAACAGAACCATTTTCAGGGATAAACAGACAGATTTTCTGACCCATTAGGAATTGGTACAGGTTAGTTGCTGATGCCATCATTTACAGAGACAGTAATTACTGTATTTACCACATAGATCAGCTACCATTTTTACAGAGAATAAAGCCTTGTGTACACTGGCATTATTATCACACACATAAAGCTACAGTCCAGGCTTGCCTACCCTCCCGATTTGGTCGGGTGCCTCCCAAATATCGGGTGCCGCTCCCGACCCCCCGGAAAGGCAGGCAAGCCTCCCGGCTGCCGCCTGACCCCCCCCCCAACTACTACAAGACAGCCCCGCAGCGGGGGGCCCAATGACGCGATTTGCGCTGAATCGCATCATCGTGGCTCCGCCCCCTGCTTCACAATGCCAATATTTTTGGCATTGTGAAGAGGGGCATGAGCCACGATGACACGATTGCGTTGCTCCGCCCCTAAAACTGCATCATCACCTGGCCAGGCCCCCAGCTGTGCACAGACATTCAGCTCCCTCCCGGAAGGAGGGAACTGAATGTCGGCATGTATGAGCTACACTCACAGTTAACATTAAGGGGTCTATTCATTATGTTAATTGATAATTAACATTTCATCTCACCGCGAGCGCCGGAGAAATTCATCATTGCTATGGCGCAGAGAAAGCTGACCCCAAAATCAGCTGTCTCCCCGAACGCTGTCACTGCTCCTTTCTGAGCAGTGAATCTTTTCAGTGCTCCTTTCGGAGCAATGACACAAGTGCTTCACCTACACGTCATGCATGCGCACAAGAGCCCCGACAGAAGGAGCCGGACAGGGGCCCAAAAGGATCCCTCTACGCAACCCGGACCTCCTTCCCATAGCGAAGGAACGGGTTGCTTGCTGCGAGTGGGAGCAAACACCATCTGAAGATGGCGAATGCTCCCAAAGTCAAGCTCCGAAAATATTGTATTTTCCGAGCTTGATGAATTCTGGCCCCATACTAATATGGGGAGAGCGGGCCATTCCGCAAGAGGAAGGTAAGTAGGAAATATAGTAGGAGCTTTACCTTCTTGATGAATGGCCCTATAACTTAATTTCTACAATTGCAGGTGAAAATGTGATGATGAATAGGCCCCTAAATGTTTATCGGTTTATCTTTTACGTTATTTCTTTTTCCAGGGCTTCTTAGCAGGGAAAATATTATCATTACCAATGTATACAATACAGTTCTGTTCATAGGATGCAACTGAATCCACCAAATAGTTTTGTGACAATGCAAAACAGAAATAAAAAACTGTAGAGCCCATAGGGCACTCCGATCTAAGCCCTCTCCTACTCAACCTCCTAGGGACGTTATAGTTCGCCTGCACTATTTTCGTTCAAAGGAACGGATCTTGTTAGCTACTCGAGACTCTCCAGTGATACCTTTCCAAGATATGCAGTTACAAATCTTCCAGGACCTGGCCCCCTCTACTATTCAGAAACGGCGGGATCTTCAGCCAGTCACTAAGATTCTATGGCAGCATCAAAACCGATATCGCTGGGGATTCCCCTTTATGCTTCAGGTTTCAGCAAATAACACTGTGCATAGTGTCAAGACCCTCACTCAAGGTCAAGATTTATTAGCCAAGCTTAATCTTCTTCCGACGCCGACTTCTGATCGGTGACTGCTGCAGCCTCTCCCAAACCTCAACACTCCCAACCTCCTTCACCGGACTGGACCAGGGTGTCCCGTCACCATACTAAGGACTGTGACCCCACTTGAACTGTTCGGTCACTCCCTGGTGTTTATTCTCTTTATAATAGGGTTTAAGCTCCCTACAATGTTCTTTTTGAAGTTTGCTAGGAGGAACAGTCCTCCCCTCTTGGTTCTTTGCGACATACGTAGTTATTATTTTTATGAATATTACGATGTTTAGATAATGTTTCTCTCTTTCCCTCATCTTTCCCATTCTCCTCCCCCCCCTTTTTTTTTTTTGTTTTGTTTCTATATATTGACACAGGTTTATGATCTTTGTACTACAGGGATTTTTCTTTGATTTGGTTATAGCCGATCTTATATTTAAGGGTCCAGGCAGTCCTGATTCTATTGGACGGTCCTTCCACTACCCCCCATGCTCCCTTTAATATTTTTGATTAATGTAGTGTTGATTGATATTATTGCGGTCCTTGTTTGGGAACCAATTTACCAGGGTTGATACCCAAATGGGTTCTCTGTTTCTTTCTTTTTTTCGTGTGCCTTTCTTTCTCTGTGGCTCTTTTTGTTCCCCATTTTTTCCCTTTCTGTCCCCAAGGGTGGCTCTACTTGGGCCAAATTTTTGACTTATTATATCTGTGTGTTATGTCTGTAGCACTTCTTTAAATATTTTTCCATGTCTCTTAAATTGCTATCCATTAATGTAAACGGTTTTCTTGGAGGCTTGCAGGAGGGAGAAAGCCGATGTCGCATTTCTACAAGAGACGCATCTTACGGGCCCACATTCCCAGCTTTGAGGTAGGTGGTTTGCCCAGACCTTCTTTGCTTCAGCGAATTGTAAAAAACGTGGGGTAGCCATTTTAATTAGGCGTAATATCCCTTTTGTCCACATTGTCGAAACTGGATTATTGGCTGAGACAAGATCAATTTAAAATTGAATCGCAGCGACACCATCTTGCGACTGGCCGAAAGACGCCATTTTGCGAAATGGCCGCCTAAGCGCCATTTTAGATAAACTCACACTTTAGTACATGTTGCGATAATACTATTCAGAAATGGCTACGTGACAACTAGCTTGTGTAGATAAGCTTCCTGGACAGTGTCTGCCCTCACTACAGGTGGTCTGGCTCGAATACACACCTACATTAGCAAGCTTCCTGCAATGACATGACTTCAAAGACTAGAGTGTCATCTTAGGTCTGTCTCTTGTAGCTGGGCTATTTGCATTTCACACAAGAGACTGGGAGAATAAAGAGTTTTTCTTTTGAAGCCTGGGACAGGTGGGGGGGACTGCTGACAGAGTGGGCATGTGGAACTATCTGGCTCAGCATGTCACACTGCTAAGATGTTCATTTAGTGAGAGTTAAGTGCACCCTTCCTCATACACACATTCATATGTCTTTATATCAAACCCCGAATACTCACACATTACATATTCACACATAAGGTTTAATAAGCTTTAAAGTATATGATTTAAATTGGTTCAGTTAGTTTAAATGCTGAGAAATAAAGATATTTGATAACTAAGGTTTTATACATGTTAAGACAGCTGTGTTTGGTTTCAAACTGATGCGTACTCTTTTTACAGTATTCCGGTGTTATCGGTGGGGAGGTTGCATCATGCATTCTCGAGTTATGGATCGCAGAGGCTACAAGCAACAAAATGAATATTTCATGAACAACTGTTAGGATGTTACAGGGGGCGGGAAGGGAAGGACCCCCAGCTGTTAGAGGCAGGGAGAGTCTATTTGAACCACCCTGTTAAATGCTCTGTAACAGATGCTTCTCCCCTGGGAACCAATGACATCAGCAGCAAACTTCTCTATTGTCCTGTCTATTCTGGGGGGGGGGGGGAGTATAAATATGTGTGCTCAAATGCTGGGTTCTTAGTCTTCGTGCTGAATGACGAGGGGTTCTCTTGCTGACGCCTATCTTCGGGTCCGGAAGCTCTGAGTATGTATACTGTACTTGGGTCTGTATTAATCCTTTTGCGACTAAATTGTGTCTGGATCAATTGCGTGTAACTGTCTGAACTTTTACTTGAATAACATGTGCTTTGGAACCACAGATTCCAGGTCTAAGTCTTTATTTACTGAATGACTGCGTACGCAAATTAGCATCATCCTTAGAGGTTTATAGGAAGGATTTTAGAAGGTACAGGCAGGGGTATATAGAGGTTCTTTTTAATATCGTTAGTTGGGGGCTCGTAGTGAAGTCACTTACCTGCTCACACGGTACATACGGCTATCGATATTTCAGCAAAGGGTGGAGTGGCCACATGCAGGGTTTGCCTGCAACCGCTTTGTGCTGAAAGATCGCTATCTGTCTCCGTGTGAATCAAGGAAGCTGACTAGAATCCAGGGACAAGAGAGGAAAAAGTTTGATTTCTTCTGTTGATAGAACCTTACGTTTAAAGGGGTGCCGCAGTACTGAGTACGCGGCTAAGTCGCAGGTTTGCGCACAGCAAAGACGCGCTTTTGTGTATGCAGCTAAAAAGTCATACGGTTGTGTGGTAGTCGCATTATTGTGTATGCGGCTGGTCGCACAATAGCGTATACGCACTTCCGGTTCTGCTGCCACTTGTTTTAACAAAGCCGTCGAGGTTTACCTTTTTCAATTGCTACCAATATCTGGGTTAACGTTTATTTTTCAACGCAGGAAAAAAGTGTTTAACAGTGAATATTTGTTGAACAAAGTTAAGGGTATCGTATGATCCTTAAGGGCTAGGTGCAAAGGTTAGTCTAGCCGCTCGGTAAGTAGCTTTACCGTTCTATACACAGTAGCAGGTATACATGTTGTCTTTGTTGTAGAGAGGTGCGTGGGAGTAGCCGACATATAAACTCTCATAGGTGTGGAAGTTACCTTACTAAATCTTATCCGGGTGTGGAAGTTGCCTTTGTCAAATCTTATCCAGGTGTGTGGGCGCCGCCAACTTAAATCATCCACAGGTAAGTGAAAGTATCTTGATTGTCTTTCACCAGTTTAAATCTTTATTGAAAAGCGTAGGAGTTGTCTCAGAATGGGAGCCGCGCAAACAGTAGAGATGTTAGACAATGATGTGCTGCTAATGGAGGCGCCGATCGGATCGACTCGTCGTATTATGCATATTAAGTACAGTACGTATGCAATAAGGTATTGTGATGTATGGTTTAAAATGACGATGAAGAGTGTTAGACAGTTTCCCAGAATTGGTAGTTTTGATAAAAATGTGTTAGATAATGTCCGGGATCACATCAGTTTGATGCGCTCCCGAGAGAAAAAGGTTAAATATTTTGAATGTTTAAAACTGTGGCAGCATGAGGGGAATGCGTGGCTTAAAAATGTGCAAACGACGCAAACTAGCGTTGTGAGCACATTGCCAGAAAATACATCCATGATGCTGAATTGCAATACGGGCGAGCCGCAAAATGGCGCGCCCGTGCGGCAAGGTAGCACCGTGGAGAGTATTGCCAGCAGTTCACGCTCACCTCCCCCACCTTATGTGGATGGAGGTGCAAGTACAGTTACCAAAAATACCCATTAAACTGTAACAAGCAACTTGTACCCTCTCTTAAGCAACTATAAAGAAAATGTTCATGATGTGGATGATGAGCCTATTGTAATGTCTGCCATTTCCCATGCTGTGCAGATGATAGATGCTGCATCACCACAATCACGAGTGGTGCCGCCATGTCCATCGGTAACAGCAAGGGAAGTGTTAATGCCCTCTGCACCCGTAGAGGAAGTTGTTCATACCATACATAGCAGCAGCAGACTAAACCCCCAGCCAGTTAAGCAGGTCAAAGGTAGCAGCGCTACCGGTCTGCATCCCATTCGGACAATAACTGTTCCAAATGGAAATGCAGATGCAAACGGTATAGTGCCCACGAGGGAAGTAGTAATGCATTGTCCTTGGACAAGAGCAGAACTAAATTCCATCATAAATGATTTCCCCGATCCCAAAAAGGAATTAGCCAAATGTCAAAGATTTTTGAGAAATTTGGGTAGTTCACATGAACCCACTAATAAAGATTGACATGTGGTGTTAAGGGCCTGTCTACCATGCAATACCGACGTGACAAAATTTATCACGGATTGTGTATTGGATTGTGACGTTCCCTTAACAGACCAAGTAAACCAAGGTAACATTTCCCGCATTGTAACTCAATTGGGTATATATTTTCCAGTAGTAGTTAACTGGAACAAAATTTTCACCATTAAGCAGAAGGAGAGTGAAACTGCAGAAGATTATTGCGATCGGGCTCTGCAGGCTATCACCCAGTACACTGGGATAGAGGATATTAAAGATAGCACTCACCACAGGGGAATGATAGTTACGGTACTTGTAGACGGTCTGAAAGAGAGTTTAAAAACTCGGGTTCAGACCTCACAGCCTGGCTGGCGGGGACTCACAATAGATACCCTCATAGAAACCACCATCGAACATGATAAAAACATCTCCAAGAAGAGAGAAGCCCAGAGCGAAAAACTAATGGCTGTCAGTATACAAGCTCTGGAGGGAATGACGGTAACATCCCAGCCAACAGACACACTTGCACTTGCACACACACTCACTTCTGAACAAGTATGTGCTCTCACTAAGCCCACGCAACAACAAACACAACTCTATCCCACTAACCCAATGCAACCACAGGTCCCATGCTACCCACCAACTTCTTATCCCCCACAATACCCTTACCCTCCCTATCCTTACCCATATCCACCACCTTTACCCTCTGCGCAAACCTCACAACACCACATGTCTTCACCAGATACACGAACATGTTTTAACTGTAAACAACCAGGACACTTAAGTAGAAAACTGTACAGTAAAAAGAGTAGGGACCCCACATCAGGGAAGACCTGGATATCCCCATAATGGATATGCACAAAGGCCAGCAAATGATCAGCAGGTACCAGCTCCAATTGTAAACGTAAATGCTTTATTGGAGAATGGTAGCCAACGCTAGGGGTCAGGTCATGCCTGTAGTCTACAGATAGTCAGGTTAACGGAAAGTACTAGGGAAGAACCGGTCATGATGGTTGATGTAGCTGGTGCTGAATATCCAGGGGCGACCAAGTCAGTGATAAAATCTCCCGTTAATTTGCAGGTGACCAACGAGACAGTAACAACAATGGGTGTAACGGGTAAAGTGGAACATTATCCTTTAACAAAGTCCACAGAGGTTACTATTGGGCCGTTGCATACCAGGCATTCTTTTCTCCTGGCTGCTGCGGCTCCTACTAACCTACTGGGCAGAGACTTGTTATGTAAGATGGGATGTGTTATATATTGCACCCCTGATGGTGTATTTCTAGATATCCCAGAGAGAATGGTATATGAGGTGCGAGATATGTTAGACACTCTTCAAAGGATAATGTATCACTCTACAGTTTTAAATGAAACTCCCTAATTCCAGATTCCCTTTGGACAAAAGATGGACAGGACACTGGATTAATGGCAAACGTAAGCCCCGTAATGGTAAATTTAAAAAGCGGTAGGCAAGCTCCAAAAATTCCCCAGTACCCACTAAAACAGGAGGTAGAATTAGGGGTTTTTCCAATAATTGAGCGATTACTGTAACAGGGAATTTTAGTTCGTACAGCTAGTGTAGCCAACAGTCCCATCTTCCTGGTGAAGAAGAGTGGTGGGAGGGGTTATAGGCTGGTACAAGACCTTAGAGGTATTAATAAAGTAGTAGAGAGCCAATTCCCTGTAGTGCCAAATCCAGCTGTCATTTTGATGCAGATCCCACCAAATGCAACCCATTTCACTGTCATTGACCTCTGTTCTGCTTTCTTTTACAATACACATGGACACGGTTACCCCAAGGTTTCATAGACAGCCCCAGTATCTTCTCCCAGGCATTGCACGACTGTTGACAATCTTTTCAACCTGCCAATGGATCTGTTCTAATTCAATATGTGGACGATTTATTGCTATGTTCTGACTCGTTTATGTCATGTTTGAATGATACTAAACTTTTGTTACTTCATCTCTCACAAACAGGACACAAGGTGGCTAAGGACAAACTACAGCCGTGCCAATCCAGAGTAAAATATTTGGGACACTGCCTAACCTAGGGGTTACGACATCTTACAACAGATAGAATCCAGGCCATACAAAACATGGCACTGCCACAGAATCAACAGCAAATTCGTACCTTCTTGGGAATGTGTGGATACTGTAGAATGTGGATCCCAGGTTTTTCTATTTTGGCCTTACCTTTACAGGAGTTAGTCTCTTCCTCAAAGCTCGATCGTGTCATACACACAGAGGAATCAGAGCAGGCTTTCCTTAATCTTAAGGATAGTCTGACAAAAGCTCCTGCATTGGGAATACCCGATTATGAAAAACGTTTTGATTTGTATTGTACGGAAGCCGATGGTTGTGCTGCAGGTGTCCTTACACAAAAACATGGTGATGCCAGTAGGCCCGTAGCATACTACAGTGCCCAATTGGACACTGTGGCAAGATCACTCCCCACCAAGTGTAGCAGCTACCGCTCTATTGGTGAGTAAAAGTGAGTAAAAGTGAGGACGTAGTATTGGGTCATGATATGACTGTCCACACTCCCCATGCTGTATCCGCTCTGTTGAACTCAGCTCAAACCAGACACGTCTCCTCGGCTAGGTTCACCAAATGGGAACTAGCTCTAATCGCTCCTGCAAATATTACTGTTAAACGTTGCAGTACGCTGAATCCAGCAACATACCTACCATATGTACAACATGATGTACAAAGGGTGGAAGGAGAGGAGTTGCTGGCGGGAGGTGAGTTCGGCAGACATAATGATACGCACGATTGTATGACATATCTGAATCAGACCTTTACTGCTAGACCTGACAGTAAAGTGGTAGTGGTATTAGTGGCCTACCCAGCGGCCACTAATACCACTGCGTTTACTGCCAAGAAAATAGTTCAGGAATTTGTATGCAGGTACAGTATCCCTAAAATCATCGAGAGTGATAGGGGTACCCATTTCACAGGTGATGTTTTTCAAAATATGTGTAATCTGATGGGTATTAACCACTTGCCTGGCATGGTCAATATCAGATACGACCATACCAGACTGGGCTTTCCCTGACATGGTCGTATCTGATACGACCAGTCAGAAATGGCCACTAGGCGGCTATGGGAAGTTAATCTTCCCACTGCCGCCTATATC